>CM022303.1:327212735-328412735 GCA_011799875.1 Thinopyrum elongatum | reverse complement strand
CTCTTCGATTTGGTTGTGAACTACTATGTGTCATGAACTACTATGTCTCCTCCTCGATTTGGTTGTGAACTACTATGTGTCGTGAACTACTATGTCTCCTCCTCGAATTGGTTGTAAGAACTACTATGTGTCGTGAACTACTATGTCTCCTCCTTGATTTGGTTGTAAGAACTACTATGTGTCGTGAAGTACTATGTGTTATGAACTACTATGTGTCGTGAAGTACTTTGTGCATATGTTGTCTTCACAGTTGTTTGCTTGCTATGTATCAATCCTACTTCACATCACCTTACTATGTCTGCATATGCTAAAAAATTCACTAAGTCCAAGTGCAACGCCTAGCTCATGGGCGTTGCACTGTACAGTGTGGCGCCTCCAATCAAGGTGCTACACAAGTCTGTAGCTATCCAGAGAGCAACAGAAGGCAGGGCAAGTTACAGACCTGTGTGGCGCCTAGCGTGGAGGCGCCACACTGTATAGTGCAACGCCCACGGGCTAGGCGCTGCAATGTACAATGCGGCGCCTCCAAGCTAGGCGCCACACAAGTCTGTAGCTATCCAGAGAGCAACAGAACTGAGGGCAAGTTACAGACCTGTGTGGCGCCTAGATGGGAGGCGCCACACAGTATAGTGCAACGCCCACTAGCTAGGCGCTGCACTGTACAGTGTGGCGCCTCGAAGCTAGGTGCCACACAGGTCTGTATCTATCCAGAGAGCAATAGAACGTAGGGCAAGTTACAGACCTGTGTGGCGCCTAGCGTGAAGGCGCCACACTGTATAGTGCAACGCCCACGATCTAGGCGCTGCACTGTACAGTGTGGCGCCTCCAATCTAGGCGCCACACAAGTCTGTAGGTATCCAGAGAGCAACAGAACGTAGGGCAAGTTACAGACCTGTGTGGCGCCTAGAGTGGAGGCGCCACACTGTATAGTGCAACGCCCACGATCTAGGCGTTGCACTGTACAGTGTGGCGCCTCCAATCTAGGCGCCACACAAGTCTGTAGGTATCCAGAGAGCAACAGAAGGCTTGCCTCCAGTTTGGGCCAAAAAAATTCGCTAAGTGTTTGTGTGACGCCTAGATGGGAGGCGCCACATTGTACAGTGCAACGCCCAAGCTCTGGGCGCTACATGGTAGAGTGTGGCGTCTCCCAGCTAGGCGCCACACAAACACTTAGTGGTTTTTTGTCATTCAGACTAGGTCATTTTCAGGCACAGTTCAACATTTCGTATAATAAACAGTAAGGATCAAAAAGTGTTCAACAAAGACATCATTTCCTAGAATGACCATCACAAGAAGTTCAACATTACTAACACAACTCCAAGTTCAACGACATAACAAGTTCCACATTACTAAGAGCTACCACAACTTCAAGTTTAACATAGAGCTACCACAACTTCAAGTTTAACATAGAGCTAACACCACTCCAAGTTAAACGACATAACAAGTTCCACATTACTAAGAGCTACCACCACTCTAAGTTCAACATTATAAATAGAGGATGATGACTAGTGCCTTCCGCGCTTGCTGGCTCCTCCCCCCCTCTTGATGCTTATCTTCTTCACGTTCCTAGGAAGAGGAACCCGCTCCGGCTCTGGCTCCGGTTCCGGTTCCTCCACGTCATCCAAATAGTCATCCAAAGCCGCCATCCGCGAGGTGCCGACCGTCCTTTTGCCTCTTTGGGTGAAGTCTTCAGGTGTGTACTTCTTGAATCCCTTCCTAGGCTTTAACTCGTATGCAGACCGAACCTGGTACGTCCCCAAGGTCATATCATCAGCAACCTATGCATCAACAAAATATATGGAAAGACCGTGTGTGAGGATATAGTTAGCAATGCATCAACAATTGGATATATGCTCATGCCATACCTCTTGGGTGACCACACCCACATCCTCATCCTCCAAAGGATCACCATGGCCCTGGCCCGAAGTGGGATCTGATGGTGTCGCCGACCTAGACCGTTCTGGTGATACATACTCAGGGTCACGACAACCGAAAAGGTTTGATAGCCGCCTTAACTTTTGGCCTTGGCGCTGCAACATGTACAAGTGAATGAGACATGGAACGTAGCAACACATGTTAAGTGCTAGTTTGAAAGAGATGTGAACCTTAATGAATGCTCGAAGTGCACCTTCCCCATCGCTTTTGCCAGCCGGGGTTGTTTCCAGAATAGTCTCGGTCTCATCAGCTGCTTTCTTGATCTGGGCACGCTATGAACAGAAATGGTATCAAAGTGTTAGGCAAGCGAAGATGTGAATAGTGCGAATGGAAAAGCAAAAAGGGCAAATACCACAAAGTTCATCATTGGAGCTGAAGGGATCACTGAGTTGCCTTTCCTGACTAATGCGTTGTACTGGTGCTGGGCTACCTCATCAAACAAGGTGGGTTCTTCCAAAATCTCCTCAGCATACGCCGGCTTGCATACCTCCACACGGGTACTTGCAAGAAACCATGTGAGATAGTTGTTGAACGCGACCGGGCAGTGCTCACAAAGCTGGGCTCGTTTTCCAGCCCTAGCTTGCTCCACACAAAGCGCGAACTGCACAACATACTTCCTGTGATGCTTGGCCCAATCCTTGATCTTCCGCTGCTTTTTCCTATCCAACCTGCAAGTTACAAACAGAATATTAGCATCATCGAAACCGCCGAGAAGCTGCTAAGTGCTCAAGGTTAATTATATCTTACGCGTGTAGCAACTTGTCCGTGTCCTCCCACTCCGGTAGGTGTGGCTGGAACAAACCAAACTGGCGGAACACCCGATGTGGCAGGTGAAGCTCAACCGCCCAGTTGCATATCAGTGGGCACCGCATATGCCAGAGATCCCTATCCCTAGTGCACATCGGATTCAGCCTGAACTCTATAGGGTTACCAAAACTCTCTCCTTGTCCATACGGCTCCCATTCCACCTGCAAAATGGGATAGAATGCAAAATAGATATTGAGTTACGATACAAGCATGATAATCACTTATGCAATGTCGATTCACCAGCTCGCTCTTGTACAACTTGTACATGACCGAGGGATCATCTGTCGTCTCATTTAACACATCCCACTTGTGAGCCCAAGTGGGGAGCCGTAGTGGGTCGTCTTTGTCGTCCCAATCCTCGTACTTCACGGTCTTCGGTCGTCCAACCGGCAAACGCTCCCAGCTCCATATGGAAAGTGCGAGCAGACAACCACCAATACCACCAGATTGCCTACAACAGGCTTCGTCCAACTGCACATAAAAGAGAACATGGTTGAATTAACAGCAAGAGCGCATTGATAATGTATCAATGAAGTGAAAAGAAAACAACTTCATACCTGTCGATACAAGTAAGCCAGTGTCGCCGAACCCCAACTCCATTTGCTATCGAAGACGGTCAACGCCTTCAGCCACATCCATGGAGCATTCTTGCCTGTGCCATCAGCAAACATAGTCCTGGATATCACGTACCACATGTAGACACGAGCATATGTCTTGACCGTGTCCTCATTAGCATCCTCAGGGCAAGTACTAAAGTGCGATGTAATCCACGTGAAAGGAGCATCGGCTGTGACTCTTTCCTTCTTCTTGTCTTCTGCTTCTGGTTCCACAGGCTCCGGAGGAACCATACCGATAAGGGCATGCATCTGCGCGCGCCACCCATCAGAATCGGTGTTCATACATAAAGGGTTCCCATCGATAGGAAGACCGGTGATCATAGCAATATCCTGGAGCGTCACGGTCATCTCCCCGGTCCGAAGATGGAAAGTGTGTGTCTCCGGCCTCCAATAATCAATAAGCGCGGTGAGTGCTGCAGCATTGTTGGGTGGCGTCGACCGGCTGACCAACTGAATGAAAGGGAGAAGTCCTGTCTCCCTTACATACGGTGTGTACCGCTCATCATAGCGCATCCATCCAAGGGTGACCCCGTGAGACCGAAGCTTCAGAGGTGCAAGCTCCTACAAACAAACAAATCATAACATTACATATGGGGCATTTGTGTTTGAAATAAATACGAAATTCATAACACCGGCCACTTTCATTATTACCCGCTGCTCCACCGACATAGCATATGACCGGTGTTGTTTGTCCCAGTGATCATCGAGAAGCCAAACCATCCTAACAATTTCAACAAAGCATTCTTGTCAACACGATTATCTTTTCAATTCAAAAAAACTAAAGTAAGCCTACTAGATGCAAAATTCAAAGCATATGTATCCAAAGCATTCTTCTCAATACGAGTATAATTTCAGTATAAATAAACTAAACTAGGCCTACTTCATACAAATAACTTTTTCATAGAAATAACATGTCAATCTATGTATCCAACCATATCTTTTCAATAAAATAAACTAAACTAGGGTTCCACAAATCAAACAAACAAGGGTTGTAATACATGCAAAATTCTAATACATGCAAGATTCAAATCTAATCAAATCAAACAAGGATTCCCCAAATCTTCAAAATACCATATTTTTTATGGATAGAAAGAAGGGGATCGGAGGAGAGTACCTTCTAGAATGGATTGGTGAAGAAATGCAGGAGAGGGGATTGAGAGGGGGAGAGGAGGAAGCCGCCGGCGCGCCTGTTCTGTAAATCCTCCTGGAACGAATGGGTGGGGTGGGGGGAGGGGGAGCGGGCGGCTGGCATCTAAGTCACAGTGCAGCGCCTAAGGCCTAGGCGCTGCACACTATGTGTGGCGCCTAGATCGTAGGCGCTGCACTGCTGGGTGCGGGCCCCAGGGCTGCCATGGTGGACTGGAGTGCAACGCCCCAGAGGTAGGCGCTGCACCGTAGGGTGTGACGCCGGCGTGGCGGGCGCTACACAAAAAGGTCAGGGGAGTGAAATAGTTTCACGGGCAGTTCATTCTGTGAATTGATTTCGTCACGAGGTCAAAATTGTCAAATTTGCCCAAATAGCCCTCCCCGCTCGTTGATCGCGCATCGACCGTGTCTTTGAGGCGAAAGTCCAGAACCTTCTGAGCTGGCTTGGAAATCACTAGCAGATCCAACGGAGAGGCGGATCTTTTAAAAGTTCCGCCGGCGGACAGCCCCCCTCAAGCCAACCCCCCAAAACTTTCCTACCAGCAATGGATCACACCGGGGAGCACCTCGACCCCGCAGCCTCGGCCTCCGCGTCCGCTCCCGTATCCGTCGCCGAGGTCAACGCGTGGCTGGCATCCCTGGCAGCGGAGGGCGGCGGAGTGGGAGGGCGCGGCGGTGGGGCGGTGGTCCCCGAGCTGTCGCTGGGGCCCGACCCCACGCCGCGCGGGGTATCCTATCTCCGCGCGCTCGCGGCGGCGTCGCAGGCGCGGTCCCACGCAGCCGGGATCGCTGCTTCGGGGCTGCGCGCGCAGGCCGCGGAGTATCAGGCGGAGACAGCGCGCTTGCGGGAGGCGCTGGAGCGGGCCGGCCTTGCGCGGGACGCGCTCCCTCCGCCTGCTGCGTCGGCCGCGCGCGCCGTCGCCGCTGTCGCGAACCTCCTGGCCATCCGCGACACCGAGATGAGCAGGTCACTCGTGGTTAGGGTTCCGAGTTTCGTTTATTTTCTCTCACGGACCTAATGAGTTTTAGATCTAGGCCTCTAATGGGAAGAATCATTCATGGCCTATAACTTTAACCCCGAAATTGGATGAATTCCGACGAATGTGCCATTTCAGTGAGCAGGGTGTTTGCCGGTGTTACCGGTGTAGGTATTTTAGCCAAATAGAAAGACTGGTCCTGTAAGCGCCCTGCTAGTTTGCATTTGAGCTTGCTTTGGTATAGTCTGTGCATTGCGCCCGTATTCTGCAACGGTATCATCAAAATTGGCCAGGCTTATCTCAGTCTCTGAGCATACTCGAATCAAACCTGAGTGAGCTCTGCTTGAAGCTCAAGCTTGAAATACTGTAGCACATCATAGTGGGGAATCCTGAGTATTGGTTGTTGATCCAGTCGGCGAAATTTACATGATACTGGGAAATGCACAGCATCAATATCAAAAGATGGCAACAAAAGAACATGGAAACAACTTAATACCAAAAAAAAGATGATTAAATCAGAAACCTTCGACTGGTTGAATACTTCTGTTGGAGCTAGGAATTTGACTAGCAAGTGCAATGTAGCATCTATTTGACCGGTGAGTTTCTGAGAGACTGGACCTGGGAGAAGCAAGATGCTTTCCTGTGCATAAAGACACACGATATTAGCAAGGGGTGTGAGTGCTTTCAGTGAGGGTACACTGCAGTTAGGATTGTAGTGTTTGGGGAAAAAGGATTGTGAGCCTTGTGCAGCATGGAAAAGAATATAAGCTGGGGAAACTAACTAATTAAGATGAGTTTATGCATATGAGCACTTATCTAGCCACTGTGGTCGGCTCTTTCAAAGGATTGATGTCTGAGTGCATGCTTGGGCTTGTCTTGGTTTGAGATCTTGTCGACCTTGAGTTTTACCTGGCCTGAGCTGAGCCCAAACTTTTTTGACAACCCCACTGAACTGAGAATATTAATGTTTGCGGGTAGTATAGGTAGTATGCAGGTGATTTTCTCGGTGCTTCAATTTTTCTTATAAGTTTGAAATGGTGGCTTTGCAGCTTCGTGGTGGCCAGTGCAGATTTATGGCTGAGGAGAGCAGAGGTGGAGGAGAAGAGGGACAAAGTGCATAAAGAGTCAAAGGCACTTCTTGATTACACAAGGAAGGCCATCACCAAGCTTCTTGAGCTCAAGAGGTGATTTGATAATCGTTCAGTTATTAGTTACTTAAGGAGCACTTACTAATCATCACCAACTAGATATTTTGTGAAGAATGTAATATTAGAATAATCTGTTTATAGGATGCTGGAGAAATTTAAAAATGATGTGGAGAAGCAACAAGTGGAGCAAATGGCAGACTGGCAGACAAAATTGGTCATGATGGACTCGAAGGAGCGGCAATATATCCTCCAAGTCTCAAATTACAAGGTAAGTTGTGTTCTGTGAAGTTGTGTAATCTGAGTATGGATTAAGGGCATGTTTGGTTCATAGCTAACTTTCTGGCTTTAGATACAAATTTGGCCAAGAAAAAGCTGCCCACAATTGTGTCAAGATTTGGCGAATAGTTGACTCTTATGACCCATGGGCGATAGGAATATTAAGGCGTGCAAACCGTGGCTGGAAACCAAACAGACCCTTACTTCTTAGTTCTTTGATATTGACCTGCTTTATGTGGCCCACTCCGAAACAAACTTATATTGGCAGTTTGCACCGCTAAAGCCAATGGTGTTTTCTAGAAACTGTCAACCCTTGGATCCTAGAAGTTTCCCGCAAGTTATCATTTCGTTGTAAAGTAAATTAGGCATGGTTAATGTATGATTATCAAAATAAATTTATAGCTTCTGAATCAATTCTGTCACTCTATTTTTCAACTTGAAGAAGCAGAGGTCAGCTACAAAGCATGGATACGGCAGAAACTGCCGTATTGGGGTCCTAGTACGGGGGGACACGGGGGTACGTATGGATCCTGCAGTATCCCATCTTCTCAAGAGAAACAAATCGGGATACAGCCTAGTACGGTGTGGACACAGTGAGACTCGGGGTCCAGCCTCCAGCAACTGAGCCGCTACCTAGCCCTCCTTCCGACGGCTACCACGCTCGAGCAGGCAACCACGGCGGTCGCTGCAAGGAAGAAGATCCAGGCAGAAAGGTAGAAGGCAAGGCGGCCGCTGACAAGGAAAATGCTCCGGACAGCGAGGACGACAGGGACTGCAGCCGCCAGCAAGGAAGAAGATTTGGGCGGATGGGAAGGGATGCCGCTGATGAGCAAGAAGGTACAGGTGGCAGAGCTGTGGTCTCATCTCCTCTATACGGCGGCTGGAGGGAAGAGGAGCACGGGATAGGGAACGGCTGGAGGAGCTGACTTGTGTAAATTTATTTCCTGAAAAGAATGAAACCTTTATGTACCAAGGTACACTACTGGGAGGATGGCCAGGCTGCGCCGGCTTGGTTGGGAATTGGTTTAGATCATAGATGAGGGAGATGAACCTTGGGGGATAACTGATTGGTTTCTGAGTGCTTAAGTAGGAAGATACAAGATCTGGCTTAATTTTCATTTCTTTTTTAAAAACTGGCTTTATATAGCTGGTTCGGTACAGATTGTAAACAACAAACTGTGACACACTCAACCGCTTTGAAGGCTATCCATAGCTACATGATAGGTAAACTACTTGATATCTTTCCTATAACTAACTGATAAGTGTGGATGCCATGGCCAGATAGCTGTAGTCCCAAGTGCAACCCCCCCCCCCCCCCCCCCCCCTCCCAACCTGCACCCCTGACAGAAACCCATCATAAGATTTAAGCCTTCATAGAGGTGGACTATGGTGCTGCTAATGATAACTACTCAATCCCTGACATGAATTGACATGCCTCTTGAATATATATGCTATAGCTCAATATTTTCACGTGAGAATTGTGTGACGGGACCAAATTTTGCTTATACTACATGTCTGTCTGTTCGCTAGAGAGGGAGATATCTATATAATGTGCATTCATAGCAAAACAGTAAAAATGTTGAATGCTGATGAACTAAGTCATCCATCTTTTATAATTTTTTCATCCAACTAATTGGTAGAACTCGGTTTAATCACATTTTTCTTGATAATCGATATGCTCCTGCATCATCAGTTTCCAGTACTGTAATTATTACCTAGTGATGAACTAAGTAATATTGTCATGAATTGAAAAGCCAGCAATCATGGTCTTGTGTTTCTTATTGTACCACAAACATGTCTTTGACACTATTTTAGTAGGGATGAAAATGCACCGGAAACTTTCATCTGTTTCAGGAAAAATGTGGAAATAGAGCGTGCGGAAGTTTCCGTTTATTTTTTGTCTATATAGCCAACTCCAGACCAACACATTTACACTTTTGGCCCAACTCAATTTTACTACCAAAACCCTAATCCTTTCCCTACTCCCAGGACCCTTCTCTGCATCCCATTCTTCTTGAACAGTATTCCGTGTCCGTATCCGCACGTGCGGAAGTTTCCGTTTATTTTTTGTCAATATAGCCAACTCCAGAACAACACATATACGCTTTTGGCCCAACTCAACCCTACTACCAAAACCCTAATCCTTTCCCTACTCCCATTCTTCTCGAACAGTATACCTTATTATGTTGCCAAAAGTGGAAACTCATGCAAAGTAGTATACCTTATTATATATCCAATATATATATTATTATAATAATTGCAGTCATCTTAGAAATTGAATTTGTTAGTTCCCTTGTGTTTTTTCTTTCTGGTTCTAGAGGTTTTTTAGTTGGGGGAACTTTCGCTTTGTATTTGTGTCCGCACCATATTTGGGCCTGTATTCATTTCCGGCAGTACCTGCTTCTCTATTCGTTTCCGGGATTTCTGCTAAAAAAAAATACAGAAACTAATGTGGCAGCGCACAGTTCTGTCCGTTTCCGCTCTGTTTTCATCCCTAATTTTTAGTCTAGGTTTTAGGCAGAAGGCAGAGATGTTTCTCAGATAGTGCTCTAGTCTGGGGAAAGGTCAGATGGTTGTCAGTCTTATATTAGTGCCTGAGCTACATGAGCTATCTGTGTGCCCCTTTTTGGGCCAACTTTGCGTATTACTCGAGTTACACACTGTTGTCTGATTACAAAATACATTTCCATACCTTTAGGGTCTCTTTGATTCACAGGATTCTTAAGACACAGGAATAGAATGTCATGTCCTCTTGTATCGTACATGATTACAAAACTACATGAATTTGGATGGAAGAGTGTTTGATCGCACAGGAAAAACAGAGGAATTCTACCGAGAGGTTTGAGTGGATGGAAATTTCCTCCAAAATGTAGTACAAATGAATCCTATGTTTTTTTAAGGATTTCAATCCTGGAATCAAATGACCACCGTAGGAAAAATTACGAAGGATTCAAATCCTCCAAAAATCCTATGAAATTCCCTCGAATCAAAGGAGTCATTCACTGTCTTCTTTTCTCTATCAGGCAATGCTCAACAGAGTTGGATACACGCCAGAAATTAATCATTGTGTGTTGATGGAAATGGCGGAGCATAAGAAGGATCTTGGGAGGAAAACTAAACCCATTGCCGACACATTACGTAGCTACCAGGATTTGCCTCCAGTATGTCTTTTGCCTCGTCTTTTTGTTCTTTCTTTTTACTGTCGATGCAATTCTTTGCTCATTCTTTGTCATCTGTGGCAACTGTAATCAGGATAAAGCTCTCGCTGCGTTAGCTATAGAGGACAAAAAGAGGCAGTATGCAGCTGCAGAGAAGTACCTTGAAGATGTGTTGCAATCTGCTTTAACAACACCTGGTCTATGATGTGGGTTTAACTAAATGTAAAGTTCTATTTGGGTGTCTAATGTCTTAGCATGGATTGATAGTGTAATGGTCATTCATTTTGTTGGAAGTTGTGACTTCGTTATGTATTCTTGTAAAATCCATATTCTAGTGTTGTGCCAACTACGGCAAATTTCATCATCGAAACTGAATTTTATCAAAGACAATAGATACTTCCCCAGGGCAGTTTGACCTGTTGCATTCTTGTTTTGTATAAACACTTGTGATTTTGGATGGGCATGATATTTGTATAGATTCTGTGAAATGTGATAATCTAATGGATTGATAAATAATACTGTATCTAGACAAATTTAAGACAAGAATTTTGGGACGGAGGGAGTAACACGGTATGCATGTTCATGTTTCGGTTCACTTTCATATCTTCTTGCATCTACATGCAAATGGTTATCCAAATTTGTCTTTTAAATATTGATATCAAACTCAATGCTCAGATTATCTCTCGCATTCTGCCATTTCTGTTGGAAGATCAAAGATTTGTTTCAATTTGAATACTGGAGCGAAAAAGTGTGCGGCTAGAATTTCCAGAATATTTCTTTCACATGACTTGACATATTCTTCTTTGACCTTCTTTCACCTTCCATCATCCTAGAGGTTAGACCAGTTTCCAAGTGGTGCTTTACCAACTCTCTCAAGAAGGTGGGCGGGTGACTTTCTCTTAAAGCTAATTTGGATAATTCATCTAAATAGAAGAGAGGTTATATTTGTTTGCTTTTATCATTCTCTATATTTAACAGTAAGTTGTTTTGGAATTACTGTTATGTTCTTTGGAGTATTGCATTCTCTATATACCGATCGCTTCTTAGTATAACCTTGTTACTGCTGGAGACAGATGGCATCATAAAAGCAGTGAGGACAAAATCATTAGGACTTAACTTTACTTGAAAAATGCAAAACTACTATTGTTATAGTGACCACTAGGCATCAGACTACTGATGATATGCATTCATCAGACTAGTCCTGCACCGTCGGATAGGAAGCATATGGACGTCCGATTTGTTGCTTAAGCCGCGCGTGAGACTAGCTATTCCCACTAATTGAGAGCTTCCTGGTTAAGGCTAATTGCATGGGATTTGTTATTAAATATTCGCTGATTCAACTTTTCCAGAATTTTTAGGAAGCAAACTTCAGACTAAAGGAAACTAATAACTCTAGAAAAATGAGATTCCACACCTTGCAGTATGCTTCCTTATATTAAGCATAAAATTGTTTCCAAAATTATTTGATTTTGCTTCCATATGAAGAAACTTTTGTTACTGATTGTGGCAAACTTTAATCCCGTGTAACTTATTTTTGCTTCCTAACGTACATTGCTTCCAGTATTGTGTTTTCAATCTAGAAAATATGTGCGTCGAACTTGTTTTGGAGGAGCATTAAATTGCTTTCAAGTGGAAAATATCGATTTCTGGCGTCATTGTTTCCACTTTAGAAAATATAGTAGGGCTAGCTTCCAAACAAAATAGAATTTGCTTCCAACGAAGCAAATATTTATTTCTATCGCCATTGCTTCCAACAAAGAATATAATTTGCTTCTAATGATGATCAGAATTTTGCTTCCATGTACAACACACACATATGTTACATGGTTAGGTTGTGCCGTGTAGGCATAATGCCACTGTGGTCCAGCACAATAGCGCGACGCATGCATGGGGGACACACCAGCAAGACCATATAAACACACCCATTTGGTTGATGCATACTTGAACATGGACGTCACCATGTAGACGAATTTTTCCAAGGAGGAGCATCTAGGAGATCAGAGGGCCGCAGCGAGCAACAACAATATCGTTGAAGAGGAACAACACGGGCCTGTTGATGACCTTAGCATCAACTTCCTACTTGTTGGCAATTATCAGGCGGTGGTAAATCATCTACTGGAAGTAACACAAGAAGGCAAATACCTTTCCTGCTTTTATTTGGGTTACAATGAGAAAACACAGGTACTACCATGTGTGCATAATGTACATGTATGTTTATGACAAAGCTAATGAAGCATACAAAATTATGATGGGAGCATAACATGAGATAAGTTGAAACGATTACTTAGTAATTAAGCGCTGAAATTTTATCAAAGAAGAAGCATCATATGAGATTATTTGAATCAACAAATTATTCGCGGGAAAAATGTATGTAGCTCATAATGTTGAGGTAGAGCAGCAGTGGTTCCCTACAGTATTTGTACTTTGATACATCAAAGAAATCGAAACCTAAATTAAGTTGAAGATGCATGTCGTGGGTGGTGGAGTTGTGCACCCGTTGCCTCCAAAATGACCTACAATGAATTGAAGGATGTAGTAATATATGGAAGCATGTAGTGTTTGATGATTATAAGTAGCACAAGCAAAAAAGAAGAAAGCAGCATCAAACTAGGAAGCTTGCATCAGCAACCATAGAATCATATTAAGTGTGATACTGCAACGCCCAATTGCACGGTACGTGGCAAAGAAGCTACGTACGGGTGACATGAAAGATGAGCTCAATTGGAAGCATGAAACAGTGAAAGTTGAAGCAAACTAATTAATATTGTGGGGAATAGGGGATGGATATTTTATGTCACCAAGAGACCAATGAATCAAGTTTGTAAAACCTATGGACGCAAATTGTATGGAGTTTAGAAGTATCCTGTCGGGGAAACGACACCTATGGGATCACGTGGATCCCTTCTACGGTTTGGCAGGGAAGAGGGGTGCACGAAGAGCAGATCTAACGATCAACACGAGGGATTTTTACCCAGGTTCGGGCCGCTGAGAAGCGTAAAACCCTAGTCCTGCTTTGAGTGTATATTCAGTGTTCTTGAGCTTCGGCTAGCTGCTACACATGCAAACTGGGCCGAAAAGTCCAAAAGTCCCTCCCTATATCGCCTTGGGCCTCCTTTTATACCAAGGGGCTACCACAGTGGCGTACAGGCATACATGAGGTGTAAAGTGCTACAGTGCACGTGCTTATCTCTGGCGTCTTAGGACAAGTGCATTAAATGCGCTGCTTACGTGCCCTCTAACTTTATCGGGGACGAAAATAGAGCCCGTCCCATCCGTCGCCGCCTCACCCCGTCTTGACACGCACCCAAGATGACGAGGCATGCAAATGCCAAGCTGACTGGCTAGCCGCTGCGCTGGAGCGGTGGCAGGATCTTCACGAAGATCTGCATGCCACCACGCAGGTGCTTGCCTGGTTGGCTGGCTAATTGCCGTGCCGGGACGGTGGCAGGGCGGCGGAGCCTTGTCGTGCGCGAGCCTTGCCGTGGCCTCGCAATCGTCCCCGGCAAGAGTCTTGCCGGGGCCTCGCAGTCGTCCCCGGCAAGAACCTTGCTGGGAACTTCGCCTTCTGGTCTTCACGAAGATCTGCATGCTACTACGCATGTGCCCCTGAGTCTTGGTCTTGACGTTGTCGATGTGTCAGAGCTCTCAACCTCAAGGGTGGTGGTCTTGCTGAGGCTTCGCAAACCACCCCGGCAAGGAGCTTGCCGGGGCTCGCAAATCACCCCGGCAAGAATCTTTGCCGGGGGTTCAGCTTGTCTTCTGCTCTCTGATTACTGGCTCGGATGCCGCCTTGGTCGTCTTGTATTTTGCCTCCAACTGCCCTCGCCAAGCCTCGCCGCAGGTGCGGCTGCAACTGCCCGTGCACAAGTAAGGGGTACCAAAGGGCCCAAACTTTAGTACACTGACATATTCATATTACAATTTGGATGCCACATAACAAAGAAGTACGAAATGGTACCACTAAAACAGAACTAGCACTACCAGGAGAAACCTTATAGATAGAATCTTAGCAGTAGCGCAGGGATAGGGAGCAGCGCTACTGCTACTTAGTTGTAGCGTGATGCAGAAAAGAGCGCTACAGACAATAGTTTAGCAGTAGCACGGGGCAGCCAGGCGGCGCTACTGCTAAGTGGTCCCAATGCCAAGGACCGGGGCTACCCATAGCAATAGCGCTGGTGGGTGACCAGCGCTACTGCTAAGCTCCATAGCAGTAGCACGTGTCGGTGGCCCACCGCTACCTCTATGTGTGTACAGTGCCAGCAGGTGGGCCCCGGTTAGCAGCAACGCTGGTAGCCGACACACACTACTGCTATTGAGCTTAGCAGTAGCGCTGGTGCGTGTCCAGCGCTACTGCTACACGTAGCAGCCACCTTTTCCCTCCCTCCCACCCTCCCCCTTCCCCTCCCCCTCCCCTTTCCCCTCTCCCTCCTCTACCTCCCTCACTTAGTTCTTCCTTCTCCTACCTCTCTTCTCTCCCCATTAATGCCCCCATCCACCATCTCCTCCATTAATGACCTCTCTTTAATTCTCTCTAGCTTCTTCTTCCCCACTTTAATTTATTTGTCTCTCCCTCCTTCTCTTCCCCACTCATTCCTTTTGTCTCACTAGCTAGCTTTCCCTCCCTCTTCACTAGTTAGGTAGAGCATCTCCTTCCAACTAGATCTACCATGCATCTTTGTCCTACTACTTTCGATCCCTAGCTAGATAGCGGCACCGGCCATCTACCGTACATGTGTGTGCTCGATCCCTCTCTTGGGACGATAGGTGAGTAAAAAGTTGTGCTTTGCAAGAATGGAAATATTTGTGTTTGCGCTATGATGGTGGGAATGTGCGTGTGGCATGAGTTGCCTCCTATGTGTATTCATTGGATCGTGCGTGACATGAGTTGCTTATGTTTTGCCGAAATGTTGATTTATTTCCGTTTCGGTGAATTTCGGGAAAACTCTATATGTCCTATTTTTAGGGAAGGTCATGCCGAATTTTTGTATGACTTTGATTTATGCATATGTATGCATGCATGGTAATAATTCTTTTGCTTATTATACCGCGTAGGCAATTAATCATGAAGGTCAGTGGAAGGGTGGTGGAAAGATGGTTACGATCCGCGGTGTAAGACATGTATTCAAATAACCGGACTGGGATTATATGTCCGTGTAGAAAATGCAAACTAATCGTCATCTTGGACCCCTTTGACCGTGGCAGTTTGAAGGCGCACCTGCTCATGCATGGTTTCATGGATGGCTATACTCAGTGGATAATTGAAGATGATGATGAGGATCACATGGCAGGCAATAACGACATGGGGCTAGACGAAGAGATGACCGACGATGATGTACCCGAAGACGAGGGCGCAGGACAGGGCGGCAGAGAAGAGGCCGTACACGGTGGGGAAGAGGGCGCCGTACACGACGGAGAAGAGGCCGGACACAGCGGAGAAGAGGCGGATACGCCGCAGTCTTTGACGCGACTAAGTTCAGTCGTGCAGGACCCTCATGTTTGAGACCTGCTTCGCAAGAATACGATTAGCGACAGAGCCGCTTCTAGAGAGGAGGCCAAGCTGGCGCAACTAGAGGTAGACTCGAAGACTCCATTGTATGACAGTTGCGATCCCGAGGTGACCCGCTTGAGTTTCACGCTCGAACTTCTAAAGACGAAGGCCAAAAACAAATGGACAGACGCAAGCCTCGATGAGCATTTGAAGTATCCACATAATAAAGTTCTTCCCACGGGGAACCAGTGTCCTACTAGTGTCGATGAGTCCAAGAAGATCGTGTGCCCTCTTGATCTGCCCCACATTAGATACCATGCATGCATCAACGATTGCATCATTTATCGGAAGGAGCACGCGGAAAAAACCAGCTGTCGGGTGTACAATGCTTCTCGATACAAGAAGGCCGGGAAGAAATCTCCTCAGAAAGTTGTATGGTACTTACCGATCACTCCCTGTTTGCAGCGTTATTTCTTAGATCCTAAGGAAGCAAAGGTCATGCGCTGTCACGCGGAGAGGGTGAAGCCCGATGACGGAGATGATCCAAAGCTCAGACACCTCGCGGATGCTAGCCAGTGGAGAGCATTCAACACGGAATATGGATATTTCACAGATGATGCAAGGAACATCGTGCTTGGCGCCAGTACCGATGGCATGAATCCGTTTGGCAACCACAACACCGACCATAGCACATGGCCCGTGTTTGTATGGATGTACAACCTCCCCCTAGTTGTGCATGAAGTCAAAGTACATACACATGAGTATGCTGATTCAAGGGCCGAAACAACTGGGAAATAATATTAATATGTATCTGGGGCTATTGAAAGAGGAGTTATACACATTATGGAAAACACCGGCCAAGACATGGGACGCCAGCAAAGGCGACTATTTCTATATGAGAGCCGCGCTGATAACGACGGTGCACTACTATCTCGGTTACAGATATGTCGCAGGCCAGGTGTGCCACGAATATTGCGGATGCACCCAGTGCATGGATGATACAATGTCTCAGCAGCTAACAAAAGATGGAGGGTCTGGGAAAATCGTGTACATGAGGCATCGAAGATGGCTCTAGAAGGATGACCCGTGGAGAAATCGTGGAGATCTTTTCAATGGTGAGGCTGAGCATCGAGGACCTCCACGTAAGAGGAGCGGAGCCGAAATCGATGAGCACATCCGTGAAACGCTTACTGGTGTGTATAATGGACGAGCACGTCCGTGAAACGCTTACTGGTCTGTGCAACTTTTTCGACGTTATCTCTCGAAAGTCGATCAATGTGAAGCAGCGCCGAAGGCTACAGGAAGAGATCATTGTCATACTAAATGAGCTTGAAATTTACTTCCCGCCCGCGTTCTTTAACGTCATGGTGCATTTGTGTGTCCACATTGTGGACGACATCATCGACCTCAGGCCGTCATTCCTTCACAACTTGATGCCGTTCGAGAGGATGAATGGGGTCATCAAAGGATTCGTTCGTAACATGTCCCGTCCGGATGGAAGCATCGTGCATGGCTATCCGACCCAAGAGTGCATCTCCTTCTGCGAGAATTATCTAAGCGACGAAAACCCTGTTGTTGGTTTTCCCGTCAACAAGCACCTTGGGAGGCTCGAAGGAGAAGGGACACGAACGACCGAAGGGAATTGCATGTGGACCACTCGAGTCGACGCAACGACTTGGACATAGCAAACTTAGTAGTGCCACAACACCTAGACGTGGTAGATCCTTTCGTGGAACTGCACAAAGAAACCATAGTAAAGAAGTATCGTGACCAGCAGCTACACAAGACAGACGACAGAGTTACTAGAGAACACAACTCCACTTTCTTGCGTTGGTTCAAAGAGCATGTTCTTGCTAATCCCCCGGAAGAGGGAAGTGCAGACGGATTGCGCATACACGCCTGATACATCCATTTTGCACCATGTTTTCCTACTGTTATTTATGATGTTTTTATGCATAATAATGCTTTTTGGAGTAATTCTAATGCCTTTTCTCTCATACTATGCAAGGTACACACAAAGAGGGAGAATTCCGACAGCTGGAAATCTGGACCTGGAAAAGCTACGTCAGGCCACCTATTCTGCACAACTCCAAACAAGCTGAAACTTTACGGAGATTTTTCATGGAATATTTGAAGAATATTGGAGCAAATAAGTACCAGAGGGGGCTCACCAGGTGGGAACAACCCACCTGGGCGCGCCAGGGAGCCCAGGCGCGCCCTGGTGGGTTGTGCTCACCCAGGCCCACCTCCGGTGCCCATCTTCTGGTATATAAGTCATTTTGACCTAGAAAAAAAAGGAGAGGACTTTCGGGACGGAGCGCCGCCGTCTCGAGGCGGAACTTGGGCAGGAGCACTTTTGCCCTCCGGCGGAGCGATTCCGCCGGGGGAACTTCCCTCCCGGAGGGGGAAATCATCGTCATCATCATCACCAACAACTCTCCCATCTTGGGGAGGGCAATCTCCATCAACATCTTCAACAGCACCATCTCATCTCAAACCCTAGTTCATCTCTTGTGTTCAATCTTGTTACCGGAACTATAGATTAGTGCTTGTGGGTGACTAGTAGTGTTGATTACATCTTGTAGTTGATTACTATATGGTTTATTTGGTGGAAGATCATATGTTCAGATCCAATATGCTATTTAATACCCCTTTGATCTTGAGCATGATTATCATTTGTGAGTAGTTAGTTTTGTTCTTGAGGTCACAGGAGAAATCATGTTGCAAGTAATCATGTGAACTTGATATGTGTTCGATATTCTGATAGTATGTATGTTGTGATTCCCTTAGTGGTGTCATGTGAACGTCGACTACATGACACTTCACCATATTTGGGCCTAAGGGAATGCATTGTGGAGTAGTAAGTAGATGATGGGTTGCGAGAGTGACAAAAGCTTAAACCCCAGTTTATGCGCTATTCCGTAAGGGACCGATTGGATCCAAAAGTTTAATGCTATGGTTAGAATTTATTCTTAATACTTTTCTCGTAGTTGCGGATGCTTGCGAGAGGGTTAATCATAAGTAGGAGGCTTGTTCAAGTAAGAACAGCACCTAAGCACTGGTCCACCCACATATCAAATTATCAAAGTAGCAAACACAAATCGAATCAACATGGTGAAAGTGACTAGATGAAATTCCCGTGTACCCTCAAGAACGCTTTGCTTATTATAAGAGACCGTTTTGGCCTGTCCTTTGCCTCAAAAGGATTGGGCTACCTTGCTGCACTTTTGTTACTACTATCGTTACTTGCTCGTTACAAATTATCTTGCTATCAAACTACTCTGTTACTTACAATTTCAGCACTTGCTGACATTACCTTGCTGAAAACCACTTGTCATTTCCTTCTGCTCCTCGTTGGGTTCGACACTCTTACTTATCGAAAAGAGCTATAATTGATCCCCTATACTTGTGGGTCATCAAGGCTATTTTCTGGCGCCGTTTTCGGGGAGTGAAGCGCCTTTGGTAAGGAAACATTTATATAGTGTGCTGAAATTTATTGTCATTTGTTACTATGGAAAACAATCCTTTGAGGGGTTTGTTCGGGGTATCTTCACCTCGACCGGAACCACAATTAGCTACCCCTCAACCTACTGCACCTACTGAAAATATTGAATATGAAATTCCTTCGGGCATGATAGAACAACTGCTAGCTAATCCTTATGCAGGAGATGGAACCGAACATCCCGATATGCACTTGATATATGTGGAACAAATTTGTGGATTGTTTAAGCTTGCAGGTTTAGCCGGAGATGAAGTTATGAAAAAGGTTTTCCCTTTATCTTTGAAGGGAAAAGCATTGTCATGGTATAGGCCATGCGATGATATTGGATCTTGGAATTGGAATCGATTGAAATTGGAGTTCCACCAAATTTTTTATCCTATGCATCTAGTTCATCGTGATCGGAATTATATATATAATTTTTGGCCTCATGAAGGAGAAAGTATCGCTCTAGCTTGGGGGAGGCTTAAGTCAATGTTATATTCATGCCCCAACCATGAGCTCTCAAGAGAAATTATTATCCAGAACTTTTATGCTCGGCTTTCTCGTGATGATCAATCCATGCTTGATACTTCTTGTACTAGTTCTTTTATGAAGAAGACTATTGAATTCCGGTGGGATCTTTTGGAAAGAATTAAACACAACTCTGAAGATTGGGAACTCGACGAAGTAAAGAGTCAGGTATTAAGCTTAAGTATGATTGTGTTAAATCTTTTATGAATACCGATGCTTTTCAAAAGTTTAGCACTAAATATGGACTTAACTTTGAGATAGTAGCCTCCTTTTGTGAATCATTTGCTACTCATGTTGATCTCCCTAAGGAGAAGTGGTTCAAATATCACCCACCTATTAAAGTAGAAGTTAAAGAACCGGTACCAATTAAAGAGGAAACCATAATTTATAATGTTGATCCAGTTGTTCCTACTGCTTATATTGAGAAACCACCTTTCCCTGTTAAGATAAAGGAACATGCTAAAGTTTCAACTGTGGTTAACAAAAGTTATATTAGAACATCTAAACCTGATGAACAAATTAAAGTAGAACCTAGTGTTGCTATGATTAAGGATCTCCTGGAAGAAAACGTAGATGGGCATGTTATTTACTTCTGTGAAGAAGCTGCTAGAATTGCCAAACCTGATAAAAAGGATAATCATAGACCTGTTGTTGGCATGCCTATTGTCTCAGTTAAAATAGGAGATCACTGTTATCATGATCTATGTGACATAGGTGCTAGTGTGAGTGCTATTCCTTATTCCTTATATCAAGAAATTATGAATGACATAGCACCCGCAGAAATAGAAGACATAGATGTTACTATTAAACTTGCTAATAGAGACACTATATCACCAATTGGGATTGTTAGAGATGTTGAAGTCTTGTGTGGGAAAATAAAATACCCTACTGATTTCCTTGTTCTTGGTTCCCCACAAGATGACTTTTGTCCCATTATCTTTGGTAGACCTTTCTTGAACACCGTTAATGCTAAAATAGATTGTGAAAAACAAACTGTCGGTGTTAGCTTTGGTGATGAGTCTCATGAGTTTAATTTTTCCAAGTTTAGTAGAAAGCTTCATGAAAAAGAATTGCCTAGTAAGGATGAAATAATTGGTCTTGCTTCTATTGTTGTGCCTCCTACTGATCCTTTAGAACAATATTTGTTAGACCATGAAAATGATTTACATATGCATGAGAGAAATGAAATAGATAAGATTTTCTTTGAACAACGTCCTCTGCTTAAACACAATTTGCCTATTGAAACTCTAGGAGGTCCTCCTCCGCCTAAAGGTGATCCTGTGTTTGAATTAAAACAATTGCCAGACACTTTGAAATATGCTTATCTTGATGAAAAGAAGATATATCCTGTTATTATTAGTGCTAACCTTTCAGAACATGAAGAAGAAAGATTATTGAAAGTTCTAAGGAAGCACTGAGCTGCTATTGGGTATACTCTTGATGATTTAAAGGGCATTAGTCCCACTCTATGTCAGCACAAGATTAATATGGAACCTGATGCTAAACCCGTTATTGATCACCAATGTTGGTTAAATCCGAAAATGAAGGAAGTGGTAAGAACGGAAATCCTAAAACTTCTGGAAGCAGGTATAATCTATCCTATAGCTGATAGTAGATGGGTAAGTCTTGTTCATTGTGTTCCTAAGAAAGGAGGTATTACTGTTGTTCCTAATGATAAGAATGAACTTATTCCACAAAGAATTGTTACAGGCTATAGAATGGTAATTGATTTTAGAAAATTAAATAAAGCAACTAGAAAAGATCATTACCCTCTGCCTTTTATTGATCAAATGCTAGAAAGATTATCTAAGCACACACACTTTTGCTTCCTTGATGGATATTCTGGTTTTTCACAAATACCTGTTTCTCAACCTGATCAAGAAAAGACCACTTTCACTTGTCCCTTTGGAACTTATGCTTATAGACGTATGCCTTTTGGTTTATGCAATGCACCTGCTACCTTTCAAAGATGTATGACTGCTATATTCTCTGACTTTTGTGAAAAGATTGTTGAGGTTTTCATGGATGACTTCTCTGTTTATGGGAAGTCTTTTGATGATTGTTTAAGCAATCTTGATCGAGTTTTGCAGAGATGCGAGCAAACAAATCTTGTCTTGAATTGGGAGAAGTGCCACTTTATGGTTAATGAAGGTATTGTTTTGGGCCATAAAATTTCTGAAAGAGGTATTGAAGTGGACAAAGCTAAGGTTGATGCAATTGAGAAAATGCCATGTCCTAAAGATATCAAAGGTATTCGTAGTTTCCTAGGTCATGCTGGTTTCTATAGGAGATTTATCAAAGACTTTTCTAAAATTTCTAGGCCTCTTACAAATCTTTTGCAAAAGGATACCCCTTTTGTTTTTGATGATGATTTTTTAGAAGCCTTCGAAACACTCAAGAAAGCCTTAATCTCTGCACCTATTGTTCAACCACCTGATTGGAACTTGCCTTTTGAAATTATGTGTGATGCTAGTGATTATGCTGTTGGTGCTGTTCTAGGGCAAAGAGTTGATAAGAAACTGAATGTTATTCATTATGCTAGTAAAACTCTAGACAGTGCACAACAAAATTATGCTACTAGTGAAAAAGAATTCCTAGCAGTGGTGTTTGCTTGTGACAAATTTAGATCTTACATTGTTGACTCTAAAGTTATCGTTCACACCGACCATGCTGCTATTAAATATCTTATGGAAAAGAAAGATGCTAAACCTAGACTTATTCGATGGGTTCTCTTGCTACAAGAATTTGATTTACATATCATTGATAGGAAAGGAGCTGAGAACCCCGTAGCTGATAACTTGTCTAGGCTTGAAAATGTGCTTGATGACCCACTACCTATTGATGATAGTTTTCCTGATGAGCAGTTAGCTACAATAAATGTTTTTAATAACACTCCTTGGTATGCTGACTATGCTAATTACATTGTTGCTAAATATTTACCACCTAGCTTTACATACCAACAAAAGAAAAAATTCTTCTATGACTTAAGACATTACTTTTGGGATGACTCACATCTTTATAAAGAAGGAGTAGATGGTATTATTAGACGTTGTGTACCTGAGCATGAACAGGGATAAATCCTACAGAAATGTCACTCTGAAGCTTATAGAGGGCATCATGCTGGAGACAGAACTGCTCACAAGGTATTGCAATCTGGATTTTATTGGCCTACTCTCTTCAAGGATGCCCGTAAGTTTGTCTTATCTTGTGATGAATGTCAAAGAATAGGTAATATCGGTAAGCGTCAAGAAATGCCTATGAATTATTCACTTGCTGTTGAACCATTTGATGTTTGGGGATTTGATTACATGGGACCTTTTCCTTCCTCTAATGGGTATACACATATTTTGGTTGCTGTTGATTATGTTACTAAATGGGTAGAAGCTATTCCAATCAGTAGTGCTGATCACAACACCTCTATTAAAATGCTTAAGGAAATTATTTTCCCAAGGTTTGGAGTCCCTAGATATTTAATGACTGATGATGTTTCACACTTTATTCATGGTGCTTTCCGTAAAATGCTTGCCAAGTATGATGTTAACCATAGAATTGCATCACCCTATCATCCTCAGTCTAGTGGTCAAGTTGAACTTAGCAATAGAGAAATAAAATTAATTTTGCAAAAGACTGTCAATAGGTCCCGGAAGAATTGGTCTAAGAAATTAGATGATGCACTTTGGGCTTATAGAACAGCATATAAAAATCCTATGGGTATGTCTCCTTATAAAATGGTCTGTGGAAAAGCTTGTCATTTGCCTCTTGAGTTAGAACATAAAGCATATTGGGCAGTCAAAGAACTCAACTATGATTTCAAACTTACCAGTGAAAAGAGGTTATTTGATATTAGCTCGCTAGATGAATGGAGAACCCAAGCTTATGAAAATGCCAAATTATTTAAAGAAAAAGTTAAAAGATGGCATGATAAAAGAATCCAAAAGCGTGAGTTCAAAGTTGGAGAATATGTTCTTTTGTACAACTCTCGTTTCAGATTCTTTGCAGGAAAACTCCTCTCCAAATGGGAAGGACCCTATGTTATCGAGGAGGTTTATCGGTCTGGAGCTATCAAAATAAATAATGTCAAAGGTACTAACCCGAAGGTTGTTAATGGGCAACGAATAAAACATTATATCTCAGGTACGCCCATTAATGTTGAAAGTAATATTATCCAAACTTCGACACCGGAAGTACACATAAAAGAGTCCTTCCGGAACACTCCAGAATCGTGAAAATAAGGAGGTATGTGATACGGTAAGTAAACGGACTCCAAAAAATCCGCAAAAATATTTTTTGTCAGTTTTGGAATATTTAGAAAATTAGGAAAATAAGAAACTTCCAGGAAGCGTACCCTGGTGGGCACAAGACACCAGGGCGCGCCTGGCTTGCCAGGCGCGCCCAGGTGGGTTGTGCCCACCTGGGACACCTTCCGGACTCCGTTTTTCTTCCGTTTGCTTGTTTCCCAAGATAAAATAATCTTTATATACTCCCCGAACCTATTGACCACCGTATTGCGGAGAAATCTTCTGTTCTCTTTTCTTGCTGTTTTCGGTCAGATCTATGAAGCCAGGCATCATGTCTTCCTCTTCCTCCAACAACATGGAAGAAGATGCTTGGTTGATGAAGATTGAGCTGAAGAGGAAGGAGCCCACGGAAGCCGTCAAGGGAGACAGGGGCAAGGAGGCTACCGTAGATCCACCCTCGATGGCTGAGCAAGCACTGCCGGCTGAGGAGGAAGAAGAAGATATCCTTAAGCCTTACTATGCTCATCTTACCCCTTCTGAGATTGCAGCCTTCCGGATCGTTGAAACGGTCCGTGTGCGGAATAAATACCTCACTCGTGGATATATTCTGCATCAAGAGCACATCATTTTCCTCCGGAGCATCATACATAGATTGGAGAATCTCTTGATCGTGAAGGACAGGATCTCTTCATCACCACCTCCTTCTTCTTCATCACCAAAGGAAAATTGAGTTTCGGGTATGGGCACTCCCCTTGGCTTCTGCCAAGCTTGGGGGAGGTGCCCTGGTATCGTATCATCCCCACTATCTTTTTGCCTTTACTTATTTTAGTTTGATCTTTTGCTTTAGATGAATAAAAGTTTAGTTCGATCCTTTCTTTTCGAGAGCTTGCTTAGTGGTCTATCCTTGTAATCGTGTGCAAGATATATAATAAAGTTTAGTTTGAGTTTTTGCTTTCTTACTTTCATGTTGCAATAAAAAAGGGGGAAAGGAAATAAAAGAAAAAGATCATATGCTAATCTTATGGTAGGTGATGGCACCACATAAGGAAAAGTATGAGTAGAAAATTTTATTAGAGATTGACAAACATAGCATTGGTCAATGATGCGACTCATGAAAGAATTAATAAGGGAAGAGAAGATTCACATATAAATATACTATCCTAGAAATCTTTTGTGATTGTGAGCCCCCATCAAATTATTATATGCCAAAATTGTTGACGTTGGACAAGAAAGACAACGTAATGATTTATGCTTGTCCATATTCACATAGAAGTTATATTGTCATAGATCCTTCAACATGTGGTGCTTGCCCCCTATCTTTGCTAGCCAAAAATTCCGCACTAAGTAGAGATACTACTTGTGCATCCAAAAACCCTTAAACCCAAATCTTATTTTCAAGTGTCCACCATACCTACCTAGGGATTGAGCAAGATCCCTCATGTAAGTTGTCATCGGTGCAATAAGGCAATAAAAATTGCTTCTAAAAGTGTGAGATCATTTAGTTTAAAGGAAAATTGAGCGTTGTACGAACTTGTGATGGTGAAGAATAAAAGCGACAGACTGCATAATAAAGGTTGCCATCACAAGGGGCAATACAACATGACGTTCTTTTGCACTAAGGGGTTGAGCATACAAACAAATAAGCGCATGGCAACTTCTGCTTCCCTCTGCGAAGGGCCTATCTTTTACTTTTATGCAAAGAGTCAAAGTTCTTCTCTTTTCCTTTTATTTTTATGCTTTGGCAAGCATCATGTGGTGAGAAAATATCTAGGCACATATGTCCAGTTGAATATGGGTGGCATAAGTTATTATTGTTGACATCGCCCTTGAGGTGAATATGTTGGGAGGCGAAACTATAAGCCCCTATCTTTCTATGTGTCTGGCTGAAATGCTTTGCTCATGTGTATGCGGTGAGTGTTAGCAATCATAGAAGACTATATGATGGTTGAGTATGTGGACTTGCCTAAAGGCTCTGATACGTGACGCTTCCTGAAAAGATGATGAATTGTAGTTGCAAAGTTGACTGAGAACATAGTTTGTTGGTTTATAATAGAGTTTATGCTTTATACTTCAATTGTGTGATGAACTGCCACTTATTCATGAGAAGTTTATGATAAAAGTTCTATGATAAAAGTCTTATGCTTAAATCTGTTGCTGTTATAATAATCTACATGATGCTTCTATGTCCGTATTTTGTTTTTATCGACACCTCTCTCTCTAAGCATGTGGACATGTTTTTCGATTTCGGTTTTCGCTTGAGGACAAGCGAGGTCTAAGCTTGGGGGAGTTGATACGTCCATTTTGCATCATGTTTTCCTATTGTTATTTATGATGTTTTTATGCATAATAATGCTTTTTGGAGTAATTCTAATGCCTTTTCTCTCATAATATGCAAGGTACACACAAAGAGGGAGAATTCCGGCAGCTGGAAATCTGGACCTGGAAAAATTACGTCAGGCCACCTATTCTGCACAACTCCAAACAAGCTAAAACTTTACGAAGATTTTTTATGGAATATTTGAAGAATATTGGAGCAAATAAGTACCAGAGGGGGCCCACCAGGTGGGCACAACCCACCTGGGCGCGCCAGGGAGCCCAGGCGCGCCCTGGTGGGTTGTGCTCACCCAGGCCCACCTCCAGTGCCCATCTTCTGGTATATAAGTCATTTTGACCTAGAAAAAATAAGGAGAGGACTTTCGGGACGGAGCGCTGCCGTCTCGAGGCGGAACTTGGGCAGGAGCACTTTTGCCCTCCGGCGGAGCGATTCCGCCGGGGGAACTTCCCTCCCGGAGGGGGAAATCATCGTCATCATCATCACCAACAACTCTCCCATCTTGGGGAGGGCAATCTCCATCAACATCTTCAACAGCACCATCTCATCTCAAACCCTAGTTCATCTCTTGTGTTCAATCTTGTTACCGGAACTATAGATTAGTGCTTGTGGGTGACTAGTAGTGTTGATTACATCTTGTAGTTGATTACTATATGGTTTATTTGGTGGAAGATCATATGTTCAGATCCAATATGCTATTTAATACCCCTCTGATCTTGAGCATGATTATCATTTGTGAGTAGTTAGTTTTGTTCTTGAGGTCACAGGAGAAATCATGTTGCAAGTAATCATGTGAACTTGATATGTGTTCGATATTCTGATAGTATGTATGTTGTGATTCCCTTAGTGGTGTCATGTGAACGTCGACTACATGACACTTCACCATATTTGGGCCTAAGGGAATGCATTGTGGAGTAGTAAGTAGATGATGGGTTGCGAGAGTGACAAAAGCTTAAACCCCAGTTTATGCGCTATTCCGTAAGGGACCGATTGGATCCAAAAGTTTAATGCTATGGTTAGAATTTATTCTTAATACTTTTCTCGTAGTTGCGGATGCTTGCGAGAGGGTTAATCATAAGTAGGAGGCTTGTTCAAGTAAGAACAGCACCTAAGCACTGGTCCACCCACATATCAAATTATCAAAGTAGCAAACACAAATCGAATCAACATGGTGAAAGTGACTAGATGAAATTCCCGTGTACCCTCAAGAACGCTTTGCTTATTATAAGAGACCGTTTTGGCCTGTCCTTTGCCTCAAAAGGATTGGGCTACCTTGCTGCACTTTTGTTACTACTATCGTTACTTGCTCGTTACAAATTATCTTGCTATCAAAGTACTCTGTTACTTACAATTTCAGCACTTGCAGACATTACCTTGCTGAAAACCACTTGTCATTTCCTTCTGCTCCTCGTTGGGTTCGACACTCTTACTTATCGAAAAGAGCTACAATTGATCCCCTATACTTGTGGGTCATCAACGCCTTAGCACATGGCCCCGCGACCAACCTCGCGACCTATCAGGCATATGATATCAACTGATACACATTTTATACGGAGGCCAAAGACATAAACAGTGATTACCAGAACTCAGGGGTGACGATGGAATGCATGACCGGCGACAATGATGCAACTGAAAGATTCTACGGAAGGGTCAAAGAGATCTGGGAGCTTGACTATGCTAGATTGCACAGTGCGATGATGTTCCATGTTAGATGGGCTAAGGCAGTCGAAAGAGAAAACCGGTATTTCACTACCATGTCTATATCCGACTCGCAGAGCGCAACTACCGTGAACGTCATCGCCAAAACTGAGCCATGGGTACACGCTAAGCACGTGACACAATGCTTCTTCATAACCGACGCGAGCAATCCGAGCCATGTTGTCGTGAGGAGAGGGAAAATGAGCATCGTTGGAATGGATGGAGTCGCTAACGAGGAAGACTACGCCCAGTACGGCAACCCGATGAGGGAAGATGACAATAACGATGAAGCATATATCAAAAGAAGAAGCAAGACTACATTACCTAAGAAAAATCGCACTCCATGGAAAAGGAAAAGTCACAACGAGGGGCTCAATTACTCGACAGCGAACAAGAAAGAAAAGGAGCTCACTCAGAAACGACAACGTCGACGCTGAGAAACCATCATTTATATTTATGTTCCTATTTTGTATACGCACTTAACCATTATCGGTCAAATGATGGACTATTCTATTACATAGGCCCACCAACACTGTCTGTGAAAAGAAAAAACCACGACCCTCTCCCGGTTCAGATGCCCCACCTCCACCTCATCTCTCCGGCTCCCGTAGGCACCCAACTCCCACCTTCTCCATCGTCTCAGCCTTCGCCCAACCCCAGCTTCTCCCCCGTCTCCGGCCGCTGCCCAACCCCCACCTTCTCCACCATCTCCGGCCGCCGCCCCACTCCCACCTTCTCCCCCGTCTCAGGCCACCGCCCAACCCCCACCTTCTCCACCATCTCCGGCCGTCGCCCCACCCCCACCTTTCCCCGAATTCGCCCGCCGCCCCGCCTCCACCATCTTCGGGCCTCAGGAAGCCGCCTGTGCCCGGCCTCCTGCCCCCCCGGACATGGCGCCCGCGGCCAACCTCCTGGATCTCGCCCATGGTTGCAGGGGCCTGGCGCGGCAGGGAAGTGTGGAGGCTCAAGTTGCTCCGCTACTGAGGAAGGCGCAGCCCGGTGCTCGCCATGGCTGAAGACGGCCTCCAACCGCCGGGCCCAAAGCAGCCAGCCTTTGTTCGCATGCGCGTCTCCTTCCTGCTTCACCTAGGTATGCGCCACCACCCGCCGCGCTCGATGCTCCCTACTCCCATAGCCGTCCTCAGTTCAAACCCATGGCGTCGAGATGGTCGAGTTAGTCGCGAGCAGCAGTCCGCCGCCGCGCGCCTCCCCCTAGCACCATGCCGCTCGGCCACCTGCTCAATTGAAGAAAGTAGACACTTTCAATCAAAGTGTCCCGTTTTCCTTTGCTCCTGCAGTCCACCGTACCTAGAAACTGGATTTTTATCTACAAAATCAGTTCACCAGACCTAGAACAATCAGTTCGGTCCATCTCCTGATTCTGAAAATATGAATTGTGTTTACTGCCAAAATTGATGCTCTGTAGTTCACCATGTATATATGTCATCAGTTCAAAAATGACGTACAGGAAAAGTTTAATTGTATGTGTTAAAACCCAGTTTGGTTTTATACTATATGTCAGATTATTACAAAATACAATAAAAGATTTTGCTCATGTGGCTGTAAGCTCTAACTATATGGCAACAAAGAGAGAACAAGTAGGAAGTATTGTTGTTTCCGTATTGTTAAGTTCAGTATGTATTCCGTTTTCAGTTTTTTCAGTATAGCTTTGGATGCATTTTCGATTCATCTTATAGGTCAAGAGCTTCCTTCAGTTCAAGGATTAAAGAAAAAAAGATCGGCGCACTGCAGTTTTGTAATTTAGTGCAAGCACCCTAGACTCCCATGAAAAATCTAGTCAAAAAAATGGTTGATTGTAAGTGCTAGTAAACTACACACGCTGAGCTGCAACGGGACACGGTGACATCACTTCTTTTTGGTTGTTTTCTGTATGAATCTGCATTTCGGTTATTAAGTTCAGTACAATGAAACACATGAATCCCCAGTGGGTACCAAATTACTGATTCCTTAAAACAATTAGTAGATTTCACCATTGGTTGGTTTGCTTGTGTAAATCTGTCAGTTCATGACAAGTAACTTATGAAGCTAGAAATGCAGGATGTTTGTGTGAATCTTGCTTGTTTCAGAGAGAAAAAGAATTGGTACTTGCATCAGATGGTGTACTAAACAACATAAACATGGTGTACTGAACAAACATATGCATTCACATAAACATGCTAACAACTCCTCTTGCTATACTCATGCTTGTACTTGTTTATTTTTCTTGTTTGGAAAATGGTTTCCTATCCTCCTAAGTCCTAACAACTTTTCTCAAATTTCATCTAATTTAGTTTCAGCTCAAACCAGAGCTAATGCATAAAAATGTCATTGGATGAGGTTGCTAGGAAGATTTGCATTAGAGAATGCTTTGTTGGAAAAGCTTCTATTAGTATTATTACACAAAAAACTCTCATTGAACATAGGCCATAAATCTTGAGACTATTTTCACCATTTTTTGCCCTTTAGTGTTTGGAAATTCTAATTTTTGTTGATTTCAACTTGATGAATACAAAAATACATGCCATGAGTTTGAGATTATATCTCTGCTGTTGTAATTGCTTGTTGGTGTTTATTAGTAGATATACAAGTATGAGTTCACTCCTGACTATTGTAATAAAGTATTTTAGGATTTGGAAGTATCTAGTCTGGATTGGCAGTGTACATACATAAAAATTAATCCCTGATGAATACTTAAGATCACTATTTTTCTAAATAGGGTAAGATGATTCAAACATGGAGTACAACTATTGTTGAATATGACTTGTGTACTTGCTGGACAATAGTGTATGAACTTTTCCGATGGATATAGCAAGCCGGCGCAAAAAGAGGACTCGTACAACGCTTCTCCAGGTTGTCTACCGCGACACTCTCTCACAACAATCTCTCTCTTTCTCTGCTTCTGCTATTAAAATGCTTACATGTGTTGTTCTGCTGATTGAGTACTTTGGGAAGATGCGAAAAGAACATGTTTAGATGGTTGCTTTTCATGCGTATTTGTCACTATTCCTGTGAGTACTAATTTTTTTTTCGATTTGGGGACTAGGTGACTGCAGTTTACTAAAGGATTTCGATGTGCTGATGGTGTGCTTGCTTAGCAGAAGTTCAAGATGCTTGTTCAAATGTGATATATATCAAAAATGGTAAAGATGAATTGTGTTTTCTCGTAGAAAAATGATGCTCTGTAGGTGGTATAGCAGTTCGCCATGTATATCTGCCATCAGTCCGTAAAAGGACGAGTATGTACTGATGCTAGAAATGATGCTCTGTAGAATTTCTTCTAATCTAGTTCGAATTTGGTCTACTTGTGTAATTCTGTCAATTCATGACAAGTATGTACCGATGCTAGAAATGTAGGTCATTTGTGAATCTTGCTTTTTTCAGAGAGAAAAAGAGTTTGTAGTTTCATCACATGGTGCACTAAGCAAACATAAACATGTTGTACTGAGCAACATAAACATGGTGTAGTGAACAAAGGTAGGCATTCACATAAACATGCAGCAACTCCTCTTGCTATTCTCGTGCTTGTACTTGTTTATTCTCTTGCAATTTCTTTTTTTAGTTCATTTCAAACACTAAAAATTGGTTCAGTTCAATTCTCTTATTTTTAGTTCAGTTCAAATTCTAATTTTAGTTTAATCCAATAGGGTGTGTTTTCTGCACATGGATTTAGTTCAGTTCAAAACCTAATTTTAGTTCAGTTCAGTTGGATGCCACGGATGAACACAGCGCCACCGGCCTCAAAAGGCCCTTCTCCCGCTATTGTCTCGATCTTGAACTGATGTTGTTGTCGTCTGTCTACCTCCTTCCTCGGTGAGCCCATGCTCTTCTGCTCTTGACGCCCAAGTCGCCTGCACTTCTTTTCTCAATTCAAAAATTCCCAAAGCATCAGTACTATGTATCAGGATACACCATGTTAGTTCTGCAGATTTCCATTATGCTTGTATGTCCTCCTGTACTGCAAGTTCATTAAAATTAAAAAACATTCAACTAAATTCCTCCTGTACTGTATTATTACCTTTGTTCTGAAAAAGTTGATGTGGTTTTAGTTAAATACATCATAACGAAATTCTTTTCAAAACTTAATCCTCTTGTCTATGGATTGTTCAAGCTCTTCCATCATTACTAAAAATGTGTCACTAGCATATAAGTTCAAAACACAAAAACATTTCTCGGGAAGAAATTCAGTCAGTGAAACTATATAAACTATGCAAGTTCAGTGATGATGACACCGTCAATTCGGATGAGAAAACACATTTAAAATTAAAATCTTTTTTTTACTTCTATAAGTTCATGATCAACCCCGAGGTAGTTCAAATAATCTAGTCATATAAGTTAAAATAATCTATTCACTTGTATTATTTTGTGCTCACACTATTTACTGTGTTGTGTGACAGGTTGATGAAGATGTTGATTTGACAAAAGGATCAGTGAAGGATTGGGCAATGAACACACTTTCTTCATGAGATGGTGTACTGCACGACATACTTCCATTAGTTGAAGATGATACATGGAGCAGTGACCACTCAACACTTTTTTTGTGATAAATGTTATTATGATCTATTCTATGTATTATATTGTATGATCGAGAGAACTCACAAGTTCATGTGTTGTCGGTGAGAAATTTCAAAACATTTGGTTTAGTAAGAACTTTTTTTATCAAATGATAATCCTATGTTAATGGAAAACAGTAGTTGAAACGAGAGAAGTCCAAAACATCGTTGCAAAAAGAAACTGATTTCAAAACAAAAAGAAGCACACAATTTTTTTTCTTTTCTTTATGAGAAAATATCATTCAGCTCAACGGTGTATACCATGCAAGTTCGAGGACTATGATACCGTAAACTGAGGAAAACCATATCAAAGATAAAACAGAAAAGTCTAGTCTGTGAAAACACGCTCAGTACAAATCCATACGGGCATCAGTTCAAGTACTATTTTTTTGGAACCATTCAAAACTACTCTATGAAAAATACCTCAGTACAAACACACACATAGATAAGTACACGTACTCTGTCTTTTCTGACGGGAAAACAACACGATGGATCTCACCGTATTCCAAATTACTCTTCAACGGTTGCAAATTTGAAAAAAAAATTAACATTACTAAGTTTTGCATTTTCGATAGCTTTCCAACGGTATATTATTTGCCGCATTTCGACAAACTTTAAAAAAAATCACGTTCAAAATCAAATTTGAATGTATTCAAATTCAAGTTTAAATCGTAAGAAATTAGAAAAAACTTTATATACGCAAAAGTTGCGCATTTTCCATAGCTTTCGAACGCCATATCATTTGCGTCAGTCCGACAAACCATTTGCAAAAAATCGCGAAAATACGTTTTGCCCAAAATTTCACCATTTCTCAAATTACTTTTAAATCATATAGAATTTGAAAAAACATTATATATATGGAAGAATAGGATTTTCACCATCTTTTCAACGCCATCTTATTTGCCCAATTCCGACAAACCGTTTGAAAATTGAGTCCAAAATACGATTTGCGTTTTCGGTAAAAAAACGGTTTTTTCAAAACTGCTCTTAAACCATGATGATTTTGCAATTTTTTATATGATTGTAATCTATGTGTCAAGAGCTTTCCAACGATATACTACACGCCCCGTTCCGACGAAAAAAATTCATGAATTTTTTTTGAACTAAAGAAGACGATCAGTTTAACGAAATGACAGCATCAGTACAACCGCTCGAATTCATCAGCTATATATATATATATATATATATATATATATATATATATATATATATATATATATATATATATAAACACTATTCTGATCACGGGATCAGAATATTATTCTGATCACAACCTGAACTTCCTGAGTTACACAACCTGAACTTCCCTCTGTAGAAACCCGACCTTCGGGCTAGCTTCGCAACCGTGTCTCCCCGCGCGAATTATTCTGGTCAGTCGTGTTCTATGTGATGTAAGTGTAATCTGCAAACGGTTTTTAGCAACTAAACGCCCGTTTTAAATAGGAATCTCACTCATTGGCGGATTTTTCTCTCGGATCGTGATGAACATGCGTCTGTTGCAATTTTACTGCCTGAGTTGTTCGACCTGAACTTCACCCAGTGCTAGGTTGAACTTCCGTAAACATTGTCCAAATGAGGCTTGCGATATACCGTTGGAAAGCTATGGACATGAGTATCATGACCCAAGTTAAATGTTTGGCAAAACGTAAGCTGTTTAAGAGCAGTTTTGAAAACCATTTTTTCTTCATACAAAAAACGTGAATCGTATTTTCGATCGCATTTCTAAACCGTTTATCGGAATGAGGCAAATAATATGGCGTTGGAAAGCTGCTGCAAAACCGCTACTTCCACATGTTGATAGTTTTCTCTAATTCCCTATGTCTAAAGAGTAATTTGGAAAATCGTAAAATTTTGCAAACCGAACAGCCGAGTTCTTATTTTCGATGCCATTTCTAAACGACTAATCCAATTGAGGCAAATGATATGGCGTAGGAAAGCTTATGAAAATGCGCTACTTTTTCGTGTTGAAATTTTTTTCTAATTTTGAACGGTTTAAGAGTAATTTAGAAAACGGTACAAGTTCCACCGAGTTCGTATTTTCGAGTTAATTTTTCAACCGTACGTTCGAATGCAGCAAATGATATGGCGTTGGAAAGCTTGAACAAATGCGAAACTTTTTGGTATATATTGTTTCTCCCAATTCTTTATGGTTTTAAGTTAATTTTGAAAATGGCTAAAAACATATTTTTACCATAATTTCTACAAACTTTATCGGAATGGGGCAAATAATATACCGTTGAAAAGCTACGGAAAATGCGAAACTTTTTCATGTTGATGGTTTTCTCTGATTCCTAGCCGTTTTCAAGTAATTTCGAAAACGGCGAGATCATTCGTTCTGCCTTTAACGCGAAACAGATTTTTCGAAAATGCACCGCGTGAAGAACTTGAACTTCTCGGCATGTCTACTTGAACTTCACTCTGTTTTTCACGTGCTTTTTTTGCTCGTAGTTCTCCATCCACTCACAGGAATTGAGCAAGTGATATACCGATGAAAAGCTGCTGTAAACACGCAACTTTCCCCTGTTGATCATTTTTTCATACTCGCGATGATTTTAAAAGTTTTTCATCTGAAATTCATTCAGTGTAGTAGTTGAACTTCCTGCTGTTTTCACGTTGAACTTCTGTGACGTATTTTCGTTTGTAAATTTCTCATCCATTCGTCAGTGTTACACAAATGATATTCTTTTTGTACAAACCTCTCTCACAATAATTTTTTTAACTTTCTCCGACCGAGGACTTGAACTTACACAAATGATATTCCTGCCATTTTGAAGTAAATTAGAAAATGACGAGATCATGATTTGTGCCTTCATCGCGAATGGAAATGCACTGCGTGAAGTAGTTGAACTTCGCGGGCATGTCTGTTTGAACTTCACTCTGTTTTTGACGTGCTGTTTTTTGCCCGTAACTCCCAAACCACTTACCAGAATTGAGCAAATGATATACCGATGGAAAGCTGTTGAAAACACGCAACTTTTTTGTGTTGATCAGTTTTTCATACTCGCGACGGTTCAAAATATTTTTTTTGAATGCGTAAAAATGTGTTTTTAACGGTATACATAAAACTTTTAAACCATTCATCGGAATATAGCATATAATACACCGTTGGAAAGCTTATGAATAGGAGCAACTTTTTCATGTAGACAGACATTACAAATTTTTGTCATTTGAGAGCAGTTTTAAAAATGGCAAAAACAACATCGTTTTTTGCCTGCTTTTAACATGTAATTGAAGGTCGGACGTCTCGCACTAGAGATCTTGAACTTCACTGGGAGGAGCACGTGAAGTTCTTGCAACAAACCTTTTAAGCTTTTTGTTTTCTATTCTTATATTCCTATCTGAAACGCATTTCGTGTAGTAGTTGAACTTCCCGCTGTTTTCATCTTGAACATCTGTCACGTATTTTTGTTCAACCTCTCTCACAAGAATTTTTGAACTTTCTCGGGTCGAGCACTTGAACTTCTAGCAACAAAATTTTGGACTTCACCTTTTTATTCTTTTTTTTTCTTATACGAAACGCACACCATGCAGTACATGAACTTCTGGCTATTATCTATTTGAATTTCTCTCTATTTCGCTTTAGTAACGGAAAAAGTCTGAGTTTTTTATAGACATCAAACTGCTCTAAATTTTTTATTTGAACTTCTTTGTGTATCTTTAGAAATGTGAAAATTGGAGTTTTGTTAGAAACATTGAACTTCTTCGTTATTTCGAATTAAACTTATTGGTTTTATTCTTTAGTAACTGGAAAAATCTGTTTTTTCAAATAAATATCAAACTCCTCAGCTTTTTCTAATTGAACTTCTTGCTTTTATTCTCTAGTAACGAGAAACCTGATTTTTCTTGGTTTTAAAATTTTGAATTTCTTGGTTTTACTCTTTTAATAGTGAGAAAAATCTGATTTTTTATAGATGTTGAACTTCACCATTTTTAAAATTTGAAATTCCTAGTTTTATTGGTTAGTAACAGGAAAATCCTATTATTTTATAAACATTGAACCACACCGTTATTTTAATTTGAACTTCTAGTTTTTTTAGAAATGGGAAAATTCTTGTTTATGGGGTTCTTGAACTGGTATGTTAATTGAATTTTAACTTCTTGTTTTTTATTGGTTTTTCCACCATGAATTACTCAAGTCTACACCGTGGATTTTTCTTCTCTGCACATCCCGTCTCTTGAGTCTTGACTTTTAAATCTCCCCCTGAATTATTAAAGTTTTTGTTACATGAAATAAACAAGTTTGTTCTTTTTTGTGCCTAAATATTTTTTATTCTCTGAATTTCTCTCGTAGCTCCCTCTGAACTTCTACACATATGTCATGAATGTTCCCTAGTTTTTTTTAACCTTTTCTGTTTATTTTTTGAACTCTAGGATTAGTGGGGTTTTTGTTGAACTTCGCTGGTTTTCATTTTTGGACTCGAAGAGGTTGTCATATCAACTAATATTTTTTATCATTCCTCTTGAGCATCTTTTTTATGAACTTCTAGTGTTGACGCATGCACCAAACTTTGGGAACTCCTCGTTCTTTTATTTTTGAACTTTTTTCAGCAGCAATAATACTTGAACTTCACTGACTTTTTTTGTGAAGCAACCAAATGCGCAGACCACACAGGGAAGAGGGCACATTTTCTTTCATTGTGGACATTTTGTAAAAACACAGGGAGAGCACACAATTTTGATCGAAAGGGAGAGCACACAATCACAAAGAGGAAAATAAAGAAGGAGAAATTATGCACTTTTCTTGTTTTTTGCTCATACATAGAAAATGTGTGTATCCACATTTTTAAATTTTCTATGTTCTTTCTTTGATCTACTTGACAGAAAATAGTCTTTTTCAATTCAGTGTACTACACACACACACGCACAACATATCCACATTTTTTTGGCTGACATCAACTGAAAAAGGTTTCAGTCTCACAAGCATACACAAATCGAACTTCCATGAATTTCTATGCTTTTTACCAAAAAAACTTTTTTGCGAGAACTTTGATAAACTTTTGCCCATGAGCAGTAGTACAGTAACATCTCCTATACAAAATTGTTTGTTTTTGACATTAGCGGGTGGAGCATCACAAGTGGATGGCGGTGCACGTTGGTGAACAGGAGAAGGAAGAATGGTGATGCTGGCGAAGGTCAGATTCGGTCGTCGCTACAGTCCGCACGCGACAATAATCTCGGCCGTTTGCGGCCACGGGGTCAACGATGAGCGGAATGCAGCGCTCCACACATCTCTCCGTGACCGGATGCCCACACCTGCATCGATTTCACAAGGCAAAATAAAGAATTTGTGATCAGAGCTGCATCGACGAACATGGTTAGGCACTCGCGACACAATTGAGTTTCAGATTTTCAGTTAGAGCATCTCTTGCTGTCTGCTAGAGCAGTGTGCAGAGTTTCAGTTTCACAGTTTTTTAGCTCAGTGCCTACTGATTTAGGCTAATCAACTACTTAAGAATTATGTAAAAGTAACTAACAGTAGCACCAGTTTCTAGACCAACTATTTACTGAGCTGAAGGAATATATGGATGGTCTAATTTTCAGGGAAAATTCACTACGTATGAAACAAACAGAAGTTCAGAAGAAGCTGGGCAAAAGTGCAGAACATGAAGAACACTCACCGCCTGAAGATATTGCAGGAGCATTTTCATAGGAGTGGACACTGCGTTTTTTGGCGTGGGGGCCTGGACTCAAAGCTCTGCACTAGGGAGGAGGTGGGAGATGTTCCTCGCCCCTGAGATGCTCCTCGTCGGACGCCCCTGAGGTGCTCCTTGCCGGACGGGAGATGTTCTCCTCGGCGGCCCTGTTTTGCCGCGAGCCACACGACTATGGACAGGAGTGGGGTCGAATCCCACTGGATCTGTAGCTGGTTGTGTCGTCGCTGGTCACGGGTGGCCGCGGCTGCTGGACAGAAGGCGATGGCGGGAGGCGCACCGGGGCCGGGGGTGCGGCGGTGGGAGGCGTACCGGAGCCAGGGTGATGGGAGGCACGCCGGAGCAAGGGGCGGCGGCGGAAGGCAGCCTGGTGGCATGCCGGAGGTTGGGGCAGTGGCACCTGGAGGTAGGGGAAGCGGGGTGGGGGGGTGCGGCGGCACCAGGAGGCATGGGAAGTGGGCACGGCGGCGCCGGGAGGTAGGGGAAGCGGGGAGCAGCGGTGCTAGGAGATCGAGGAGCGGGGAGAGATGCACGGCACTGGCACCAGAGAGATCGGGGGGAGGTTGGGGATCGGGGGAGGTGGTGGACGGGGAGTGGGTTTTTTTTTTCTACGCGGGTTGGGGGAGTTCGGGAACAAGTCCATCGGGCCCTATATAGGGCGATCGTGATCCAAATAACTATTCTGATCCTGGGATCAGAATAGTGTTACTATATATATATATATATATATATATATATATATGGAAAATGCATCATACTACCGGGTGTAGTTACACCCACTTCTCATATACTACCATGTGGTAGTATATACTCTACTTTATTATTTTTAATATGTTCATATACTATATTTAAGATACTCCAAAGTGAGTTATATGAAAACATTACAAGTGAGCTCATAGTTTTATTGTATTTGTGAAATACGTACATATTTGTACGCGAAATGGAGTACGCACAAAATATGGTAGATACTACCAAAAAAAGTAGTATATATACTACCTAAATATTTTTATATACTACATACTACGCGTACATACTCTCCGATATGATAGATACTACCTAGAACGTACGAAACAAAAGTGGGAGTAATTACACCCGGTAGTAGGAAAAATTTGTCATATATATATATATATATATATATATATATAGGGAAAAGGCATCCTACTACCAGGTGTAGTTACACCCATTTCTCATATACTACCATGTGGTAGTATATACGCTACTACCAAAAAAGTAGTATATATACTACCTAAGCATTCTTATATGCTACATACTACGCGTACATACTCTCCGATATGATAGATACTACCTATAACGTACGAAACAAAAGTGGGATTAACTACACCCGGTAGTAGAAATTTTTTACCCTATATATATATATCCTTACATTGTATATCCTCACTTATATGCATATCGATAGGTCGTCTTTCGGAGGAGAAAAAGTAAACCAAAAAGGAAAGAAAATAAAATGAAAAACAAATGAAAAGTAAATGAAAATGAAAAGAAATAGAACAAGGAGAAAAGAAAAAAAGAAAATGTAAAGAAAAAAAAGAAAAAAGGGGAAATGCATAGTAGTAGCGCAAATTATCAACCAGCGCTATAGCTATCATAGCAGTAGCGCGGGATGGTAACCAACGCTATAGCTATCAGTAAGTAGCAGTAGCGCGGGTCACAACCCGCGCTACTACTAGGTTTGACTTAGCCCTGCGCGGACGTCCCTCTTTCCCCCAATTCCCCATTCTTCTCGTCCGCTCCTCGCCGTCTCCTGCCTCCCTCGCCACACCTGCCTCCCTCGCCGTCTCCTGCCGCCCTCAACGCCCCCGGAGCCACCAGAGCCGCGCGCCCTCGAAGCTACCGGAGCCGCGCGCCCTCGACACCACCGGAGCCGCTGATGTTTGCTTGAACTACGTCGGTATTTCCCCAAAGAGGAAGGGATGATGCAGCACAGCAACGGTAGGTATTTCCCTCAATGATGAGACCAAGGTTATCGAACCAGTAGGAGAACCACGCAACACCACGTAAACAGCTCCTGCACACAAAGAATAAATACTTGCAACCCGACATAAGAGAGGGGTTGTCAATCCCTCACGGGCAAAAAGATAGATAAAATTGTAGTAGATTGGATAAATAGATCTCGCGGGAACACGAGATAAAATAAATAAGTAAAAATTGCAGCAAGGTATTTTTGTATTTTTGGACTAATAGATCTGAAAATAAAAGAAAATAAAAATAGATCGAGAAGGCAAATATATTAAAGAAGAGACCCGGGGGCCGTAGGTTTCACTAGTGGCTTCTCTCGAGAAAAATAGCAAACGGTGGGTAAACAAATTACTGTTGGGCAATTGATAGAACTTCAAATAATCATGACGATATCCAGGTAATGATCATTATATAGGCATCACATCCAAGATTAATAGACCGACTCCTGCCTGCATCTACTACTATTACTCCACACATCGACCGCTATCCAGCATGCATCTAGTGTATTAAGTTCATGGAAAAATGGAGCAATGCAATAAGAACGATAACATGATGTAGACAAGATCTATTTATGTAGAAATAGACCCCATCTTGTTATCCTTAATAGCAACGATACATACGTGTCATTTCCCATTCTGTCACTGGGATCAAGCACCGTAAGATCGAACCCATCACAAAGCACCTCTTCCCATTGCAAGATAAATAGATCAAGTTGGCCAAACAAAACCCAAATATCAGAGAAGAAATACGAGGCTATAAGCAATCATGCATATAAGAGATCAAAGAAGATGCAAATAACTTTCATGGATAAAAATATAGACCTGATCATAAACTCAAAGTTCATCGGATCCCAACAAACACACCGCAAAAAGAGTTACATCAAATAGATCTCCAAGAGACCATTGTATTGAGAATCAAACGAGAGAGAGAGAAAGCCATCTAGCTACTAACTACGGACCCATAGGTCTACAATGAACTACTCACGCATCATCGGAGAGGCACCAATGAGGATGATGAACCCCTCCGTGATGGTGTCTAGATTGGATCTGTGGTTTCTGGAACTTGCGGCGGCTGGAATTGATTTTCGTCGACTCCCCTAGGGTTTCTGGAATATTGGGGTATTTATAGAGCAAAGAGGCAGTGCGGGAGGTCTCCGAGATGGGCACAACCCATCAGGGTGCGCCTGGGGGCCCAGGCGTGCCCTTGTGTCTTGTGCTCACCTCGGGCCCCCTCTTCGGTACTTCTTTGGCCCACTGGATGTCTTTTGGTCTAAAAAAATCTCCAAAAAGTTTCGCTGCATTTGGACTCCATTTGGTATTGATTTCCTGCGAAGTAAAAAACAAGCAAAAAACAGCAACTGGCACTAGGCACTATGTCAATAGGTTAGTCCCAAAAAATGATATAAAGTTGATATAAAATGATTGTAAAACATCCAAAAATGATAATATAACAGCATGGAACAATAAAAAATTATAGATACGTTGGAGACGTATCAGTATCCCCAAGCTTAATTCCTGCTCGTCCTCGAGTAGGTAAATGATAAAAACAGATTTTTTGATGTGGAATCCTGCCTAACATGTTCATCACATATTGTTTTCTTTGTAGCATGGACATTTGGACCTTTATATGGTTCAAAGCAATAGTCTAGTTTTGACATGAGGACTTTAATACTCAAGCATATCAACAAGCAACCATGTCTTTCAAAATATCAACACTAAAGCAAGTTATCCCTAGCCCATTATGCTCAATCATTGATGCATTCATGAAACACACTCGAATATTAGCTACACCCAATGCTCAAGTATGATCATAGTGCCCCTTAGTTGGTGCTTTATAAGAGAAGATGGAGACTCAAGTAAAAATAAAAATTGCATAAAGTAAAAGAAAGGCCCTTCGCGGAGGGAAGTAGGGATTTGTAGAGGTGCCAGAGCTCAAAGCTTAAATTGAGAGATAAAAACATTTTGAGAGGCATACTTTTCCCACCAACGAAAACGACTTAGAGTTCCCAATACTTTCCATGCTAGATATATCATAGGCGGTTCCCAAACAGAAATTAAAGTTTATTCCTTTTTCCACCATACTTTCACTTTCCATGGCTAACCGTATCCACGTGTGCCCTCCATACCAACACTTTCCAAGAAATTTATTATTTGACAACATAAAGTAAATTCATTTTTCATTTCGGGACTGGCATCCCTAATACCTTTGCCGTACTCTCGTGCAATGACAAGTGAATAAACACTCATCATGAGAATAACACATCTAGCATGGAAAAATATCGGCCACCCCTCACCGCCTCGCGAGCGGTACAAGCACACAAAAGAGAAATTTATTTTGAAAATTAGAGATGGCACATACAAATTTGCTTAGAACGGCACGGAAATACCGCATATAGGTAGGTATAGTGGACTCATATGGCAAGACTGGTTTAAAGGGTTTTGGATGCACAAGTAGTGATCATACTTAGTGCAAATGAAGGCTAGCAAAAATATTGAGAAGCGTCCAACCAAGAAACGAAAAATCTCGTAAGCAAGCATTAAGCATAATTAACACCGAATAATGCACCACAAGTAGGATATAATTTCATTGCATAACTATTGACTTTCATGCTTGCATAGGGAATCACAAACCTTAACACCAATATTCTTACTAAAGCATAATTACTCATCAACATGACTCACATATCACTATCATCATATCTCAAAACTATTACTAAGAATCAAGTTTATTTGTCCAATGATCTTCATGAAAGTTTTTATTATATCCTTCTTGGATATCTATCACTTTGGGACTAGTGTCATATGTTGCTTCTAATAAGCTCAAACAAGAGAAGAACATGAGCATAATATTTCTTTCTCTCAAAATAATCTAAGTGAAGCAAGAGAGAATTTCTTTAAAATTTTACTAACTCCCAAATAAATCTAAGTGAAGCATGAGAGCATTTCTTTAAAAATAACAAAGCACACCATGCTCAAAAAGATATAAGTGAAGCACTAGAGCAATTCCGTAGCTCATACAAATTTAAGTGAAGCATAGGAGCAAGCATAGCATAATTTTTGGCTCTCCCAAAAAGGTGTGTCCAGCAAGGATTCAAGACTTAAAATAAAAAGCAAAACAAGCAAAGACTCATATCATACAAGACGCTCCAAGCAAAACTCATAATATGTGACGAATAAAAATATAGCTCCAAGTAAAATACCGATGGTCGTTAGAAGAAAGAGGGGATGCCACTCGGGGGCATCCCCAAGCTTAGTTGCTTGATACTTCTTGAATATTACCTTGGGGTGCCTCGGGCATCCCCAAGCTTAGCCTTTTGCTAATCCTTATTCCTTCATCCAGCGTGATTGTTGGTGTACTAAAGTTTGGGCCCTTTTAGTACCCCTTACTTGTGCACGGGCAGTTGTAGCCGCGCCCGCGGCAAGGCTTGACGGGGACAGCTGGAGGCACAATGCAAGACAACGAAGACGGCGTCCAAGCCAGTAACCAGGGAGCAGAAGATAAGCTGGAGCCCTGGCAAGAACCTTGCCGGGGCGGCTCGCGAGGCCCCGGCAAGATCCTTGCCGGGACGACTTACGAAGCACTGACAAGAACACCACCCTTGAGGTTGAAGAGCTCTGACACCATCGACAGCATCAAGACCAAGACTCAGGGGCACATGCGTGGTGGTGTGTAGATCTTCATGAAGACCAGAGAGCGGATTTCCCAGCAAGGTTCTTGCTGGGGGCGACTGCGAGGCCCCGGCAAGGCTCACACACGACAAGGCTCCACCGCCTTGCCACCGTCCCGGCACAACAATAAGCCAGCCAACCTGGCGAGCACCTGCGTGGCGGCATGCAGATCTTCGTGAAGATCCTGCCACCGCTCCAGCGCAGCGGCTAGCCAGCCAGCTTGGCACTCGCATGCCTCGTCATCTAGTCGGTGTACTAAAGTTTGGGCCCTTTTAGTACCCCTTACTTGTGCACGGGCAGTTGTACCCACGCCCGCGGCAAGGCTTGACGGGGACAGCTGGAGGCAGAATGCAAGACAACGAAGACGGTGTCCAAGCCAGTAACCAGGGAGCAGAAGATAAGCTGGAGCCCCGGCAAGAACCTTGCCGGGGTGGCTCGCGAGGCCCCGGCAAGATCCTTGCCGGGACGACTTGCGAAGCACTGACAAGAACACCCCCCTTGAGGTTGAAGAGCTCTGACACCATCGACAGCGTCAAGACCAAGACTCAGGGGCACATGCGTGGTGGTGTGTAGATCTTCGTGAAGACCAGAGAGCGGATTTCCCAGCAAGGTTCTTGCTGGGGGCGACCGCGAGGCCCCGGCAAGGCTCACACATGACAAGGCTCCACCGCCTTGCCACCGTCCCTGCACAGCAATAAGCCCGCCAACCTGGTGAGCACTTGCGTGGCGGCATGCAGATCTTCGTGAAGATCCTGCCATCGCTCCAGCGCAGCGGCTAGCCAGCTAGCTTGGCACTCGCATGCCTCGTCATCTTGGGTGCGTGTCAGGACGGAGTGAGGCGGCGACGGATGGGACGGGCTCTGTTTCCGTCCCCTATAAAGTTAGGGGGGCACGTAAGCAGCGCATTTAATGCATTTTGTCCTAAGACGCCAGAGATAAGCACATGCACTGTAGCACTTTACACCTCCTGTGTGCCACTGTGGCAGCCCCTTGGACGTATAAAAGGAGGCCCAAGGCATACTGTAGAAGGATTCGGACTTTTTGGACTCTCCAGCCCAGCTTGCATGCATAGCAGCTAGCCAAAGCTCAAGAACACATAATATACACACAAAGCAGGACTTGGGTTTTACGCTTCTCAGTGGCCCGAACCTGGGTAAAAAATCCCTCGTGTTGATCTCTATATCTGCTCTTTGCGCACCCCTCTTCCCTGCCAAACCGTAGAAGGGATCCACTGGATCCCATAGGTGTCGTTTCCCCGACATCTTTGGCGCGCCAGGTAGGGGGAAAGAGAAGTTGTGCAAACCTGATCTAGCGGTTAGCGCGTCAGTTTCTCGATCACCATGGCTCCCAAGAAGAAGACGATCGCAGCGATCGGTTCATCTGCGGCCGATCTGCCTGTGCCAGCACGGACGGGCGACGGTGTAGACATGAATGGCGGCAGGGGTGCACATCACGAGCATCCGCGACGTTCCGGCGAGCGGAGCCAGGGGAGCAGCATCATCCATAGCCACGACGATGACCCGCGCGCCACTGGGTTCGGGGGCGGGGCCGTGCTGCCGATGGGCGGCGCAGCGACCTCCAAGACACCCCCGCCGGCGCGTGCGCCGCGGTCTTCCCAGGCCGTGTGCGATGAGTGGCACCGTAATGATGGGGGCCCCGAGCGTCCCCACGGAAAGGGCCCTCAGCATCATTCTCGAGATGCACAGGGCCGGCATGCACGCCAAGATGCTGGTGGAAACGGCACACGGCCGCGGAACCGTGATGGGGCTCCTTCTAACACGGTTAGAAGTCTGAGCACCCCCCGTCCTTCGCACCTGTCGCTGCCACCTACACCAGCCAAAGCGTTGACAAGAGCACAGCTCCTCCTGGATTTTCCTCCCGCTGCGGAGAAGCAAGATGAACGGAGAGCTGTGATCCAGAGTCTCATCGGTCTCGCCAATAGAGATGGGCCGCAGCTGGCAGAGCCTTCGCGGCGACAGTCCACTGAGCCGGCGCGTGTCGATGACGGGAAGAACGGAGGCGCCGCGACCACGATGCACTCCCTTCCACTACGACGATAGCGGTAGCCAGCTCGACGGGTCGACGCCCGCGATGACGGATCCACGGCGTCGTCCGATCCGCGAGCTCGCCGCGACCAACGTCAAGTTCTTCAGGAATGGGTCAAAGAAGACGCTCGAACTACCATCGAGCGGCGGCGGGAAGCGCGCCATCAATTGGATAGGCGCGCAGGGCCCACTGTAGAAAAGCCTGCACCGGGGGATCCTGGTGACTTACCTTACGAGGTGGGTTGTCCAGCTTTTACCCGTGAGCTGCGGCGATTCCAGTGGCCCACTACCCACACGTTCAAACCAGAGGTCCCGGAGAAATATGATGGCAAGGCTCACCTGTCCGAGTTCCTGAGCGTTTACACCATCGCGATGCAAGCTGCCGGGGCTCGCGACGGCAAGTTGCTCGCCAATTACTTCCCGTTGGTGCTTAAGCCCAATGTCAGTTCGTGGTTGATGCACCTACCAGTAGATTCCATCTCTTCTTGGTCGGACCTGTGCCACGAGTTTGTTGGCGCCTTTACCGGAGGCCACCAAGCTCCTGGCCAGGCAAGTGACTTACATATCATTCCCCATAAAGATGGCGAGTGCTTACGCAAATACATACAGAGGTTCAGCCGTGTGCAGTACAACATCCCGGATGTTCATCCTGCCGCTGTTGTCAGCGCATTCCATTAGAATGTGTGCAACCGCAAGATGCGCGAAGAGCTGGCGATGAACAAGATTACGAATGTTGCCGAGCTTTATGTTTTGGCCGACAGATGTGCTCGGGCTGAAGAAGGAAGGAAGTACCTCGGCGAAGATGCCGGCACGGGAACTGACTCCGGAGATGAAGACGCCGCCGCCCCGGCAAAGAAGGGCCGACGGCATAATAGGAAGCGCAAGGGCAAAACCGTGCTTGCCGTCGAGGGATCCGGCAACCCCGGCACCGCCAAGAAGACCAAGGTTGATGACCCCAGCAAGGAGGTTGCCGGGTGCGCCGCCTGCCAGGACTTGGCGGCTGCCGACAAGCCGGAGGGCTCCGACAAGCAATACTGTAAGATCCACCGCACCAAGGGCCATGACCTCCAGAACTGCCAGCAGGTTGAGCTGCTTGTCGAGAAGCAGAAGGCCAAATATGAAAGGTGAGACAAGGAGAAGGGTCAGGATGGTGCTGAAGGGTCCAACAAGAAGCGTGGTGGCCGAGGGGGCCGCCGCGGCAAAGACAAACAACAAGAAAGGCCTGCTCGAGGCCGCGACAAAAAGGAGGGGGATGATGACCACGAAGATGACGACGACTCCAGTGAGCATGAGTTTCAAAAAGCTACGGAGGCCATGTGCATTGAGGGTGGCGCCTCGTTGCATTCCTCTCACCACCAACTTAAACAGTGGGCGCGCGAGATTAATGCGACAGAGCCGTCGATCGATGCCCAGAAGCCACTGAAACGGTCCCGCACGCCTATCATTTTTGACGCCGAAGATCACCCTAATCGCATAACCGCGGTCAGGTGTTTGCCATTGTTGGTTTCCTCAACAATTCGCAACCTCAAGGTGACAAGAATGCTAGTTGACGGTGGGGCCGGTCTGAATTTGATCTCGCCCAATGTGATCAAGAGGTTACAAATTCCCGACGGAGATCTCGAAGAGACGGGCATGTTTCAAGGGACCAATCCGGGAAGAAGCCAGTCGAAGGGTAAGATCACACTACCAGTTACGTTTGGTGGTGAGCTGAACTATAGGACAGAGAAGATCATTTTTGATGTTGCCAAGATCCCGTTGCCGTATAACGGGATCCTTGGCCGGCCAGCATTGGCCAAGTTTATGGCAGCATCACACTATGCTTACAACACGCTGAAGATGCCCGGCCCATTGAGCATCATCACAGTCAACTGCGACGAGAAAGACGCACTCATCTACGCCGATCAGTTCTACCGGGAGGCAGTTGTAGCACCTGCCACCAAGGCACTTGCTCCTGCCACTGGAGCTCCCGGGGAGAAGAAGACCGGCAAGACCTCTTGCCCCGGCAAGACCTCCTGGACCTACTCCGGCAAGTGCACCTCTTCAGAGTGCTGCGTTCCCATCGAGGAAGTGCCAGAGAGATCCACCGGCAAGAGCAAGAAATCCAAGGCTGCCCCACCAGAGACCAAGAAGGTGCCCGTCAAGGAGGATGGCACGGGCGGAGCTTTCACCATAAGCTCCACCCTCGACAGCAAATAGGAAAGCGCGCTCGTCGCCTTCCTGCGGGCGAATGTCGATGTATTTGCATGGCAAGCATCTGACATCCCCGGCGTTCCCAGGGAGGTGATTGAGCACCATCTTACTGTCTGTCCTCATGCGCGGCCCGTCAAGCAGAAGGTCAGGAAGCATGCCTTGGGGCGGCAAGAGTTTATTATTGAAGAGATCAGGAAGTTGGAAGCAGCAGGCTTGGTTAGGGGAGTGCTCCACCCAACGTGGTTGGCCAATCCAGTTGTGGTGCGCAAGGTGAATGGGAAATGGAGGCTGTGCATTGATTATACAGATATCAACAAAGCCTGTCCAAAGGATCCTTTCCCCTTGCCGCGCATCGACCAGATCATGGACTCCACGGTCGGGTGTGACTTGCTGTCGTTTCTTGACACATACTCCGGATACCACCAAATCTTCATGACAAAGGAAGATGAAGAGAAGACCGCGTTTATCACCCCATGTGGTACGTATTGTTTTATACGAATGCCTTTCGGGTTGAAAAGCGCTGGTTCAACGTTTGCCAGAGCAGTCCAGATAGGTTTTGAGCCCCAGCTACATAGAAATATGGAAGCTTGTATGGATGACATAGTGGTCAAAACCAAAGACAAGGCGACCTTGATACAAGATCTGGAAGAAACATTTGCAAATTTGCGCAAGATCAATCTCAAGCTCAATCCTGAGAAGTGTGTGTTTGGCGTTCCGTCTGGCAAGCTTCTTGGGTTCTTTGTATCTCAGCGTGGGATCGAGGAAAACCCCGACAAGATCAAGGCAATTGAGCAAATTGAAGCACCAAGACGAGTCAAGGATGTACGTCGACTTGCTGGCTGTGTTGCTGCTCTAAGCAGGTTCATCTCCAAATCTGCTGAGCGCGCCCTGCCCTTTTTCAAGATCTTGAAAAAGGCAGGTCCAATGAAATGGACTCCGGAAGCGGAGGCAGCGCTACAAGATTTGAAGAGGTACCTCTCCTCTACGCCAACACTAGTCGCGCCTAAACCGCAAGAGCCGTTGTTGCTGTATCTAGCGGCAACGAATCAAGTGGTCAGTGCTGCGCTAGTGGCGCAGAGAGAAGTTGATGAAAATGCAACGGCAGTGGCAAGATCGCCGGATGACGAGCCGGAGCTCTCCCTGGCAGGGTATAGTGCCGGCGAGGCAAGACCCCCGGCAGAATCTGGTGCCGGCAAGGCAGGTCCCCCGGCAGAGTCTGGTGCCGGTGAGGTAGGAACTGCGCAAACAAACAAAGTGATACAGAAGAAGAAGGTGGTGCAGCACCCGGTTTATTTTGTCAGCTCCCTCTTGCAGGGGGCTAGATCAAGATACTCTGGAGTGCAGAAGTTGCTCTTCGGCCTCCTTATGGCCTCGAGGAAGCTGCGTCATTACTTTCAGGCACATGAGATCACCGTCATCACTCGCTTCCCGTTGCAACGGATCCTGCACAACCCAGATGCAACTAGAAGGATTGTGGAGTGGGCATTGGAACTGTCAAGCTTTGGTCTCAGGTTTGAAAGCACTTCAACGATTCAGAGCAGAGCCTTGGTGGAGTTCATTGCAGAATGGACCTCAACGCCTGACGAGGAAATTCAAGAGACCACTCTCCCCGGCAAGGAAACAAGTCGTGACTGGATTATGTACTTTGATGGGGCTTTCTAGCTGCAAGGCGCCGGTGCTGGTGTGCTACTTGTCGCACCCACCGGAGAGCACCTCAAGTACGTGGTCCAGATGCACTTTCCCCGGGAGAGATCAACAAACAACACTGCGGAGTATGAGGGACTGCTTGCCGGTCTCAGGATCGCGGCAGACCTTGGAATTACGAAGCTCATCGTCAGAGGTGATTCGCAGCTTGTCGTTAGGCAGGTTAACAAAGATTATCAGAGCCCGTTGATGGAAGATTATGTAGATGAAGTGAGGAAGTTGGAAGAGCATTTCGACGGTCTACAAGCAGAGCATGTTCCTCGAGCAGAGAACAGCATTGCTGACGACCTGTCAAAATGTGCTGCCCTCAAGTTACCTGTGGAACCAGGAACTTTTGTGCTCCAACTAAATCAGCCATCTGTTGAACCATCGGCAGGACAGAATAAGCGAAGGAAGTTGAGCCCCGGCAAGTACTTTCCCGCCGAGCTCCCAGGAGCCGCCGGCAAGGAGGTTGCTGGGGATGACGCCAAGCTTGCCGGGGGGCCACAGGCTCCGGCAGGGCCTCAGGCCCTTGCCGTAGAGACAACTACCCCCATGGCAGAAGATGCACCTTTAGTCCTTGCCGTCGAGCCTTAGGCTCCAGCATGGGCACAACATACCGTTCGTTTCTTCCAAACAGGGGAACTCCCTGAGGAACAGGAAGAAGCAGAGAAAGTAGCCCGTCGGTCCAACATGTACCAGTTTGTGGACGATGTCCTATACAGGAAAAGACCGAACGACGTGAAATTGAAGTGCATCCCTCGGGAGAAAGGACTGGTGCTGTTGGCAGAAATACATGGAGGTGTATGTGGCTCTCACATAGGATCAAGAGCCCTTGCCGGCAAAGCGTTCCGGCAAGGTTTCTTTTGGCCAACTTCTCTCCAGGATGTGACTGCACTAGTAACCAAGTGTGAAGCGTGCCAGTTCCATTCAAAGAAGCTCCATCAGCCAGCTCAAGCTCTTTAGACGATCCCTCTTTCCTGGCCATTTTTGGTCTGGGGGCTCGACATACTGGGCCCCTTTCCCTGTGCTGTCGGGGGCTTTGAGTACTTGTACGTCGTAATCGACAAGTTCACAAAGTGGCCAGAAGTGGAAGCAGTGAGAAAAGTGACGGCACAATCAGCCGTCAAGTTCTTCAAGGGACTAGTTTGCCGTTTTGGTGTGCCAAATAGAGTCATCACCGACAACGGCACGCAGTTCATGAGCCGCACCTTCATGCAGTACATCCAGGACCTCGGCAGCAAAATCTGTTTTGCTTCTGTTGCACATGCGCGAAGCAACGGCCAGGCAGAAAGGGCAAATGCTGAAGTGCTGCGAGGCCTCAAAACTAGAACTTTTGACAGGCTGCACAAGTGCAGAAGACGCTGGATTGATGAGTTGCCGGCGGTTCTTTGGTCAATCAGGACGACACCAAATCGAGCCACTGGTCAGACACCCTTCTCCCTGGTATACGGGGCGGAAGCAGTTCTCCCCACAGAACTCATATACTGGTCACCTCGAGTGCTCTCTTATGATGAGCTTGAGCAAGAGCAGTTGCAACAAGATGATGCTATGCTCCTTGAGGAAGATCGTCTTCAGGCTGCTGTACGAGCCGCGTGCTACCAGCAAGCCTTGCGCTGCTACCACAGCCGCAAGGTTCATGCCCGAAGCCTTGAGGAAGACGACCTTGTTCTTCGGCGCGTTCAATCCGCCAAGAATTCCAACAAGTTGACGCCAAAGTGGGAAGGCCCTTATCGGGTAATACGAGTCACCAGGCCCGGCGCAGTCCGCCTGGAGACCGAAGATGGCATTCCAGTGAGCAACTCCTGGAATATCGAACATCTTCGCAAGTTTTACCCGTGAGGCGACCACCGGCAACCCCCTTTTGTACTAGCTTTGCCGGCGAGGCATATGACCCTATGTACAGAGCCAGGCGCAGACCCTGTGCGTAGTTGAATAAATTTAAGTATGTATAGTTCCTGTTGATTTCCATGTTTATTCATATGCATGCCTGTCCAGGGTATTATACTACGTTCATTTCCAGCAAGTACTAATGAACCACCAAGGTTCCATGTTCCTATTTTCCCTTCTTTCTTTTTCTCAAAGGACAGCAGGTTCCCTCGCATACAAGTTTGCTGGGGAGGATAGAGAGTGTGGGCATCAGCAGGCGACGCTCGAAGTGGCGTCTTGCTGGAAAGAGTACAACAGCAAAAAAGCTAAGTTGTAAAACCTTGAGGAATTTTTCTTTAAATACAAAGTTATTTTCCTCGAACGATTTCAATTCCTGTATGGAAAACCTGCACGCGAAGGAACCTCATCGCGATTGGTTGCGTCCTTGCTCTGTTTCGAGTCCGCTCAGTAGTTCAAGTGGCTGCACTAAGAGCGGCAAGGTGTCTTGCTGGCAGCGACACCCCCAGCAGGCTGCTAAGGATCCGTTCCTCAAAGCACTCGCGGCAAGGGTGCGCACACCGGCAAGCCCTTCCAAAAAAAGCGTAGGGTGTATGCCATAGGAGGGATCAAACAAGGAAGATAGCATGCATTCAATCCAAAATACAGCAAGTTATATTACATCAATGCTTGCCGCGGTTCTAACTCAAGGTAAACTGTCTTGGGCATGAGTTCATAGCGGCAAGGAAAAGCGGAGCGACTAGTCCTGGCGCTGGCCTTCTACCCTCTTGACTTTGTCAACCATGCTGACGATGGGCGCGACACGCTCTTCAAGCGCCCTGCGATCCGCATCCGTCGGCAAGCTGTCTTGACTCAGGTCGAGGCCGGGGTTCCTGTACACCACCTTGGTGAGCACTTTGAGGAGGACGCCCCGGCAAAGCTTGCGGGATTCGCTGGCCAGTTGGGTGGCTCGGTTGGAGTGGAGCATCTTCAGAGCCTCGTTGACGGCCTCGAAGAACATGGTCAGCCTGGCGCTCTCAGAAATCCCCCTGTCATGGGAGAACCTGAAGTTCGGCATCCCCATGACGGATAGCTGCGTGGTGAGCCCCTCCGCGGCGTCGATGAGGCGTGAAGTCCAGAGACTCACGCCCTCTACATAATCATTGTGGGTGGCGGCGGCGCTCTCAAGCAGCAGCTTCTCATTCTTGAGGTCCTTGGCCAGGGTCTTCTCACGAACCCTGCTGCCATTAAGGGATTCCTCTAGAGTGGTCAACTTCAGCTTTAGATAAGCAATGGAGTCGTTGGCTTCGGAGAGCAGCTTGGTCTTGTCAGAGATGACGACCTGTAGCTCCGCCAAGGTGTGGACAGTTTTGTCTCTATCGCTCTTTAGCGTCGAGACCTGCTTGCGGTGCTTCTCCAGCTCCGCCTCCAGTTTCTCCACCTTGCCGGCCAGCTCGTCCTTGGCAGCCCCTGCAGATTTGGCAGCGTCGATGGCCTCCTTCAGCTTGCCGGCATGATCCAGGACCAGAGCGTCGAGTGCGTCTTTATGCTTCTGCTCCAGCTCCTGGGTCCGATGCACGACAAGCCTCTCAATTTCTTTGTCCTTGCCGCAGAGCTCGGCGGCAAGCGCCTTCTCGCGAGCGGTGAGGTCTTCTTCTTGGGCGTCAAGCAGAATACAGCGATGATTTAGACTGGCGTCCTCCTTGGCGGCCTGTGCAGCGGCCTCCTCCTGTGCCTTCTCAATATCAGACTGCTTCAGGAGGAGCTAGTCCCAACGCCGGCCTAACTCCTCCTGGCCAATCCTTAGCTCTTGCCGGGCCTCGGCGAACTAGATCTGCATCTGCTCGACACGCTTTTGGAAATCTGCCTCTGCCGCATCGGCATCCGCTGCCCTGGAGTCCAGTTTCTCCTTACGGGCACGGTGGAGCACCTGGAGTCTCTGAAAGTTGTCGCTCATGGCCTGGAGGAGCTGGTCTTCTTTAGATCCGCTGCTGCTGGCGCTCGGCTTGTCGACAACCTTGAGCCCGGCAGCAGCAATGACTTCTTCGTCGAAAGCCTCCCCCTCGGTTGGCGCTCCGATGCTTGCAATCCCCGGGATGCTGACGAATAGATTATCGCCAATCTTCAGATATCTGCTAGAGGGAGGGGGCTTCGGATGTCGACGGTTGGTCTTCAACTTCGTCTCCCTGGCAGCAGGGGAACCAGGGACCGATGTAGCGCCGGGCGCTCCTGCGGCAGGGATGCCGTCAGTACGGCCACTGGTCCCCTTGCCGGCCTCCCCAGGGGACCCCTTGGCGGCCTTGTCAGTAGCAATCTCGGCGGCCTCGGCGGCAGCGTCCTTGGCGGTCTCCTCGATGGTGGCATCGACATACATCTGATTCGCCAAGGAGGGATCTGGAGGCCAAGAAGGAGAAACAAGATGGAGCCAGGGTTTTTTAAAAGAGAAAAGAGATCGTACTGAAGAATCGACAAAGGCCAGGAAGCGGGTGGCTCACCTGTGATGAGTGGTGGAGGGGTGTTTCCCTCCCCAGCAACACTCGTTGCCGGGATAGAGCTGCCGGCACCTGTGCCTGCCGACCCTTCCTCTGCGCGCGTGGGCTCGTCGGTGGAAGCCCTTGCCGGGGATCTCTCCCTTGGCGGTGTGGGCTCGTCGGTGGAAGCCCTTGCCGGGGATCTCTCCCTTGGCGGCGTGGGCTCGTTGGTGTAGATCCTTGCCGGGGACCCCTCCCTAGGTGGCGTGGTTGATGGAGAAGGCATGTTGGGGGTGGCCCTTAACGGCTCCACCTATTGTCGCTCCTCTCCTGCAACCCCGACAAGGTTAGAGGTGAAAATGCACGTCCCGACACTCACCAGCGGAAAGTGGGTAATGTGCTCACGCTGAGGGCTGAGCCGGGGGCTGCGACGTGGGCTGGGGTCCGGGCTGATCGTGATCAACTCCGGCGCGCTTGAAGTACTTGCCGGGGGCTCGTCGCCCACTGAGGTTTTGGCCCTCTTCGCCATCCTCTGTGCCAACGTTTCCTTGTCTCTGCAGAGGCAAGCCACAACAAGAACAAGTCAGATAAGATGATCAAAACGGAGACTCAAAAGATAAAGCCAGCAGTAAGGCACTTACTCATCCTCTGCTTCTGGCGAACCCGCCCTGTTCGGGCTAAAACCGGAGAGGTCAAAGTCGACCTCTGGAGTGGAGTCCGGGCTAGGGGGTGGAGATGGGGATGGGGACCTAGGCCGCTTGGCCGAGGCAGAAGCGGCGGCCGCTGCTTCCTTTGTCGCCGCGGCCGTACACCTCGTATGGCGCACAGGTTGCGGCTGGGCCTCTTGCCACTGCGCGGTCTTGCCGGCCACTCCCTTGATGGGGCCTCTTCGCTCTAAGAGGCTCGCCGGACTGGCTCATCAGAGCTAGCCCGCCGAAGGACACGTTTCTTCTTCCCCGGGACTGGGGGCTCATCGTGTGCCTCCTCTTCATCTGCCTCTTCAGCTGCCTCTCCGGTTACCTCCTCTGGCTCGGCAAGTTCATCTTCTTCGCCGGCCTCATCTTCTTGGAAGCCGACGCTGCTGGCCTCCTCGGCAAGGGCCGCCTCTTCCGCCCTACTGGCGATGTACGCCACCTCTTCGTCGGTGGTGTCACGGATGAGTTGCAGTTCTTCGTGAACCCGCCTCTCCGACAAGCTGTCGAAGAACTCCTGCACCCGCGCCGCGTCTGGCACAACCCAGGTCGGGTCAAGGCCGTGGGCGTTGAACACCGGCATCATGGCGATGATGGAAGTCAAGGCGGAGTTGTTGCACAAGGGAACCACGCCCGCCGGCAGCTTGAACGGCTTGCCGGCCTTCTCGGCCCTCTCGGCCTTGGTGGCTTTCTTGGCCTTGTCGGCCTTGAGTTGGAACAGCCTTTGGCAGAGGGCTGCATGCTGCATCACTGTCAAATTGTTGTTTAGGCCGGGGCGCAGCCTCATAACATCCGCCGTGTTCCGGAACTCCCAAGCCGGCCTTCCTTTGTTCTGCAGAGGAGCGATGCGGCGGCGGAGGAAGTCGGCCCCAATCATCTCAAGAGTGAGCCCGGCAGCCTTGAGGCGGTGGATTCTGGTGGTTGCGACTGTGAGCTTCTCGTCTTGAGGGTCGAGATCGCCCCAGTTGCCGCCACGAACCACTTGCGCTTGCCGGGGCATGCAGAACGGCGCCGGCTCCTTCTCCACGATCCAGCACCACCTGTGCCGCCATTCGTCCCACTTCTCCTTCTGGGCCCCGTTTGGGTACGTCTCCTTGCACAAGGCCCTCGGGATCCAGGTGACACAGCCAGACAGGGCCCCTCCTAGCTGGATGCGAGGGATGAAGTAGTGGCGGAAGAGCGCCGTGTTGGGGGCCACCCCGGCGAAGTTCTCGCAAAGGTGGGCGAAAATGGCCATACATGCCACGGAATTTGGCGTAAAATCCAAGAGATGGAGGCTGAAGGTATACATGATGTCGTTGAAGAAATCCGAGAATGGGGGGCAGAGCCCGTAGTAGAAATAATCGACGAAGAAAGGAAATTTATCTGGAGCGGGCGCGACGCAAGAAGCGGGGACGACGTGGGTGGCAGGATGCCCCGTCGTCTTCCTCCCCCACATGCACTGGTACCGCTCCTTCAGAGCACGCGCATCGAGCATCGGAGCGAAGACGGTTTTCTCCTTCCGCATCTTCACCAACTCGCTCTCCGGCACCTCTTCCCCCTCGCTCGCCTTGGCCACTCCCTTGCCCTTGCTCGCTTTGGGTGCCATAAGAGACTGGGGAGGAGTGGGAGGTCGAGGATGGTGGGAACATAGAGGGGGTGGATGGATGAGGAAACTCTGGTTTGGGCTCAAGGAGGAAGACGACGGCGGTTCCTAGATTGGAAAGAGCGAAGGTGGTAATGAGCAGTGCCTCTGCGGATTCCCCTTTTTATGGAGAAGGCGCGAGGCCGCCTCTTTACCGTCCAATGTGAAGGCATTTTCGCAGGCGTGCTGCGACCATTCCACGCACAACCCCCACGTCGCGCACCCAATGCGGATCGTGGGGAAGCGCAACAGACGAGATGATTACAGCAGTTAACCCCTGCCACGTGTGCCCGCGCACTGTTTGGGCCTAGCCCAACAACGCGTTGTGCCCGCGTGTGTGGCCCAGGCCCGGGGGCTCCTGTTGGTGTACTAAAGTTTGGGCCCATTTAGTACCCCTTACTTGTGCACGGGCAGTTGCAGCCGCGCCCGCGGCAAGGCTTGACGGGGACAGCTGGAGGCAGAATGCAAGACAACGAAGATGGCGTCCAAGCCAGTAACCAGGGAGCAGAAGATAAGCTGGAGCCCCGGCAAGAACCTTGCTGGGGCGGCTCACGAGGCCCCGGCAAGATCCTTGCCGGGACGACTTGCAAAGCACTGACAAGAATACCACCCTTGAGGTTGAAGAGCTCTGACACCATCGACAGCGTCAAGACCAAGACTCAGGGGCACATGCGTGGTGGCATGCAGATCTTCGTGAAGACCAGAGAGCGGATTTCCCAGCAAGGTTCTTGCTGGGGGCGACCGCGAGGCCCCGGCAAGGCTCACACATGATAAGGCTCCACCGCCTTGCCACCGTCCTGGCACAGCAATAAGCCAGCCAACCTGGCGAGCACCTGCGTGGCGGCATGCAGATCTTCGTGAAGATCCTGCCACCGCTCCAGCGCAGCGGCTAGCCAGCCAGCTTGGCACTCGCATGCCTCGTCATCTAGTCGGTGTACTAAAGTTTGGGCCATTTTAGTACCCCTTACTTGTGCACGGGCAGTTGTAGCCGCACTCGCGGCAAGGCTTGACGGGGACAGCTGGAGGCAGAATGCAAGACAACGAAGACAGCGTCCAAGCCAGTAACCAGGGAGCAGAAGATAAGCTAGAGCCCCGGCAAGAACCTTGCCGGGGCGGCTCGCGAGGCTCCGGCAAGATCCTTGCCGGGATGACTTGTGAAGCACTGACAAGAACACCACCCTTGAGGTTGAAGAGCTCTGACACCATCGACAGCGTCAAGACCAAGACTCAGGGGCACATGCGTGGTGGCATGCAGATCTTCGTGAAGACCAGAGAGCGGATTTCCCAGCAAGGTTCTTGCTGGGGGCGACCGTGAGGCCCCGGCAAGGCTCAGACACGACAAGGCTCCACCGCCTTGCCACCGTCCCGGCACAGCAATAAGCCAGCCAACCTGGCGAGCACCTGCGTGGCGGCATGCAGATCTTCGTGAAGATCCTGCCACCGCTCCAGCGCAGCGGCTAGCCAGCCAGCTTGGCACTCGCATGCTTCGTCATCTTGGGTGCGTGTCAGGACGGAGTGAGGTGGCGACGGATGGGACGGGCTCTGTTTCCGTCCCCTATAAAGTTAGGGGGGCACGTAAGCAGCGCATTTAATGCGTTTTGTCCTAAGACGCCAGAGATAAGCACGTGCACTGTAGCACTTTACAGCTCCTGTGTGCCACTGTGGCAGCCCCTTAGACGTATAAAAGGAGGCCCAAGGCATACTGTAGAAGGATTCGGACTTTTTGGATTCTCCGGCCCAGCTTGCATGCATAGCAGCTAGCCGAAGCTCAAGAACACATAATATACACACAAAGCAGGACTAGGGTTTTACGCTTCTCAGCGGTCGAACCTGGGTAAAAAATCCCTCGTGTTGATCTCTAGATCTGCTCTTTGCGCACCCCTCTTCTCTGCCAAACCGTAGAAGGGATCCACTCGATCCCATAGGTGTCGTTTCCCCGACAGTGATCTCACCCAAAACTTGAAAACTTCAATCACACAAAACTCAACAAAACCTTCGTGAGATCCGTTAGTATAAGAAAGCAAATCACTACTATAAGTACTGTTGCAAACCCATTCATATTTTATTTTTGCATTATATCTACTGTATTCCAACTTTTATATGGCAAAAACTCTTCAAATAAAACCATAGAATCATCAAAACAAGCACACAACGCAAAGAAAACAGAATCTGTCAAAAACAGAACAGTCTGTAGCAATCTGAAAACTTTGAATACTTCTGTGACTCCAAAAATTCTGAAAAATTAGGACAACGTGAGAAATTTGTTTATTAATCTCCTTCAAAAATAATAAAATCAAAAACACTCTTCTGTTAAAAATAAGATTTTTTTTCCTGAGCGCAAAAGTTTCTGTTCTTCAGCAAGATCAAATCAACTATCACCCAAATCACCCCAAAGGCTTTGCTTGGCACAAACACTAATTTAAACCACAAAAACACATCTAACCAGAGGCATAATTGGGTATTTTATTGAAAACAGAAAGAAAACCAAAAAGCAAAAAGATACAAGTTGGGTTGCCTCCCAACGAGCGCTATCGTTTTACGCCCCTAGCTAGGCATAAAGCAAAGGATCTAAGTATTGTCATCTTTGTTTCGAGATCCATAAGATGCCCTCATGATTGATTCATATGGTGGCTTAATTCTAGTTCTAGGGAAGTGTTCCATACCCTTCCTTAGTGGAAATTGAAATTTAATATTGCCTTCTTTCATATCAATCACGACACCAATAGTACGTAAAAACGGTCTACCAAGTATAATTGGACAAGACGGATTGCAATCAATATCAAGAACAATAAAATCTATGGGCACATAATTCCTATTTGCAAGAATAAGAACATCATTAATTCTTCCCATAGGCTTTTTAATAGTAGAATCCGCCAAGAGCAAATTTAAAGCAATATCGGTAAGACCAAGCACATCACACAAAGATTTCGGAATTGTAGAAACACTAGCACCCAAGTCACATAAAGCAAAACACTCATAATTTTTAATATTGAATTTGATAGTAGGTTCCCATTCATCATGTAATTTTCTAGGAATTGAAACTTCTAATTCCAACTTTTCTTTAAAAGCTTTCATCATTGCATCAACAATATGTTTAGTAAAAGCTTTATTTTGTTCATAAGCATGGGGTGAATTTATCATGGATTGCAACAAAGAAATACAATCAACCAAAGAGCAACGATCATAATTAAAGTCTTTGTAATCCAAAAGAGTGGGCACATCACTAGTTAAAGTCTTGACCTCTTCAAACCCACTTTTATCAAATTTTTCAACAAGATTTTCACCCTCCAAATTATCGGGACGCCTTCTAGCTAAAGTTGACTCTTCTCCAGTCCCTTTTTCATCAATGTTAATTTTACTAAACAAGGAATCAATAGAAGAAACACCAATCATTTTAAGATCTTCATCACTTTTATGAAAGCAATCACTAGAAAACGCTTTTTCTAAAAATTCTCTTTTTGCTCTAAGCATAGCGGTTCTTTTATTACTTTTATCCATAGAAACATATAAAGGTTTAATTGATTCCTCAACCTTAGGCACAAAAATTTTCATCTTGAGATTTTCTACATCATGAGAAATTCTATCAATACTTCTAGACATATCATCAATCTTATTCAGTTTTTCTTCTATTGAAGTATTGAAAACTTTTTGAGTATTGATAAATTCTTTAATATTATTCTCAAGATCAGAGGTGTTCCTATTATTATTATAAGAAGGATTACCATAGGAATTACCATAATTATTAGAGGAATTACTAGGAAAAGGCCTAGGATTATAATTACCTCTATAAGCATTGTTATTGAAATTGTTTCGCGAAATAAAGTTCACATCTATGGCATCACTATTTTGCTCAATCAAAGTAGATAAAGGCATATCATTAAAATCGATAGGAGCATTTTTATTAGCAACCAATTTGATAAGAGCATCAACTTTTTCACTCAAAGAAGAAATTTCTTCAACCGAATTAACTTTTTTAATAGTAGGAGCTCTTTCGGTATGCCATTGTGAATAATTTGCCATAATGTTATCAAGCAATTTAGTAGCTTCACCCAAAGTAATTTCCATAAAAGTACCCCCTGCGGTGGAATCTAAAACATTACAAGAAACAAAATTCAATCCCGCATAAATTTTTTGTATGATCATCCAAAGATTTAACCCATGAGTTGGGCAATTCCTTAGCATCATTTTCATCCTTTCCCAAGATTGTGCAACATGCTCATGCTCAAGTTGCTTGAAATTCATAATCTGGGTTCTAAGGGAAATAATTTTTGCGGGCGGAAAATACTTAGTGATAAAATCATCTTTGCACATATTCCAAGAATCGATACTATTGCGAGGCAAAGAAGAAAACCAAATTTTTGCGTGATCTCGCCAAGAAAACGGAAATAATTTCAACTTCACAATATCATTGTCCACATCTTTTTTCTTTTGCATATCACATAAATCCACGAATGTGTTAAGATGGGATGCGGCATCCTCATTAGGCGTACCGGAAAATTGATCTTTCATAACAAGATTCAACAAAGCGGCATTAATATCACAAGACTCCGCGCTAGTGGCTGGAGGAGCAATCGGAGTGCTAATAAAATCATTGTTGTTGGTATTTGAGAAATCACACAACTTGGTGTTCTCTTGAGTCATTGTGACTACGCAACAAGATTGCACTCAAAAACAGATCTGACGAGAAAACAGCGAACGAAAAAGGGGGCGAATAAAACGGTAAATTTTTGTGAAGTGGGGGAGAGTAAAACGAGAGGCAAATGGCAAATAATGTAAATTGCAAGGAGATGAGATTTGTGATTAGGAACCTGGTTGATGTTGATGATGTCTCCCCGGCAACGGCGCCAGAAATTCCTTTTGATGTTTGCTTGAACTACGTCGGTATTTCCCCAAAGAGGAAGGGATGATGCAGCACAGCAACGGTAGGTAATTCCCTCAGTGATGAGACCAAGGTTATCAAACCACTAGGAGAACCATGCAACACCACGTAAACAACTCCTGCACACAAAGAACAAATACTTGCAACCCGACGTAAGAGAGAGGTTGTCAATCCCTCACGGGTAAAAAGATAGATAAAATTGTAGTAGATTGGATAAATAGATCTCGCGGGAACGCGAGATAAAATAAATAAGTAAAAATTGGGGCAAGGTATTTTTGGATTAATAGATCTGAAAATAAAAGCAAATGAAAATAGATCGCGAAGGCAAATATATTAAAGAAGAGACCCGGGGGCCATAGGTTTCACTAGTGGCTTCTCTCGAGAAAAATAGCAAACAGTGGGTAAACAAATTACTGTTGGGCAATTGATAGAACTTCAAATAATCATGACGATATCCAGGCAATGATCATTGTACAGGCATCACGTCCAAGATTAGTAGACCGACTCCTGCATGCATCTACTACTATTACTCCACACATCGACCGCTATCCAGCATGCATCTAGTGTATTAAGTTCATGGAAAAACGGAGTAATGCAATAAGAACGATGACATGATGTAGACAAGATCTATTTATGTAGAAATAGACCCCTTCTTGTTATCCTTAATAGCAATGATACATACGTGTCGTTTCCCCTTCTGTCACTGGGATCAAGCACCGTAAGATCGAACCCATCACAAAGCACCTCTTCCCATTGCAAGATAAATAGATCAAGTTAGCCAAACAAAACCCAAATATCGGAGAAGAAATACGAGGCTATAAGCAATCATGCATATAAGAGATCAAAGAAGACTCAAATAACTTTCATGGATAAAAACATAGACCTGATCATAAACTCAAAGTTCATCGGATCCCAACAAACACATCGCAAAAAGAGTTACATCAAATAGATCTCCAAGAGACCATTGTATTGAGAATCAAACGAGAGAGAGAAAGCCATCTAGCTACTAACTACGGACCCGTAGGTCTACAATGAACTACTCACGCATCATCGGAGAGGCACCAATGAGGATGATGAACCCCTCCGTGATGGTGTCTAGATTGGATCTGTGGTTTCTGGAACTTGCGGCGGCTGGAATTGATTTTCGTCGCCTCCCCTAGGGTTTCTGGAATATTTGGGTATTTATAGAGCAAAGAGGCGGTGCGGGAGGTCTCCGAGATGGGCACAACCCACCAGGGCGCGCCTGGGGGCCCAGGCGCGCCCTGGTGTCTTGTGCTCACCTTGGGTCCCCTCTTCGGTACTTCTTTGGCCCACTGGATGTCTTCTGGTCAAAAAAAATCTCCAAAAAGTTTCGCTGTGTTTGGACTCTGTTTGGTATTGATTTCCTGCGAAGTAAAAAACAAGCAGAAAACAGCAACTGGCACTGGGCACTATGTCAATAGGTTAGTCCCAAAAAATGATATAAAGTTGATATAAAATGATTGTAAAACATCCAAAAATGATAATATAACAACATGGAACAATCAAAAATTATAAATACGTTGGAGACGTATCAGCCGCGTGCCCTCGACGCCCCCGGAGCCACCCTCGTCCGCTCCTCGACGCCCCTGCCTCCTCGCCGCCCTGCCTCCCTCGCCGCACCGGAGCCACCCTCGCCGCCTCCCCGAGCACCCTCTGTAAGCCCCCACCCCTCCTCTCTCTCCTTCTCATGGACTAGCTAGGTTAACAGAGAGCTAGCTAGCTAGGTTAACTAGCTAGGCTAACTAGGTTAGCTAGGTTAACTAGGTTAATTAGGGTAGCTAGGTTAACTAGTTTAATTAGTGTTTTAACAGAGAATAAGGTTGCTGTGGACAGAAGAAAAAAATTCATTTTAGAGCAAAAAATTAGTTTAGAGAAAAATTCATAGATGTTTAATTAGGTTAGGGCAGTAGTGGTACTAGGGCAGTAGGGTTTAATAGAGTAAGCTTGCAATAATGATGTTTAATTAGTGCTGCTAGTAGTAGTGGTACTAGTATTTGTTTATTTCATCATTATAGAGCACTAAAGTTAACTAGTATTTTCTTCTACACTTAGTTTTTGAATTAGCTTGTGAAATTTGGACATGCAGTTGCTCGTGTATATATGGACATGTGTTGCGGTGTCGAAGATGGATATTTGAACATTTTTTTGCAGGGAATGATTCCGAGTGGGCTATGTTTTGCCGGAATGTTGATTCATTTCCGTTCTGGCAAATTTCAGGCGCTCGATTTGTCCACTTTTTAGCAAAGGTCCCTGTCACATCCGAGGGTTGCACCGACACCGAGACCGGCACCGATGTTGGCGACTTAGCCGGTAAAGAACCGAAACCGAAGAGGATACGGCGCCCAAACTAGCTCGACACTACTAGACTGGTGGTCACGATGGTGGACCCCGGTAATTTCGAGCCAACAGAGCCTGAGGAAGGGCGCATGTGCTACGACAATCAAATAGGCTGCATCCTACGGGAAACCGCCACCATCAACGATGAAAAATTAAGGAAGATACCAAATATGGAGCACTTCCTCCTAACGAAGCTGCACCAGAGATTCTTGTTCCCCGGCCGGGATGAAAAAGAATATCCATCACCGTGGCTAGACCCAGCAATGAAGAAGATAAACAACAAAGCCATGGGCAAGTTTAGCGGCGTGTTGTCCACCTGGAAAGTAAGGGTGAAAAGTCGGATCAGCAAAAAGGAACCCTACTCCGAGATTGTAAAGGATAATCCGACAATTACAGAAGAGCAGTTCGAAATATTCAAGGCGGCTTGCGCTGCCGAAGCTGCCAAAGAAAAGGCGGAGTACATGAAGGGGCTTCAAGAAAGGAACATGGGGTACCATCGCCTCGGAAGCCATGGTTACTCGGGGAAGAGGCACACATGAGCCAAGGAGGACGCGGAACACAAAAGTCTGGGGCTCCCAGACCCCTTGGCGGAGTTCACCGTCCCGCAGGAGCGTGACGTCATCAGGGCCCGGTACCATTGGGACCCAGTCAACAAGGTTTTCGAAATGGACGCGGCCATGAGGGAGTTCATGAGACTGCTGGTAATTATTAATTTACCACCTTACTTTAGCTTCTGATCAAATCGACTGCACGTTTAGTCACATTTCTAAATGATCCACGTTCCTTTTGACAAAGTGCAGCACAGGATTGCGGTCGAAAGCGACTCGTCGTCTGAGTCGTCGGCGAGGCCCAAGTGGGACATCCCTTTCAACTGGGCCTTGAACATAATGAAAGGACTCCCGGTGGACACGCGGCCGTTGTATGGATGATACGTCTCCAACGTATCTATAATTTTTTATTGTTCCATGCTGTTATATTATCATTCTTGGATGTTTTACAATCATTTTATAGCAACTTTATATCATTTCTTGGGACTAACCTATTGACATAGTGCCCAGTGCCAGTTGTTGTTTTTTGCTTGTTTTTTACTTCGCAGAATATCCCTATCAAACGGTGTCCAAACGCAGCAAAACTTTTTGGAGGTTTTTTTGGACCAGAAGACAACTTGGGAGCCAAGGAAGCACCAGAGGGGAGGCCTGTGGGGCCCACAAGACACTAGGGCGCGCCAGAGGCCCCTGGCGCGCCCTGATGGGTTGTGGGGCCCATGGGGGTCTCCTCCACCGCCTCTCAGCTCTATAAATACCAAAATGTTCCAGAAACCCTAGGGGAGTTGACGAAACACAATTCCAGCCGCCGCAAGTTCCAGAAACACGAGATCCAATCTAGAGCCCTATTCCGGCACTCTGCCGGAGGGGAACACGATCATGGAGGGGTTCATCATCCTCATTGGTGCTCCTCCGATGATGCGTTAGTAGTTCACCATGTGACGCCCCCGGCTCAATCATGCACTAATCATACATGCAAATGCACACGATCAAGCCTAAGGACTCACTTGAAGATATCACAACACAACTCTAAAACATAAATAAAGTCATACAAGCTTTATATTACAAGCCAGGGGCCTCGAGGGCTTGAATATATAAGCTCGCATACAAGCGTCAGTGGAAGCATCAGATATCTGAGTACAGATATGAAACAGAGACAGATAATCCCTTAGAAAAGCGGGGCAAAAGAAAACACTACGATCGAAAAGGCGCAGGCCTCCTGCCTGGGACCTCCCTGAACCTACTCCTGGTCGTCGGCCAACTCGTAGAAGTATCCACCTTCGGGGTAGTAGTAGCGATCGTCGGCGGGGGCAGCTGTATCTGGGGCTCCGTCATCTGGTTGCACCAAAAGGATATGGGGGAAAAAGAAAGCAAATCAACCGTGAGTACTCATCCGAAGTACTCAGCAAGCAAGGATCTACACTACATATGCAACATTATCCAAGGGAGGCTGTATATGTGGACTGGGCTGCAGAAATGCCAGAATAGAGAGAAGGCCTAGTCCTATCGAAGACTAGCATCTTCAACGGTCTTGCAGCATTAGAAGGGTGTAGATTAGTACAGCATAAGGTAGTAGTAGTAATTAGCATCAACCTCGGCCAGAGATCCTTTCTTGACTACCTGCGAGAAAGCAATCCCAGAGCCCTAGTATCCATTTCTCATCACAAGTATCCAGTTCTAGTTGTATTGATCGGGATACAACTCCGAGCGTCCGTTACCGAGGATCCGGCTATGCATAGTTTAGTTCTTCCCTGCAGGGGTGCACCAACTTACCCACCACGCTCGCTTAACTCCGACCGGACACACTTTTCCGGGTCATGCCCGGCCTCGGTCAAACGACACACCACAGCCCTACCTAGAGCTCAGCAGAGAGGTCCTCGCCGGTCTACATCCTAAGCGCTCAGGGGTCTTGGGCCGTCGCCCTGTGCACTCCGGGTCATTGCGAGCAGGGTGGATACCAACGCCAACGGCACGATCCGACCCGGCCACAATGCTGAACTGGACGTCTGACAGAGCTGTCGGCTGATACCACGATGCAGAGTACCCATATTTATTCCCGCGTGATGGTTAGTGCTATCGGGCCAGAGGCCCACTCAGATCACATATCCAAATCGTAGTGTATTGGTGGTGCGGTAATGAGCAGAGACTCACGATCAATGTGACCCCGTCGCCCCGTCTCGAGGACTTGTGGCAAGGGCCAAGAATGCCCGGCCACGCCTCATATTCATCACTCGGGCACCATCCAGGTCAACCCGTCTTCACATCACACGCGGGTACCCCTCAGGGTCGACCCGCCTTTCCAAGTATCAGTAGTACAGTCCAAGTGTCCGTGTGTCCATAACATCAGGGGAATCCGAGGTATCACCCTTGTTGGATTCCTACTCGATGTATCCATCAAGGTGAACTCGGAGGAATCACCCTCGATGGGTTCACACTTGAGGTGTTGCACGACAGCGTCGTTACCGGAAGTGATGAAGGATGAATCACCCTCGATGACCATGACCGAGTAGCTACTTCACAGAGTTATCATCGGAAGTGCTTACGAGGTATCACCCTCAGCACTCGATAGTAATGCTGCAGTGTCGTACAGATAAAGGGGGTGTGATGTGCGGTGCTGGGGCCTGGTCGTCGAGTCTTCTGATGATCCAGCGGGGCAACCGAGACAAGTGGGGACACTGGGGTCTCTATGCAACCTATACTAAGCAGTTTAGGATAAGCAGGTTAGGTATCAAAGCAGGTTACAATAAACAGGCTATGCATCAGAATAGGATAAACAGTAGCAGCAGCAATTCTAATGCAAGCACCAGAAAGAAGAGAATAGGCGATATAGGCATGCTCAAAGGGGGGTGCTTGCCTGGTTGCTCGGCGGCAAAGGCAGGGTCATCAGTGGGGTCGTCGGGCTCCTGAGTGGCGTCGGTCTCGGGGGCTATCGAAGAGAAGAGGGGGAGGAAACAGATAAATACACGGCAATGAAAGCAATCACAAAGCATGACATGGCAATAAGCGGTGTTAGGGGTGACCTAACGCAGTGCTACACGTCGCAGACGAAGCGGGAAAATATCTGGGATATTTTCCCGGCGTTTAGCTCGATCTCGGTATACTGAACCGGAGGGGAAGGTTCCATGTTCAGGTAGTTAGAGGCATGTGACAGGTATGAGGAGGGCATATTCGGATTCGTCTCGTTGTTCTGAGCAACTTTCATGTACAAAGTATTTCCATCCGATATACGGTTTATTTTATATTAATTTATAAATATTTAATTCATTTTTTAGAATTAACAGAATTAATTTAATTAGAAAATGTAATTATGACATCAGCATGATGTCAGGGTGATGTCAGCAGTCAACCCGTCAGTTGACTTAGTCAAACTGACGTGTGGGTCCCGGTTGTCATAGACTACTAACTAATTAATAGTTAGCAGGCTAATTAAGTTTAATTAGTTATCTAAACAGAATTATTTAAGTTAATTAATAGTTTAATTAATTAGTTTTCATTTTTTTAATCTTTTTTTAACAGGGGCTGGGCCCCTCTGGTCATTGACCCAGGGGGCAAATCGGGGCTGGCACGGGCATACGGGTGCGGGCGCTCGTGCCTGAGGCCATAGCCAGGTGCGGCAGGGCGAAGGCCCCCGGGGCGCGACGGGGCGTCGGCCAGAGCGGCGCCGGGCGAGGGGCGAGGTCGCCGGCGAGCGTGTGCGGGGGAGGCAGACGGCGCGGGGGTGAGGCGAGAGCGGGCGCGGCCTCGCGCGGGCGTGCGAGGCGCGTAGGCGCGGCGAGCAGGGGCTGCCGGGGCGAGGTGAGGGTGGCCGGGCGCGGTCAGCGGCTGCGGGAGCTGTGCGAGCGGGCGAGGCGGCGAGCAGGCCTATGGCCGTGGACGGGGGCCGGTCAGCAGCGACGGCCGAGCGCGACCCGCTCACGAGGCAGGGGCAAGGCCGGCAGCAGCGCGCGGGAGCACAGGCAGCAGCGAAACGAGCGGGAGCTCCCGCGTCTTCGGGCGCGACGGGGGCGCGATGTGCGCAGGGGCAGAGAGGGGAAGAGGCCGGAGCCTCACCGACATGGACGAGGAGAGGGGGCGGCGAGCCTCGGGGTCGGCCGGCGATGGAGAGGCGGGGCAGGGCAGTCTGGCGAGCGGCGAGGTGGCGAAGGGGCGGTGTCGACAACGCTGGCGAGGGGCGGCTTCAGGCGGGCATCGCGCGAGGGAGATGAGGGGCAAGGAGGAGTCCGGGAGGTGAGCGGCGGCGCGTCGAGCGGTGACGGGGGCGACGGGATCGGGGCGGCGAGCGCTGGGGCGCTCCCGATCTAGATCGCGGGGGGGGGGGGGGGGGGGGGGGGGGGGGGGGGAGTGGGATCGTGGGGAGGGGTTAGGGTTTCGGTGCCCCCTGGAGGGGGTTATAGGCCTGGGGCTTGGCCGGCCTGGCGGCCTGGTGGCCTGCTGGGCCGAGGCCCAGTTGGGGGGAGGTTTACTTTTACTTTTTTTAAAGGTTTTCTGCTTTCAATTCTTTTTTAGAAACAAAAATAGACTTATAAAATATAAAACCTGTTCCTAAATTAGTATAATAATTATAGGCCACTGACACAATTAGTTTAGCGTTTAAATAAAATAGTTTAGCATTTTTATAATTTAAATAGCATTTAAATTATTGTTTAGACCACTGTTTTAATTACTTTAGGGCATTTAAACACTTTGCAAAAATGTTGGTTCACCACCAATATTAGGAAGTGAATATTTGTCACATGACCAACATTTTAGTTTTCAGGTTTGTGAACTTTTGGATTTCACTTAGTATTTAAATTTGAATTTGATCGGGATTTGAAATGAGATAGAAGTAAAGATGATCATGCAGTGTTTAGCAAAAATAATTAGCTTAACCACAGGGGTTACTGTAGCTCATAAGTACAGGGGTGTTACAACTCTCCTCCTCTAAAAGAAATTCTCGTCCCGAGAATTAAGAGGTAGAAGGGAAAAGAACAGGGTATTCAGCACGGAGGTTATCCTCGCGTTCCCAAGTGGCTTCATCTTCAGTATGATTTGACCACTGCACCTTGAGGAATTTGGTAACCTTCTGGCGGGTTCGACGTTCAGATTCATCAAGGATGCGGATCGGATGCTCCTTATAAGAAAGATCATCATGCAATTCGAGCATCTCGTGATCCACTACGCGGTGCGGAGATTCCTTGAAGCAACGATGAAGTTGCAACACATGGAAGACGTCATGGATATGAGAGAATTGCGGTGGCAACTCCAATTTATACGCCACCTGACCATGTCTTGCAACAATGCGGAAAGGACCAATGTAGCGTGGAGCTAACTTGCCCTTAATCCCAAAGCGGTGAGTGCCCTTCATAGGAGTGACTCGCAAATAAGCTTGATCACCAGGTTGATAGATCAAACCCCATCGTTTGCGATCATAGTTGCTCTTCTGGCGGTCCTGAGCTGCCTTGAAATTTTCTTGAACGATACGGACTTGCTCTTTGGCGTGTTGAATAATATCCGGACCCACGAGCGGTCGTTCCCCAGTTTCTGACCAATTCAGAGGGGTTCGACACTTACGTCCATAGAGTACTTCGAACGGGGGCATTTTCAAGCTGGCTTGATAGCTGTTGTTATAAGAGAACTTGGCATACGGGAGAGATTCTTCCCACTTCTTGCCGAAAGAAATAACGCAAGCTTGCAGCATGTCTTCAAGCACCTGATTGACTTGCTCAACTTGGCCTTGGGACTGGGGGTGATAAGCTGAACTCCAAGTAATATGAGTTCCCATAGCTTCTTGGAAACTTTCCCAGAACTTGGAGGTGAAAAGACCGCCACGGTCCGAACTGATCTCCTTCGGAATACCGTGGAGTGAAACAATTCTGGAGATATACAACTCTGCTAACTGACTAGCAGTGATAGTCTCCTTGATAGGCAGAAAGTGTGCAACCTTGGAGAGTTGGTCGACGGCGACAAGAATAGCATCGTGACCCTTCTGTGATTTGGGAAGGCCAGTAACGAAATCCATCTGAACCTTATCCCATTTCCATAGAGGAATAGGAAGGGGTTGCAGAATTCCAGCAGGCTTCTGATGTTCTGCTTTAATGCGACGACACACATCACATTCAGCAACATATCGAGCAATATCCTGCTTCATCTTAGACCACCAGTACCTTTGATGGAGATCATGATACATCTTGGTGTTACCCGGATGAATAGAAAGCGGCGTATCATGTGCCTCCTTCATGACCTTGTCAGTCATAAGCTCGAAGCGAGGTACGACAATGCGGTATCTGAAATACAAGGTTCCATCTTCAGACAGCGAGAAATCCCTGTACTTTTCAAGGTGAAGATCTTTCTTCATCAGATCAATTTCAGCATCTTTAGCTTGCGCATTCTTAACAGCTTTCTCAATATCTGGTTGTATCACAAGGTTATTAAGAGAACCCTGTGGAACAATACGCAGATTCAGCTTGCATAGTTCTTCAAAAAGACGAGGTTGAGCTCGCTTAACCATGAGGTTGTCGCAGTAGGACTTGCGGCTTAAGGCATCAGCCATCACGTTAGCCTTGCCAGGGGTATAAGAAATACCCAAATCATAGTCCGTACTGGCCTCCATCCATCTTTGCTGACGGAGGTTCAGAGATGGCTGAGTGAACAAGTACTTCAGACTTTTATGATCCGTGTAGATCTTGCAACGATTACCGAGGAGGTAATGTCGCCATAACTTCAATGCATATATGACAGCAGCTAGTTCTAGATCATGCACTGGATAGTTCTCTTCATGCGGGCGCAACTGTCGAGAGCCATAAGCAATCACTTTACGCTCTAGCATTAGGACACAGCCTAATCCTTCACGGGATGCGTCACAATAAATCATGAAGTCTTTGCGAGAATCTGGAGGAGCAAGTACTGGGGCAGATGTTAGCTTGTCTTTAAGTGTTTGAAAACTTTCTTGACATTTGTCTGTCCACTCAAACTTAATGCCCTTGTGAAGCAGATCAGTCAAAGGCTTAGCAATCTTAGAAAAGTTCTTGACAAATCGACGGCAATAGCTTGTAAGGCCGAGAAAACTTCTCACTTGCTTGACGTTCTTTGGAGGAGTCCAGTCAAGAATAGCCTGAACTCATTCCGGGTTAACAGCAATGCCATCTTTGGAGATCACGTGGCCGAGATATGTCACTTCAGACAACCAGAATTCACATTTAGAATACTTGGCATATAGTTGATGTTCACGCCGCTTTTCCAGAACAAGGCGAAGATGTTCGGCATGTTCTTCTTCATTCTTGGAATATATAAGAATATCATCCAAGTAAACCACGACGAATTTGTCGAGGTAATCCATGAAGATATAATTCATCAGACGGGAGAACGTACCTGGAGCATTGGTTAATCCGAAATACATGATAGTGTACTCATAAGAGCCATAACGGGTAACAAAGGCAGTCTTCGGAATATCCTCTTCGCGAACACGGATCTGATGATAACCCAATCTCAGGTCAAGTTTTGAGAACACCGAGGATCCAGCAAGCTGATCATAAAGATCATTGATCCGTGGCAGTGGGTATTTGTTTTGGATGGTGGCTTGGTTAATGGGCCGATAATCCTGAACCAATCGGTTAGTTCCATCCTTCTTCTTAACGAAGAGTGAAGGTGCTCCCCAAGCAGAGGAACTGGGGCGGATGAAACCCTTCTTAAGTGACTTGTCGATTTCTTCCTTAAGCTCAAGAAGGTGGTGTGGAGGCATCTTATAAGGACGCTTCGCAATAGGAGTTGTGCCTGGTTTCAAGTCGATGACAAACTCGACAGCTCTAACAGGGGGTATTCCTGGAAGTTCTTCTGGAAAGACATCTTGAAAATCACGAACAACTGGAATGTTCTCGATGCCTTCAAGAGGTGAAGCATTCAATGCATTCAGAACATATATCTGATTCTCGACATTCTGAACTATTCGAGCTGAGTATTTGACTATCTGGCCAGAAGGATGGGTAAGTTGGACTTTCTTAGCAGCACAGTCAATCAAAGCATTGTGGGTGGTCAACCAGTCCATACCGAGAATGATGTCTATGTCGGAAGGTCCAAGAGCAATAAGGGAAGCAGAGAACATCAACCCTTCAATTCTAATCTGATTGTTGTGACTTACCATTTTGGTTTGCCACCTGGAATGGGGAGTGATGATTTCTAAAGGAGTGGGTAATGAGCTCATAGCTAACCTATGCAATTGTGCAAATTGCTGGGACACGAAGGAATGTGATGCACCTGAATCAAAAAGAACAGAAGCTGGCACTGAATTCACAGAGAGTGTTCCCAACACGATAGTTGATTCCTTCTGAGCCTTTTCAGCATTGGCATGATTGGCATGGCCAAGTACAATAGTAGTTGGTATGACATTACGGTTTCTGTATCGGCGGTTTCGACAATTCTTCTTACGACCAACAGGGGGACAAGATGCATTCTGATCATTATGGGATGGAGCCACAACATTGGACTGTCCACCCTGAATCGTTAGCTGTCTCGGCGGTGAAGGCAAACGAGGGGCAACATAAGACGGCCTGGGCGTTGGAGCAGGCCGATGATGTACATTGTGCGGAATCCACACTCGACGTTTCTGAATAGGCTGACCCGAGGATGAGCCAACATCACGAGTGCGCTTGAGCGACTCCTGGTACTTAGTCAGAGCAGTTTCAACTTGGAAAGATTGGCTGACAAGCGTTGCGAAGTCTGTGCAATCATGGACAGCAAGTGCAAGGTTTATATCAGTATGTAGTCCTTCACGGAATTTCTCCTTCTTGCGTGCGTCAGTGCAGACGTCATCTTCAGCATAGCGGGACAATTCGAGAAATTTCCTCTGATATTCATCCACAGTCATTGTGCCCTGTGTGAGTTTGCGGAATTCCTGCTTCTTCTGGTCCATCAGACCTTGAGGAATGTGCAGTGCATGGAAAGCTGACTGAAATTCCGGCCAAGTGGTTGCAGTTCCAGCAGGCAACATACCCTTGTGGCTTTCCCACCATTGGGCAGCCGGACCCTTCAAGTGAAATGTCGCAAAGGTGACGTAACTTTCAGGAGCAACATTAGCTGATTCCATCTCAAACAGGATGTCATGAAGCCAATCATCAGCATCCATAGGATTGATGGAGTTGCGGAAAACAGACGGGTTGAGGCGCACGAAATCTTGAAGCGATATCGGACCAGGCTTCTGACGAGCATCGTTGCGTTCCAAACGGTTCACCAAACTCTCGTTGAGCTGATGACTCAATTCAAACTGCTGCATCATTGTAGCAATATAAGGTGGAGGTGGGGGATCATCAGCCATCCTGCCAAATCAACAGGGGCAGTTTAGCAAAAAAAACTGCATGTGAATGGAGTTATTCATGATGTAACACGGGAAATGAACAGGAAGGGCATTAGATATATGATAGTAGTCGTTAAAGACATACCAATCGATACACAGAGTTAGATTCAAACGGATAGTACGCGCTCGGGAACGCTCGCAGCTAGACAAACTAGGCGGCGCGCAGGCACGCGGTGAGGATTACAACAACATGACCTAGCAAAGGCTACATCATGTCGAAGAAAACTATTGGAGCGAGGGATCTGCAAGTGACAACACAGGGTGCCCTCGATAAAAGGATCCTGTAAGCAGAACCTGGCCCACAATCTTGCAGGAATGGGGGAAATTCAGAACTCCGGGTGGATGTGATCACAAGAACCTAATGTTGGAGTTAGTAAAATTTTAACCCGAAAGGAAGAGAGATCAGAGTCCCAGAGTATAGACGAGGAATAAAAGATCCTAATACCACCCATTCGGCGACGTGGGCCCGTAAGCCACACAGCCATGTTAGTAAAAGTTTTTCAATGACTAGACTCAACTTCGGTCAAAGAGTTGGAAAGGGGGGGTTCCTACAGGCAGTCGGCTCTGATACCAACTTGTGATGCCCCCGGCTCAATCGTGCACTAATCATACACGCAAATGCACACGATCAAGCCTAAGGACTCACTTGAAGATATCACAACACAACTCTAAAACATAAATAAAGTCATACAAGCTTTATATTACAAGCCAGGGACCTCGAGGGCTCGAATACATAAGCTCGCATACAAGCGTCAGTGGAAGCATCAGATATCTGAGTACAGATATGAAACATAGACAGATAAGCCCTTAGAAAAGCGGGGCAAAAGAAAACACTACGATCGAAAAGGCGCATGCCTCCTGCCTGGGACCCCCCTGAACCTACTCCTGGTCGTCGGCCAACTCGTAGAAGTATCCACCCTCGGGGTAGTAGTAGCGATCGTCGGCCGGGGCAGCTGTATCCGGGGCTCCATCATCTGGTTGCACCAAAAGGATATGGGGGAAAAAGAAAGCAAAGAAACCGACATGAAGCCTTTCACTTCGCTCGGGGACTTCCTCCCTGATTTGGATGGATGGCACGACATGTTGGAGTGATTTACGTTGACAATGTGTCCGTTTAGTCACTACTTTCTCTATGACGAAACTTTGAATTTATGCACGACAAAACTTTGTGATGTAATTAAACCGTCCTCCTCAACTAGCGTAGATCACTCTAGTTAGGGCAGTTTGGGTACGATGGACTTTGTTATTTATGTTTACGATATGTTGCTTCTATTTTTGCTAACTCTGTCTCTTTCTGTTGCTCAACTATATATTATGTTGCATATTATCGACTCATGTGACGATGCAGGTACATAGATCATCGATGGTGAAGAAGTGCTACGCCGTGTACGTAGGGAAGGTTCCAGGAGTGTACGACGAGTGGCCTGAGTGTCAGGCCCAGGTGTACCGGTTTCTGGGCGGCAGCCAGAGAGGGTTCGATAGCAGAGCCGAAGCAGAAGATAGTTACTTGAGGTTCACGCTAGCGCGAGAGAGGGATCGGAACCGGCGCCTCAAGAACTACTACATTATCGCGCTCTTGCTCATAGTGATCACTCTTCTCTTCTATATCTTTGTTTAGATATAGATGATGAAACATGTGTATGTGATGACCATGCAGTTGCTTGTATTCGAGACATGTCACTTAACTTGTATCGCTATATCATGATTATGATGAGACGACATGATTTGTGTTGGATGATGTGATGATATGATCAGACTATTATGTGTATGATATGATGAGCATATTGCATGTTTGTGATATGATTAGAATACTGTATAAAACCTGTACAAATCCAATGCAAATACGTAGCAGAAAAAAACAATACATGTAATGTTACTAGTAGCGCTGGTCGGCAAAAAGCAGCAGCGTGGGTGTATCAGTAGCGTTGTCTTGTTCCCAGCGCTGCAACTATCTAGCAGTAGCGCTGGACCATCCCACGCTACTGCTAGGTAGGGTTAGCAGTAGCGCGTTTTAGACCAGCGCTACTGCTAGTGGTTAGCTGTAGCGCCATACTAGTAGCGCGGGTACCCGCACTACTGCTAGCCCAAAAACCAACACTACTAGTAGGGTTTTCCCTAGTAGTGTAGGCTTCCATCGAAGCATTTAAATTTGAAATTGCAAAGAAAAGTAATAGTATTGCCAAAATTGGGATTCATATTATTACGAAACATATGCATTACATTATGGAAGCACAAATGGTTAAGAAGCATCAACAACAAGGTGTAGTTACATACATACTAGTAATTGGAAGCATGGATGTTTCAAAATACCAAAATTATTAAGCATATGTGTCATGTATGTACATAGCGATGACCAACAACATTCAACGTATGAATATGTTACAAAACAGAGAGGGAAACATCAAGATATTTCAGATTTGATACCCAGGTCAGATGAAAATGGTGCCTACGGAGGAAGGAGTCGAGGGAGAGGAGATCACCAGGGAGTGGAGGGGTTGCAATCATGCTAGTCGTTGGCGTCACCGATTAGATCCACCGGATGGGACGGTGCACCGGCCACACAGGGGCAGGGGCTGGTTCATGGCGGAGAGGTGAGAGCAGCGAGGACCATGAGCGGCGAGGGGCAGGGGCTAGTTCATGGGAGAAGGCAATGGATATGAGCTCCAGCAATGTTCCTCACGTGATGGCTTCCTTCGGCGACCAAGACAAGTTCTACCGCGGTGGGCTGGATGCCCGCAGTGGTAGCAGGAATTGTAGATGACCGCAATGGAAATAGGGTTGCAAGCTCGCTGCTCATGTAGCTCGTGGCTACTGCTGAGCTCAACCACCAGACTGGGCGGTGCACCGACATGGCGAGTCGCAAGGGCACGGGGAATGCTGGGCCATGGTTGTGAGAATAGGGCGGCGGCGAGATTGGCATGCGATTGAGATGGGGAAGGGGAGACAGAAACAAGTTGGGGTAGGCTAGAGGTGAAACCCATAAGATCTCGCGATCAACTCATGGTTCTGGCACATGGATAGCAAGCTTCCACGCACCCCTGTCCATAGCTAGTTCTTTGGTGATACTCCAATCCTTCAGATCTCTCTTAACGTACTCCTCCCATGTCAAATTTGGTCTACCCTGACCTCTCTTGAGATTCTCCGCACGCTTTAGCCGTCCTCTATGCACTGGAGCTTCTGGAGGCCTGCGCTGAATATGCCCAAACCTTCTCAGACGATGTTGGACAAGCTTCTCTTCAATTGGTGCTACGCCAACTCTATCTCGTATATCATCATTCCGGACTCGATCCTTCCTCGCGTGGCCACACATCCATCTCAACATACACATCTCCGCCACACCTAACTGTTGAACATGTCGCCTTTTAGTCGGCCAACACTCAGCGCCATACAACATTGCGAGTCGAACCGCCGTCCTATAGAACTTGCCATTTAGCTTTTGTGGCATTCTCCTGTCACAGAGAATGCCAGAAGCTTGGCGCCACTTCATCCATCCGGCTTTGATTAGATGGTTCACATCTTCATCAATACCCCATCCTCCTGCAGCATTGACCCCAAATATTGAAAGGTGTCCTTCTGAGGCACCACCTACCCATCAAGGCTAACCTCCTCCTCCTCGCACATAGTAGTACTGAAACCACATCATGTACTCGGCTTTAGTTCTACTAAGCCTAAACCCTTTCAATTCCAAGGTTTGTCTCCATAACTCTAACTTCATATTTACCCCCATCCGACTATCGTCAACTAGCACCACATCATCCGCAAAGAGCATACACCATGGGATATCTCCTTGTATATCCCTTGTGACCTCATCCATCACCAAGGGAAAAAGATAAGGGCTCAAAGCTGACCCCTGATGCAGTCCTATCTTAATCGGGAAGTCATCAGTGTCGACATCACTTGTTCGAACACTTGTCATAACATTATTGTACCTGTCCTTGATGAGGGTAATGTACTTTGCTGGGACTTTGTGTTTCTCCAAGGCCCACCACATGACATTCTGTGGTATCTTATCATAGGCCTTCGCCAAGTCAATGAAAACCATATGCAAGTCCTCCTTTTGCTCCCTGTATCTCTCCATAAGTTGTCTTACCAAGAAAATAGCTTCCATGGTCGACCTCCCAGGCATGAAACAAAACTGATTTTTGGTCACGCTTGTCATTCTTCTTAAGTGGTGCTCAATGACTCTCTCCCATAGCTTCATTGTATCACTCATCAGCTTAATTCCATGGTAATTAGTACAACTCTGAACATCTCCCTTGTTCTTGAAGATTGGTACTAATATACTCTGTCTCCATTCTTCTGGCATCTTGTTTTCCCAAAAAATGAGGTTGAAAAGTTTGAATAGCCATACTATCGCTATGTCCCCAAGGCCTTTCCACACCTCAATGGGGATACAATCAGGGCCCATCGCCTTGCCTCCTTTCATCCTTTTTAAAGCCTCCTTGACCTCAGACTCCTGAATTCGCCGCACAAAACGCATGCTAGTCTCATCAAAGGAGTCGTCCAGTTCAATGGTAGAACTCTCATTCTCCCCATTGAACAGCTTGGCGAAGTACTCTTGCCATCTATGCTTAATCTTCTCGTCCATCACCAGGAGTTGGTCTGCTCCGTCCTTGATGCATTTGACTTGGCCAACATCCCTCGTCTTCCTCTCTTGGATCTTGGCCATCTTATAGATGTCCCTTTCGCCTTCCTTTGTGCCTAACCGTTGCTAGAAGTCCTCATACGCCCGACCCCTTGCTTCACTTACAGCTCGCTTTGCGGCCTTCTTCGCCATCTTGTACTTCTCTATGTTCTCTACACTCCTATCCAGGTATAGGCATATGAAACAATCTTTCTTATATTTAATCACCTTCTAGACATCTTCATTCCATCATTAGGTATCCTTAGCTTCACTTCTCCTTCCCCTGAACACTCCAAACTCCTCCGAGGACACCTTACAGATGAGTTTAGGGAAGTTGAGATAATTTCGGGAGGGGTTATAAGCGAAGATGTAGTCTGTTTTGGAAACGAATCAAAGGATTTGGAGGAGATCTTGGCCATGAGAAGAACAAACATCGACGGCGCGAGACTAGTCTAACAGACGTTTGTTATCAGACGGCTGCTAGAAGTGTTTTCCATTGTTATATCCTCCCTTATAATTATGTTGATAAGTAAAAAAATATCTATAGTTTGTATTGTAAGGGACATTATAGTTGTTATCTATGAGGCTTTGATCACTGAACTAAAGGGTTGTAGATAAGCAGTTGACTTCTCTGCACTCTTCATGTTGACCATCACACTGATAAGTTTCAACAATCCAAATTTTTGTGCACATTGTTTCCTAATTTATATGGGTTCACTGGTACAGCAAGGTGCTATACAAACGGTTTTTAACCCCTTTCCGCGACGGCATTTTGAAACGTCGTCAAGTGAGTGTGTGCGATAGGGGGGTCCTTCCCACACGACCCAGAAGCCGTCGGAGATAGGGAGCCTTGATGCATACAGTTGTCCCTATAAAACTGTTCTGATATCTCGAATATCCCAAACGCTTCATCCTTGCAACTCGTTTGTGCTCGCATTGCCATCGCAGTCGATATTCTGTGGTGCTACGTTTACGATGCGCGACGCATCGCAAACACTTCACGATTATAGAACATGTACGATAAGCAGACAATCACACACATTTACTTTTCCTTGACTGTATGCGATTCGATGTAAGAGCGCATACAATTGTTCCTATAAAACTGTATGCGAAGCTTGAATACATCCCACATGATTCATCCGTCGTACCCGCGTCGGATGAAGACCTATCGCACGCGTTCTTCTATGACCAAACATTTGCGATGCACACAACATCATAAATAGTCTATAATTGCCAAGCGTGTGTGATAAGGTGACTTTCGCAAATATTTAATAAGAAGGAAATGTGTGCGATGCTGTTGTTAATCGCACGCATTTTTTCTTGGCTGATCGTGTGTGCAGTAGAGATTGATCGCACACGTAGTGGATCCGAGAAACGTGTCTGATCTCCACGTCTACCGCAGACGTTTCGCTTTCGCAAACCGTGTGCAGTGTAATCCCTAATTTAAAAATCACAGATTTTGAATTTGAAAGTAGGCAATCACTTATTTCATATCGAACTATGTTTATAACAAATATAGGTTCAACCACGAATGCATAATTCGATGCACAAGTACATATACTGAAGAACTACAGAAGCACCAAGTAAAGAATGATGAACCACAGTTGTACTAAAGACTGTAAAGAGAGAGGCGAAAGATATTCTGGTTGCTGGAGAAGGTGAAGCGGAATGCCCATATTGTGCCCTCCTCCATGCGTAATGCGCGCACGACTCTAGACCAATCCCTTGTGATGGCTGCCCGTCCATCCTTTTCTGTCTTCATTAGGACTTCTCGATGCTCATTGTAGTCTGGATGAAATACGTTAACCTTCATTGCGTATCTATCAATCATGTACTTTGCGAGGTAATCTTGAGTAAACTGCTACGGAACCCACTGCGAACGAAAAAGATTCAGACATTGTTGTCTAACAACTCATTATGGGCAGTAAAAAGAGAAGGCTGCAGAGTTTGTAGTTACCATCCTACAGCTCACTGTTGTGTTGGATAGAGCGTAAACGAATAATTTGCTTGCCACCGTTCGTATCTTTTTGCTAATAATTCTTATCAGTTTCCTCACTTGATGCTTGTTCATAAATATCTTATTACCCCATCTACTATCTATCTATCTACTACCCCTATAAAAGCACGAGAGGGGGCAGATCCAAACCATGAGAACCGTCCATCTATAAGATCTAAAGGCCCAAAATGCTTCAATGTTTAACACGGCAATCTACTACCCCTATAAATGCATGAGAAGGGGCAGATCCAAACCATGAGAACCGTCCATCTATAAGATCTAAAGGCCCAAAATGCTCCAATGTTTAACACGGCAAGCCACAAATCCATCGACCCCTAATCCTCCCTGTCCCTTCGTCCTCAGCAAACTGGCCGCAATTGCCTAAAAAAAATCAAACTGCCCGCACCCCCACTAATCCATCGATCCATCGTGCGCCCCTTCCTCATCAAACAGTCGGATGTAAACATCCGTGTCGCTAGTCGCCTAGTCTGCGAACCGCGTGTCGAGGGGCCACTGTTTGCGTCTTTTTAGATTTTCCTGCGCACGCCCCGCAAGCCAACTTGCCGCCTTGCGCTCTTGCGTGGGTTTTTCTTTTTTTTTTTTAGAATTTGCGTGGGTTTCTTCACCTGGCTATGACTGCTGCTGCTGCGTGCCACTGACACATCTTCACCTGGCTATGACTGCTGCTGCCGCATGCCACTGACATCCACTTGTTATTTCTAGTAGTAGTACTGCTGCTAACTTTTTTTAACTCACGAGATATTGTACTAGTTGTAGCAGTGTACTAAACAACAGTAAGCACTATCGGGGCTAAGCTTTGCAAGCCAGAATGCACTGCTACAAGGCCGGCGCCCCTGCTGCAAATGATGGTAAGCTTTTTGCGGCACCAGTGCACCACCGGTACAAGACGGGACACAATGTGACGCTCCAAGATCGATATCGTCTCTACTGCAAGCAGGAACCATGGGCCTACAAAAGCTTGTCGTCGTTGCTGCAAGTCAGAGCGCGACACTGCAAAGCCGGTGTCGCTACCGCTACAAGTCGGGACACGGTGTGACATTGTAAGGTCGATGTCATTCTACTCCAAGAAGGACTGTGGCGCTGCAAAAGGCTAGACAACGTTGCTGCAAGCCGAGACACAACGCTGCGAGCACGATGCCACTGATGCTCCAAGGGCTAGATGCCACAAGTAATAATATGATGCTACAACGCCAGCATCACCATTGCAACAAGTCAGGCATGACGCTAGAAGGCATAGTTTTATGAAGGCCGACCAATGTTGCAACTATTGGACCCGTGATGTTGCAACACCCGTTGTAGAAGTCGTAGGTACGACGGTGCAAAGTCGAGCGCCATGCTACAAGGCTAGTCAACATTGCAGCTATCGGACGTGTAATGCTGCAAGTCAGATGCATGACGTTGCACAACCAGTCGTAATGCTGCAAGGTCGGCCAATGTTGCGGCTACCGTGTGCGTGATGTTGTAAGTCAGACGCATGATGTTGCAAAGCCACCTCGCAATGCTGCAGGATATTGAGCGCTATGACAACCGGACGTGTGTCGCTGCGGGATTGGCCACCTGTTGCTACAAGCCGGCGCGACGCTGCGTCTATCGGACGTGTGATGTTTTTGGGGGTGGGCCACCCACCTTTTACATTTCCGCACGATGCTGCAAGGCCGGTTGGCATTGCGGCTACCAGGCATGTTATGCTGCAAGTAGGACGCGCGACGTTGCAAAGCCAGTCGTTATGCTACAAGGCCAGCTAGTGTTGCAACTATCGAAGTGTTTACGCTGTAGCCGGGTGAGTGATGCTGCATAGCCATGTGGCCGTGCTTCAAGGCCGATTTAGCCTGTGGCTACCGAACGCGTGACACTGGAGGTCGGGCACATGTTGTTGCAAGTCGACGGACGCTGCGTGTATCAGACGGATGATGTTGCAAGGTCGGCCGCCCAACGCTGCAAGTTGATCGCCCGCGGGTGCAAATTTGATGGGCGACGTGTTGATCTGACTATTCAAAAAAAGTTTTAATTTAAGCAATTCTTTTACAAGAATTACCGTGGTTTCTCTAAAATATCAAATTATTGTCAATGTTTCATGTAGATTTTATTTTTCGTCAATAACCTTTTTTAGTTTTTTAGTTGCAAAACTATGGCCGAGTCTTTTTCCTTTTCCCATCCCCTCTGCAAGATGCAATCAAGCAAATAGTGGACTTGCCATGCAACCCCTGCCCAAAACAGTGGATGTGCGCAGTTAGTGAGCTGGCTACAGTGCACAGCTAGTAGGCTAAGCGATGTGGTATTCAGAAGAAAGAAAGCAGGGTGGGCTCGTGTGTGAAAGCGACGGGTGCATGCGAAAGAAGACAGAAAAACAGCGTGGAAAGCGAGGGTGCATACGAGTCTCGCGGATGCGGATCAACGGATTAATCAAACGGTTACGAAGGCGGCTGCTCGCACGGACGCTACAGCCGGATGGCGCCTAGCGCGCGCAAACCACCCCGCACCCGCACGACGCACCACAACCTTCGTCCGCTCCTCCTGTGCCGCCCTACGGACGCGAGCACGGGCAGCCGCCGCGGATCCTACACCAGGCCGCCGCTCGCCGATCCTCCACTTGGCCAGCGCTCCACTCCGCCGCCGCTGCCGATCCTACACCGGGCCGCCGCTGCCGATCTTCCACTCGGCCGCCACACGCCGATCCTCCACTTGGACGACGCTCCACTCCGCCGCCGCCGCCGATCCTACACCGGGCCGCCGCTGCTGATCTTCCACTCGGCTGCCACTCGTCGATCCTCCACTTGGCCGGCGCTCCACTCCGCCGCCGCCCGCCGATCCTCCACTCCGCCGCCGTCGGTACAGTGACGCCCTCGCCACAAAGCCGACGAACTTTCATCAGGTTTTTCTTTACCTTAATTTTGAGCAAAAGGACGTGTGTATGAAGCTAGCTCACGGGAACGGCAAAAAAATGAATCTCATGGACTCTGTAACATGCATCAATAGGATGGACTGATGGACCATGAAGAAGGAGAGACGTGTGGTTGTGTCGAGAGTGGGCTAAATTATTCGAAAATTTCCAAAATTGGTGGCATTACCCAGTATATGACTTGCACACAAGAGAAGTTGATGCTTGTGATTGCAAAATAGTTGATATAAGATTTATTGCCATCAGTTTACTTGGCACAGACAAAATAGTTGTCAATTTTTTGCACAGTAGTATACAATCATGTGGCACTCAACAAATTGAGGCGTATCATTTTTTAAATTATATATAGAACTGAATCACATTTAAATCGTGTAATTGCAGTGTGTTCGTAACCCAAGTTCTCCATGGACGACGACGAATTCGTTAGTGCACCGCGGCAGCCGCCGTATCCATCAACTGTTGTTCGTGCTACAAGGTCAGCCGCCGGATCCCAAGCTGCAGCGACCGTGAGCGCTTTTTGTCCATCCACCCCTTTCTTTCCCCCATGTCCTACAAGGCTACAACCCACCCCTGGACTGTATTCATGTGGTACTGACTCAAGCTTACGTTATGTGTGAGCGTTTGGTTCATTGGTTGGTTTCCAATTATGCTTTGGGAGGCGAGATTGGGTTCAGACGAGTTGAGCTACCTGTTCTAATCGCAGAGGCTGAATTGCGAGTTTCAGAGGGCCATGTGCTACGTGCTGGTGTGATCTATCTATATTTTTTTTCTTTTGATGATAGCAATTATTTGTTCAGGCAAAGGCTTTTGTTGATGCCCCAATGTGGAGGTACATAATGTCGCTTATCATTTCATGTGTTACATTGTTTACCAAATACTTTTTACTGCAATGTGGAGGTACAATGTTGGCTCATATATCTTCATATTTTACCCTGTCTACAAATCTCCCAGATTTTAGTTTCCGCTTGCTTTGAAGCAACGAAAAGGAGACATGCAATAATTTAGTTCCCTCTTCCCTTGTAGAGTTGATGTTTCCTCTTCCTTTAAAGAGTTCATGCACAAGACTCATCCTGGGCCAAAGTTTGTGGAAATTTTCCAAAAACCAGTATAAACAAGAACCTATTTTGAGATTATTCACATGATTTATCATAGGGCAGGTATAGATTTGGTGCTACGCACAAGTGAAGAAATAGAAATATTTTCCATCTCCATGCCTTTTGTTTCTTTTTCCTTATAAACAACTTGTTTGTTTTCTAGATTATGGTTGTTCGTCCATGGTCCCTGCTCCCTGCACCCACAAAGGTAAGTGTTCAAGCAACAATCTTTAGCTAATATACCTTTTGACATTTGCAACTATACCAATATTAAATTATAAATGAGATGCATTTGTAGTAAATTCATGGCCCAATATTGCAGATGCAGCTCATGAACACATCTATTATCTAAACACAGTTAGAGAGCACCCTATTAATCGACTGCACCATTTTGAGTTGCTTTATTTACGAAGGCATTCATGCTTGATCATGTGGAAAGAAAATGTTGGCATGCAGACTCGGAGGAGACTATAAGAAAATTATCTAATGACGTTGCAAAATCTGATAGAGATTGGCTTGTCAGGAAGTGCTCTTTAACAAAGAGATTAGCATAAGGAATTATAACTTTTTTTTTGCAGCAAACCATTTTGATAGGCAGTTCTGGTATGGTAGTCTGTTTTAACATTGTTTTGCTCAGACCACTCTCTCATCCGACACTTAAAAATCCATAATCTGCTCATTCTATTCAGAACACAGTCTGTTTTAACATTGTTTTGGGAGAGGCATGAAAAGCGCACCATGTAACCATTACTGTTTGTGCTAATTAGAACAAGAAGAAGAGATGTCTAATATCGTATAAAAATCTTGTGTGATGTTTTAGAGGATGGCGAAGGCGGTGCAGGAAGCTGACGGCCTGTCCGCGGTGAGGAGGTGATGGAGGAACAACCCCGCACTTGATGGGTAGGTGCAGGGCGGGGAGGGCGCCGGCCAGGAAGGCGACGCTGCTGTCGGGCGGCGAGGTCGTCATCCAGGAAGGCGGCGATGCTTCCGTGCGGCGAGGGGATCAGCCTGGGGATCAGTTCTTTTTTTATGGGATATATGTCTCTGTTTATTTGCGTGGCTTGCATGATGCGTGATTGTAGGCCTGTAGGGGTTTTGATGGAGCATGCGTGGAGTTTGTATCCTCCTCGTTTTGATGGAGCATGCGTGGAGTTTGTATCCTCCTCTGCGGTGGAGTACGGTCAGTCAATGTAAATCTGAAAATGCACACTAGAAACATATTAGGTTAACACTATCCATTAGATTGAACTCAGTGGGCCTAATCATGCGGTTCGTTTAGTAAAGACTATGTTTGATCTTTATAGCACATTTACATGGTAATCTTTGTTTTTTCCAGGAATATATTGGGCTCATACATGATGGTCCCTGATCCTGGAAAAATGAACAGAGAAGACGTTACTGATTTTGAATAAACTATTTTTTAAGATTCACTACTACTAAAAATATTTTAGTACTGTAGAGGGAGGAACACTGTGAAATGTGCTTTGAGTAGTGGCTGCTCATATTTCAGGCATTTACAAGGCCGTCAAGATGGTCAAAACAAAGATTCATGTATCCATGAAGGCTTGTCAAATTTATGCAATTTTGTACATGAATGGGTATCTTTAAGAGTGGCTTCAAAGACTAGCTGAGATGACGGCTCTCGGCAAAAGGCAGCACTCGGCAGAAGGCGAGGGCCCGTCTGTTAGACGGATGGCCACATGGTGGCCTTCTATTGGTTAGCATTTGCGGAGAGCAGGCTGAAGAGCAACCATGTAATAGGTATCCATGCATTTTCTGTTTTTATCATGGATGTTATATTCGTTTCTGATTTTTTGTTTTGGACGGCTCAAACACCTTGTTTAATACTTACTTCACCCGGACTAACTTTTGCTGAAACGAGTGTATCTAGATACACTCATTACAACGACAGTTAGTTCCGGACGGAGCTTGTATTGACAAGCTTTTTTTGCCCACTGTTTAAATAAGCTCTTATTTTGTGTAAATGGTCAAACAATGCACTTCAAATAATTAAGTTGTTATCCTAGGAATATTTTGGAAGATGTTGTACTTATCATCTCAGATAATCCTTATTCATTACACAGTCATTTATTTATTTTCGAGAATAGCACATGTTACATTTCTGTAAAACTATAGATGTTTGATATATTGTGCGTATAGACTAGCACATATCACATTTCTTTGCAACTATAGATGTTTGACATAATGTGTGTTAGTCTATACGTGCGTTGCAAGTGCAAGCTTACTAGTATGCAAAAAGGGTCGATGCGTGGATCTTCGCCAAGGGCATATGTACCTACAAGCAACAAGTCAATATTAGAAGCTAACAAGTGTCCATGCCTGGATCTATATGCACTACATTATGGAACGACGGGGGAGTACAAGCCGAGGGATGAAACTAACCTCGGCGGAAAATGCTGGCCACTCCCGTTGTTGTCCTGCATAAGTAGTGGAAAGGCATGATAAGTACAACAACCTTAACGTCAAACAAATATAGCAAAGGTAAACAACATCATCTACAAATGATAGTTTGAATGTGTTGGTTTTAGCATGCTGTTAAAGCAGATATAAAATGAAATGGAATGTTACCTACAACAGGCTTAATAGCCATTAAATATTGCAATTCAAACTGGTATTGTTGAAAATGAATAGAACGTCGGTCACGCTTAAACATCACACTGGATAAATGTGTAAAACTAAAATAAGAGCATGTGTTAACTACAGCAGGCATAACTGGAACCAAATATAGCCGTTCAAACTGGTATTGATGAAATCGAGCGGCACAGTTTCGACTTGCACAAAATGAATACCACATTGTGAATGACTGAAATAAATAAGGCATAAATGATCAGTATAACAACCAAATATAGCCATTGAAAACTGAACAGAGTCTCACTGCAACCAACCTAACAAGCAAATACAGATAAACAGGGCATATGCTTGAAAACTGGACAAATGCTCACTGCAACCAACCTAACAAGCAAATACAGATAAACAAGGCATCTAGTCACTATAAACAACCAAATATAACCATTCGTGAAACTGAAGTGGACAATTCATACTTAAACATCACATAGCCCTATTGAACATTACATTTTTGCATAACTAAAATAATTAAACACGGCACAGTTAAAACACCGCATGACAAAAGCTACTACAACAAAGGGTATGGGTTGGCAAGCTAGAATAGATAAGATTTGAAGATAGGATGTTGCCTCACATGTCATGGACGGGATCCTTCCAGTTGAAAGAGCACAGACCCATGATGCGCTCTCTGATGTCACAGATGGGCTGTTTCACCTTGGAAGAACCTTTGTAGGTGCCCTCCTCGTGGTCGTGGTCGATGAGATCTGACTTGGCAATTGAGGATCCCAAGCCGCCGCCGTAGAACGTGTCCTTCAGAAATGACAAAATGGGCTCGATGGCGTACAAGGATCGCAAATCCTTGACCGCATGGCGGAGGAGATCAGCGGCAGGGCCGTCGAAGAGATCGACGGCGGTTGAACCAGAGGGGTTGGGGATGGACCACTTAACCTGTGACATGGCCCATGTGAAGCCGTCGCTGTCGATGAGCTTGATGTCGTAGCCTGCTTTCCCGAGAAGTAATACGCTAGCCCGCTGACATGAAGCCTTCGACATGGCATTATAGTCAACGTCTTCACCGGCTTCCTCGGCGAGGTGTTGCTCCGGGATCAACAGGTCGGGGCGAACGACGGACACCTCGCCAACATCCGCCGGAGACATTGGTACAGCGAGGTGCTATACAAACGGTTTTTAACCCCTTTCCGCGACGACGTTTTGAACCGTCACCATGTGAGTGTGTGCGATAGGGAGTTCCTTCCCACACGACCCAGAAACCGTCGGGATAGGCCCTCCGGTCACACAGCTGGGCAAAATGAGGTCGTGTGCGACGGGCGAGCGATCAAATACGGTTATACAGTTGTGTTAAAAAAAATACAATTATACAGGCCCAATCGTTTCCGGTCGGAAGTACATTCCACATAGTCAGTCCCAGACAAACGTTTCCGTAGGTATGTACATTCCACACAGTCAATCCAAGGAATATGTTTCCGTTCGTATGTACATCCCACACAGTCAATCCAAGAAGTACGTTTCCGTTCCTATGTACATCCCACACAGTCAATCTAGTGAAAACGTTTCCGTTCGTACGTACATCACACAATATTTTTCCCATTAAATCGTTTGTGATAGCGTTGCCATTGCAGACGATATTAACAATTTTACCATTTGCGTTATTGAATGCATCACACACGATGCGTAGAAGAAACTGTGTGGCATAGGCTATCCATCACACACACTTTTTATGTGGTAAACATTTGCGCATGGTGGCATAACGCAAACAGTTTTCAAGAGGAAGTCGTGTGTGATTGTTCATTGATCCAACATATTTTATTCCTAGAAATTGTGTGCGTTGTCTGAGGTCATCGCCCACGGTATTTTCTCAATAACTGTTTGCAAGAGAAAAACCCAATTAGCAGGCTAATTAGCCTATTATTAATAATTCATTTATTAATCTAATTGACATTTCATATTAAGCACACAATATATTTCATTTTCGTATTAAGGAAGCATGATTTCATAATTGAAATACATCAGAGTACGACATCATATAGCTTCAGCATTCAGCTACCCCATTACACAACTGCACCAGCACCAAGTTTCACATGCAACATCTATAACCTTTGGAAATTAGCATCATAGACAATACATAGACAAATGAATTTCATCTGAAAAACTGCTGAAGCGGAAGGCGAATATTGAGCCTTCATTGATGTTGAAGGTCTTTGCAAGTTTAGGCCAGTGCCTATGGATGATTGACCGTCCATCCTTCGTCCTCTTCAGGAAGACTTTAATATTGAACCGTGAGTGTTGTATGAATACCTTCCTCGCTTCCTAACCATAGAGGTGGTTTGAGAGGTAATTATCAGTGAACTGCTTTGGAAAGGCCTGAAAACAAGGATATGCATAAATATCTTCTCTAGATTTGAAATGGCGCAAATGAATTAAAAAAAAGGTATAACAGTTAGTACTATGATGTAGTGAACTGATGTCTTCTTCATTGTGCAAACAAAGATCTTGTTGTTTTTTGTCGCTAATTTCTTTATCGTAACAATCTTTCTGAGTTTCTTGACTTGACTGATATTCATGGACAATTCATTTCCCCATATGCAAAAAGGGTCGGACAGTGAGTCAAAACCTCTGACAGCAGGACCTACATGTGCAAGACCAAATTGTTAGAAACCTAATATTTAAAAACAAGAAGTGGAAAGGTGTGTTATTAACTGTAACATGCCTAATATTTAAAAATAAGCAAACATAGTCATTCAAACTTGTATTGTGCAGGTCTAAGTACACTAGTTATTGGCCCTGTTCGGATCCATGGGTTAGAGTTAGTTTGAGCTAGTTTGGGCTCAAATAGCCATGAAGTATTTAAACACGAGGGCTAGTTTGAGCTAGTTGCGTCTAATCCACCCAAAACAACTATCCCACCCAAGAGGTGCTAATTGGGACTAGTTCTCCTAGTGCATTTATTGTCAATCTAACCCTGTCATCCAAACACCTCTCTGGCTAGAGTTAGTTTAGGGTTAGTCATTGTTGAGTATCATTGTTATTTAGGAAACGTAGGATAGCATAGGATTTATTCTACCTTGACTTGTACTCCAAGATGACCATGTACTCCTATATATTTACCCACGAGGCTCAAGCAATATAATCAACTATTCCACAAATCTCTCTCTCTCTCTCCTTTTTAACTGTCATGAGCTAGAAACTAACTCTAACCTCTAGCTAAGTTAGAGTATCAAAACAGTGCCATTGTTAAATCAAATGGAAAGGCGTGTTAAATACTCCCTCTGGTCCTTTTACTCTGCATATAAGAATTGTCTAAAGTCAAACTTCATAAAGTTTGACCTTATTTATATGAAAAAATATCAACATCTACCATGCTAAAGTTATACAATATGAAAATTTAAGTCATGACACAGCTACTGATATTGATTTCATATTGTGAATGTTGGTATTTTTTCTATAAAGTTGGTCAAACTTTACGAGGCTTGACTTTAGACAAATCTTATATGCGAACTAAAAAGATTCAGAGGGAATACAACATGCTTAACAGCAACAAAATATAGTCATTCATAGACCTATTGTTAAAATTGGTATTGATGAAATTGAACTGCACAGTTCATACTAGCACATATAGAACATCACACTGTGAATAGCTGAAATAAACAAGGCATACTATGAACAACCAAAGATGGCAATTGAAACTGGACATATGCTAACTACAAACAACCGAACAACCAAAAACCATAGAAATAAACAAGGCGTAATGCAAACAACCAAATATAGCAATAAATACTCGACAGGTTCTCACTACAAAAGGGGTTCGAGAAAACAAATCATGGGATTCCTCCGGTGAAGAGGCATGGCAAAACAAATCATGGGTTTCCTCACTTGTCACAGATTGGCTCCTCCTCGTGGTCGCCGTCGATGAGGTCTGACTTGCCAGCTGAGGATCCCAAGCCAGCGTCGCAGAACGTGTCCTTCAGAAATGACAAAAGGGGCTCCATGGCGATGAAGGATGGCAAATTGTTCATAACGAGCCACAGGAGATCAGCGGCAGGGCCATCGATGAGATCGATGGCTGTCGAACCAGAAGGGTCGGGGGTGGGCAACTTAACCCGTGACATAGCCCGCGTCAAGCCGTCGCTGTCGACGACCTCGATGTCGTAATCGGCGTCCGCGGCATGCCAGAATACTCTAGCCCGCTGATTGAAAGGCTTCATCCAGGTCCAGTCATCATCGTCAGATTCCTCGGCGGCCACCTCACCGACGTCAGGCGAAGAGGCCGCGGTAAAGCTCTTTTGGGCCATTCGCTCCTCGAGCTCCCTAGGAAGCGTAGCCGGGCTTAGGTTGCGACGCTCTTGAGTGGGGGAGGGGGTGGGGATGGGGATTTGTGGGAAAGAGGGCGTTTCGCAGGCGTCATCTAAGAAACTCAGGGCGGCGAGGGTATGTATATCGGTGGGTAAACTGCACGGGCAGACCGGCAGAGGTTGACGATGGAGGCGGTGCGGCGGCGGCGGCGGTGGCAACCTACCTAGGTTTCGAGCGAGGGCGGGGTGGTGTGTATGTGTGTGAGCAGGGGATTTGGGGTGAGCGAAGAATTTGGGGTGTGTGTGTGGAGGGGGGGGGGTCCAAGGTGGTGTTTGAGGAAATCCCGCGGGTACTGAAAATTTTACTAGGCAGGAGTAAAATGGAGGGGCTACCGAAAATTTGGATCAAGGGATTGAAGCAGAGCGGGGCGGGAGTAACGAACATCACACACGGTTAAAACATAATAATCGTGTGCTATCAAACAGAAAAACACTCCAGCCGAGCAGATATTTTTGAGATTTCGAGGGATGCAGGCGGGAGTAAAATGCCGGGGCTACTGAAAATTTGGATCTACTGATTGAAGTAGAGCGGGAGTAACAGACATCGCACACGGTCCACACATACTAATCGTGTGCTATCAAACAGAAAACCATCTAGGCGGGTAGATATTTTCGAGATTGCGAGGGAGTAGATATTTTTGAGAGGGGGAGGGCAGCCTCGTGGAGCCCAATCTACTATGATCATGTGGGTGATAGGGGCAGGGGCACGGCACACGGGTTGTCCTAGGGAACCGTGTTTGTTTCGTACCCGATTGCAGATGGTTGCTGCGTCCGACTCGTCTGCTGTTTATAAATTTGGCCGAAAAAACACGGGCAAGGGTCAGAACACAAACACACTTGCATGTGGACCAAATATATGTATGAAAAGGGTGGTTTGATGTTCAAATACCCAATGCACAACTTTGATGTGGCACCTGTCACACAAAGCACACGTTATTATTGCTAGCCCCCCCCCCCACACACACACTTCGTGTTGGCGGGAGGGGAATCCTAGCTATGAATGCATGCCCCCAAATAGCTATGTCTGACATCTCACCCTACCGTAACACAAAACCTAAAGGAGTACATCATGGCCACCCCCCTTTGCTTCCGATCAAATGTGGACCGTGTGCGGGCCCACAGATGTGTTCTTCTGGCGTTAGACAGGTGAGACCACATACGAACCACACCTGCGGGTGGCCCGATGTGTGTGTGTGTGTGTGAAAACGATGTGGTGTGTGATATTTAAATAACCAAATCACAAATTTGATGTGGCACATGTGCATCGCAAATTAACCGGACATCCCCGACCCCGTGGAGGTTCATCTAGTGCGAAGTAGTACTGTGCCCCCCCACACACACTTTGAGTCAGTGGGAGGGGTCATCTCACCAAGGCGTATTGTAAGACTGACCAAGAAGAATCACCACCTTGGTCGTATAACCTCTCTTGTTGTTGGGTCAAAGTCATGCATGGAAGTCCACACGTGGCCCCACAAAATAGGCTAGCTTGTCGGCGATAACCACGCGAGGGAGTGCCTGAAGACAACCAATGCGTGCATGTGGCCCAATGCAAACATATGTATGAAGTTTCATGTGGTGTTTGAATATACCCAATGCACAACTTTGATGTGGTACCGTGCTTTTGGAACCGGAAAGTCCCCACACGGAGCGAGGGTTCACGACGCGTATACTATATATATAGGGATTCATGTGTATGCAAGCCCTCGAACTTAGGTCTCGAATATCACCATGATCGACGTACGACTATACGGTAACGCGAACCAAGAGAAGAAGAATCGACCCTGGTAACCTCTCTCGCGTTGTTGGTCGAAGTGATGGACATCAATGCGGGCCCACGAATATATAGGCCGTTGATGATAACCAAGCGAGGGAGAGTGTCCAAAGACAACCACTGCATGCATGTGCCCCAAACATATGTATGGACATGCATGATGCATGCATATATGTTTGAATACCAAAAGCACAACATTTTGATGTGGCGCATGCATGCGTCGAAAATCGCATAGTCCCCACACAGATCTGGTTCATGACGCGTCGCGTGCTTACCCCCCTCGACCCGGTGGGAGGGATTCTTGTGCACACATGCGCTCAAAGTACAATATGTTATCTCTCACATCATGACATGCATGTACCGTACTGTATAAGACGAACCAAAATTTAATCCCCTACTAATTATAAGTCAAATTAACCTCTTTTGCTGTCGGTCAAAGTGATTGACCAAGCGGGCACACAAAGATGGACGAAGCATCTCGCCGATAACCCCGTGAGTGAGTGCTAGAGGACAACCGCCATCGCTTGCTTGTGGGCCAAACATATGTATGGAGATGTGTGGTTGTGATGTTTGAATACCTAATATATATGCAGAACATTGATGTGGCACCTGCCTTAGAAACCTTTAAGTCCCCCACACGAACCGAGCTTCATGACATGCAGTATATATATGCTGCCCCCTCCCCTCTTCGATGCATAATATATACTCCTATGTACTGTAACACAACCCGAAAATAATCCTCCTTGTTCGTCAAATTACCTTTCTCGTTGTGTCATATATTAGATGGACGACGACCTCGCAGGCCCATGGAGGGAAGCGTCGCAGGCGAATGAGTGACAACCATCGTCTGCACGTGGCCCAATGTGTTGGTGATGTTTTTAATACCCAATATGCACAACTTCTTTGTGGCACCTTCCTCGGAAACCGAAAAGTCCCCACACGGAGCGAGATCGTTCATGATGTGTGTGTAGTATGTGCTGCCCCAACCCCCTCCTCCCCTCTTCGACGCGTACTATATACTCATACTGCAACACAACCCAAAAAGAAACCTCCTTGTTGGGTCAAAGTGATGGAGGACAACCTCGCGGGCCCACAGATGGAAGCATCGCACGCGAGTGACTGTCCTATATGATGCATAGTATATGTTGCCCTCGGCCACCCTCTTCAACGCGTTATATATATATACTCCTACCGTACGTAACAAAAACCAAAAAATGACCATCCTTGTTGGTCAAATTAACCTCTCTCACTGCATGTCATAGTGCTGGACGGCGACCTCGCGGGCCCACAGAGAGTGTCACACGCGAGTGAGTGTCCTAGGACCACCGCGTGCATGTGGCCCAAAGATGCATGTCAAAAAATTTCTGCAGCGAACATGCGACCAAAGGAGTTTAGTGTTAAAAATTGAAAAAAAGATAACATTTGTCTGTTTTTATACATTGATTGATTTCCCAGGGATTTAATGTGCAGAAATCAAATTTGATCTACATGAGACCCGTGATAGTGCACGAAAATGGATTGCAAAATTATATGTGTACGTGTCCCTGGGTGCATGTTTAGTCCCCATGCAAGAAATTTCTAACATCGAGAATCTTGATTTTAAAATCCAGTAAATCCAAAACTAAGTTGAAATTCATGAAACTTATCATGGTGTCATATGGACACCAATAGACTGTGATATTTTTTTTCAAATTTGGGACAAGTTTTGATATAATCTTCTTACAGAGAGGAAATTATCAATAATTATCAACCAATATCGCAAACGGACTCTTTATTCAAACCGTGTGCGTTAGACCAACAATGTATGTGCCGTGCTTCAGTTAAGCAATAAAGCGGCAGAATTAATCATCAAAAAGGAAAAATCAATATAATACGTGTCGCACACGCGTCCCGTGTGCCGTACGAGCACGCGTGAGTTGACGAGACGCATGCTAGCAGTCCGCCGCGCAGGCAGATCGGGAGGCCGAGGCATGCGCGTGTTCGCTACGCACTCGCCGTGGGGCGTGCTAGTAGCTGAGTGAAATGACAGTAGGCATGCCAGCAGTCCGCTGCGCAGGCTCACCAGGAGGTGAGCCAGCCCTTTGACTGCCGCCCACCTCGCTCCCACTGCTCCATATTAATGGTGCGCATGATCCGCTGGTCATAATAGGCGGCCGCACACCCCGTCCAAAGTTTTCACCGCCACATGGAGTGTATTAGGATTTTGCCGAAGCGCACCATTGGTGGGAGTGGCGACGCCGGGGCTGATGAAGCACCCGCGCAACGCATGAAGCTGGGCGCAGAGGTTGTTGCCGCCGCCGATGAGGTCTCGCGCGGGCAACAGCGCAACATTGACTTCGTCGCCGTCGTCGTGCCTCCCCAGCCCTGGATCGGGGATTTTCTCAGTTCTCATGACATTCATTTGAGGACAATAACGCTGGAAGGATATGCATCCAACCATGCAAACACTAACTTTGTCACATTCTTTCTGTTGAATGCGAGAGTATTATTGTCCATGAGGATTAAGTTTTTTAACAAAAACTTTCTCACGGATGGACACGTTGAACATAATAAAAAGAAGATTCAGGTGGACAAAAGGGCTTCTGAACGTGCTCGGCTTCTATTTACAATAACTTGTCTTCATGTACTAGTAGATTTTCTGGCCCAGGATCTTGATTTTATGGATCAGACCGATCCATTTGATTGTGACTGCCGAAAACTTTGGTTGAGTTAGTTGTTATTGTCCTGTTCAATCTGGATTTTGTGTAAACCTGATGAACAATTAATCATCGTGCTTTTGTACCTTCTGTAAGCTGGGGTTAGATATTGCTGCCCTTTTCAACTCGGCTTTGACCCATATTTTCTTTCATACAAACCGGAGCTTCTATCAAGAAGCCTTATGGTTCCAAGAGGGAACTTGGTCACATCACTACTGCAGGATGCTGCTAACGTGACACTACGATAAGAGACCCTTTGACGAAACTGTGCGTGATGCATTAGTCGCAAACGGTGATGTAAAAAACCCGTCAAAAAATATGCAAAATGCTTGCGATGGCGGAGACATCAAACACGGTTTAGATTTTAGTTGCGTGTGCGATGCAGGGCACGGATGATCCATACGAACTGTTTGCGATGAGACAGAACAACATAAACGGGCAGCCATATCAAGGTGTGTGCGATATACGGCATACAGTTCGCTCAGATGAATTGTTTGCTATTAGGGAGTGCAACAGAAACGGTTAGCCAGATCAAGGTGTGTGTGATATATGGCATACGGTTCACTCGGACGAACTGTTTTCGATTAGGGAACACAACAGAAACGGTTCAACTTAACAAGATGTGTGTGATATGCGGCATACAGTTCACAAAGATGAACTGTTTGTGATGAGCCAAAAGAACACAAATGAGTCGTGTAAACAAGATGTGTGTGATACGTGGCAAACAGCCCACTCGGATGAACTGTTTGCAATGAGAAATTACAACACAGACGGTTACTATAGTTAATTCGTGTGCGATTCTGCGTGTACAAAAAACTTTGAAAATTGCAAACTAGTTGCTTGCGGTGGCTAGGAGTATCGCACACGATGCGTCTGCGAGTACTCGTGTGCGATGATTAGTAAGTTACACATACGTTTCCTTATGTTAACACGTGTGTGAATTTGCAATATGGACAATTAATATGCAAATGCCTTCTGGACATCGGCGCTGATCGCCACGTCCAAAACATGGGCGTCCTCTACTCTACCGCTCTACCGGGCACACGCTTAAACTCAATAAACTGTGTACGATACTAATACTTTCCATGAAAATTTAAGAACTTGGCTAACAACATTTGAGTAACATATATATATATATATAGTGGTTACACTATTCGACAAAAGGAGGATCTTTGTAACATGGTTTTGACAACCATATGGTCCATATCTACATACTTAACATAGTAACAACTATCACATTTTAAGAAGCTGAGGGCCAACAACCATATGGTCCGTATCTACATACTTAACATAGTAACAGCTAGCACATTTTAAGAGGTTGAGGGCCAACAACCACAACTATCCGCTGGAAGCAGCTTGATCACGGTGACTCGGCATCTCGTCAATGAAAAGGAAGAACCCTCCTGTGCCTTGGTAGAGCATGAGTAGAATAGTGTCTCCAATTTTCCAATATGGATGCATTGCCACGACAAGCGAGAACTTGTTAATTTGAATGGTTCCATTTCTGCTGGAAATGCAGTACCTTGCAATCACTTTGGCATTATTAGCAGGCACAAGTGTAATTCGACCACGCCAGGAAATCGATCCAGGAACAGCTACAACGGGCAATTTCTGTTGAAATGTAGAATAAAAACCAATTGTAACATATCGTTGAAGATATATATAGTTTATGAGCATCAACATAAAAATAAGACTTTGTACCAGCGTTTTGTGCACACAATTGGTCTTGTTCAATGTGTGCACCATAGGTATAATTAATCCCATCCAAAATCCAGCGTTCATACACTGTGCTATCTCTGTCAGATTATCAACAAAGTTTATGACATGCTTCAAGTCCTTCCAGTGAAATTTGGTACGCTTAGTAACATACAGATCGTTAACTATGCATCCAACATATCCTGCTTAAAAGGTGGAAAGGTATTATTTATTCAGAACATGGCAGAAGAATATATAGTGCGCATAAATTGATAAATATAATTTATTACTACCTAGGAACGGAGTCAGAAAATGAAATCACAATTGGTTGCTTAAGTAGTGATCAATTAGTCAGAACAAATACCCCGATTTTGCTAAGTAATATGCCAGCATGGAGAAAGTTGAAAGGACACTAACCTCGATCAGACTTTGTTTGGCTGATGACGTTGGGGAAGTAAACATCCATGTTAATTAGACCAGGCTGTGGTGCACACACTAGAATTTTATTGCCAGCTTTCAGTTCATAACACTTAGACATTTTTCTCCAAAGGTCTACATCAAAATAGGAGTGACCATCTTTATCAAGTTTTACGCTAACTGTCATTGTAAATCCATGCTGCGTTGTCAATATGACATCCATGGAGTCATCAACAAAGTAAAGCCCAAGATTTCCTTCTACTCCTGTTCTTGCAAAGCAAGGGATGTACTGCTTGAAATGAAAATTAAGATCGTAAATTAGATATATTGAAATAACAGAGCAAGATGCAAATATGGGAGTAACTGATAGAATAGATCAATATATAGATGAAAGCAAAGTACAAAAATATATAATTAAAAATAGATAATGTAACAAAGATTTGATGCTATTATGAGAGTAACTGAATGAACAATACATCATAAATTTGCCTAATATAGGGGGAAAAAATCGGCTTCGACATCTAGGCAGCACGTGGCACCATACCTTTTATCCAAATGTAGCAATAGACGGTATATGTTCACAAATTTAGGCCATGCCGACCGTGGTAGGGTGAGATTGAACATACCGAGCGCTCCCTGAAGTCATCCGGAATGGTGAGATAGAACTTCGTTTCCGACTGGCCGCGACCACACTTGCCCGATTTGTGCTCGCACTGTGAACACATGAATGAAAACGCTCGAATCAGCTAGAAGAAAAATGAATCCACGGCGATTTACACCGGTTGATTAACAGCGGCGGACGGACTGCGATAAGGGTGAGTGAATATTTCGCTAAATTGATTACCTTCTCCATGAGAAAAATCCCCGGCCCAATCCCGCAGAAAACCCCAATCGACCAGAGTCTAGAATGTCGGTGCAAGTCGGTGCAGATAGGTGGCGGCAAGTGGTAGGGGCGAAATCCCGTGCCGTTTGGAGTGCGACCTCCGCCCGTCGACGACAGCCGTCGAGCTTAGGGTGGCCGCCGTGATAGAAGTTGATGAGGTGCAGAGTTGCGGATGAGTCTGCGGCGAGTGGGTGGGGACGAAGTGGGTGAGGGTTTTCTTTTTTCCTTTTGCAAGTGTGGGTGAACACACACGGTTCACAGAGGCGACGGAGATGAATCATGTGCGATAGTAAATCACCGAGATTGAAGGGGAATCCAAATTTCCTTTATCCTTTGTCCATGAGTTTTTTTCTACGATGAACATAAACCCTGCAAATCACCGTGTTCAAATTTGGCACTTTTCCGGGTTCATTTACAATATTTAGGGGATTATGTGCATTTTCTAGGCATTAATGCACATAATTCAAATTCAAACAATCGGTGCATGAAAAGGTGCATGAGAACGGTCTGGAAAACCATGCTCGTGCTATTTAGTAAATTCTCATGCCTTTTACAAGGAATGGGCAGAGATTTCACGAAAATGTGTGGCAATAGTCAACCAAAACACGTCGTTTATTGGTTTTTCAACTGTAGAAAAATGAAATACATGCTTGAAAAACATGATGGCTGGCATGGTGCCATGGTATGGCCTCACCATGCCCTGGTAAAAATTTGAGAAGGTTTGGCTTATGTCGTCGTGCACGCCATTCATAAATCGAACCGTCACCGAGGAATTTTCATGGTTTCGAGGGGGAAATCACCAAGATTGAAGGGGCCGGGAATCTAAATTTCCTTCCTAGTTTGTCATTCAGTTTTTTTCTACAATCAACATACCCCCTCCAATGCAACGTGTTCAAATTTGGCATTTTTTCGGGCTCATTTACCATATTTAGGGGATTATGTGCATTTTTTAGGCAATAATGCACATAATTCAAATTCGAACAATCGGTGCATGAAAAGGTGCACAAGAACAGTGTGGAAAACCACGCTCGTGGTATTTAGTAAATTCTCATATCTTTTACAAGGAATGGGCAGAGATTTCAAGGGAATGCCTGGCAATAGTCAACCACAAACGCGTCATTTACTGGGTTATCAACTATAGAAAAATGAAATACGTGCTTGAAAAACATAACACCTGGCATGGTGCCATGGTATGGCCTCACCGTGCCCTGGTAAAAAGCTGAGAAGGTTTGGTTTATGTCGTCATGCACGCCCTTCATAAATCGAACCATCACCGAGGAAGTTTCATGGTTTCGAGGGGGAAATCACCAAGATTGAAGGGGGATCCAAATTTCCGTCCTAGTTTGTCATTCAGTTTTTTTCCAACGATCAACATACCCCCTCCAATGCAACGTGTTCAAATTTGACATTTTTGAGATCATTTACCATATTTAGGGGATTATGTGCATTTTCTAGGCATTAATGCACATAATTCAAATTCGAACAATCAGTGCATGAAAATGTGCACAAGAACGGTCTGGAAAACCATGCTCGTGCTATTTAGTAAATTCTCATGCCTTTTACAAGGAATGGGCAGAGATTTCAAGGAAATGTGAGGCAATATTCAACCACAAACGTGTCATTTACTGGGTTAACAACTATACAAAAATGAAATACATGCTTGCAAAACATGACGCCTGGCGTGGTGCCATGGTATGGCCTCACCGTGCCCTGGTAAAAATTTGAGAATGTTTGCCTTATGTCATCATGCACGTCTTTCATAAATCGAACCATCACCGATGAAGTTTCATGGTTTCGAGGGGGAAATCACCAAGATTGAAGGGGGATCCAAATTTTCTTTGTCCTTTGTCCATGAGTTTTTTTCTACGATGAACATACACCCTGCAAATCACCGTGTTCAAATTTGTCACTTTTCCGGGTTCATTTACCATATTTAGGGGATTATGGGCATTTTCTAGGCACTAATGCACATAATTCAAGTTCAAACAATTGGTGCATGAAAGGGTGCACAAGAACGGCCTGGAAAACCATGCTCGTGCCATTTAGTAAATTCTCATGCCTGTTACAAGGAATGGGCAGATATTTCGATGAAATGTGTGGCAATAGTCAACCACAAACGTTTGTTTATTGGGTTTTCAACTATAGAAAAATAAAATAAATGCTTGAAAAACATGACGCCTGGCATGGTGCCATGGTATGGCCTCACCATGCCCTGGTAAAAATTTGAGAAGGTTTGGCTTATGTCGTCATGCACGCCCTTCATAAATCGAACCATCACCGAGGAAGTTCCACGCTTTCGAGAGGGAAATCACCAAGATTGAAGGGGATCCAAATTTTCTTCGTTCTTTGCCCAGGAGTTTTTTCTACGACGAACATACACCCTGCAAATCACCGTGTTCAAATTTGGCATTTTTCCGGGCTCATTTACCATATTTAGGGGATTAAGTGCATTTTCTAGGCCTTTAGTGCATATAAATCCAATCCAACTATAGCTGCACGGGTGTGATGTGAGGGACGTGGATCGCCGTTCGATCGCGGCGCATCCTACGATGCACACGCGCGATCCGTGTGGCTGGGGTTCCGGCCAATCATAACGCAACACACAATAGGCTCAACGCACACTGTTTTCGGAGGCGACGGAGATGAACCGTGTGCAATAATGAACGAGCAAAATTGTAAGGGAAGCCAAATTTCCTTCGTCGTTTGTCGTTGAGCTCTTAAAAACCACCGCACTGTACGGCTGCCCGGCCACTCCGTCCCAGAGCTCTCTCTAAGCATCGTTCATGGCACCGTGACGCACAGTAACTGGTAAGGAAGCGATGGCATCCCGCCGCACCGTGTTCCTTGCCGCCCGCGACCACACACATGGTAAGGAAGTGATGGCATCTCGCCGCGCCGAGTTCATCGCCACCGGCGGCCACACTGTTACGTGGGCGGACTTTGAGGCTGCCATGGCCGAATGGGCGGTGGATCTAGAGGCGGCCAAAGCCACATAGAAGGAGCAGAAAAGGTAGAAAGCAGTCAAGAAAAGAGAGTCCCGCCGCCACAAGAAAGAAGAGGCCGCACGCCGTGCTGAGGAGAGCTCGGCGGAGATCGAAGCATGGTGGGCTGCCACCTACAAGGCCGGGAAGGAGAACGCCGGTTTCTGGCCAGCATGCCCCGATGGCAGCATGTGAGAAGTAGTTAGAGCGTGTGTCGCCCGTAAGTTTGTATAATTAATTACGAGCATCTACCAGTACTACCTACGTACTAGTTTTAGAGCAAATTACCAGTAGTACTTTAAGTTGGTACTATCTATTATTAACGCACAATGTCGGTAAGCGCATCCTTTGAGGGCTTTGAGCGTTGATTAGCATGTGTTCACCGAAGTTTTGTAGCCACACCCCGGCCCTAAATACTCCCGAAACGTTCGCCCGCAGCCACCGGAGGAGACTAGAGCTGGCCACAGCTGGTTTTTAGTCCCACCTCGCCGCGCGAGTTGGCCGCATACTGGCTTAAATTGCCGCGCCAACGGTTGGTAGCAAGCTTTTCTCTTGTTGCATAGGATCAAATCTGGCTATGCGAGCGAGGCAGGTTGGCACTTGATTGCATTTCATAAACCGATGATTGCTCATCAGGTGTCACCTTGCCTTGTTCATGTACATTGAATAATCCTGATACAATGAAAGAGATTTTTGAAATTTGGTGGGGTTGGAGATGCTGATAGATATAAGAATTATTAGAAGATCACAAAACACACGGTTTCTATGGCGTACCCGTGTGTGTTTTTTTGCGTTAATGATCCATAAGTCAGTTACCTGTGCGATGTTTCCTAATAAACCAGGCGTACCATTGACCGAAAAAATCAACTACATGTGCACATTTTTTTGGAGACGGGATCTGCCAATTTTCTCTTTTCTCGCACACGAGTATTTTACGCGCTTCATCTGTGTTGTGTGTTTCCATTGCCCAAGTTTTAAGTTTCATAGCAAAATTTTCATTAGGCATGCGATTTCAGAATTTATTCCTCCCACCACATCCCCACCCATCAAATTTCCTCAGTATCTCTCCCCTCCCCCCTACCGGCAGCTCAAACCATCGCCGCCACAACCACAGCTTCAACCACATCTACGTTCTACCCGAGCATCATCGATCCAGTCAGGTAACCCACCGATCTCTATCAAGGCCCCGGCCTGATTGCTTAAATGGCGCCTGCGAAACATCCTCATGCCTCCAAATCCCCACCGCCCTACCTCTAGAGCATCACCGCGCAAGCCCAACCACATATCACGTGAAGGTCAAGGAGCTGATGGTGGTCGATGGCGTGATGGCCGCTGTGCGTGTTGACCCAGAGGAAAACCTCGCCTCCGCCGCCGCCGACTTGGTGCAGGCTCTGGCCCAGATGAAGTGCCCCAGCGACTACCCTCAGGACTTACCAGGTATGATCTGACCAGCTCAATCTTACCAATACCACTTGCAATGGCTATGTTTTGTACGGTTGATGTATTAAGCATGTTTGTGCCTTGTTTATTTCAGTACTGCACACTGTGTGATGTTCAAGTATTAACTGTACAGCTCAATTTCACCAATACCAGCAACAAACTTACAATACATGACTCAGGATATCACTAGAGATACTGCCCATTTGCTATTTTTGGTGGATCCTAACCCCGTTGTACTTAACATGCCTGTCCATGTACTTACGCAGGGTCATAACGGCCGATGCTGTTGTTTGCCGTCGAGGTTAGCTGCATCCCATGTCTTACAATATTTCACATCATTTGTGCAATTGCAGTTTAACTTCTAACATTTACTGGTTGCCTGTAGGTACACATGTCAGTGGCACTGATCCACGCTTCGACCCGAAGGAACAGCTCGCCTCCGCCGCCACTGACTTTGGGCGGGCTCTGGCCAAGATGAAGTGCCCCAGCAACTACCTCTCAGGACTTACCAAGTATGAACTCACCAGTTCAATCTTAGCAATACCAGTTGCAACTAATGGCTATGTTTTGTATGGTTGATGTATTAAGCATGTTGTAGTAAACATGCCTAACACGTTTTAGCTATTTTCCCTACCTTTTTATAGACAACTGGGCCATTCTCTGCTCTAGCAGCACCTGCCTTGCGATGTTTAACTCTGCCAATTGCATTTTTATCAGTACCGGTTTCAATGGCTATTAAGCCTGTTGCAATTAACAGTTGTATCCATTTTTAAATAGTTGTATTTGAATGGCTACAAACTTACAAAACATGACTTAGGATGATGTTAAGCCTATTGCAATTAACAGTTGTATCCATTTTTTAATCTGTCCCTTTGCTACCGTGCTACTCTCCGCAATGAAGATATACTAGAGATGTTGCCCATTTGCTATTTTTGGTGGATGCTAACCCTGTTGTACTTAACATGCCTTTCCATGTACTTACGCAGGGCCATAACGGGCGATGCTGTTGTTTGCCGTCGAGGTTAGCTGCATCCCATGTCTTATAGTATTTTACATCATTTGTGCAATTGCAGTTTGGCTTCTAACATTTACTTGCTTCTTGTAGGTACACATGTTGGCGGCACTGATCCACGCTTCGACCCGGAGGAACAGCTCGCCTCCGCCGCCGCTGACTTTGGGCGGGCTCTGGCCAAGATGAAGTGCCCCAGCAACTACCTCTCAGGACTTACCAAGTATGAACTCACCTGTTCAATCTTACCAATACCAGTTGAAATTAATGCATATGTTTTGTACGGTCGATGTATGAAGCATGTTGTAGTAAACATGCCTAACACGTTTTAGCTATTTTCCCTACCTTTTTATAGACAACTGGGCCATTCTCTGCTCTGGCAGCACCTGCCTTGCGATGTTTAACTCTGCCAATTGCATTTTTATCAGTACCGGTTTCAGTGGCTATTAAGCCTGGTGCAATTAACAGTTGTATCCATTTTTAAACAGTTGTATTTCAATGGCTACAAACTTTGAAACATGACTTAGGATGCTGTTAAGCCTGTTGCAATTAACAGTTGTATCCATTTTTTAATCTGTCCCTTTGCTACCGTGCTACTCTCCGCAATGAAGGTATACTAGAGATGCTGCCCATTTGCTATTTTTGGTGGATGCTAACCCTGCTGTACTTAACATGCCTTTCCATGTACTTACGCAGGGCCATAACGGGCGATGCTGTTGTTTGCCGTCGAGGTTAGCTGCATCCCATGTCTTACAGTATTTTACATCATTTGTGCAATTGCAGTTTGGCTTCTAACATTTACTTGCTTCTTGTAGGTACACATGTCGGCGGCACTGATCCACTCTTCCACCCGGATGAACACCTCGCCTCCGCTGCGGCCAACTTGGGGCGGGCTCTTGTCCATATGAAGTGCCCCAGCCACTACCCCTCAGGACTTACCAAGTATGAACTCACCAGTTGAATCTTACCAATACCAGTTGCAATGGCCATGTTTTGTACAGTTCATGTATTAAGCATGTTGTAGTAAACACGCCTAGCCCATCTTATCTATTTTCCCTACCTTTTAATAGACAACAGGGCCATTCTCTACTCTAGTAGCACCTGCCTTGCGATGTTTAACTCTGACAATTTCATTTCTATCAGTACCAGTTTCAATGGCTATACTAGGTTGTCTGTTGCAGTAAACAATTCTATCCATTTTTTAATCCATCCCTTTGCTACCGTGCTACTCTTTCGCAATGAAGATATCACTACAGATGCTGCCGTTTTATTACCATTTGCTATTTTTGGTGGACGTTAACCCTATTGTAGTTAACATTGGCTTTCCATGTACTTACACAAGGCTACAATGGGCGATGTTGTTGTTTGCCGTCGAGGTTAGCTGCATCCCATGTCTTATACACCATCTGTTCCTAAATATAAGTATTTTTAGAGATTCCAATATAGACTACATACGGAGCAAAATGAGTGAATCTAGATTCTAATCTAAACTATATCTATAATTCTATATACATCCGTATGTAGTTCATATTGAAATCTCTAAAAATACTTGTACTTAGGAACGTAGGTAGTTGTATTTTACATCATTTGTGCAATCTCAGTTTAGCTTCTAACATTTACTGGTTGCTTGTAGGTACATATATGAGCGGTACTGATCCACGCTTCGATCCCATTTGCGTATGGGGCAATGAGATATTCATGAACTAGCGTCAAGTGAGGAAACTAAGAAAGATTGTTAGGCGAAAGAAACGGGTGATGGGAATTAAGCTCTTTATTTACACTTTGTCCAAGACAATAGTGAACTTTAGGATGGTAAGTAATGTGTTGCCTTTTCCCCTTGCCCACAACAAGTTACTCCATTAGACCTCAGTATCTGAAATTTTTCTCTTTTCAGTGGTTTCCGAAGCTATTTACTAATGATTACCTTGCAAACTACATGATCTGAGTGGAGGCAACTAAGGTTAAAGTATATAATTCATGCTACCATGATAATGCTCTAGAAGTCTTCCTGAAGGCGGTGAAGGATGGGCGGGCGATCGTCACAAGGGGTTGGACAAAAGTTGTTCGTGCCTATGGCATGCAGGAGGGCACATTATGGGCATTCCGCTTCTTCAACACCATCGGCAGCCAAAATGATTTACACTTGTCTCTTCACCTTTACCGCCTCTAAATATTGTGGTTCATCATAGTTAATTGCTGTCTAATCCTGTAATTACTGAACATATTGTACTGGCAATTTTATTTATGGATTCGTTGTTGAACCATTGTGCTGAGAATTTGAATTCCACGTTTCATATTTCAAAATTTCCAATTCGAATAATAAATTACAGGGAAAAATAAAATTATACAGGAGCGAATAAAATAATGTGCACACGGTTAGAAAGAAAACATCGTGTGCGATGAAAAATAGAGAACAGGCGTTCTTTGACGAGAAACGCTTACGATGCTCGACGAACGCACACACGGTTTCATCTCATATGCATGTGCGATTCATGGTAATACGGCAAATGTTTCAAACCAGTGTGTGTGTGTGATAGGAATACCTATCGCACACATTTAAGAAAATGGGCACGTTGGCGTTAGTATAGGCACCGCACACAGTTTACATTCTTGAACTATGTGCAATAACGTACCTATCGCAAACATATCGGTAGATTAAATGTTGATGTCCACCTTTTTCACACGACTATAGCGGCGTAATCATTTGGGATGTCTCTCGGATCAGAAAAGTAACGTCAAGATGTAACGTGTGGGACTGGGGCGGCTTCTCATACGTTTATTCTATGGCGATCGTCAGTAGCCGCTCGCCTATCCCCGACGGTTTCTGGGTCGTGTGGGAAGGACCCCCCTATCGCAGTCACTCACTTGGCGACGGTTCAGAATGCCATCGCGGAAAGGGGTTAGAAACCATTTGTATAGCACCTTACGGTACCAGTGCATGATCTGTGTGCGAAACGACATACGTTGTATCTTCCCGCCTTGATTTATTTTATAGAGGCAACATGCAACTGTGCTAAAAATATGAAATTATTCAGGGTTCGTTTCGCCTTTTTATACATTGATTTTCCTAGGCATTTTTAACAAATCTCCACCATGTTATTATCACAAACGGTCATATTAGTCCAATTGTGGGCATTCAACTAACCATTTACTACCGCGGGCAGCTGTTTGATTAGACGGGACGACTGTGAGCAGTCCGCCGTGCATGCTCACCATACTGGGAAGCGAGCCGCGAGCGCTACAATTTATTGCTGGTTTTAGACTTTTGCTTCGGCCGCCTCGGGAAGGTACGTAGAACAGTCCTCCATTCTCATCTACAAGCACCGCTGCCGAGGATCGCCGCCTGCTGCGAGATGGAGGACGAGCCGGCCAACAAGCGGGGGCGGGTCGAGCCAGAACCGCAAGAGCCTTCGGCGAACGTGGACTTCATCAGCAGCCTCCCCGACGAGATGTTGGTAACCATCATATCCCACCTCCCCATCAAATATGGCGTGCGGACCACTGTCCTCTCGCGGTGGTGGCGCCCCCTCTGGCACTCCACCCCCTGGACCTCATCGTCGACCATGAGTTCTATAGCGGGGAGCAGCAACGCCTGGACGCATTGTCCCACGTCCTCGCCACGCACCCTGGGCCGGTCAGACGCTTGGCTATCGGCAGGCTCAGTCCCCACAACAAGACCGAACCCAGGTTTCACTATTGGTTCCTATCCCCAGCCCTGGATCAGCTCGAGGAGTTCAGCTTTCATGCTGGACGTCCTTGCTCGCTGCCGCCATCCGTGCTCCGCCTCGTGCCCACGCTGCGTCGCGCTACATTCAGGCGGTGCATTTCCCCCGGATTGATGCCACGCACGCTCTTCATCTCCCTAAACTTAAGCACCTCGAGCTCATTGCTGTCCGCATCTCGAAGGAGGATTTGGAGAGCCTGCTTGTCTGCTATACAACGCTCGAGTACCTTCGTTTTTATGCAATGGATGGGTTCAGTAGCCTCCACATCACCTCGACGAATGCCCGTGCGATTTATGTGCATTGCTGGCGCCGCCCAAGGCTGTCAGTTGAGGTGTTTCACGATATGGTCATTGAGAATGCGCCTTTCCTTGAGAGATTGTATGTACTTGACAAATTAGGTCCAGCAAGAATCAGGGTCATTCACGCACCGAAATTGACAGTGTTGGGCTATTCGTGTGCTGAATTCAACGAACTTGTTACTGGATCATTATCCGTTCAGGTACAACAGTCTTCTTCTTCTCCTTCTTATATATTATTGGACAACACATTTTATCTAATTTTTGTTGATCTATATGTTCGCCTGCCATCCAGAAAATGATTCCCACAAGCTTGACCTGGCCTCTGCGCACAGTGAAGATTTTGGCACTACAATCTGTCGGCCCCTATCTGGATGAAGTTGTTAGATTCCTTAGATTCTTTCCTTGCATGGAGAAGCTATACATCGAGGTGATGCTCCTTTCCTATTAATTGTTAACCACAACGGAGCTCAATTTTTTGTTACTTTTACCCATGATTACAATGACAAATGTAGAATGATTTCTAAAGGAATTTTTGAGGATTTCAATACATATATTTTTGATATGCTAGTGTTGTACGCGTTTTATTCCTTCGCCCGACATGCTTTCGTGATAAAAGTTTATCATGAAAAATTGAAGGTGGCATTTCACTCTTTTCATGTATTTTAGAAATCCTGCAAATCAAAGAGGCCCGAAGTGTTCAAATCTGCAGCTAGGCACTAATATGTTGTCTTCGTTTGTAGGTACTAGCAGGCCCGAAAGTAGAAAATGTTGGGGAATATAACAATCCCATTGAATGCCTTGATCTTCATCTCACAGAAATTACTTTTTAACGAGTACCGAGGCACCACACTAGAAATTAAATTCGCCAGGTTCTTTGTTGAGAAAGCAAGGTTGCTCAAGGTAATGAGGTTTGCCCTATATTTACTACGCAGAAGTGAATGGATTGCTAAAGAGCGCAGGCGTGCACAGCTGAATGGAAAAGGCTCTGCAGAAGCTGAATTTCAGTTTGTAACTTCATATGATAGATTATTCGGAAGTCACTATATCGAGCCGCTATATGACTTCTCGGTGGCTGATCCTTTCGCAGAAATAATGCATGAAAAAGATTAAAAGAAGATGAATTTTATGTGTCTGAATAGTTTGAACCTTGTAGTCTTTGAATTTGGGCCTTGTAATGCTGGAATTTGAACTTGTAATATTTATGGTATTTGTTATATAACATAATTGGATGTTTAATTTGGTTTTGCAATCATGTCCTGTTATAAGTATATATATGTTGTTCTTCTATACACAGAGCATAGATGTTGTGCAGACAGAGCATATCACATCGCACACGGACCACACTAGGGAACTTGTCGGTGAAGAATTCATCAATCGCAAACGGTTGTATACCAGCAAGCGTTTGCCCACAACACACACGGCTTATTCCATCACAAACAGCTCGGATGGATCAACTGTATGTCACGTATCGCACACGCAACTCTAATATGAGTCGTGCTTGATGTCTCCGCCATCGCTCGCACATTTTGTCTTATTTGCCACGTATCACTGTGCCGGCCTCTGCTCGCGTCCCTCGGCGCGCTCTGCTCGCCGTTAGGCGCCACGGTGCGCTCTGCTCGCATTCGTCGGTGCGCTCTGCTCGCGTACCTCCACGCGCTCGGCTTGTGGACAGCTTTTCCTTGCGTGTTCAACTACTATATGCATATATATGGGTGCTTGCTGTTGAGGCAACCACGGAGCCCTCTGCTCGCGTCCCTGCACACGCGCTCTGCCAGCAGTTGGGGCCCGCGCACGATCATGTTGGGGGCCCATATGCATGTGGTTGCGCCGCGCGTGTCGCCATGATGCAGTTACGTGTGGCATGATGGAGTTACGTGCTACAAATTAGAACTGCCATCCGGGCGTGCGGATATTCCAGGCCGTCCGGCTTCCCCATTAATTCCTGCGGCCATTATAACCTTAGTCTCTTCAACCTTTCGATATCGCCCCACAACACAACAAGCACACCCACGACGACACATACATGGAGGATATCTAGCGGCGCTCCAATGGAGTTTGACGAGCATAAAGTGGATACCCACGCGAGGGAGACGGATCTTTCGGTGGTGTACACCATCGACCCGGCCGTGGTGGAGGACTACATCAACACCGTGGAGCAGTTGCTTGCTCGAGACAAGTACAAGGTGGTCGGCATCGACCTCCAGTACACCGGCGGTCATCCCGGCAAAGATCAGAAGGTTGCCGTTGCCCAGTTGTGCGTGCGCCATCATGTCCTCATCTACCACTACTGCATGGCAACGGAGCCTTACGACCGTTTCGCCAGTTTTGTCAACAGCACCGTCTACAAGTTCGCTATGGTGGAAACCTCCAACGATGTAAAAGTGCTCATGGTTACGGGCTTGGCCTGCAAGAACCTTGTCGAAATCCGTGAGCACTACAGGGTCTAGGGCAGCACGAAGAAGGAATCCCTGGTTGAACTCGCCTCGGCCATCATCGACCCCTACTATGAAAAGATGAAGCAGGATGCCAACAGAACAAGTCCCGTATCCTGGCACGGGGCCTGGATGCGGCAAGTGGATGAACCTCACCTCAGGTTCGCGGCCAAGAGCGTGTACACATGCTACGAGATGCACATGCGGATCATTGACATGAGGAAGTGCCTCGTTCCCAAAATTGATGAGGCCGGATCGAGCCACAAGTAGAGCAGTAGTGGCAAGCGTCACAAGAAGTAGATGATGATCAGATGATCGTTTATCCTACTTAATTATGCATGTAATATATAGTTTACTTTGGTGTGTGGAAATGTCATGTGTGTAGTAGCCACCTATGTAATTATGCATGTAATAGTTTACTTTGGTGTGTGCAATTAAATGTCATGTGTGTAGTAGCCACCTATGTAATTCAATGTTTAATTTGGTTATGCAACCATGTCCTTATAAGTGTGTGTATATATATGTTGTTGTTCTGTATGCAATCCCATCGCACAACACACATGTCTTATTAGCAGCAATCGTCTGTGTTATTATCGGTCTTCGCACACATTTTTGATTGCAGACCTGTTTGCCGCGTATCACACACATCTTGTTAAATTGAACCGTTTCTGTTCTCTTGACTCAACGCAAATAGTTCATCCAAGTGGACTGTTTGCCCTCTATCGCACACACCTTGATCTGGCTGACCGTTTCTTTTGTTTCGCCTAATCACAAATAGTTCATCCGAGTGAACTGTATGCCGTCAATCGCACACACCTTGATCTGGCTGACCGTTTCTATTATGTTGCCTAATCACAAATAGTTAATTCGAGTGAACTGTATGCCGTATATCGCACACACTTTCATCTGGCTGCCCGTTTTTGTCGTTCTGCCTCATCACAAATAGTTCATTGGAGTGAACCGTATGCCCCTCATTGCACACGTAAGTAAAATCCGAACCGTGTTTGATGTATCCGCCATCGCAAACATTTTGCATCTTTTTTTATGGTTTTTTACATCATCGTTTGTGATTAATGCATCATACATAGTTTCGTGGAAGGGTCTCTGATTGTAGTGTTGCATTAGCAGCATCCTGCAGTAGTGAGAGGCCATGATAAACCTCTTGTTGGCCAAACGCTCGTCGGGCTCCCCGGGATACATGGTCGGGCTTAGGCTGCGACATTCTAGAGCAGGGGATGTGGATCTGGCGGGGAGGGACACCGCAGGCCTCATCTAAAAACTCAGGGGAGTGGGGCGACGGTATGGGAATCGCGGGGTAACCTGAACTTTATTATCTAAGATAGAAGGAACAGGGAGACCGGCAGGGGTTGGCGGCAGCGGCGACAAGCTAGGGATTGAGGGGGGAGGGGGTGGGGGACTATGGATGGGGGGGGGGGTGTTTGAGGATACGCCGCGGCTACTGAAAATTTTAGTAATGGTGAGTGGAGATGGTGGTGGACGAGGGAGGGCGACGGTTCAAATGCCTCGGCTCTGCAATTTTACTATAAGGTCGGTGCTGGAGGAGTGGGGGCGACGGTTGAAGTACCACGGCTACAAAAATTTGGGTAAAGGAATTGATGTGGGGCGGGAACACCCAAGATCACACACGGTCCAATAAGAATATGCGTGTATGATAGTAAGGAAAAGCGGCGGAACTGCCGATTTTTGCAACGCGCAAGGCGAATAGTTTGTTTTTAGATTTCTAGCTAGCTGGTCTATCGCACACGGTTCGTCCTAATTTTCAGATGCAGATGTGAAATTCAATCTAAATAAACTACCCGCCTTTAGCTTGCGCAGGTGGTGATTTTACAGCGCACTAGCATCGCACACGGTTAAGCCAGTATCTCCACCTTTGCTCGCGCTTGCGTAGTCGTGGTGATTCACAGCGCACTTGCATCGCACACAGTTAAACCACTATCTCCACCCTTGCTCGCACTTGCACAGTCATGGTGATTTCACAGCCCACTAGCATCGCACACTGTTAATCCACTACCTACACCCTTGATCGCGCTTGCGCAGTCATGGTGATTTCATAGCGCACTTGCATCGCACACGGTTAAGCCAGTACACCCGTGTCCGTTGAGCGTCATCCGAGTCTTTGCAGCAGAAAAACGTCAGAGAGGGTCAGAAGACAGCCACACCAGCATGTGGCCCAAATATATATGAGTGAAAAGGGTGGTCTGTGATGTTCAAAATTCCAATGCACAACTTTGACCGCGCGGGCCCACGGTTGGGTGCGTCGTCGAAGATTGATGAGAGGGGCCAGAAGTCAAGAACCACCTGGAAGTGGCCAAATATATGTAGGAATATATGGTGTGATGTTTAAAACTTTAAATACACAATGCACAAATTTGGTGGCACCGGCCTCGCAAACCCAAAAGCACCATTGGATATATCTATAATGACATAATGTCGTAGCTACCTAGCTAGGTTGCTTGACCCACCTCACACTTAGTGTCGGCGGGGCGGATGCACGTAATGATACTTTGGTCATACATGCATGTCGCCATGACCTACCATAAGACGGACCAGTGAATCTATCGCTTGGTCAAACGACAACTGTTATTGTCGATAAAAAATGGATATAATATATATAAACCGCTTGGGCCAATAGATTGAACCATCATCAAAAATCGCACGAGAGGGACCACAAAACCAGCACCGCCTGCATGCGGCCCAAAATGATGTATGTTGGAAGGGGTGATGTGTGTTTTCAATATCAAATAATGCACAATTTAGATGTGGTGCCTGCCTCTTGATACAGACAACAACCATGAAAGCCAGGTAATTAAGGATGAGATACGCAGGGTACAGTGTCGGTCGAACCCACCAATCCGAGAGTGTGGGAGGGAATCCTGACAACGCATGAGCTTGAACTATGGTTGAACGACATGTGACGGTGACCGGCCCTAACACGAACTAGGAGGTATCCATTCATGGCCAACACATACCCCTCGTTGTCGGTCAAAGGATGATATATATACACTCGGGGAGCCCACAGATATGCGTGTCATCACAAAAAACCCGCACAAGGGAGACGTGGTCGATCAGAAGACCCCCTATACACTGCATGCGACCCTAAAATATGTATGGGTGGTGTGTGATGTGTTTAAATCCCCAATGCACAACTTCTATGGGGGACCAACTACATTACAAACCGAACACCGTACCCGACCCCAAGCCAGGTTCAATACGTACGATGTCGGTTCCCCAACTTCGAGGCGGGGGGGGGGTGTCATCCAACGCATGAGCTCAAACATTATTTGGTCTAACATGGCACACATAGCAATAGGAAATCATCATGGTCAAACCCTTCTCGTATGTTGGGTCAAGGGATAGATTGTGTGGGCCCCCCTTGTTATCAGTCAAGGATGACATATATACACCTCGGGGAGCCCACAGATATGTGCGACATCTATAAACCGCACAAGGGAGACATGCTCGATCAAAACACCCGCCCCCCTATACCCTGCATGCGGCCCGAAAAAATGTATGGGTCTGGTGTGTGATTTGTTCAAATCCCGAAAGCACAACTTCGATGGGGCACTATCGGAATCGGGGCTCCGCGGACCCAACAAGGTTCGAACTCTGGGGCGTGTACGAAGATCTAGCCGAACCACAACCTCAAGCTCATCGCTCCATGGCTTGGCCTCGTCGAGTTCGTGCGAACAGGGAAAGGAAGGACATAGCAGTTTACCCAGGTTCGGGCCACCTTACGGTGTAAAACCCTACTCCTGCTTTGTGGTGGATTGGCCTCACGAGGAGGTTGAGGATGAACTAGTACAGTGGGTGAGCGGCCTCGCGAGGGCTCAATGGGTGAGAATAGTTCTCCGAAGAGAGTCAGGACTAGATCCTTCTCTATGGTGGAGACTAGCCTATATTTATAGTGGCCTTGGTCCTCTTCCCTCATAGCTTAGGCGGGAAGGGATTCCACAACGGCCAATTTGAAAGGGGACAAGAGGTACATCTTATCCAGACGAAATGTGGTCTTCGCCTGCAAAGCTTCTGGCCATGACGCAGTGGTGGGCTCGGTGATGACATCCGTCCTGCCGAGCTCGTGGTCTTGGTCTTGTTGCACCGAGATTTAAACCTTTGGGGGATCCCTCGGGAACCCGCGCTGGTCATTGCCTCCTTAGCACCAAAGAGGAAACTATCCTCCTCTGCGCCCGCGGCGCCCGCCTGGCCTTGGTCGTCATGGCTCACGTCATTGCGAGCCTCGTGAGGCGGGGTACCTGCATAGAGATCTCCGCTCCTCGGGAGGCAAGCTCGGGGAGCTGCCACTCAGGAGGTCTTGGTGTCATTCGCCTCGCGAGACCGGGGGGCCCTCGCGAGGGTCTTGCTCGCAGAGTCTTGTAGCTGGGTCGTGCCGGGCCGTCGAAGGGGCCACGTGCTGGGCCGCAGGAAGGCAAGTCTGGGTACCCACGATCCCAGAACGCGACAGTAGCCCCCGGGCCCAAGGCGTGCTCGTCCTGGCTTTGAAGCGAAGTCAAGAAGTGAACGGCGAAGCGACGTGGGCCCCAATCGCCTGTGGGCCAGGAACGACGCGTGGCGCGCGACGGGACGTGGACACCTCCACTTCCCCACGTCGCCTTGGCAACTGCCCAGACTGACAAAAGTCTGGACGTGCATGCTGCGAGGCCATCATTGCGCGAAGGTGTAGGGGCGCCGGTTGCCCATCTTCGGCTGCCTATAAGAGGGCAAGGGGTCAGAGCCCCGTCCCATCTCTGTCTTCTCACCCATTCTCCTCCAATCCTTGCCGTAGCAACCATGGCACCAGTGAGGAGGTTCATCGCCGAAGAGAAAGGCAAAGCCCCCAAAGAGGGGCCGGAGTCGCCGCCGCCCAAGAGGGGGCGCGACCGCCCCCACAAGTCCGCGGCTACGCCCGCAGCGTCGTCACAGGGGCATGGGCACCCCCCACTGGCGGTTCACGCTGGTTCCGGCAGCCGTGGGAAGAACCCCTCCCACGAAAACGGCCATGGAGGCCGTGGCGGCCAAGGCCGCGGAGGGAAGCACGCTGTTGACACCAGATTTTGGCATGGTATGAAACGCAATTAATATGGCCTCATATGAAAAAATGTTCTACACGAATTGTCTTCGTCTCGTCGAATCGGTTGATTTTGATATAAAAATCATCCCAATCTGAGTTCGTATGCAAAAGTTAGAGGCAACACTTTGCGGACTGGTCCTGAATGAAAAAGTGATGCAAGGGACCAGACACCCGCCTAGGTGGTGTCTGATGGGTCGCGTGAGTTATTCGGCCTTTGACGGCTGAATGAAGCTTGCCGGGGTGGAAACCTTGCCGGTGTGGAAAGCTTGCCGGGGTGGAAACCTTGCCGGTGTGGAAAGCTTGCCGGGGTGGAAACCTTGCCGGTGTGGAAACCTTGCCGGGGTGGAAACCTTGCCGGGAAAGTGGAAGCTGTCAAAGTCAATCCGACCAGAAGTTGGAGATGGGCTCGAAAGGTTATCCAGATGACCTCGGATGGAAAAGTGTTCTACACGTAAGTTGTGCGTATCGTCGAAACGGTCAACTTTTATTTTGGAGTCATCATCATCGGAGATAGTATACGGCCTACAAAGTTGTTACAAGACTCGGACAGTTCAGAAAACTGCATAATTGAATCCAATCCACAGTTAAAGATGGGCCCTAAAAGTCATAAAGATGGCCTTAAAAGGAGAAGTGACCCGCGTTGTATTATGAAGATCATCGAGACGGACAAGTTTGATGTTGAACTTGACTCCATCCGAGTTAGTATGCGATTTATACAGCCCATGCAAGAAGCAGGACAGAAATATGGGACAGATCCGAGCCAAATCCGGGTTGGACTAGAACTAGGATTTTTTAGGACGTGAATTAATGTAATATTCTTGTAAGGAAAGCCTAGATGAATCCTTTACTTGTACGGGAAGTCCAGCCGCCTCTTATATATGTTGGGGGTGACGGCCGATTGAACAACACATAATCGAACAAATCAATATACTACTTTTTCAGTCTACGTTTTATCCCTCCATCGTTTTTTCTCTCTCATTCTTCGCTGTTCCTCGAGTTTGAGAGCTGCGAATCCTGAGGCTCTAGGGGCGAGCGAATCGACCTAGGGCAGCCCATAGCCGCCGCACTCCCTGACGGGGTCCCTCCCGGGCGTGTGGGGTTTCGGGTCTCAAAAGCGCCCGCCGACTGTCTTGCGTATTGCGCTGTTGGTCGGGTCTCCTTCGACGTGAGCTGCGGTGCATCACCCCCGACGTCGAGGGTACATGTGACGTGTTCATGTGTCAACACACGCGGTGGCCGCTAGACCGCCTCGCCCGCGGGCTCACTCGGCCGACATGGCCTGTGAGTTCGTGGTGTGGATGGAGAGCCCGCCGCGTACCTGGATCCAGCTTCCGCTCTCCTTCGTGGAAGAGCTACCGACCGGAGGACCCGTCTGGCTGTGGCTGCTGCCCAACGGCTACTACAACCGGTCCTCATGGGCGGAGGTCGAGGTTACCCCCGCGGGCTATGTGTTCCTGACCCGTGGGTGGCAAACGCTCGCCCGTGCCCGCGGCTTGGAGGGGAGGCACACCCTCTACTTCAAGTACGATGGGGCAGCGACGCTCTTCGTCAAGATCTTCGGGGAAGACGGCGGACTCCTAGGGTGCTGCCTAGAGGGCGACAGCGGCGGTGGCGGTCACCCCTCCGACGATGATGGCCAGCAGGGCGGCGACATCCTCGGCGGTGAACTTGTCCTTGGCGACGGTCGTGACGCCTCAAGCAGCGGCGGCAGCTCCTCCGAGGGGAGCTCGAGTGACGACGACTACGACGAACCATCGCACCCGGGTCAAGGAGGAGGAGGACACCGACTAGGCGTTGTGACGCTGGAGTCGGCGCCTCCTGAGCTGCGGCCCTCGGGAGGCCGTCTCTTTTGCTTTTTATTTCCTGCACCAAAAATCACGGAGAGCCCCGCGGGGGCGTGTAATGGACTGCAGCGCTCGCGCCTTCATATTAGTGTTTCTTGTTTATGTTCTTTAATTATGTTGGCATTAATTGAAAGGTTCCTGCCTGGCGCGATTAGGATAACTTAGCTCGGTGCGCTTGTGGCCCTTGGCGGGTTCCTGCATCGCGGGGGCGCGCTTGGAGCTTCTGACCCTATGCATGCTTCCTATTCTGGCGATGATGCTGCGGAGCGTAGGGGTAGCCGAAGAAGCTTCTCGGGGAGACTTCCTCCTCACGGGTCGGATGGCTCCGGAGGCTTGAGAGGCTCGCGAGGCCCGAGAGCTCGCGAGGGTATTGGGCCTCTTGAGGGGCCTCGACCAGGCATTGAGCCCTGTGCCTAGAGCCCTCGAGCGAGGGTCAGTCGCCACTGGTACGCTGGGTCATGGCAACACGTGACTGTTGGCTCGCTCGAGAGCATCGCGCAAGGACTTGGGTGCCAAAGCCTTGGCGAGGTGTGCATACGGGCGGACCCGCGGCCGTTGGGGCCTGGGTCCTCGACGCCGCTAGGGCCTGGGCCCTCGACGCCGCTGGGGCTAGCCCAGGTGTAAACACCGTGCCCAGCCCCTGCTCGCGGGGTGCGCGGTAGGGAGCAACAGGCAGCCGCCATTTCATCTACAAGACAAGATTCAAGAAAGGAAACACCGCAAGGAGAAAATTCCGACCCCTTTTCGAACAAAGACGCGAAAACTTCAAAGTTCATTCCAGGAAACTGCAATTCCATTATAGAGAGGATGAAAAACAGCCGCGTCCAGTGTCTATACTAGTCTTCCCACAAGCGCGGAGCATGGGGCCTCCACTTGGGCGTGGGCATAGTCGCTGTTCGACCGTTTCCACCAGCGCGGAGCATGGGGCTTCCAATGGGGCGTGGGTGGGAGCTCCCATGAGGCCGTGAAACGGCACACCAGGAGACTCCAGGGCGTGTACAACCCCACTCATTATTACGTGAGAGTGTCACGGGTAGAACTTCCAGAGGTGCTGGATGTTCTAGGCATTTTGGATGGGGACCCCGTCCTCCGTCTCCAGGCGCGCGACGCTAGGCCTGGAGACGCGGACGACCCTGAATAGGCCCTCCCACATGGGCGAGAGCTTATGAAGGCCCTCCCTAGAGAGGACCCGCCTCAGGACGAGGTCTCCGACTTCGAGAGTCCGGGGGCGGATGCTGCGGCAGTGGTAGCGCTACAGGGCCTGCTGGTACCTTGCAGCTCGGAGAGAGGCCTGGCGGCAGACCTCCTCTCCGAGCACGAGATCAGTCCCCCACGAGACATCCTGACGTGCCTCGTCGAATGCCAAGACTCACGGGGAACTATGCTTGATCTCGAGCGGGAGGACCGGCTCGGCCCCGTAGACGAGGAAGAACGGGGTCTCACCGGTGGGCTTAGTCGCGGTGGTGCGGACAGACCACAACACGGACTGCAGCTCTTCTAGCCAACCCCTGCCGCAGGCCTCAAGCTTCTTCTTGAAGCTTTTGGTCTTGAGGCCCCTCAGGACCTCCGCGTTGGCGCGCTCGGCCTGGCCAGTTATCTGCGGGTGCGCCACCGAAGCATAGCATATCTGCGTTCCAAGGTTAGCACAATATGACCTGAAGAGATTGCTTGTGAACTGGGAGCCATTGTCGGTGATGATGCGGTTGGGGACACCGAATCGGCTCACGAGGCTCTTGATGAACTTGACAGTCGATCCTGCGGGGATGGTGCACACAGGCTCCACCTCCGCCCACTTAGTGAACTTGTCGATGGCGATGTAGAGGTAGCAGTAGCCGCCGGCCGCCCGAGGAAATGGTCCCAGAATGTCCAGCCCCCAGACCGTGAAAGGCCATGAGAGCGGGATGGTCTGGAGCCCTTGCGCCGGCTGGTGAATCTTCTTGGCATGGAACTGGCAGGCCTCGCAGGACCGAACCAGTTCATTGGCATTGTGGAGCGCCGTAGGCCAGTAGAACCCGCTACGGAACACTTTTCCCATGAGAGTGCGTGACGAGGAATGGTGCCCGCAGTCTCCACCGTGAATGTCGGCCAATAGCTCGCGCCCCTGCTCCTCGGATATGCATCATAGCGAAACGTTGTTGGGGTGCCTGTGGTACAGCTCACCGTCCTGCAAGTAATAACCAGTGGCCTGTCGAGCCATGCGCTCTGCATCTTCCTCCTTCTCTAGCAGGGCGCCATGGAGCAGGAATGTCTTGAACTCCTCAGTCCAGTCGCCCGCCTGAGGCTGCAAGGCCAGGACAGGTGGCCTCCCGAGGTCGGGCCGCATGCTCGGGTGCCCGAGGGGGGAGATAGTGGCAGTTCCTCTAGAAGTAGCGTCGGGCCTACAGCTGGAGGCGCAGCCGATGGCTTGAAGAGCATTTCCTCGAAGACGCCCGGCTTTTGAGGCTCGCGGCGGGATACCTTCTTGGCGATGTCGTCTGCTTCCCTGTTCGCGCCACGCGGAACATGCTGCAACTCCAAGCCCAAGAAACACTTTTCGATTTTACATACCTCTTCCAGGTATGCCTCCATGTGCTCGTCCTTCGGTTTGTACTCCTTATTGGAGAAGTTGACGAGGAGCTGGGAGTCACCCTTGATGGTGAGGCGCCTGACCCCCAGGGTGGCCACGACCTTGAGCCCGGTGATCAGGCCCTCGTACTCCGCAATGTTGTTGGAGACCTTCTCGCCATGCTGGAAATAGAGTTGTACGGCGTAGAAGAGCTTGTCCTTGTTTGGGGAAATGAGCACGACTCCAGCCCCCGTGCCTTGTCGCGTGAAGGCGCCGTCGAAGTGCATGACCTAGCCATTGGGCGCTTCATCACCGGGCGCGAGGGACCGGTCCTCACCCGACCCTTGGATAGGAGCATCTGTCCACTCTGCCACGAAGTCGGCAAGGGCCACCCCCTTGATAACCCGAATCGTACTAAACTCTAGCTGGAAAGCTTGGAGCTCGATGTTCCATTCAGCGACACTGCCGGCGACGTTGGGGCTGTGGCACACATTCTCCAGAGGGTATGCGGATACAACCTTGATGGGGTGTCCCTGGAAATAGTGGCGCAACTTCCTAGAAGCAACAAGGAGCACGAGGAGGAGCTTCTGCTGCATAGGATAGCGCGCGTGTGCATCCCGTAGCAAAGTGCTGACGAAGTACACCAGATGCTCAACGAGGCGCAGGGCATTGATGGCATCCTGCCTCGCGTGGGGTGCGAGGGGTTCGGGTGCCTCGTCAAACGATGGAGGGGTGGGGGCCCTGGAGTGCTGTCCTGTGGTGGCGGAGGCCGTGCGGCTTTACGCGAGCCGCCAGGCCCCGCGCTGGCGCTGGCGTGTTCTTACCGGACCGCCACAAGCACCGCACTGGCTGAGTGCGGGGTGGCGGCCAAGTAGAGCACCAAGGGCTCGCGAGGACGGGGCGCCACCATGATGGGGGGGCTCGTGAGGTACTTCTTGAGGTCCTCAAAGGCCGCCTCTGCTTCCGAGGTCCACTCAAAGGGGCCTGTTCTCTTCATTAGCTTAAAAAAGGGAAGGGCGCGCTCGCCAAGCTTAGAGATGAAGCGCCCCAGGGAAGTCACACACCCTACCAGCTTTTGCATTTCCTTGAGGGTCTGAGGCGGTCGCATCTTTTCAATTGCCTTGACCTTCTCGGGGTTGGCCTTGATCCCTCGATGCGAGACAAGGAAACCAAGCAGCTTACCGGACGGGACCCCGAAGACGCACTTCTCTGGGTTAAGCCTCAGATTCACCTTGCGCAGGTTGGCGAACGTTTCCTCCAGATCTTCGATCAGGGTCTTCGCCTTGCGTGACTTGACTATGATGTCGTCAACGTATGTTTCTGCATTTCTCCCAAGCTATGGCCCCAGCGTGATGTGCATCAGCCGCTGGAAGGTGGCGCTGGCGCTCCTCAGCCCGAAGGGCATGCAGGTGTAGCAGTACATGCCACATGGGGAAATGAAGGCCGTCTTCTCGACATCCTCGGCCGCCATCTTGATTTGGTGATAGCCCGAGAAAGCGTCCAGAAAGCACAGCAGGTCACACTCCGCTGTGGAATCCATGATCTGGTCGATACACAGAAGCGGGAAAGGGTCCTGAGGACAAGCCTTGTTGAGGCTTGTAAAGTCCACGCACATGCGCTCCTTTCCGCCCTTCTTGGGAACAACAACCGGGTTGGCCAGCCACTCCGGGTGCCGCACCTCTCGAATGAATCCGGCTTCTTGCAGCTTGCGCACTTCTTGACCGATGAACGCCTGCTTCTCCTGTGCTTCGCACCGCGCTTTCGACTTCATTGGGCGCGTGCCGGGGCATACCGCCAGGTGGTGCTCGATTAACTCCCTCGGGATGCCCACCAGATCAGATGCGTCCCACGCGAACACGTCCTTATTTGTCCGGAGGAAACCTACCAGCGCCTCCTCCTGCTCTGGGGGAAGGCCAGCGCCAATGGTGAAGGTGGGGCCCGAGCCGCTGCTGTCGATAGGCACCTTCTTTGTCTCGGCGCGGTCCTGGGAGAACAGCTGCTTCTTCTTTGCAGGCGCGTCTTCGGGAGCCTCCGGGGCGCCCTCAGCGTCCAGGCGTGAGGCTTCCGCCACCGCATAGGCGAGCTTGAGGACTCGCATTGCAACCTTTCTGTCGCCAGCCATGGTGATGACTCTGCTGCTGCCCGGCATCTTGACAATGTTGAAGCCTGGATGGGTCACCGCCATGAATTTGGCGAGGGCAGGGTATCCCAGGATGGAGTTGTACGAAAGGCCAATGTGGGCGACGTCGAAGTCGATGAGCTCAGTGCGGTAGTTGTCACTCTTGCCAAAGGTGCCGGGGAGGCGCACTTGCCCCAGAGGGGTGGCGGAGCCCCTTGTCACCCCTGAGAACGGCCTGGTTGGCAAGAGCTAGTCGTATGGTACTTGGAGCATCTCAAAGGTTTCCACGGAGAGTACGTTGAGGCCGGCACCACCGTCGATGAGAGTCTTGGTGACCGCAACATTGCTGATGGTGGGCGTGCACAACATGGGGAGCGCACCGGGAGCGGCCGTAGATTCAGGGCGATCCCTAGAGTCAAAGGTGATGGCGGGGTCTCCGGCCGAAGCCTAGCGGCGCTCGCCTGACGGAAGACCTGCTTGACGCGGCGACCAGACGTGGGCGCCTGCGACCCGCCAAGGATGCAAGCGATCGCGGGGGGGGTCCCGGAGCCGCGAAGCGCGTAATGAACTGGCCACGGAGCTCTTCCCAGGAGGACACGAAGGCCTCCGGGAGGCTGCGGAGCCAAGACCGCGGGACCTCTGTGAGGGCCAAAGGGAGCCAGTTCGCCATGGCCTCGTCGTCGCCTCCCGCTGCCCGAATGCTCTGGGCATCAAGCTGGAGAAACTCCTCGGGGTCGGCTGCATCATCGTAGCGCGGGGGTAGCACCGGCCTGAACCTGACCGGTCACCGCACTCGGTGCAGGTCAGGAGTGAAGGACGGGCAACCCGTGGGGCTCCGCGGGGCGGCGGTCCGAGCGGCATGGCGGACGGCGTCACCCATGGAAGTGATGAGGCAAGAAGGAGCGGAGCAGAAGGGAGTTTCGACACGCCCCTACCTGGCACGCCAAATGTCAGAATCGGGGCTCCGCGGACCCAACAAGGTTCGAACTCTGGGGTGTGTACGAAGATCTAGCCGAACCGCAGCCTCAAGCTCATCACTCGACGACTTGGCCTCGTCGAGTTCGTGCGAACGGGGAAAGGAAGGACACAACAGTTTACCCAGGTTCGGGCCACCTTGTGGTGTAAAACCCTGCGCATGCTTTGTGGTGGATTGGCCTCACGAGGAGGTTGAGGATGAACTAGTACAGTGGGTGAGCGGCCTCGTGAGGGCTCAGTGGGTGAGAATGGTTCTCCGAAGAGAGTCAGGACCGGATCCTTCTCTATGGTGGAGACTAGCCTATATTTATAGTGGCCTTGGTCCTCTTCCCTCATAGCTTAGGCAAGAAGGGATTCCACAATGGCCAATTTGAAAGGGGACAAGAGGTACATCTTATCCTGATGAAAGGTGGTCTTCGCTTGCAAAGCTTCTGTCCATGACGTAGTGGTGGGCTCGGTGGTGACATTCGTCCTGCCGAGCTCGTGGTCTTGGTCTCGATGCACCGGAATGGAAACCTTTGGGGGATCCCTCGGGAACCCGCGCTGGTCCTTGCCTCCTTAGCACCGAAGAGGAAACTGTCCTCCTCTGCGCCCCTTGTGAGGCGAGGTACTTGCATAGAGATCTCCGCTCCTCGGGAGGCAGGCTCGGGGAGCTTCCCCTCGGGAGGTCTTGGTGTCGTTCGCCTCGCGAGGCTGGGGGGCCTTGCGAGGGTCTTGCTCGCAGAGTCTTGTAGCTGGGCCGTACCGGGCCATCGAAGGGGCCACTTGCTGGGCCGCAGGCAGGCAAGTCTGGGTACCCCCGATCCCAGAACACCGACAGGCACCAACTACATCAGTAACATTACAAACTGAACATCATACCCCCCAGCCAGGATAAAGACGTACGATGTTGGTTCCGCAACTTCGAGGCGGGTGGGGGTGGGGGGGTAGGGCGTGTCGTCCAATGCATGTGCTGAAACTTGATTTGCTATAACATAGCACACAGAGCAAAGAGGAAACCCTTGTCGTGCATTGGGTCAAAGGGATAATTTGTGTGGGCCTACAGATGTCGATCATTCTTCATTTTTTGAGAACAAAAAATAACCAATAAAAAACATATTCTACAAATTAGCAAAACAAGGATCCCAAGGTTTATATAATTGTCATGACAGGTCACTATAGAGACATTTAGATGATAAATGTCTATAATGACCGTATCATGGCGCTTTAATGAAGCTTGAGATATGCAACTTCCCACCGGGTCACCCATCCTTAGACTACTCTAGCCCCAGCATGCTTAACTTCTGCATTCTATTCGACTAGGTTAGTGGATGGGAAGCCGCCCCTTGCTGATAGGAATTGCCTCCTCGCCTTTAAGATGTTTCACGCTGGTCACCCTATGGGACATACTCCCTACTATCACACACGTTTGTGCTTTTAGAAATTGTGTGTAATATTTACATGGCTGGTGTGTCGCCGCCTAGGCTTCTATGAGCACTAACACTGGCAGCGGGAAGCCGATGGGAGAAGAGGTGGAAAACCGATGGGAGGAGTGGCAGGAAACAGTAGCATGTTTGCATATATAACAACATTAATATGGAAAACTTAGTAGAGAAGGAAGCGTGAGCTAGCACGACGCATGCGCACAGTGCTTACCCACGGGTGACAGACGGTTGACCAGAACTACTTTAAATATTCAGGTTCGTTTGGCCTTTTTTATACATTATAATTAAGTTTTATAAGCATTAATTTAATGTGCATAATTCAAATTAGTGCACCAAAATGACTACAAAAATCATACATGTGTCCTTGGATGCATGTTTAGGTGCCATGCAAAGAATGAGAATGAATTACAACTCTCTCGGTGTCTGGCTCGGCCTCGGACATTGAGAATCTCGGTTTTTAAATCCCCGTAAATCCAAAACTCACCCAAAAATCATGAAACTTGGCATGGTGTCACGACATGGCACATATATGTCGTGGAATTTTTTTTGTCCATTTTGGGGCAAGTTTTATTACAAGCCTCTTACAAAACGGAGCTTCTCTCAAGAAGCCTCGTGGTTCTGATAGGGAAACATGTCCCCCTTGTGGGCGAAACGATAATCACTGCCTCTTTTTGCCTTGTATTTTTTTCTATAGGCAACATGGAACGACAGGATATCCATGCTGAAATTTAAAATTATTCAGGGTTCATTTGGCCTTTTTATACATTAATTGAGTTTCCTAGCCATTTAATGTCCATAATTCAAATCTGAACTACAAATACATGCTCCAGTTCACCAAAATGGCTAGAAAAATCATACATGTGTTCTTGGGTGCATGTTTAGGTCCCATGCAAGGAATGGGAATGAATTACAACCATACCAGCGTCCTGGCTCATCCTTAAAGATTTGGAATCTCGGTTTTTAAATCCTCGTAAATCCAAAACTCACGAGAAAGTCGTGAAAGTTGGCATGGTGTCACGTCATGGCACATATATGTCGTGGTAAAAACATTGTCCAATTTGGGCCAAGCTTTATTACAAACCAGAGCCTCTCGCAAGAACCCTCGTGGTTTCGATAGGGAAACGTGTCCCCTTGTGGGCGAAATGATAATCGCTCCCTCTTCTAGCCTTGTATTTTCTTCTACATGCAACATGGAACAACGGGAGATTCATGCTGAACTTTGAAATTATTCAGGGTTTGTTTGACCTTTTTTATTCATTAATTGAGTTTTCTAGGCATTTAATGTCCATAATTCAAATCCGAACTACAAATACATGCTCCAGTGCACCAAAATGGCTAGAAAAATCGTGCATGTGTCCTTGGGGTGCATGTTTAGGTCCCATGGAAGGAATAGGAATGAATTCAACCATCTCGGCGTCCTAGCTCGGCCTCAAACATTGCGAATCTCGGTTTTTAAATCTCCGTAAATCCAAAACTCACCAGAAAATCAGGAAACTTGGCATGGTGTCACGACATGGCACAAATATGTCGTGGTAAAAAAAAATTCCAATTTGGGCCAAGCTATATTACAAGCCTCTTACAAACTGAAGCTTCTCGCAACCCTCGTGGTTCCGGTAGGGAAATATGGCCCTCTTGTGGGCGAAACAATAATTGATGCCTCTTCTCGCCTTGTATTTTGTTTTCTACAGGCAACATAGAATAACAGGAGTGTCATGCTGAAATTTGAAACTGTTCAGGGTTCGTTTGGCCATTTTATATGTTAATTGAGTTTTCTAGGCATTTAATGTAGTCCGTAATTTAAATTTGAACTACAAGCACATGCTCCAGTGAAGCAAAATGGGTGGAAAATCGTACATGTGTCATTGGGTGCATGTTTAGGTCTCATTGAAGGAATGAGAATGAATTACAAATGTCTCGTCGTCCTGAAACATTGAGAATCTCGGTTTTTAAATCCTAGTAAATCGAAAACTCACCCAAAAAACATGAAACTTGGCATGGTTTCATGACATGGCACATATATGCCGTGGTAAAAAAATCGTCCAGTTTGAGACAAGGTGCACACATTAATAGCCAACGAAGTCCTTTTGAAACAAATACCTGACACGTTAATATCGCAAACGGTTGTGTTATATGAACCGTGTGTGTTCCGTAACCATTTAAGTGCAGCCACATGTCCCTCTTTTCTTATGGGATAGTACTACCTCGGTCCTCGTTCATTCGTCATCTTTGTATTTTGTGCCAAAATTTAACCATACTCGGTGGCGTGCGTGCGGTTGTTTGATTAGACGAGATGAGCGCGAGAAGTCCGCCATGCAGGCTCGACGGGACGCGTGCGACCTGTCCACCTCGCAGGCTCGACGGGACACGTGCGAGCAGCAAGGCCGCCCATGCTCATCGGGAAGCAAGCTCTTTGACCTCCATCCACCAGCCGCCCGCCTCGCTCACGACTTCTCCATTAATGGCGGCCGAGCTCTTTGACGAAGGGTATTTGCTTGTGATCCCATGGCCCCGCTCAACGTTAGCATTTGCTTTGTTCGTGTTTTCAACTCGTATTGCAGATAATCTAAAATGCCACATAGGGCAACAGATAATACGACGACAAATAAAATGGCAACGAATAATACGACGACAAATTTACAATGGCGCGGATAATAATTGTCTTACATATTCCGGATATTTAAAATTCCACATGCAGCAATGCCCGGAAGACACGAGGGCAAGAGAAGAAGGAAATCGTAAACAACGATCTGGGTCACTACTGTCTCTACTCCTCGATGGATCGCTGAGCGACGACATCCTCCAGCCCCTTCTTCAATTCCTCACGACTTTGCTTGACAACAGCCACGAATTCCTCCACCTCCTGCTCGCGCTCGATCTGGAGCTTCCTCAAGTCACCCATCAGTTCCTTGACGACCGCTTTCAGCGTCATCCCCGAGGCACTGCTCTGCTCATGTATCTTCTTCCAGCCGGTGGTTTCCTCCTCCGTCTCGGCGAGCGCCTTGAGGAGCTTCGCTTGTCACCCATGAGTTGCTCAACGAGGCCGGTCGCCTTCTCAACCGAGGCATTACTAATCTCGAGCAGCTGCATGAAGCCGTCGACCAGCTCCTGCTCCTTAATTAGGCCAGCGAGAATGTCGTCATCGCTGGCCAAGGACTTCAGGAACGCCAGCTCGTCGCGAGCGCCGACGCGGTGAGTGCGCTTGTGAGAGCTCGTTCGAGGGCTCTGCGGTGCACCGGGACATCTCTGCTGCGGCTGCCGCGTAGCGGCGGGATCTCTCTAGCGCTTCCGTGGCCTTGGTCTTTGCTCCCTGGTTATATGTCCACCCGAAACTCCTCCTACCGGTCATGGCGGAACGACTGACAGGAAAGACCTATTTTGTGGGTGATGAGGAGAGGAACTGTGATGTAATTTTTGAGTGGGTAGTTTTTATAGCCTGGTGCTAAGTGTGAACATATTTAGGTTTGATTGGTGTGAAAAGATTTGCAATTACTTATTGCATTGTAATCTGGAATGTGACGAGAAACAAGGTCAAAATTTATTAATGGTTCTACTTCTGGGCTCGAAGCCCGTTTCTGTTTTTCTGGCTCATCGCAAACAGTTCTTATAGATCAACCGTATGCCATGCATCGGAAGCCCAAAACGGTCCGTAGATGGTGTACGTGGCCCCATGTTCTCGAATGGACGTGTACATGTGTCTGCCCACTATCACACACGGTCAAGATATCACCATCGTGTCCGATGGATGCACCGTCGCGCCTCCCACGGGGTGCTAGAAGGTTGGCCATAATTGCAATATGCAGGTGTGGTTTCTCGCCGTTGAGGCGGCCGTGGTGCACTCTGCTCGTCGTTGAGGCGGTCGCGGCGCGCTCTGCTCGCGTCCGTCCGCGCGTTTTGCTCGCCATTGAGGTGGCCGCGGTGCACTCCACTCTGGCGTCCCTGCGCGCGCTCTGCTCACCGTTGAGGCAAATTTACAATGGCAACAGTTAATAATTGTCTTACATATTCAGGATAATTTATGTCACATGTGCAACGCCCAAAACACTCATGACCTACATATGCATACAATTATAATAAAATATAGGCTAAAAGGCTGAGCTGGCGGCCTTCTGACGACGGTCTTCTCGGACTCCATGATTAGCATAGCACCCTTGCGGCCATTCATTGCAAGTGTCCCGACCTGCCTCTGCCTACGGAGCTGCTGGCACTGGAAGGCTCTTGGGGCTGCTGGGCCTCTTCCAGAAGAGCTTGACAGCGTGCAATCACGCGCATGGCATCTCCGCGGAACCGCTCCATTTCCATGTCTCTGGCCTGGTAGCAAATTCCGTCCATCACCTGCATCCTCAAGATACCACATTGGCGATGTTCTACTTCATCAGGGACGTCAACTCCGCCAAGGATGCGCTCGAGCCTGGCCATCACATCATTGGGATCGAGGTTGACACGGTCGCAGCCGGCAATGATGTAGCCGCAGACTGGCTGTCTCTTAACTGAATCGCAGAGGTCCTCTGCCCATTCCTTGCGGGGCATCAGGCTCTCGATGAGCACTGGTGACGGCGGCTCTTCGGGTGGGTCGTCGATTATGTCGCCGAGCATCTCTGGATCTTTTGCACGGTGGATGGCAAACTCCTCATCACACTTCCTCTGCAATATGTCGATTGTGCACCCAATGACTGTCACGCCGATATCGCTGCCGATGGGCCATGGTGCCTTCACCGGCAGATGAAGCTCTTGCTCCCTGACCTGCTCCGGCTCGTTCTCCTCGCCGAAGATGTAACGCAGGTTGTGTCGGTGTTCTGGGATCAGGGTACCCAGACTTGCTTGTCTGCGGCCCAGCACGCGGGCTCATCGACGGCCTGGTACGGCCCAAGCTAAAGGACCCCCAAGACAAGACCCTCACGAGGGCTCCTGGCCTCGCGAGGATAATGACGCCAAGACCTCTAGAGGAGCAGCCTCCCCAGGCTGCCTCCCGAGGAGCGGAGAACTCTATGCAAGCCTCCCACCTCATGAGGCAGTGATGACGTGAGCCATGACGACCAAGGCCAGGCGGGCGCCAGCGGGCGCAGAGGGGAAAGTTTCCTCTTTGGTGCTAAGGAGGTGAGGGCGAACGCAGGTTCCCGAGGAAAGCCCCAAAGGTTTCTATTCCGGTGCAACAAGACCAAGACCATGAGCTCGGTAGGATGGATGTCATCGCCGAGCCCACCACTGCGTCATAGCCAGAAGCTTTGCAGGCGAAGACCACCTTTCGTCAGAATAGGACGTACTCCTTGTCCCCCTTTAAAATTGGCCATTGTGGAATCCCTTCCCGCCTAAGCTATGAGGAAAGAGGACCAAGGCCACTATAAATATGGGCTAGCCATCACCGTAGAGAGGGATCAGATACATTCCGCCCTCACTACCTGAGCCCTCGCGAGGTTGCTCATCCACTGTACTAGTTCATCCTCTACCTCCTCCAGAGGCCAATCCACCAAAAGCAGGAGTAGGGTTTTATAGCACAAGCTGGCCCGAACCTGGGTAAATCGTCATGTTCATTCCTTCCTCATGATCCAGCGCACTTGGAGAGACCAAGCCATGGGTATGGCGAGCTAGCGTCATTGTGAATCAGGATCCTTCGTTCACACCCCTGAGTTTGAACCTTCTTGGGTCTGCGGAGCCCTGAATCCGACATTTGGCGCGCCAGGTAGGGGGCGTGTCGAAGCTCCGCCTCTTCACCAACCACGCTCCGCCCTCACCTCGTTGTTCCCATGGTGGACGCTGTCTTACAGGCTTGGCCGCCCGAAACCTATGGGAACGCTGCGGGCTGCCCGGCCTGCGCCGGGTGCGGTGGCCCGCGAAGTTCATGCCAGTGCTGCCCCCGTGGTACGATGGCACTGCGGACCCCGAGGAGTTCCTCCAGCTGTACGCGCAGGCCATCCGAGCGGTGGGCGACGACGACAAGGCCATGGCGAACTGGCTCCCCCTGGCCCTCACGGAGGCTCCTCGGTCTTGGCTCAGCGGCCTCCCGGACGCCTCGATCTCTTCTTGGGAGGAGCTCCACAACCAATTCGTCGCGCGCTTCATGGAACTGGTGCCCCACGCATTCGCATGCATCATCGGCGGGTCGCAAGCGCCTGCCTCTGGCCGCCACATCAAGCAGTTTTTCCGCCGGGCAAGCATTACTCGGCCGCAACATGAGGCTTTGCGGGGCCACACAAGGCCCGAGGCCGACATCACCTTCGACTTCAGGGATCATCCCAAGACGGCGGTCGCTGTGGGTGCACTCCCCATGCTGTGCACACCCACCATCAGCAATGTCACGGTCACCAAGACCCTCATCGACGGCGGCGCTGGCCTCAACGTCCTCTCCCTGGAGGCCTTTGACATACTCCAGGTGCCTTACGACCAGCTCGCGCCCACCAAGCCCTTCTCAGGCGTGACCAAGGGCTCCACCACCCCCTTGGGGCAGGTGCGCCTCCCCGTCACCTTCGGCAAGCACGACAATTATCGCACTGAGCTGACCGACTTTGACGTGGCCCGCATCGGCCTCCCATACAACGCCATCCTGGGGTATCCAGCTCTCGCCAAATTCATGGCGGTGACCCATCTGGGCTACAACATTATCAAGATGCCGAGCAGCAGTGGCGTCGTCACGGTGGCCAAAGACACAAAGGACGTGGTCCGGGCCCTCAAGTCGTCTACGGGGCCACGGCGGCCTCTCGCCCCGACGCCGGGGACGGCCCCAGAGGCTCTAGAGGCCGCGCCCGCGAAGAAAAAGCAGTTGTTCTCTCAGGACCGGACCGAGACGAAGCAGGTGCCTGTCGACAACGGGGGCTCAGGCCCCACCTTCACCATAGGGGCCGGCCTTCCCCTGGAGCAGGATGAGGCGTTGATTGGCTTCCTCTGGGCGAACAAGGACGTGTTTGCATGGGAAGCGTCGGACTTGGTCGGTGTCCCAAGGGAATTGATCGAGCACCACTTGATGGTATGCCCCGGTGCGTGCCCGGTGAAGCAAAAGGGGCAACGTCAAGCACAAGAGAAGCAAGCGTTCATCGTCCAAGAGGTCCGCAGGTTGCAAGAGGCTGGTGTTATTCGAGAAGTGCGGCACCCGGATTGGCTGGCCAACCCAGTAATTGTCCCTAAAGGGGGAGGAGTAGTGCAAGTGCGTCGACTTCACGAGCCTCAACAAGGCTTGCCCTCAGGACCCCTTCCCGCTTCCACGCATTGACCAGATCATGGACTCCACCACCGAGTGCGATCTGTTGTGCTTTTTGGATGCTTTCTCAGGATATCATCAAATCAAGATGGCGATAGAGGACGTCGAGAAAACAACCTTCATCTCCCCGTGTGGCGTGTATTGCTACACCTGCATGCCCTTCGGGCTGCGGAACGCCGGTGCAACCTTCTAGCAGCTAATGCACATCACGCTGGGGCCACATCTGGGGAGAAATGCGGAGGCGTATGTTAATGACATCGTGGCCAAGACGCGGGAGGCAAGGACCCTAATCGAAGACCTGGAAGAGACATTCGCCAACCTGCGCCAAGTGAACCTGAGGCTCAACCTAGAAAAGTGCGTGTTTGGGGTCCCGTCCGGCAAGCTACTTGGTTTCCTTGTATCACATCGAGGGATTGAGGCTAATCCCGAGAAGATTAAGGCAATTGAAAAGATGCGCCCGCCGCAGACCCTCAAGGAAATGCAAAAGCTCGCAGCCTGCGTGACCTCCCTGGGGCGGTTCATCTCCAAGCTCGGCAAGCGCACCCTCCCTTTCTTCAAGCTGATGAAGAGGAAGGGCCCTTTTGAGTGGACTCCGGAGGCTGAGGCGGCCTTTGAGGACCTCAAGAGGTACCTCACAAGCCCACCTGTCAGGGAGGCGCCTCGTCCTCGCAAGCCCCTGGTGCTCTACTTGGCGGCCACCCCCCAATCGGCTAGCGCAGCGTTCGTGGCGGTCCGTGAGGAGCATGCCGGCGCAGGCGCGAAGCAAGGCGACCCGCGAGGGGTCGCACAACATTCGCCACCTCAGGACGGCGCCCCTGAGGCCCTCATCACTTCACTAGCCAGCGGGGCTTCTGAGTCCCTCGCGCCCCACGCAGAGCAGGGCGGTGTCGATACCTCGCCCCTCGTTGAGTATCCGGTGTAGTTCATCAGCACAGTGCTGCGGGATGCATGCGCTACCCTATGCAGCAGAAGCTCCTGCTCGCACTCCTCATCGCCTCAAGGAAGCTGCATCATTATTTCTAGGGCCACCCCATCAAGGTCGTCTCTGCATACCCCCTGGAGAAAGTGTTGTGCAGCCCCAACGCCGCTGGGAGGGTTGCTGAGTGGAACATCGAGCTGCAGGCCTTCCAGCTGGAGTTCAGCATGACCAGGGTCATCAAGGGTGCGGCCCTCGCTGATTTCATGGTGGAGTGGATGGACGCTCCCGACCGGGGGCTGTATGAGGGCCAATCCCTCACGCCTGGCGACGAGGCGCCCGACGGCTGGGTCATACACTTCGATGGTGCCTTTGCGTGGTGGGGCGCGGGGGCTGGAGTCATACTCATCTCACCGACCAAGGACAAGCTCTACTACGCCGTGCAGCTCTGCTTCTAGCACGGTGAGAAGGTCTCCAACAACATCGCGGAATACGAGGGCTTGATCGCTGGCCTCAGGGCTGCGGCCGCCCTAGGGGTCAAGCGCCTCACCATCAAGGGCGACTCCCAGCTTCTTGTCAACTTTTCCAACAAGGAGTAAAAACCGAAGGACGAGCACATGGAAGCATACCCGGAAGAGGTACGTAAAACTGAAAAGTGCTTCCTGGGCTTGGAATTGCAGTATGTTCTGCACGGCATGAACCAGGAAGCAGACGACATCGCCAAGAGGGCATCTCGCCGCGAGCCTCAAACGCCCGGCGTCTTTGAGGAAAGACTCTTTAGGCCGTCGGCGGCGCCCCCGGCCTCAGACCCGACGCTGCTCCGGGAGGAGCCGCCACCGGCCCCGTCCTCGGGCGCCCTAGCCTATGGTCTGACCTCGGGAGCCCACCTACGCCCGGTGTTGGATCCTCAGACAGGCTGCTGGACCAAGGAGTTCAAGGCGTACTTACTCCGCGGCACCTTACCAGAGAAGGAGGAGGACGCAGAACTTGTGGCTTGCCAGGCCAATGCTTATTGCTTGCAGGACGGCGAGCTGTACCGAAGACGCCCGAATGATGTCTCACTGCGATGCATATCCGAGGAGTAGGGGCGCGAGCTGTTGGCCGACATCCACGATGGAGATTGTGGGCACCACTCCTCATCGCGCACCCTCGTGGGAAAGGTGTTCCACAGCGGGTTCTACTGGCCTATGACGCTCCACAACACCATCGAGCTGGTACGATCTTGCGAGGCCTGCCAATTCCACGCCAAGCAGATTCATCAGCCCGAGGAAGGTCTCCAGACTATCCCGCTCTCTGGACCCTTCGCGGTCTGGGGGTTGGATATCCAGGGCCCATTTCCTCGGGCGGCCGACGGCTACCGCTACCTCTACGTCGCCATCGACAAGTTCACCAAGTGTGCGAAGGTGGAGCCCATGCGCACCATCCCCACCGGCTCGGTCGTCAATTTCATCAAGGGCCTCGTGAGTCGGTTTGGTGTCCCCAACCGTATCATTACTGACAATGGCTCCCAATTCACAAGCAACCTCTTCAGGACATATTGTGCTAACCTTGGAACACAGATATGCTACGCTTCGGTGGCGCACCCGTGGAGCAACGGCCAGGCTGAGCGCGCAAATGTGGAGGTCCTGTGGGGCCTCAAGACAAGGAGCTTCAAGAAGAAGCTTGAGGCCTGCGGCAGGGGTTGGCTCGGTGAGCTTCAGTCCGTGTTGTTGTCCATCCGCACCACTGCGACTAAGCCCACCGACGAGACCCCGTTCTTCCTTGTCTACGGGGCTGAGGCGGTCCTCCCGCACGAGGTCAAGCATCGCTCCCCGCAAGTCTTGGCATTCGACGAGGCGCATCAGGATGCCTCGCGGGGAACAGATCTCGTGCTCGGGGAAGAGGCCCGTCGCCAGGCCTCGCTCCACGCCGCGAGGTACCAGCAGGCGCTGCGGTGATACCATTGCCGCAGCATCCGCCCCCAAACTCTCGAAGTTGGAGACCTCGTCCTGAGGCGGGTCCTCTCCAGGGAGGGCCTCCACAAGCTCTCGCCCACGTGGGAGGGCCCATTCAGGATCACCCGTGTCTCCTGGCCCGACGCCATACGCCTGGAGACGCAGGACGGGGTACCCATCCAGAATGCTTGGAACATCCAGCATCTCTGCAAATTCTACCCGTGACACTCTCACGTAATAATGAGTGGGGCTGTACACGCCCCCGGGTCTCCTGGTGCGCCACCCCTCGGCCCCGCGGGGCTCCCACCCACACCCAAGTGGAAGCCCCATGCTCCGCGCTGGCGGACAACACGGTCGAACAGCGACTATGCCCACGCCAAGTGGAGGCCCCATGCTCCGCGCTGGTGGGAAGACTAGCATAGGCACCGGATGCAGCTTTTTCTTTCACTTGCTCTTGTAACAAATTTGCCACTTTTTAGAATGAAGTTTGAAGTTCTCGCATTTTTATTCGAAAAAGGGGTGGGACTTTCTTTTTCCTTATTGCAGTGTTCTTTCCTCCTCGAATTTCATTCTTAGAGGAAGTGGTGGTTGCCCCTTGCTCCCTCCCGCGCGTCCCGCGAGCGGGGGCTGGGCACGGTGTTACGCTCGGGCTAGCCCCGGCGACGTTGGAGTCCCAGCCCACAACGGCCGTGGGTCTACCCGCATGCACACCTCGCCAAGGCCTTGGCATTCGAACCCTCGCATGACGCTCTCGAGCGAGCCAATGGTCATGTATCGCTTCGGGCCCCTGGCCTCAAGAGTGTTTATCTCCTGGCCTTGCCGGGCATCGTGACCCGGCATACAAGCGACGATCACCCCTCGCTCGGTGGCCCTAGGCGCAATATGGGCGCTAAAGAAGGGTGGCTGGAGAAAAAGCAGCCACGGTCCGACTCATTATTGAGGAATCCTACGTCAAGTGCTTTTTACATCTCCGCGAGATCCGACGCCTAGCGGAGGTGTCTCCGGAGGCCCCATAATCTCACGAGTCCCCGAGGGACCTTGCGGGCCGTGAGCCCCTCGAGACCCCTCGAGACTCGGTCCATAAGGAGGAAGCCTCCTCGGGACCCCGGGGGTGTACCTAGGATCACGGCTCCGGAGGAGCGCGCCCCCAGGACGCAGGAACCCGCCAAGGGTCACAAACCCGTCAAGCTAAGTTATCCTAATCGTGCCAGGTGGGAACCTTTCAATCAGTAACAATGTAAATGCTAGAATATGAGTGGGAAACACTGATATAAATGCACCAGCGCCATAGTTCATCACACGCCCCCGCGGGGCTCTTCATGGTTCTTAATGCTGAAAATAAAAAAACAAAGAAGCGACCTCCCGAGGACCGCTGCTCCTGAAGCCGGACTCCGGCGCCGCCCACGCTCAGTCGGAGTCCTCCTCCTCCTTGACGGGGGCATGGCGGCATGGCGGCTCGACTTCCTCCTAGGACGGGGCACGGCGGCGTGGCGGCTCGCCATCTTCCTTGGTCCGAGCGCGGCGACAGGGCGGCTCGTCGTAGTAGTCGTCGCTTGTGCTTCCCCCGGGGGAGGAGCTGCTGCTGCCGGAGGTGACGCTGCCGTCGCCAAGGGCAAGTTCACCACGGAGGACGCCGTCGCCGCGGTAGCCAACGTCGTTGGAGAGGTGGTCGCTGTCACCGCTGTCGCCCTCTGAGCAGCATCCCAAGCGCCTGTCGTCTTCCCTGAAGACCTTGACGAAGAGCGTCGCCACCCCGTCATACCTGAAGTGGAGGGTACGCCTTCCCTGTAGGCCGCGGGCGCACGTGAATGTCTGCCACCCGCGGTTCAGGAACACATTGCCTGCGGGGGTAACTTCGACCTCCACCCAAGTGGCTTTGTTGCAGCAGCCGTCGGCCTGTACCCATAGGCCAGCGGGCCCTCCGGCCGGCAACGCCTCCGCAAAGAAGCACGGGAGCTGGAGCCAGACGCCTGCCGGCCTCTCCGCCCACACCACAAACTCTTGGACACGTCAGCCGAGTGGGATCGCGGGCGCGGAGGCCGGGCGGCCACCATGAGCTTTCCACCTCGATCACGGCCGTCGCGGCTTCCGCAGCTGCTTCTGCAGGAGGGACCCTTCCCACGGATGCCGGAGGCAATGCGGACCCCCGTGGGGGTGCGCTCGCGCCCCTGGGGAACCGCCGCCAGTGTTGCGGCGGACTTGCGAGGACGGCCACGCCCCCGCTTGGGCAGCGGCGAGCCTGGTCCCTCCTGGGGGGCTTTCCACTTTTCGGCGGCAGAGAACCTTCTCACCGGCGCCATGGATGCTGCAGCAAGAGTACGGAATGGGGAGGAAAGAAGATGAAGACAGGCTGGGAGCTCCGCCTCCCTCGCCCTCTTATAGGCAAACGAAGGCTAACCGACGCCCCTCCGCATTCTGAGCAATGATGGCTCTGCAGCGTGCGTCAAGCCATTGTCAAGTTAGAGTGGTTGCCGAGGCAACATGGGAAAGTGGAGGCGTCCACACCACGTCGTGCGCCATGCGTCAGGCCTGGCCCGCAGGTGGTTGGGGCCCGCGGCGCTTCACCCTTCGCTCCATGTCTTTGCTTCAAAGCCAGCGCGAGCGCACCTTAGGCCTGGGGGCTACTGTCGGTGTTCTGGGATCGGGGGTACCCAGACTTGCCTGCCTGCGGCCCAGTGCGCGGGCTCATCGACGGCCTAGTACGGTCCAAGCTACAAGACCCCCAAGACAAGACCCTCGCGAGGGCCCCCGGCCTCGCGAGGAGAACGAAGCCAAGACCTCCAGAGGAGCGGCCTTCCCAGGCTACCTCCCAAGGAGCGGAGAACTCTATGCAAGCCTCCCGCCTCATGAGGCAGTGATGATGTGAGCCATGAGGCAGAGGGGACAGTTTCCTCTTTGGTGCTAAGGAGGCGAGGGCGAACGCAGGTTCCCGAGGAAGGCCCCAAAGGTTTCTATTTCGGTGCAACAAGACCAAGACCACGAGCTCGATAGGACGGATGTCATCGCCGAGCCCACCACTATGTCATAGCCAGAAGCTTTGCAGGCGAAGACCACCTTTCGTCAGGATAGGATGTACTCCTTGTCCCCTTTAAAATTGGTTGTTGTGGAATCCCTTCTGCCTAAGCTATGGGGGAAGAGGACCAAGGCCACTATAAATATGGGCTAGCCATCACCGTAATGAGGGATCAGATCCATTCTGTCCTCACTACCTGGGCCCTCGCGAGGTCGCTCATCCACTGTACTAGTTCATCCTCTACCTCCTCCGGAGGCCAATCCTCCAAGAGCAAGAGTAGGGTTTCACACCGCAAGGTGGCCCGAACCTGGGTAAATCTTCGTGTTCATTCCTTCCTCATGATCCAGCGCACTTGGAGAGACCAAGCCATGGGTATGGTGAGCTAGCGTCGTTGTGAAGTGGGATCCTTCATTCACGCCCCTGAGTTCGAACCTTCTTGGGTCTGCGGAGCCCTGAATCCGATAGGTAGGGGTCGACGTCGAAGCTTTGGTCGTTGCCTGGCATGCTTGGAATAACTAATGGTAGATGGGTTGAGGACTAGATCTGTGCACAGTGTCGCGACGGTGCGTTGCCGCCTGGGTTATATGCAGCAAGCCATTAGCTGGTGGCGGGAAACCGATGAGGGAAGAGGCGGGGATTTTACAATTCACACATGTGGAGCGTGCGAAGCATTCGCTGGACCGTGGAAGCCTTCCCTGGAGCGCGGGAAGACCAAGTGGAGCACACAACCTGAATACTTATACATCTTCGTCGTATCTACTTTTCCTCATGCTTTTGCTCTTGTTTTGGACTCTAATTTGCATGATTTGAATGAAACTAACCCAAACTTACATTGTTTTTAGCAGAACTACCATGGTGTTATTTTTGTGCAGAAATAAAAGTTCTCGGAATGGAATGATACTTTTTGGAGAATTTTTGTGCAATAAAAGAAAAATACTGGAGCCAAGAACCACAGGAGGGGGGCCCCTGGGTGAGCACAACCCACCAGGGCGCGCCCCCCTCCAGGCGCGCCCAGATGTATTGTGCCCACCTGGTGGCCCCGCAGACCCTGACTCCAACTCCTTAAATACCTATATTTGGAGAAAAAAATAAGGGAGAAAGAATTATCGTGTTTCACGATACGGAGCCGCCGCCACCTCCTGTTCTTCATCGGGAGGCCAGATCTGGAGCCCGTTTGGGGCTCCGGAGAGGGGGATCTTTGGTGTTCGTCATCACCAACCCTTCTCCATCGCCAATTCCATGATGCTCCCCACTGGGAGTGAGTAATTCCTTCGTAGGCTCGTTGGTCGGTGAGGAGTTGGATGATATTCATCATGTAATCGAGTTAGTTTGGTAGGGCTTGATCCCTAGTATCCATTATGTTCTGAGGTTGATGTTGTTATGATTTTGCCATGCTTAATGCTTGTCACTTTGGGCCCGGGTGCCATGATTTCAGATCTAAACCATTTATGTTTTCACCATTATATCTATGTTCTAGATCCAATCTTGCAAGTCATATTCACCTATTACGTGTTATGATCCGTAAACCCCAGTGTGACAGTAATTGGGATACTTTCCGGTGATGACCGTAGTTTGAGGAGTTCATGTATTCAATATGTGTTAATGCTTTGTTCCGGTTCTCTATTAAAAGGAGGCCTTAATATCCCTTAGTTTCCTTATGGACCCTACTGCCACGGGAGGGTAGGACAAAAGATGTCATGCAAGTTCTTTCCATAAGCACGTGTGACTATTTACGGAATACATGCCTACATTATATTTATGAACTGGAGCTAGTTTTGTATCACCCTAGGTTATGACTGTTATATGATGAATATCATCCAACGAATTCACCGATCCAATGCCTATGAATTTTCCACATATTGTTCTTGCTAAGTTACTACTGTTGTTGCTACTGTTACACTTGCTACAAAATCATTGCTATCACTGTTACCGTTACTGCTACTATTATCACTACTATCAAAACTATTATATTACTGTGCTACTGATCATATTGCTGCAGATAATTAATCTCCAGGTGTGGTTGAATTGATAACTCAGCTTCTAATACTTACAAATATTCTTTGGCTCCCCTTGTGCCGAATCTATAAATTTGGGTTGAATACTCTACCCTCGAAAACTGTTGCGATCCCGTATACTTGTGGGTTATCAAGACCTTTTTCTGGCACCGTTGCCGGGGCGCATAGCTATATTTGTTGAGTTACATGGGATTACTATCTATTTATCACTATAAAGAATCTGAAGGATACCAAGACTAAGATTTTTCCCTCTAAGACGAGGGGAGGTAAGGAACTACCATCACACTCTGCACTTGATTCACCTTCTATTTTGAGTAGATTTGCAACACCACCACATGCTATTAATCCTGATATGTCATAAGTTATTGATGATGCTACCTCTGCCATGAATGCTACTCATGATGATGCTAGTACCTTGCTTGATGATAATATGCCACTAGGTGAATTTCTTGATGAACAAATTGCTAGAGCTAAAGATATTGAGAATGCTGAAACTGATAAAGTACTTGAAACTGAAAATCTTGAAACACCTATTAGGCCTAGCTCTCCTAGATATGAATTGCCTAAGGTACCTGAAGGTTATGTTATGGATGAGGAGACAGCTATAGATTTTCTTACTTGCAATGATAGAGATGATCTTAAGAAATTACTATGCAAACTGAAAGAAAAATATTTGAATGCTAGAATGAAATGTGTGAAATGTGATCCTAAGTTTGCTACTTCACCTATTTTTGTTGACGATAAGGATTATGAATTCTCTATCGACCCAGAGTTAATTACTTTGGTTGAATTTGATCCTTTCCATGGCTATGAAACTGAAACTATTGTGGCACACCTTACTAAATTAAATGATATAGCCACCCTATTTGCTCATGATGAGAAGATTCGCTACTACTATATTCTCAAATTATTTCCATTCTCATTAAAGGGTGATGCTAAGATATGGTACAATACTCTTGCTCCTAGTTGTTTGCGTAGCCCCCAGGATATGATTTATTATTTCTCTAAAAAATATTTTCCTGCTCATAAGAAACAAGCTGCCTTATAGGAAATATTTAACTTTGTGCAAATTGAAGAAGAGAGTCTCCCACAAGCTTGGGGGAGGCTTTTCCAATTGCTTAATGCTTTGCCTGATCATCCTCTTAAGAAAAATGAAATACTTGATATCTTCTATAATGGACTAACCGATGCTTCTAGGGACTTCCTAGATAGTTGTGCTGGTTGTGTTTTCAGGGAACAAACTGTTGAACAGGATGAGGAATTATTGAATAATATATTGAAAAATTATGATGATTGGACTCTTCCTGAACTACTGCCTAAACTCACTCCGAAGAAGAGGGGTATCTTATATCTCAGTCCTGAAGATATGCAAGAGGCAACGAAAAGTATGAAGGAAAAAGGTATTAAAGCAGATGATGTTAAAAATTTACCTCATATTGAAGAAATACATGGGCTTGACACACCACCACCAAAGGTGGTAGAGGTAAATTCTTTAATGAAATTTGATGAAAGTGATATCCCTTATAATAAACATCCTAGTCAATGCCTTTATGAGTTTGACAACTACATTAGAAAACAAGATCACTTCAATGAAAATGTTATGAAACAATTGAAATACAACTCTAATGTGATTGCTCGCTTGAGTGACTTGTTATTTAGAATCTCCAATGATGTTAGAGGTGTAGGAAAACATGCCTCTATGGTTCAAACTCAATTAGAACAAGTTGCTAAATCTCAAAGAGAATTGCTTGAAGAAATGAATGCTAATATAAATGATCATGCTATAAGAGTAGTGACTAGAGGAGGTAGAATGACTCAGGAACCACTTTATCCCGAGGGACACCCTAAAATCATTGAACAAGACTCTCAAAGAATCAACACTGCTGCACCTAGTCCTTCTAGAAGGAAGAAGAAAAAGAAAAATGATAGGACTCTGCATACCTCTAGTGAACCTATAGTAGAAAAACCTCCTGATAATAATAATGATGCTTCTATTTCTGATGCTGAAACTCAATCTGGTAATGAACATTCACCTAGTGATAATGAAAAATATAATGATGATGTTCATGAAGACACTCAACCAGACAATGATAAACAACCAGATAATGATGTTGAAATAGAACCAGCTATTGATCTTGATAACCCACAACCTAAAAATAAAAGATATGATAAAAGAGAATTTGTTGCTAGAAACATGGAAGAGAAAGAGAACCATGGGTTCAAAAACCCATCCCCTTTCCACCTAAATCAACTAAGAAGAAAGATGATGAAGAATTTGAACGCTTTGCTGAAATGCTTAGGCCAGTCTTTTTTGCGCACTCGCTTGACTGATATATTAAAGATGCCCCTTATGCAAAATACATGAAAGACATCATCACTAATAAGAGAAAGATACCGGAAGCTGAAATCTCCACCATGCTTGCTAATTATTCTTTTAAGGATAGAGTACCTAAAAAACTTGGAGATCCAGGAATACCAACTATACCTTGCTCCATCAAAAGAAATTATGTCAAAACTGCTTTGTGTGATCTGGGAGCTGGTGTTAGTGTTATGCCTTTCTCCTTATATAAATACTTGATTTGAATAAACGCACACCTACTGAAATATCTTTGCAAATGCTGACAAACCAACTGCCATACCTATCGGTATTTGTGAGGATGTGCCCGTTGTTGTTGCAAATGTTACTATCTTAACTGACTTTGTTATACTTGAGATGCCCGAGGACGACAATATGTCGATTATCCTTGGTAGACCCTTTTTGAATACTGCAGGGGCTGTTATTGATTGCAATAAAATCAAGGTCACTTTTCATATCAATGGTAATGAGCATACAGTGCACTTTCCGAAGAAACAATTCCAAGTGAATGGTATTAATGTTATTGAAAAATCTCCGACACTCACTATTGGAAGTTTTCAACTACCTTTACCTACTGCCAAGAAGAAATATGATATGCTTATTGTTGGGGACATGCATATCCCCGTTGAGGTAACTTAGTGTTTTACGAAAGTTCTTCGGTTTCATGCTAATCGAAGGTGGTTGTTAATAAGACTTGATCAACCTTATTAATGGATCATTTTTGAGAGGTATGAAGTTGATGAATTTAGCAAGCACAACCTTCTGCTCCCAACTTTTGTTTTCTGTTTTTCTTAGTTAAATAAAATAAAATGCCATGTTTTGTTTGTTTTATGAGTTTCCAGTGCAATAAAAAATGACCCAAAAATAAAAGTTCTCAGAATGCCCTGAAAATTTAATATGATTTTTTTGAATATTTCTGAATTTTTAGTACAAATAACATCAGAGGGGGGTGCACCAGGTGGGCACAACCCACCTGGGCGCGCCAGCAGCCCTAGGCGCGCCCTGGTGGGTTGTGGCCCCCACGTGGGCCCCCTCACTTATCTCTTTAGCCCATGTCATCACCTACCTCCAGAAAAAAAATCACCATTCCTCTCTCTCTCGTGTTCTTGCTCTCAAACCCACGGATTTAGATCTCTTTGCTCGAAGCTCCGTTTGCGGAACTATTTTGGGGGATTGCTACTTGGTATGTGACTCCTCCATTGCTCCAATTAGTTTTTGCTTTAGTGGATTATATTTTGAATAATTAGCTACTCTTGGTGCTGCTGTAGATGAGCTTGCATGTTGAATCCTTAGAGTTCTAAGTAGTTTGAATGCTCAATATAGCCTCCATGCCTCCTTATGAGTAGTTGCTATCAATCTTGTGAAGTTTTGTTGACAAAAATTTTGTGTCCCAAAAGTTTTCAGAAATTTTACGCGAATAAAATGAACTTCTTCGGTAGGAATTCTTCGAGGAGGAGGTCCTCGGAGGCATCAGCTAGCAGTGGCTCAACTCATCGGTCTTATGTTGAACCAAGTGCAAGTTCAATACGGGATGCCGCTATCAAATCATGCTTATGGCCGTGCGACGATTTCATGATGAGTGCAGGTATTAAAGAAGAATTTGAGCAATATGTTCACAAAGCTGAGCTCGGTCCCTACATCGAAGATAAGTGCATCCAGCATCTCAGCCTCACAGAATCGTTTACTAAAGAATTTAAATTCCATCCTCGTGAGTCTAGAGTTTCATTTAAACTTTATGACCGTCCAATTACCATGCCTCTAGATGCGTTTAGTGGTGTGTGTAAAACTCCATTTTGGGGTTCACTGGACGAGCCACCAAGATCTGAGTATGAGTCATTCTTGATCAATGTTTGTTACGGCGAGTACAGACGAGTGACACATGGTAGAATAAAAAGTATTCATTTCCCATCAATTCAATACTTTGCACTGTTTAATGGCAAATGCATCGTAGGCAAACAAGACTGTAGTACACTATGTGCTCCTGACTTGTGCCTCATACACACTGCTCTCACCGGTATTAAATGTTATAACCTTGGAGTGATTGTTGCACGCAGATTGCAACACAACACTGGTAGTGGATATTTTTATGGTGGGATATGTGCTTCACGTTTAGCAAAGGAGCTGGGTGTATCACCTTGGCCTAATGACCCTATCCTACCTACTCAGCACTTAGTCTTTGAGGCCATGAGGCACCACAAGTTACTTAAGGGCAAAATCAATAATTATACTTATAACTTGCGGTTCAATAAAGAATACATTGTGCATACCTTTTTGCCTGTGCCTGCTCTCTTTGATTTTCACAGCAAAGGATATGTTTTTGAGAGCGAGGCCCATGCGCACAATGCAGAGGTCGTGGCTGCTCGGTAGGCTAAGGAGGCTGCACCAAGAGCCTTCATGAGCTACCACTCTGACTATTATGCAGGCCGCGGATGGTGATTACCAAGCTAGGCCAAAAGCCTAAGCTTGGGAGAGTATGTATTTCCACCGACATTACATTCATGTTCACACATTTCATTCCAATTGTCGGTGTTCACACTTTTTCATTGTATTATCCATGCTTGATTTATTTTCTCACTTTCTTCTTGTGTGTTTGAAAAACTTCGAGAAAATCCAAAAAAAATGTTTCTTGCTTCTTTTTGGTTTTTCTTTCTAGTTTAGTTAGTTGTAGTATTAAAAACAAAACCCAAAAAGATTTCCTTGTTCTTCTTTTGCTTGTTGGGAGCTCTCCCATGTAAATAGTTTTTCTCATTTTTTTCTTTCTCTTTAAATTGATTTCTTTAAGAAAAACTAAAAACTCCAAAAATATTTGGGTGTGTTTCTCTGAATTTCTTCTCTTTTTATTGAGTCATACCAAGGAGAAGACCATGATGAAAATGTTGAGTGGCTCTCATTTGCATTGCTATTGATCTAATGAAGAGCCCATATTACCTTGTCTTCTCCTTTTGAATAAAATGTTTGCAGATTCCAGCTTAGTCCACGGCACTCTTGCACTATTATTATTTTCATATCATTCGGTCGTGCAAGTGAAAGGCAATAATGACTATATTTGATGAACTGGCCGTGGCAGAGAGAAACAGGTATGCACTCAACTTGTTCTATTTTTGTAAATATGTTTAACCTAGTATCGATGATTCAACATATTATGATCAAACATGTTTGCAATGACAATAAGAGATTATAGTTTCTCATGCCATGCTTAAGTAGCTAGGAGTGGATAATGATTTATCTTGGATGTCAACATGCATTAAAATGATTGTGTTGTGGTATGATGATATGGTATCCTCCTCTGAATGCTTCAAGTGGCTTGACTTGGCACATGTTCATGCATGTAGTCAAATCAAAACCAACATAGCCTCTATGATATTTACATTCATGGTGTTCATATCCTACTCATGCTTGTATCCAATGTTACTTATGCATAATGCATGCTCATGACCGTCTTCGCTCTCTAGCTGGCCGCTTCTCAACCTATTTGCTAGCCTTCACCTGTACTAAGCGGGAATACTGCTTGTGCATCAAAATCCTAAAACCCAAGTTATTCCAGATGAGTCCACCATATCTACCTATATGAGGTATTACCCTGCCATTCTAAGTAAATTTGCATGTGCCACCTCTAAAAACTCCAAATAAACATCTGTTTTTGTGTGCCTGGATTGTTCATAGAGTGACAGGGGGTAGTCAGTATCTTCCATGCTAAGCGGGTTATTCTCATGATGAGTGTTTATTCACTCGTCCTTGCACAAGAGGGGCGGTAATAGGGATTCCCAGTCCTGAAATAAAAAATTTGCAAATAGTTAAACAAAACTCCCCCAGGAATGATGTTGGTATGGACAGTACTAGTGGATTCGGCTAGCCGTGGAGTGTGTTTGTTGGTGGAGGGGGAGTAAACCTTTACTTTTATTGCTTGGGAACCGCCACTAATGTGTTTAGCATGGAAGATATTGATAACTTTCGGCCGTGACGTAAACAGGAAGGGTGCATTTCCCAAAATTACATTTATCTCTGTTTTAAAAATCTGAGCTCTGACACCGCTGCAAATCCCTGCTTCCCTATGCGAAGGGACTATCTATTTACTTTTATGTTGAGTCATCACCTTCTCAAATAAGCGCCAGATCTAAGAGCACTATTGTCATCCTCATGCATTGTGTATAGCTAATGTTGGATGCATCATGAATGGATCTTTCCTACCATGAATTACAATGTATAGTCGCTGCTTGAACTTTGGAGGTGCTCTGCATTTATGTTTTGTGGTTTCAGAAAGGGCTAGCGAGATACCACTGTTGTCATATTATATCATGATTGTTTTGACAAAGTGTTGTCATTCGAGATATTTTATTATTGCTCGCTAGTTGCTTATGCCATTGATATGAGTTAATATAATTTCTAAGAGTTATTGTTGACATGGTTAGTCATAATCTTTGCTGAAAACCTGGGTGCTACTTAAGCTTATTTATGTAAACAAGAACAAAAGAGTTCGTAAAAGTTTTTGTTTTTCACTTTCAGTTTATCAACTGAATTGCTTGAGGACAAGCGAAGGTTTAAGCTTGGGGGAGTTGATACGTCTCCATTGTATCTACTTTTCCTAATGCTTTTGCTCTTGTTTTGGACTCTAATTTACATGATTTGAATGAAACTAACCCAGACTGATGCTGTTTTCACCAGAACTACCATGGTGTTGTTTTTGTGCAGAAATAAAAGTTCTCGGAATGGAACGTAACTTTTTGGAGAATTTTTGTGCAATAAAAGAAAAATACTGGAGCCAAGAACCACCGAAGGGGGCCCCTGAAGATATCACAACACAACTCTAAAACATAAATAAAAGCATACAAGCATTATATTAGAAGCTAGGGCCTCGAGGGCTCGAATACATAAGCTTGATGCCAAACAAGCATCAGCGGAAGCGTTAGATATCTGAGTACAGTCATAAGAGAGAGAGATAAGCCTTTAACAAGGCGGGGCAAAACAAAAGCTACGATCGAAAGGTGCAGGCCTCCTGCCTGGGACCCTCCGATCCTACTCCTGGTCGTCGGCAAGCTCGTAGTAGTAGCCACCCTCGGGGTGGTAGTAGTAGTCGTCGGCGGGGGCAGCTGGCTCCGGGGCTCCGTCGTCTGGTTGCATCAAAAGGATAAATGGGGAAAAAGAGAAAGCAAAGCAACCGTGAGTACTCATCCGAAGTACTCAGCAAGCAAGGATCTACACTACATATGCAACATTATCAAGGAAAGGCTGTATATGTGGACTGGGCTGCAGAAATGCCAGAATAGAGAGAAGGCCTAGTCCTACCAAAGACTAGCATCTTCAGTGGTCTTCGGAATCATCTTCAACGATCTTGCAGCATTAGAAGAGTACAGAATAGCATAATGTAAAGTAGTAATAGTAGTGTTATCAACCTCGGCCAGAGATCCTTCCTCGACTCCCTGCGAGAAAGAGATCCCAGAGCCCTAGTATCCATTTCTCATCACAAGTATCCAGTTCTAGTTGTATCGATCGGGATACAACTCCGAGTGTCCGTTACCGAGGATCGGCTATGCATATATTAGTTCTTCCCTGCAGGGGTGCACCAACTTACCCACCACGCTCGATTAACTCCGGCCGAACACACTTTCCTGGGTCATGCCCGGCCTCGGCCAAACGATACGCCGCAACCCGACCTAGGCTTATCAGAGAGGTCAGCACGCCGGACTAATCCTATGCGCCCAGGGGGCTGGGCCCCTCGCCCTGAGCGCTCCTGCACGTTACGTTCATGGCCGAGAGCAGACCTAGCAGCCTCCAGTACAACGGAGGGTGCTTAACGCGGTCCAACCCGGCGCGTGCTGCTCCTTGCTGACGTCCAGTAAGCTTCGGCTGATGCCACGACGCAGAGTGCCCATAACTGTTCCCACGTGATGGTTAGTGCTATCGGGCCAGAGGCCCACTCGGATCAAATATCCAAACCGTTAGTGAATTAGGAGCGCGCGATAACGAGCAGAGACTCACGATCGATGTGACCCCGTCGCCCCATCTCGAGGACTTCCAACAAGGGCTAAGAATGCCCGGCCACGCCTCGTAATTATCTCGCGGGTACTCTGTCTGGTCACCCGACTACACATCAATCGCATCACAAGCTCGCGCGGGTACCCTTCAGGGCCGACCCGACTTTAGTATCATGGTTATGTGGTAAAGTCATAGTAACCGTGTGTCCAAAACACCAAGGGGGAACCCTGAGGAATCACCCTCGATGGAATTCCACCTGATGTAATCGTCAAGGTGAACTAAGGAGGAATCACCCTCGAGGTCCACTCTTGAGGAGTTACATGACAACGTCATTACCGGGAGTGGAGAAAGAGGAATCACCCTCGATGACCACAACCGATGAACTAACCTACAAGGTTAACATCAGAAGTAATGACGAGGTATCACCCTCGGCACTCGATAGTAACCCAGTAGTGTCGAGCAACTAAGGGGGAAGTGATGTGCGGTGCCGGGGCCTGGTCTTCGTTCCCGTTGATCGGGTCTTCTGATAATCTAGCGGGGCAGTCGGGACAAAGTGAAGGTCTCTGATGGGTCTCTACCCAGCCTATACTAAACAGTTTAGGATAAGCAGGTAGGTAACAACAGCAGGATACAATAAACAGGCTATGCAGCAGAAATAGGATAACAGTAACAGCAGCAACTTCTAATGCAAGCATAAGAGAGAGAAGAATAGGCGATATTGGTATGCTCAAAGGGGGGGTGCTTGCCTGGAAGCTCTGCGGCAAGGGTCTGGTCGTCAGGGGCATAGTCGACCTTCGGAGCTGCGTCAGCCTCGGGGACTACATCGGTGTCGGGGTCTATCGAGAGAGGAGAGGGGGAGGAAACAAATAAATACACAGCAAACATATGCAACACAGAGTATGCCATGCCTACGGTGCAGTGCAGGGTTGCCTAAAGATTTGTCTAAGTCATTTTAGTTATTTTAGGATTTAAGTTGGATTTATTATCTGGTGTATATGCACTATTCATCTACCGGAAACGGGCGGAAAGTTATGGGTTCACCTACGTAGAGGGTTCCGACATGGAAACAGACGACACGATCAGAATCGTCTCGTCGTTCTGAGCAACTTTCATATAGAAAGTTTTTTGATCCGAGCTACGGCTTAATTATTATGAATTTTTGAAGATTAAAGCATTTTCTAAATTTATTTTTATTAGTAGAAATGACTTATGATGTCAACATTGCGTGGGGATGACGTCAGCAGTCAACAGGTCAGCTGACCAGGGTCAAACCTGACCTGTGGGTCTAGTGGGACCCACATGTCAGTCTCTGTTAGCTTAACAATTGATTAAACTAACTAACTCGGTTAATTAGGGGTGTGGGCCCCATATGTCAGTGGGACATTAGGCTAAACTAATTATTTTTATTTAATAAATCATTAATTAGGCTAATTAATCGATGGGGCCCACATGTCAGTGGCTGGAGCTGCCCAGTCAGCACGTTGACTGGGTCAACCCCGTCAACGGGGGCCCCCGGACCCACTGGTCAGCGACCCAGGGGCGGGGCCCACCGAGCCACGTCGGCGTCGGCGTCGGCGCCGGAGACAACTCCGGCGACCAAAATCGCGGTGGAGCTCACCGGAGACGCTCCACAGAGGGTTGTTTCGGGCGCGACTACTTGCGTTCGAATGGCCGAAGGGTGCCGCGTCGCTTGGTGGTGGTGCCGGACCAAATAGTCGCCGGAAAAGTGTCCGGTGACGAGCTTTGGCGGCAGCGCATTCGATACCTCGATGGAAACTACGCTAGGAGGCACAGGGAGGGTCGGGCGCGGGCTCGTTGGGCTCCTGGGAGCACCAGGAGCTCAATGTCGTGCTCAGACGAGCATGACAGGGGCCATGGCCACGGCGGCGAAGCGATCTATGGTGGTGAGCTCACGGGCACGACGTTGAGCTAGCTACGGCACGCGAGGAGGTCAACAAAGAGGAACAGGAGGTGGAGGGGCTCACCGTGCAGCACGCAAGTTGGCCCATGAAAGGTTAGTAGCAGCAGGAGCTCGCCGGAGACGACGGAGATCGTCGGCGACCGAAGCAAAGGGGGCGGCATCGATCGGCAGCTGCAGGGCCTCCCCGTTCCAGCTGAGAGCACCGAACGATGTGGTGGTCGCCGGCGGACCTCCTGGACAGCGCGGACGGGCTTGTAGTCGCCGGTGGCCGCGACAGAGCAGAGACGCGGCGGCGATGGCGCTCGGCCTCGACGGATCTGAGGGAGAAGAGGGGCGGAGCGAGCGAGGGAAGAGGGGGAGAGTGACGGAGGAAGCCAGGGGGAATGCTCTAGCTTCGGCCTTATCCCTCTCGTGTCGGTGGCCGTCGCGCTGTCGACGCGCTGCCGGCGCGCGCGCTCGACCACGGCGGCGGCGACACGTAGGGGAGAGAAAGAGGGAGTTGGGCTGGTGGGCTGGGTCCGGGGCCCTGTGCACTTAGGCCCAGTGCACAGTGCCTCTTTCTATTTTCTATTTTTTTTCTTTTTGCTTTTTCTTTTATCAGAGGGTGTTTTGGTATTATTTTGAATCTCCAAATGAATTTGCAAAAATGTGAAACTAGCTCACACCAGTGTATTACAATATCCAACACTGCCACAAAAGGTTTGGGCATTCTTGGAGTTCATTTGAATTTTTCAAAAATTGGAAATGGCATTTTTAATGCTGATCTGGCACTGTTTTAAATGCTCTGGTCCATTTCAAGTTGATGGAGATGTTGTGTTCCTTAAGAGCAAGTAGTTTTGGATTATTTGCTAAAAGGTGAACATTTTTCCCACAAGTTTTGAGCAACTTTATTTTGCACTTTTGAATTTGAGTTGATTTTTAGAGAGGGTTTGATTTGAATCTTTAACCAATGTGACTAGGCACTACAAATGAAAGTGACTTGGCATTATTAGCAGATGATCACAGTGGCTATTACATAGGGGTGTTACAAATTCTCCTCCTCTAAAAAAATTTCTCGTCCCGAGAATTTAGGAGGTAGAGGGAAAGAGGTCGGGGTATTCCTCCCAAAGATGATCCTCGCGTTCCCAAGTGGCTTCAACTTCAGTGTGATTCGACCACTGCACTTTAAGGAACTTGGTCATCTTCTGACGGGTTCGACATTCAGCTTCATCGTGAATGCGGATCAGATGCTCCTTATAAGAAAGATCATCTTGCAATTCGAGCATTTCATGATCCACTGCTCGGTGCGGAGATTCCTTGAAGCAACGACGAAGTTGCGACACATGGAAGACATCGTGGATATGAGAGAATTGCGGCGGCAACTCCAATTTATATGCCACCTGTCCACGTCTGGCAACAATGTGAAAAGGACCAATATAGCGAGGAGCTAGCTTGCCCTTGATTCCGAAACGACGAGTGCCCTTCATGGGAGTGACACGCAAATAAGCTTGATCACCTGGTTGATAGGTTAAACCCCATCGTTTGCAATCATAATTGCTCTTCTGGCGGTCCTAAGCTGCCTTGAGATTTTCTCGGACAATACGGACTTGCTCTTCAGCGTGTTGGATAATATCCGGTCCCATGAGCGGTCGTTCCCCAGTTTCTGACCAATTCAGAGGGGTTCGACACTTACGTCCATAAAGCACTTCGAAGGGGGCCATTTTCAAACTGGCTTGATAGCTGTTGTTATAAGAGAATTCGGCATACGGGAGAGATTCTTCCCACTTCTTACCGAATGATATAACACAAGCCCGAAGCATATCTTCAAGCACTTGATTTACTCGCTCGACTTGGCCTTGGGGTTGGGGATGATAAGCCGAACTCCAGGTAATGTGAGTTCCCATAGCTTCTTGGAAACTTTCCCAGAACTTGGAGGTGAAAAGACCGCCACGGTCCAAACTGATCTCCTTCGGAATACTGTGGAGTGAAACAATTCTGGAGATATAAAGCTCTGCTAACTGACTAGCAGTGATGGTCTCCTTGACAGGCAGAAAGTGTGCAACTTTAGAGAGTTGGTCGATGACGACAAGAATAGCATCGTGACCCTTCTATGACTTGGGAAGGCCAATAATGAAGTCCATTTGCACTTTATCCCATTTCCATAGAGGAATGGGGAGCGGTTGCAGAATTCCAGCAGGCTTCTGATGTTCTGCTTTAATGCGACGGCAAACGTCACATTCAGCAACATAACGAGCAATATCCTGCTTCATTCTTGACCACCAATACCTTTGTCGGAGATCACGATACATCTTGGTACTACCCGAATGGATAGACAGTGGTGTATCATGTGCTTCCTTCATAACCTTGTCAGTCATAAGCTCGAAGCGAGGTACCACAATGCGGTCTCTGAAATACAGGGTTCCATCTTCAGACAGCGAGAAATCCCTGTACTCTTCAAGGTGAAGATCTTTCTTCATCAGATCAATTTCAGCATCTTTAGCTTGCGCATCCTTAACAGCTTTCTCAAGATCTGGCTCTACCACAAGGTCATTAAGAGAACCCTGGGGAACAATACACAGGTTCAGTTTGCGCAGTTCTTCATAAAGACGAGGTTGAGCTCGCTTAACCATGAGGTTGTTGCAATAGGACTTGCGGCTTAAGGCATCAGCCATGACATTAGCCTTGCCAGGGGTACATGAAATACCACAGTCATAGTACGTAATTATTTACAACCATCGCTGTTGACGGAGATTAAGATCTGGCTGAGTAAACAAATACTTCAAGCTTTGATGATCAGTATATACCTCACACCGGTTACCTAGAAGGTAATGCCGCCACAGCTTCAAGATCATGCACTGAATAGTTTTCTTCATGCGGACGCAGTTGACGCGAAGCATACGCAATTTCTCTTCGTTCTTGCATTAGGACATAGCCTAATCCTTGACGAGAGGCGTCACAATATATGACAAAGTCTGGGTGGCTCGTGATATGATACGAAGCCAAATGCGAGATTATTTCGGGATCAAGGTTGTTCAGGAGGGTCAGGTTCCGATCCTGTGGAACTGTGGGAGGTGTCGATCGAGAGTAGGGAGGATAGTGTCATCTTACCGGCCACGACAACCAGGAACCAGTGTGATAGATACTTAACAGTAGCCAATTAAGACATACAGATCCATACAAAGAGTCGGTTATATGCGAACAGCATAACGGCGCAAATTTAAAAACTAGATATGCTAGGCGGCGCGCAGGCACGCAGTAAGGAAGTACACCACGTGACATAGCAAAGGCTACATCAACGTCGGGAAGAACCACCGAAACGGGGTAACTGCAAGTGTGGACGACAAATGTTCGTCGCGGAAGGATCCAGCGCTCCATGTGCACTCTGATGCAGAATCCGGTCTCGAGCTGAAAGAAGAGGTCCACATGCAGGTGTGTGACCTCCAACAGCAGGCCAATCAATACCAGTATACATCTGAGTCCTGCGCGGGTAAAGGATGTGCTCCGGATGTATCCCTGCATGAACAGCTGGTAGCAACTGCATCATAGCATCGTAGAGGCATGCTCGAGTGGCAAACAACTCAACGGCAAGAGCCCAAACAGTGCGATCCAGAGCCAGAGTGCACTAAATCAGAACCTGCGGGTCGTAACGACGAGGCTCATATGGGGCACAGATAGCTGTGTAGTAACCAGTAGCATCTCCAGCAGGGGCATACGGAATGTATCGGAACTCAGAGGCATCCAAGCTAATGTTGTGCTCTCCTCGGAGACGTGTGACAATAGAGTAGGCGGCATCATGGACTGCCATCTCAATCGTCACGCCGATACCGTGGAAAAGGTGCAGCTCAGTGTCTGAGTCATCGTGCTGATCATAGATACGAACATCAGCATGGTACTGCTCCTGGTTGAACTCGCGATAATCCTCGTAGACCATGTACTCAGGGTACCAGCGGTAGCCCAGTCTGGTCAGGAGGGCGATCAGGACAGCTGGAAAACCAGGGGCATTCCGAGCCTAAGTGTGAAGCACAAGCTGCATCGTAGGGCGTGGTGGGAACAAACGATCCATCTGAAACAGAGGAAATTCAGAATTGTCAAATGACAAGGAGAAGTATAATACAACTTGGAGAGAAAGGTTAAACAAAACAATGGAAAGGAAAATGATTATCAGACTAATCAGATCAATGATAAGGAATTAAGCACAGATATCCAGTTCTCCGGGCAGACAAGAATTACGAGATCCTAAGTGTTGGCGTTAGTAAAATTCATTTATTCCCGAAAGGAAGAGAGATCAGAGTCCCAGAGTATAGACGAGGAATAAAAGATCCTAATACCACCCAGTTGGCGACGTGGGCCCGTAAGCCACACAGCCAAGTTAGTAAAACAGTTTTCGGTTACTAGACTCAACTTCGGCTAAGGAGTTGGAAAGGGGGATTCCTACAGGCAGTCGGCTCTGATACCAACCTGTGGGAGCACCAGGTTCAATCGTGCACTAATCATACACGCAAATGCACATGATCAAGCCTAAGGACTCACTTGAAGATATCACAACACAACTCTAAACCATAAATAAAAGCATACAAGCATTATATTACAAGCCAATGCCTCGAGGGCTCGAATACATAAGCTTGATGCCAAACAAGCATCAGCGGAAGCGTTAAATATCTGAGTACAGTCATAAGACAGAGAGATAAGCCTTTAACAAGGCGGGGAAAAACAAAAGCTACGATCGAAAGGCGAAGGCCTCCTGCCTGGGACCCTCCGATCCTACTCCAGGTCGTCGGCAAGCTTGTAGTAGTAGCCACCCTCGGGGTGGTAGTAGTAGTTGTCGGCGGGGGCAGCTGGCTCCGGGGCTCCGTTGTCTGGTTGCATCAAAAGGATAAATGGGGAAAAAGAGAAAGCAAATCAACCGTGAGTACTCATCCGAAGTCCTCAGCAAGCAAGGATCTACACTACATATGCAACATTATCAAGGAAAGGTTGTATATGTGGACTGGGCTGCAGAAATGCCAGAATAGGGAGAAGGCCTAGTCCTATCGAAGACTAGCATCTTCAGCGGTCTTGCGGAATCATCTTCAGCGATCTTGCAGCATTAGAAGAGTACATAATAGTATAATGCAAAGTAGTAATAGTAGTGTCATCAACCTCAGCCATAGATCCTTCCTCGACTCCCTGCGAGAAAGAGATCCCAGAGCCCTACTATCCATTTCTCATCACAAGTATCCAGTTCTAGTTGTATCGATCGGGATACAACTCCGAGCGTCCGTTACCGAGCATCGGCTATGCATAGATTAGTTCTTCCCTGCAGGGGTGCACCAACTTACCCACCACGCTCGATTAACTCCGGCCGGACACACTTTCCTCGGTCATGCCCGGCCTCGGCCAAACGATACGCCGCAACCCGACCTAGGCTTATCAGAGAGGTCAGCACGCCGGACTAAACCTATGTGCCCAGGGGGCTGGGCCCCTCGCCCTGAGCGCTCCTGCACGTTACGTTCACGGCCGAGAGCAGACCTAGCAGCCTCCTGTACAACAGAGGGTGCTTAACGCGGTCCAACCCGGCGCGTGCTGCTCCTTGCTGACGTCCAGTAAGCTTAGGCTGATGCCACGACGCAGAGTGCCCATAACTGTTCCCACGTGATGGTTAGTGCTATCGGGCCAGAGGCCCACTCGGATCAAATATCCAAACCGTTAGTGAATTAGGAGCGCGCGATAACGAGCAGAGACTCATGATCGATGTGACCCCGTCGCCCCGTCTCGAGGACTTGCGGCAAGGGCTAAGAATGCCCGGCCACGCCTCGTAATTATCTCGCGGGTACTCTGTCTGGTCACCCGACTACACATCAATCGCATCACAAGCTCGCGCGGGTACCCTTCAGGGCCGACCCGACTTTAGTATCATGGTTATGTGGTAAAGTCATAGTAACCGTGTGTCCAAAACACCAAGGGGGAACCCTGAGGAATCACCCTCGATGGAATTCGACCTGATGTAATCGTCAAGGTGAACTAAGGAGGAATCACCCTCGAGGTCCACTCTTGAGGAGTTACATGACAACGTCATTACCGGGAGTGGAGAAAGAGGAATCACCCTCGATGACCACAACCGATGAACTAACCTACAAGGTTAACATCAGAAGTAATGACGAGGTATCACCCTCGGCACTCGATAGTAACCCAGTAGTGTCGAGCAACTAAGGGGGAAGTGATGTGCGGTGCCGGGGCCTGGTCTTCGTTCCCGTTGATCGGGTCTTCTGATAATCTAGCGGGGCAGTCGGGACAAAGTGAAGGTCTCTGATGGGTCTCTACCCAGCCTATACTAAACAGTTTAGGATAAGCAGGTAGGTAACAACAACAGGTTACAATAAATAGGCTATCCAGCAGAAATAGGATAACAGTAACAGTAGCAACTTCTAATGCAAGCATAAGAGAGAGAAGAATAGGCGATATCGGTATGCTCAAAGGGGGGGTGCTTGCCTAGAAGCTCTGCGGCAAGGGTCTGGTCGTCAGGGGCGTAGTAGACCTCCGGAGCTGTGTCGCCCTCGGGGACTACGTCGGTGTCGGGGTCTATCGAGAGAGGAGAGGGGGAGGAAACAAATAAATACACAGCAAACATATGCAACACAGAGTATACCATGCCTACTGTGCAGTGCAGGGTTGCCTAAAGATTTGTTTAAGTTATTTTAGGATTTAAGTTGGATTTATTATCAGGTGTATATGTACTATTCATCTACAGGAAACGGGTGGAAAGTTACGGGTTCACCTACATAGAGGGTTCCGACATGGAAACAGACGGCACGATCAGATTCGTCTCGTCGTTCTGAGAAACTTTCATGTAGAAAGTTTTTCGATCCGAGCTACGGCTTAATTATTATGAATTTTGAAGATTAAAGCATTTTCTGAATTTATTATTATTAGCAGAAATGATTTATGACATCAGCAATGCGTGGGGATGACATCAGCAGTCAACAGGTCGGCTGACCAGGGTCAAACCTGACCTGTGGGTCCAGTGGGACCCACATGTCAGTCTCTGTTAGCTTAACAGTGGATTAAACTAACTAACTGGGTTAATTAGGGGTGTGGGCCCCATATGTCAGTGAGACATTAGGCTAAACTAATTATTTTTATTTAATAAATCATTAAGTAGGCTAATTAATCGATGGGGCCCACATGTCAGTGGCTGGAGCTGCCCACTCAACACGTTGACTGGGTCAACCCAGTCAACAGGGCCCGCCGGACCCACTGGTCAGCGACCCAGGGGCGGGGCCCACCGAGCCACGTCGTCGTCGACGCCGAAGACAACTCCGGCGACCAAAATCACGGTAGAGATCGCCGAAGAAGCTCGGAAACGCTCCACAGAGGGTTGTTTCGCGCACGGCTACTTGCGTTCGAATGGCCGAAGGGTGCCGCGTCGCTTGGTGGTGGTGCCGGACCAAATGGTCGTCGAAAAAGTGGCTGGCGATGAGCTTTGGCGGCAGCGCATTCGGGACCTCGATGGAAACTACGCTAGGAGGCACGGGGAGGCTCGGGCGCAGGCTCGTTGGGCTCCTGGGAGCACCAGGAGCTCGAAGCCGTGCTCAGATGAGCACGACAGGGGCCATGGCCACGGCGGCGAAGCGATCTGCGGTGGTGAGCTCACGGGCGCGACGTTGAGCTAGCTACGGCGCGCGAGGAGGTCAACGAAGAGGAACAGGAGGCGGAGGGGCTCACCGTGCGGCACGCAAGTTGGCTCGTGAAAGGTTAGTAGCAGCAGGAGCTCGCCGGAGATGACGGAGATCGTCGGCGACCAAAGCAAAGGGGGCGATGTCGATCGACAGCTGCAAGGCCTCCCCGTTCCAGCTGAGAGCACCGGACGACGTGGTGGTCGCCGGCGGACCTCCTGGACAGCGCGGATGGGTGAGCAGTCGCCGGTGGCCACGGCAGAGCAGAGACACGGCAGCGATGGCACTCGGCTTCAACGGATCTGAGGGAGAAGAGGGGCGGAGCGAGCGAGGCAAGAGGGGGAGAGTGACAGAGGAGGCCAGGGGGAATGCTCTGGCTTCGGCCTTATCCCTCCCGCGTCAGTGGCCATTGCGCTGTCGACGCGCTGCCGGCGCGCGCGCTCGACCACGGCGGCGGCGATACGCAGGGGAGAGAAAGAGGGAGTTGGGCTGGTGGGCTGGGTCCGGGGCACTGTGCACTTAGGCCCAGTGCACAGTGCCTCTTTCTATTTTCTATTTTCTATTTTTGCTTTTTCTTTTATCAGAGGGTGTTTTGGTATTATTTTGAATCTCCAAATGAATTTGCAAAAATGTGAAACTAGCTCACACCAGTGTATTGCAATATCCAACATTGCCACAAAAGGTTTGGGCATTCTTGGAGTTCATTTGAATTTTTAAAAAATTGGAAATGGCATTTTTAGTGCTGATCTGGCACTGTTTTAAATGCTCTGGTCCATTTCAAGTTGATGGAGATGTTGTGTTCCTTAACAGCAAATAGTTTTGGATTATTTGCTAAAAGGTGAACACTTTTCCCACAAGTTTTTAGCAACTTTATTTTGCACTTTTGAATTTGAGTTGATTTTCAGAGAGGGTTTGATTTGAATCTTTAACCAATGTGACTAGGCACTGCAAATGAAAGTGACTTGGCATTATTAGCAGATGATCACAGTGGCTATTACACAGGTGTGTTACACCGGGTGCCATGATTTCAGATCTGAACCGTGTATGTTTTCACCATTATATCTATGTTGTAGATCCGATCTTGCAATTCATATTCACCTGTTACGTGTTATGATCCGTAAACCCCAGTGTGACAGTAATTGGGATACTTTCCGGTGATGACTGTAGTTTGAGGTGTTCATGTATTCACTATGTGTTAATGCTTTGTTTCGGTTCTCTATTGAAAGGAGGCCTTAATATCCCTTAGTTTCCTTATGGACCTCACTGCCACGGGAGGGTAGGATAAAAGATGTCATGCAAGTTCTTTCCATAAGCATGTGTGACTATTTACAGAATACATGCCTACATTATATTTATGAACTGGAGCTAGTTTTGTATCGCCCTAGGTTATGACTATTATATGACGAATATCATCCAACGAATTCATCGATCCAATGCCTACGAATTTTCCACATATTATTCTTGCTAAGTTACTACTGTTGTTGCTACTGTTACACTTGCTACAAAATCATTGCTATCACTGTTACCGTTACTGCTACTATTATCACTACTATCAAAACTATTATATTATTGTGCTAGTGATCATATTGCTGCAGATAATTAATCTCCAGGTGTGGTTGAATTGACAACTCAGCTGCTAATACTTACAAATATTCTTTGGCTCCCCTTGTGTCGAATCTATAAATTTGGGTTGAGTACTCTACCCTCGAAAACTGTTGTGATCCCCTATACTTGTGGGTTACCAAATACCGTATGTGGTGTCACGTGTTATCTATCATACACATGTTAACATAAGGAAACATATGTGTAACTTACTAATCATCGCACACAAGTACTCGCGGACGCATCGTGTGCGATACTCCTAGCCACTGCAAGCAACTAGTTTGCATTTTGAAAAAAAATTGTACACACAGAATTGCACACGAATTAACTGTAGTAACCGTCTGTGTTAAAATTTCTCATCGCAAACAGTTCATCCGAGTGGGCTGTTTGCCGCGTATCACACACATCTTGTTTACACGAATCGTTTGTGTTCTTTTGACTCATCGCAAATAGTTCATCTATGTGAATTGTATGTCGCGTATCACACACATCTTGTTAAGTTGAGCCATTTCTGGCGTGTTCCCTAATCGAAAACAGTTTGTCCGAGTGAACCGTATGCCGTATATCACAAACACCTTTATCTGGCTAGTCGTTTCTGTTGCATTCCCTAATAGCAAATAGTTCATTGGAGTGAACTTTATGCCGTATATCACACACACCTTGATATGGCTGCCCGTTTCTGTTGTTCTGTCTCATCGCAAACAGTTCTTATGGATCAACCGTATGCCCCGCATCACACACGCAACTAAAATCTGAACCGTGTTTGATGTATCCTTCATCGCAAATGTTTTGCATCTTTTTTGACGGTTTTTTTACATCATCGTTTGTGATTAATGCATCGCACATAGTTTCATCAAAGGGTCTCCGATCGTAGTGTCGCGTTAGCAGCATCCTATAGTAGTGATCGTAGTTCACCAAGCAATCAAGCTAGCAAATTCCCTGTGCTACTGCAGTTGTGGCTGTTACATACTCTGCCTCACAGGAAGACCGGGCAGCAACCCATTGCTTGAGAGATTGCCAACTAATCAAGCAGCTGCCAAGCAAGAACAGTGTGTCACGTGGAGATTCATGTGGACAACGTCGTTGTAAAAACTCACCTCGCCCCTTCACACCCAAAATATATTGCAGAAATAGTCATCAACCTTCGTAAGTTCCGCGTAAAGCTCAACCTCGAGAATGTGACTTCAGAGTTCGAGGCGGGAAGCTTTTGGGCTTCTTGATATCTCAGCGAGAGATCGAGGCCAACCTTGAATTTTTTAATTAACTAATTAATTAATATTTTCCAAAAAAATAATTAATTCATCTAAATATTTTATTTTGCCATTTTGTTAAACAGTGAATAAGTAAACCCCTTCCCCTTTTCGATCTTCTGCACCAAGACTCAATCCCAAACCTTTGACACATTCTTTTTTGTGACATCTCGAAACTATCAAAATTATTTCACAATTTTAGCACAAGCCTAGTTAGCACTTGTATTTCAAACCTATTCATTCAAGTGAATAGAAATATTTTTAAGTTTGCTAAGATAAACAAAATCCGAATGGGTTGAATAATTTTGTGCGGCCATGTTATAGTCTAGAGAGGCCACATGTAAAGTTTGGTCCAAATATGTAGGAAATATATACAGTTAAATAAATAAATCAATTAGGTAGATAAAATTTGCTAATAGGCCAACCCATTTCTCTCTCTCATAAACACTAGCCCATAGCCCCCCTAGACCCCTACCCCTGCTGTATAAGGCAACCCTCCTCCCAATCAAGGGAATCCCTAATTTTTAAGAGATCCCCTCCTTCCTACCCTATCAACTTTTCTCCCCACCTAAGGTCTGAGCTCCACCTCCCTTCAAACCTTTTTCAACCCCTCTCGCTCTCCATCTAGAGCATCAAATCATGATCTGACGGCCACCACCGTACCCGGCCAATCCCCGCTGTAGATGCGGCTCGCCAGGGCCCATATCAGGACCTCTAGGCCCATTATGCCACCGCAGTCACGCACCACCTCCGCCTCTAGTCATCGGTCGATGAAGCCTCGGCCAGCAACAAGCTATCCCTGTGCCTTCTCTCCTCGCCTTGTCATTCCGCTTCCTCATCTCTTTCTGCTCACCTCAAAGGATCACTATGGACCCAGAGGGGGTTAATAGGTAAAAATACAAATTTTAATTGTTACTAAGCAATTTTAGGCTAATATGTGGAATATGAAAGTGAGCCTAACAATTGCAAAGGTGAATCTAGTGCGAGCAAAATATTCAACAACAACGACAAGTAGCAAGGTAAGCAAGCAAAATATGATATAATTAAAGACTAAGAGACAAATAACCACGAGTAGAGAGTTAGGGTTAGAATAACCGCAACTCCATAGATAAGGATGTATGCCGATGTTCACTTCCTTGGAGGGAAGCTAGTCAACATTGGAGGGGTGGATGTTACCATGAAGGCACACCAACACCACGAAGGCTCATCCCATTCTCCCCTTGGGACAGTGATACGTCTCCAACGTATCTATTGTTTATAAAGTATTCATGCCAAGTTTGCAACAATTTTATATGGTTTTGGTATGATTTGATTAGAACTAACCCGGACTGACGATGTTTCAGTAGAACTACCGTGGTGTTGTTTTTTGTGCAGAAATAAAAGTTCTCAGAATGGGCTGAAAATTTATAGTGATTTTTTACCGACCAAAAGAGACCCCCAAAGCTTCATGGGAGGGCCAGAAGACCCACGAGGACACGACAAGCTCGCCAGGCGCGCCCTCCCCCCAGGGAGGGCCTAGCAAGCTTGTCGCTGCCTCGTGGACTCCCTTCACGTGAGACCGACGCCAAAAATTCCTATAAATACCCAAACCCCCAGAAAGAACCCTAGGTGAGAAGTTCCGCCGTTGTGAGCCTCTGTATCCATGAAAACTCAATCAGGACCCTATTCTGGTACCCTGTCGGAGGGGGAAATCATCACCAGAGGCCATCTTCATCATTCCGGTGGTCTCTAAGATGAGGAGGGAGTAGTTCACCCTCGGGGCTGAGGGTATGTACCAATAGCTATGTGTTTGATCTCTCTATCTCTCTCTCTCTCGTGTTCTTGATTTGGCATGATTTTATGTACCGCGAGCTTTGTTAATATAGTTGGATCATATGGTGCTTTCACCTCTCTATCTTGTTGTGATGAATTGAGTTTTTACCTTTGAGGTTTCACTATTATCGGATTGAATACTTTTATGGATTTGAGAATACTTGATGTATGTCTTGCATATGAATACCCATGGTGACAATGGGGTATTATATTGATTCACTTGATGTATGTTTTGGCACTCAACTCGCGGATTATCGAGGCGACATTGGGGTAATCTATGCATAGGGGTTGATGCACTTTTTGGTCCTACTTTCTCCAGTAGAAACTTGGGGGGCACTCTTTAAGTTCTTTGTGTTGAATTGAATATTATGAATCTGAAGTTGTTTGATGCGTATCGTATAATTGACTCACAGATACTTGTGGTGACATTGGAGTATCTAGGTGACATTAGAGTTGGTTGATGTGTATCATATAATGTTATTTTAGTATGAACTCTAGGGCTGTTCGTGACACTTATAGGATGGCTCAATAGATTGACCGGAAAAGATAACTTTGAGGTGGTTTCATACTCTACAAACAATTTCATCTTATGCTCTCCGCTAGATAAGAACTTTGGAGTGATTCTTTGTCGCACGTTGAGGGATTGTTATATGATTCAATTATGTTAGCACTGTTGAGAGATTGCACTATTGAAAGTATGAACCCTAGGCCTTGTTTCTGAGCATTGCAATACCATTTGTGCTCCGTTTTATCATTTTCTACCTTGCTGTTTTTTTATTTCAGATTGCAAAAACGTATATCTACTATCCATACTACACTTGTATCACCATCTCTTTGCCGAACTAGTGCACCTATACAATTTGCCATTGTATTGGGTGTGTTGGGGACACAAGAGATTTCTTGCATTTGATTGCAGGGTTGTTTGAGAGAGACCGTCTTCATTCTACACCTCCCACGACTTGATAAACCTTAGGTCATCTACTTGAGGGAAAATTGCTACTGTCCTACAAAACTCTGTGCTTGGAGGCCCAACACGAGTCTACAAGAATAAGTTGTGTAGTAGACATCAGACATCACAATGAAGGTGTTTCTCAACCACTAGTGGTATACCTTGAGATGGTCTCCAAACTTCACAATCTTTTTTAGGGTAATCACAATGAACGATTCCTCTCTGAATGACTCATAGCCGCCTAGGAGTCTCCACATCCAAGAGTAAAAAATGCTCAACAAAATCCAAGGGGAAATCGATTTCCTTTGGTGGAAATGTAGACCGGGAGCTCCTCTATCTATTCCCTCAAAGGTGTGATGTGTTATGTTGGAGGGATGTGGCGGCTTTGAATGATCCAAGCTTTTGAGAAATGGAGCAACAGAGAGAAAGTAAGCAACTCAAAAGGCCAATCAATGGATGCCCGCTAGGGAAGATGAAGTGGGCCTAAATAGTCCCACTTCTAAATGTGGTCGTTGGGTAGTGTAGACACCTCCGGGAGGGAAGTCCGAAGGCTCCGGACTGACACTCCAGGGGGGCGGAATATAGCACCTCCTCCGGAGCAGCCTTCGGATCATAAAAGAGAGCAATCAGTGACGCTGGAACCCGGGCACATTGGAGGGTGACTCCGGAGGTTCCGGATGATACTCCGGACAGTGTTTTTCTTGGCATTTGATAGTGTTTGCTGAAGCATATTTATTAGGATTTTATGATGGCACCAGACACGTTTTTAGATGTTGCGGTTAGTGTTTGAACAAGCCAAATATAGGGAATTTCACCATTGGAGATTTGGGTTCCACATTAGTCCATTGAGCACCCCTCTTAATAGTGTAGTGATCCCATACTCAAGAGAACATAAAAGTACATATGATATTCGAATTTACCATCAAAGTTTCTCTTGCGAATAGAGGGACACAATCCACCATTGCTTCAACCTCATTGACTAACCCATATGAAAAATGCTTGGCACATATGACCAGTGATACATCAAATTATCATTATCGTGAAAACCTTAATTAGAAGGAAGATTTCACTTTTATCACCTCTCTCGATCTCCTCTCACAGGGATCCACCATAGCACTTGAAGCCTCACCAACCCCTTCCCATGAAAATATGTCGACCTTTGATATGTCTCTAATGTATCTATAATCTTTGATTGTTTCATGCTATTGTATTATCACTCTTGTTTGCTTTATATGCAAATTTACAATATTTTTATGGACTAACCAATCAACTTAGTGCCCAGTGCTAGTTCCTTTTTTTGTTTCACAGAAAAACCATACCTACTGAAGTCCAAACATGATGAAACTTTACGGTAATTTTTATGGAACATAAGAGACCCTAGAAGCTTAGAAGAGAAACCAGAAGACACAAGAGGGGGCCACAAGCCCTGGCGGCGCACCCAGGGGGTAGGCGTCCCAGGTGAGCTTGTGGGCCCCCTGATGCTCCGTCTGCCCTAATCTCTGGCCTATTAATTCCCTAATATTCCAAAACCCTCGGAGCGAGACCCGAAATAATTCTTCCGCCACCGCAAGACTTTGTTCTGATGTGATCCCATTTGGAGCCCTTTGCCAGTACTATGCCAGAGGGGGAAACCATTTGGGAGGCCAACTTCATCAACCTTGCTACCTCCATGATGATGTGTGAGTAGTTCCTACAGGACCTGCAGGTCCATAGTAGTAGCTAGATGGCTTTCTCTCTCCCTCTTTTGATCTTCAATACAATGACCTACTTTGAGATCAATCCGATATAATCTTTTGCGATGTGTTTGTAGGGATCCGATGAATTGTGGGTTTATGATCAGATTATTCATTGATCTATTTTGAGTTCTTGAGCCTTCATTATTTTGTAATTTTATAGCTTTGTATTTCTCTCTGATCTATTAGTCTACTTTGGCCAAGTTTGATTGATTTATATTCAGTGGGAGAGGTGTTTTGTAGTAGGTTCAATCTTGCGGCGATCCTGTCCAGTGACAGAAAGGAGAAGGGCACATATTTGTATTGTTGCTACCAAGGATAAAACGGCGGGGTTTGATCATACTGTGATCTTATTTTGTCTACATTATTTCATCTTACTTAATATGTTACTCTGTTTGTATGAACTTAATACTTTGAGATGCATGCTGGATAGCGATCTTGGGGTGGAGTAATAGTAGTAGACATCAGTAAGTTTAACGGTCTACTTGTCATGGGGGTAATGCCTATATAATGGTTATGCTTTGGATGATCTTCATAACTATGCGCAATTTTGTCAATTGCACAACAATAAATTGTTTACCTTTCGCTATTCTTCCTCTAAGAGAGATGCCTCTAGTGAATCTATGGCCCCCAGGTCCACTCTACATTTATTTACTAGTTCCTACAATTGCTACCAATTTGCTATCATTATCTTAGTTACTATTATACCTTGCTATCATTATTATTATTTGCTTTTAACCTTCTGCCTAGCAAGAACAAGGGGAGTGACGACCCCCTCACCTTTTTTGGGTGCAAGAAACTCTTTTGTTTGTATGTAGGTGCTGCTAATGTTGTACGTGTGTTGCCTCCTACTGGTTCAATAAACCTTGGTTCTTATCTGAGGGAAATACTTTCTGCTGGTGTGCTACATCACCCTTACTCTTTAGGGAAATTCAACAACTCCGGCGGGAGTAGGAGAATAATTTCTAGCACCGGTGTCGGGGAGGCTTCATCTCACAAATCAGGTGCCTTCGCACAAACACTTTCTTTTTGCCTTGTTTTCATTTTCTTGGCTTTTTCCTTTTTATTTGTTTTCTCTTTCTCCTTTAAAAAAATCAAAAAATACAAAAATACCTTTCTGTACTATCTTTGCTTGAGTTGCCATCATGTCTACTCCTGAAATACCGAGCTTTGCGATTTATCAAGTACTAATAAAAATGATTTCATTATTACTCCTATTGCTCCTCCCTCCACTAGTGCGGACTATCGCTGTTTTGCTCAATCTTGTCATGAAAATTAATGATAAATATTATGATAAGAGGTTTCTTGAGGTTGAAAGGGCCACTAAGAATTTTATGCATGCTCAATATGAACAAAATAAAACTTTTGCTAGGGAAGTTAAGGAACATTTTTATTTGCTTAAAGTGATTAGTAAACAACTTGATGATATTAATAAAGAGGTGGTCAATCTTCAACTACAACTTGTGCAAACTGAAAGTATTGTAGGAAAGATGTCCGGTAAGCAAACCACGCTAGTTAATAAGATGGTTGCCAAACCGGAATCACATTTTCTTGCTAGTAATGATGAAGATGTTAAAACTATTGGTGTATCCACTATTGAATCTTTGTTTAGAAATATTAAAGTTGATAATGAAGGGACTGAAGAAGAGTCAACTTTAGCTAAGAGGTGTCCCAATTATTCGGAGGGTGATGATCTTGTTGCTAATAATGATAAAAGTGGGTTTGAAGAGGTGAAAACTTTACACAGTAATGTTCCCACTACTTTGGATAACAAGGATTTTAATTATGATAGTTGTTCTCTTACTGAATGTATTTCCTTGCTTCAATCCATGATTAATTCACCCAATGCCTATGATCAAAATAAAGCTTTTACGAAACATATTGTAGAAGCTCTTGTCAAAACTAATGAAGAAAGACTTGAATTAGAGGTTTCCTAGAAAGTTGCATGATGAGTGGGAACCCACAATTCAGATGATAATAAAGGATTATGAGTGCAATGCTTTGTGTGATTTAGGAGCTAGTGTTTCAACTATGCCAAAAGTGTTGTATGATGTTCTCGATTTCACCAACATGAATGAATGCTCTTTAAATTTGCACTTAGCGGATTCTACTATTAAAAGGCCTATGGGAAGAGTGAATGATGTTCTTATTGTTGCTAATAGAAATTATGTGCCCATAGACTTTATTGTTCATGACATTTAGTGTAATCCTTCTTGTCCAATTATACTCGGGAGACTGTTTTTTTTAGAACTATAGGTGCTAATATCGACATGAAGGAAGGTAATATACGGTTCCAATTCCCTCTAAAGAAAGGTATGGAACACTTTCCGAGAAATAAAATTAGACCTTCTTATGAATCCATCATGAGATCCACCTATGGCATTGCTTTTTCAAGATGATAATACTTGATATCTTGCATTATGCCTAGCTAGGGGCATTAAACAATAGTCGTGTTGGGAGGCAACCAAATAGTTATATTTATTTTGTCCTTTATTGTTCCAGTGTGCCAACATGATTATTTCTATTGTATTAATTATGTTTGTATCTTTTTTTTAATTTTTGTGCCAACTAAAGCCTTTAGGGTGATTTGGATGCTTGTTTATTTGGTTTTGTGGAGAAATAGAAATTTTTACGTCCAATAATTGAATTGTTTATCTGTACAAGAACATGACATATTGCTGAAGTTTTAATACAGTGCTCCAATGCAAATTGTCTATGTTTTCCTAATTTTTTATAGTTTTAAGAGTTACATAGGTATGATTATTAATTAGATCTTTATGTGTTGTTTTGTTTTTGAAAAATTCTATTTTTATTGCATAATTTGCTTATTTTAAAGTTTCTACAACTTATATTAGGGGATATAAATTGTAGAAATGATAGAATACAATTGGTATTATGTGGGAATAGTTATAAATCTTGTCTTGATACTACCCAAGTGATTGATTTATATTATTATACTAACCTATCTCAAGAGTTTCTTTAAGTTTTGTGTGAATGAAGTTTCCAAGTTTTGGGTGAGATAGAGATATGGAGGAGAACAAGGAGCGGCAAGAGCCTAAGCTTGGTGATGCCCAAGGAACCTCAAGGTAACATTCAAGGAAGACTCAATCATCTAAGCTTGGGGATGACCCGGAAGGCATCCCCTCTTTCGTCTTCAATAGTATCGGTAAACTTCACTTGAAGGTATATTTTTATTCTTCACATGATATGTGTTTTGCTTGGAGCATCTTTGCTTTTATTTCTCTTTGTTTGCTGTTTGTCACAATCATATTTTCCTGGACACATTTATTATGAGCCACACATTTATCTCATTTATAAACACTACAAAAAAAACACTTCCGTGATAATACGTCATTATCACAGTAGGTCATGTTTTCTGTCATGCATGTACATCTATGAAGATTTCATGACAGAATCAAGATAATCATACCTGTGCTGTCGTAGAAGTGTCCCATGACAATACTGAAATTATCATCACGGAAGTGTCCACTTCCATGACGATAAATGCCACGTCATGGAAGTGTTTTCGTCAAGGGTAACCGACACGTGGCATCCACCGTAACGGGTCGCCGTTAAGCTATTGGGTTCGGTTTTGGATCCGATAACCCGCTAACAGCCCGGACCAATGGCAATTTTCCACATGTAAATTTCTAATTCGCCGTAGGATCCATGTGTCAACTCATTGTTGGGACAGATGTCATCCATACAATGGACGCAACGCGCGTATCATACGTTGACATGTGGCACGGCCCAACAGTAGCCCATTTAAGGTAAAAAGGCCGGCCCAGCCAAAGGCCCACAGGATTTTGTCATACACTACTAGGCCGACTCGTTAAGATCCTGCCATGAGTTGGGCCAAATTATGGCCCACATCAGATCCGGCCTGTTAGATGTTGATACGTCTCCAACGTATCTATAATTTATGAAGTATTCATGCTGCTATATTATCATTCTTGGATGTTTTACAATCATTTTATAGCAACTTTATATCATTTTTGGGACTAACTCATTGACATAGTGCCCAGTTCCAGTTGCTGTTTTTTGCTTGTTTTTTACATCGCAGAAAATCAATATCAAATGGAGTCCAAACACAACGAAACTTTTTGTGGATTTTTATGGACCAGAAGACATCCGATGGGCCAGAGCAGTACCTGGGGGGTGCCCCGAGGGGGGCACAACCCACCAGGGCGTGCTTGGGCCCCCAGGCGTGCCCCGGTGGGTTGTGCCCACCTCGGTGGACTCCCGCACAGCCTATTCACCCTATAAATTGCCAAATATTCCAAAAACCCTCGCAGAGACCCTAGATTAGAAGTTCCGCCGCCGCAAGCCTCTGTAGCCACGAGAAACCAATCTAGACCCCGTTCCGGCACCCTGCCGGAGGGGGGAATCATCACCGGTGGCCATCTTCATCATCCCAGCGGCCACCATGATGAGGAGGGAGTAGTCCACCCGCGGGGCTGAGGGTTTGTACCAGTAGCTATGTGTTTAATCTCTCTCTCTCTCTCATGTTCTTGAGATGTCACAATCTTCATGTATCGCGGGCTTTGTTAATATAGTCGGATCATATAGTGTTTTCCCCTCTCTATCTTGTTGTGATGAATTGAGTTTTCCCTTTGAGATTTTGTTTTATCGGATTGAATACTTTTATGGATTTGAGAACACTTTATGTATGTCTTGCTGTGAATACCCGTGGTGACAATGGGGTATCGTATTGATTCACTTGATATATGTTTTCGCACTCAACTCGCGGATTCCCGAGGTTACATTGGGGTAATCAATGCATAGGGGTTGATGCACATTCTTGTCTTTGTTTCTCCGATAGAAATCTTGGGGCACTCTTTGAGGTTCTTTGTGTTGGATTGAGTATTATGAATCTGAAATTATTTGGTGTTATTTTAGTATGAACTCTTGGATAGATCGATCGGAAAGAATAGCTTCGAGGTGGTTTCGTACCCTACAAACAATTTCTTCTTATGTTCTCCGCTAGATAGGAACTTTGGAGTGATTCTTCATCGCACTTTAAGGGATTGTTATATGATCCAATTATATTAGCATTGTTGAGAGGTTGCACTAGTGAAAGTACGGACCCTAGGCCTCATTTTCAAGCATTGCAATACCGTTTGTGCTCCGTTTTATCAGTTGCTACCTTGCTGTTTTTTATTGTTCCTATTACAAAAATCAATATCTACTATCATTACTACACTTTTATAACCATCTCTTCACCGAACTAGTGCACCTATACAATTTGCCATTGTATTGGGTGTGTTGGGGACACAAGAGACTTTTTATTATTTGGTTGCAGGGTTGTTTGAGAGAGACCATCTTCATCCTACACCTCCCATGGATTGATAAACCTTAGGTCATCCACTTGAGGGAAATTTGCTACTGTCCTACAAAACTCTACGCTTGGAGGCCCAACACGAGTCTACAAGAACAAGTTGTGTAGTAGACATCAAGCTCTTTTCTGGTGCCATTGCCGGGGAGGTGAGTGCTTGAAGGTATATCTTTCGATCTTGCAATTGAATATTTTAGTTTCTTGTTTTATCACTAGTTTGGTTTATAAAAAGAAAACTAAAAAAAATGGAGATTGGGTTACCTCAAGTTGTTCTTAATCTTTATAATGTCTATCTTGAGAATAGGGATTCCGATAATTGTGCTCAATTACTAGAAAAAGAATTCAACAAAATTTATGGCATAAAAATGTTGGATGATGGGTATGATTGCAATATTGCTAGTATGAATTCTTTGTATATCCATGATGTTAATGATGATTGCATTAGTCATGATAATGATGTCTCCTATAAGAATGTCAATTTTTGCGGAGTGAATTGGGAGTGCAATTGCACACCAAAAAGGGAAGATAGATTTTGTAAGAAGCATAAATATTTAGAAACGAAAAAGTTGCAAGAGAGGCTAGATGATTGTGCTGAAAGATTTATTTTTTCTCGCCATCCTTGTGAACTTTGCAATGAACATGGTCATTTAAATCTCCAATGCAAATTGTTTCATGATCAAATCGTGTCCAAAAATTGTGATAACTTGATTACCCTTGAGCATCATAAAGAGCTTAGTCTTCTTTTGGGGTATGAAGAAATGAAACGTATAACTGAGGGTATTCCAAAATTTAATCTCAAGAGATTTCTTGATTTTGATCTAGAGGAAATTTATATGTTTTGTGCGGTAAATTGTATTGAGAATCCTTATATTGACAACTATCTAAAGACAAGAAAACAAATAGAATATGAAGAGAGTACTAATGAAAGGGAAAATATTTCCCAATACCCTCCTAGTGTTTATTATGATGAATCAGGTAACGAGGAGGAGCTTCCTATCCAATCAATCTCTTCAACAAGAAGCTCAAAAAATTTGATTAAACCCATACGTGAGGTGGTGAAGAAGAAAAGGAAAAGAAGGAGAAGTATAGGTAAAAAGGTAACTCTCCCAAGTAATATTGCTCCTATCACCATTGTGCCTCATGAAAGTGAATCAAATATGTTGATGGAGGATGATGATATTGAGTATGATTTTGTGATGCCTACTACTTGTTGTAATGATTATGATTGGGAAGATAATGATACTTCTTATAATCTTGGAAATCTTTTTGGCACCAACTTGGGAAATTATGATGATAGCAATTGTTATACCATTGGTGCTATTCATACTATTAATGATGAGAGTGATTATGCTTATGATATGCCAAGTCACAAGCTTGGGGATGCTATGTTTGATGAGAATGACATGTTTGAGAATTTATTTGTTGTAATTAATGTTTGTCCCAAGCTTGGGGATGATATGCTTAATGAAGATGATCTTTTTAGTCCCCCTATTTTGAATGATCAAATTTGCTATGATGATTGCATGCCTCCTATCTATGATGAGAACAAAGTTGCTACTTATGATGATTATTGTGATGATACTTATGTTATAAAAAGTAGTGATGATTATATTTATAAAACTTGTCATAGTTATGATTACCCTTTTCCTGAACATTACTCTTTTAATCTGGAAACAATTTATAGTATTCGAGTTTCATATGATACTCCCACCATTGTGAATGAGAATAAATTTTCTTATGTGGAGAGTAATAAATTTTTTACGCACGTGGATCATGAAAAGAATGCTTTATGTGATGGATATATTGTTGAATTCATTCATGATGCTACTGAAAATTATTATGAGAGAGGAACTTATGATTCATGATGCTCTCTTTATGTTTCAATTCTTATCTTCTATGTGAGCATCATTGAAATCATCATGCCTAGCTAAAAGGCATTAAAGAAAAGCGCTTGTTGGGAGACAACCCAACATTTACCCCTACTGTTTTTATGTGTTCACATGATTATGATACTGTATTAATCATTTTTTATTGCTTTTGTTTCAATAAAGTGCCAAGTAAAGCCTTTGGGATAGTGTGGATGATAGTTGACTCGAATCTGTGCAAAAACAGAAACTTTTGCGCTCAGTCCAGGAATTTTGAAAATTTACTGGAACGTGTTTTTGATCTGAATATTTTACAGCTGATAGATATACAAATTCTCTACGTTTTACTAATTTTTCAGAATTTTTGGAGTATCATAAGTGTGGTTGGAGTACAGATTACTACAGACTGTTCTGTTTTTGACAGATTCTGTTTTCAATGCATAGTTTGCTTGTTTTCTAGTTTCTATGGCTTATATTGCTTAATATAAATTGTGGAAATTGTAGAGTACAGTAGGCATTGTGTGAGAACAATTATGAATCTTGTCTTTGACAGTACCAAAGTTAAATGGTTTGCTCTTTATCATACTAACCTATCTCACGAAGTTCCGTTAAGTCTTGTGTGATTAAAGTTTTCAAGTTTTGGGTGAGATGTCAATATGAGGAGAATAAGGAGTGACAAGACCCTAAGCTTGGGGATTCCCAAGGCACCCCAAGGTAATATTCAAGGAAGATCCAAGCAACTAAGCTTGGGGATGCCCCGGAAGGCATCCCCTCTTTCGTCTCCAACATTATCGGTAACCTCACTTGGAGCTACATTTTTTCGTCACATGATATGTGTTTTGCTTGGAGCGTCATTTTCTTGTTAGGATTTGCTTCCTGTTATTTAGAATAATGTTTTGCATCTTTCTTTTCAATAAAAATGTCAAGGATAGCCTTTACCATGCTCATTTTGCAAGTATATGAGTTGCTGTCTCAAAACAGAAAGTTTACCGATGTTGCAAAAATTTCCGAGAAAAGTCAGAATGCGATAAAATGTTGAAACTTTTTGCACAGTAATATATGATAAATTTTCTACAGTGTGGTAAATTTTCATAATTTTTGGAGTTAAAGAAGTATTGATACTCTTGCATTCTTTACAGACTATACTGTTTTGGCAGATTGCTGTTATGATTGCATTGTTTGCATATGTTTGCTTGTTTAATGATTCTATTTGAGGATAGGAGTATTAAATATGCAGAGGCATTTAGTATGCAATGTTGAATAATAATTTTGTGATTTTCTACAGTAGAGAATGATAAGGTTTTTGCATTGGTTTATACTAACTTATCTCACGAGTTCTTGTTGAGTTTTGTGTGTATGAAGTTTTTAAGATTTAGGGAAACCGTGATATAAAAGGAATTAAGGAGATGTAAAAGCTCAAGGTTGGGGATGCCCAAGGCATCCCAAGTTAATATTTCAAGAAGTATCAAGCATCTAAGCTTGGGGATGCCCCGGTAGGCATCCCACCTTTCTTCATCAACAATTATCGGTTAGTATCGGTTGAGCCTAAGTTTTTGCTTCTTCACTTGAGTTGTGCTATTCTTGGAATGTCATTTTGTTTTGTTTTACTTGCTTTTTTAATAAAATACTTAGATCTGAAAGTTTTTAAATAAGAGAGAGTCCTCAATTAGCTACCCCTTCACTTAACTACTCGCTTGATCTTCACTTATATCTTTTGGAGTAGTTTGTCATTTACTCTCGTGCTTCACTTATATCCTATGAGTAAATTGTTGAATGAATTGAATATCATGAAGTTGAAATTATATGTTCATATCATGCCTAGTGGTAGCTTCACATTGGGTTTAGAAAGTGAAATCTTTTGAAGCTTGATAATCACAATATTGGTCATACAAGCAATTCATGAATGATTACTATAAGGAAGAGAACTTTCACATGCAAATACACTATCTTGGAAATCTTTTGTGATTGTGAGCCCCCATCAAAATATTATATGCCAAAATTGTTGACGTTGGACAAGGAAGACAACGTAATGATTTATGTTTGTTCATATTCACATAGAAGTTATATTGTCATAGATCCTTCAACATGTGGTGCTTGCCCCCCATCTTTGCTAGCCAAAAATTCCGCACCAAGTAGAGATACTACTTGTGCATCCAAAAACCCTTAAACCCAAATCTTATTTTCAAGAGTCCACCATACCTACCTAAGGATTGAGTAAGATCCTTCAAGTAAGTTGTCATCGGTGCAATAAGGCAATAAAAATTGCTTCTAAAAGTGTTAGATCATTTAATGTAAGAGAAAATTGAGCGTTGTACGAACTTGTGATGGCAAAGAATAAAAGCGACAGACTGCATAATAAAGGTTGCTATCATAAGGGGCAATATAACGTGACGTTCTTTTGCACTAAGGGATTGAGCATACAAACAAAAAGCGCATGGCAACCTCTGCTTCCCTCTGCGAAGGGCCTACCTTTTACTTTTATGTATTTACTTTCATGCAAGAGTCAAAGTTTTTCTCTCTATTCTTTTTTATTTTTCTCTTTTGGCAAGCATCATGTGGTGAGGAAAGATCTAGGCACATATATCCAGTTCGATATGGGTAGCATGAGTTATTATTGTTGACATCACCCTTGAGGTGAATACGTTGGGAGGCGAAATTATAAGCCCCTATCTTTCTATGTGTCCGGTTGAAACGTTTTGCTCATGTGTATGCGGTGAGTGTTAGCAATCATAGAAGGCTATATGATGGTTGAGTATGTGGAGCTCTTACTTAGACTCTATTGAATAAGTTGAATTGCAATTATTTGGTGACTAATAATATAGGTTGTTGAGTTTCAAGAGAATTCATTGTTTGAACCTTAACATGTGAATTGGTTGCCACTTTAACATGATGAGTTTTATGAGAAAGAGTTGCTGTTATGATGCTAGGAAAAGTGATTGAAATTACTATTGATCAAACTTATGCACTTTGCTAGCATTCACACTTCATAAATTATTTCTTTTATCATTTACCTACTCGAGGACGAGTAGGAATTAAGCTTGGGGACGCTGATACGTCTCCAACGTATCTATAATTTATGAAGTATTCATGCTTCTATATTATCATTCTTGGATGTTTTACAATCATTTTATAGCAATTTTATATAATTTTTGGGACTAACTTATTGACATAGTGCCCAGTGCCAGTTGCTGTTTTTTGCTTGTTTTTTACATCGCAGAAAATCAATATCAAACGGAGTCCAAACACAGCGAAACTTTTTATGGATTTTTTATGGACCAGAAGACATCCAATGGGCCAGAGAAGTACCTGGGGGGTGCCCCGAGGGGGGCACAACCCACCAGGGCGTGCCTGGGCCCCCAGGCGTGCCTCGGTGGGTTGTGCCCACCTCGATGGCCTCCCGCACCGCCTCTTCGCCCTATAAATTGCCAAATATTCCAAAAACCCTCACGGAGACCCTAGATCAGAAGTTCCGCCGCTGCAAGCCTCTGTAGCCACGAGAAACCAATCTAGACCCCGTTCTGGCACCCTGCCGGAGGGGGGGAATCATCACCGGTGGCCATCTTCATCATCCCTGCGGCCACCATGATGAGGAGGGAGTAGTCCACCCTCGGGGCTGAGGGTTTGTACCAGTAGCTATGTGTTTAATCTCTCTCTCTCTCTCGTGTTCTTGAGATGTCACGATCTTGATGTATCGCGGGCTTTGTTAATATAGTCGGATCATATAGTGTTTTCCCCTCTCTATCTTGTTGTGATGAATTGAGTTTTCCATTTGAGATTTCGTTTTATCGGATTGAATACTTTTATGGATTTGAGAACACTTTATGTATGTCTTGCTATGAATACCCGTGGTGACAATGGGGTATCGTATTGATTCACTTGATATATGTTTTGGCACTCAACTCGCGAATTCCCGAGGTGACATTGGGGTAATCTATGCATAGGGGTTGATGCACGTTCTTGTCTTTGTTTCTCCGGTAGAAATCTTGGGGCACTCTTTGAGGTTCTTTATGTTGGATTGAGTATTATGAATCTAAAATTATTTGGTGTTATTTTAGTACGAACTCTTGGATAGATCAATCGGAAAGAATAGCTTCGAGGTGGTTTCGTACCCTACAAACAATTTCTTCTTATGTTCTCCGCTAGATAGGAACTTTGGAGTGATTCTTCATCGCACTTTGAGGGATTGTTATATGATCCAATTATATTAGCATTGTTGAGAGGTTGCACTAGTGAAAGTACGGACCCTAGGCCTCATTTTCAAGCATTGCAATACCGTTTGTGCTCCGTTTTATCAATTGCTACCCTGCTGTTTTTTATTGTTCCTATTACAAAAATCAATATCTACTATCATTACTACACTTTTATCACCATCTCTTCGCCGAACTAGTGCACCTACACAATTTGCCATTGTATTGGGTGTGTTGGGGACACAAGAGACTTTTTATTATTTGGTTGCAGGGTTGTTTGAGAGAGACCATCTTCATCCTACACCTCCCACGGATTGATAAACCTTAGGTCATCCACTTGAGGGAAATTTGCTACTGTCCTACAAAACTCTGCGCTTGGAGGCCCAACACGAGTCTACAAGAACAAGTTGTGTAGTAGACATCACATGTCTGCCATGTTTTGGCCCAAATGACGACCCATATCAGATCCGGCCCATTAAGAGTGCCATGTTTTGGGCGAAATGACGACCCATATCGGATCCGGCCCATTAACTGCCTGACATATTTTGGGACAAATTACAACCCATATAAGATCTTACCCGTTAACAGGCACTGTGCTTTCGGCCCCATTGGGGGCCCATTTGAACTACAGCCTCTTAAAGGCCCGTGTAATAGTTCGGCTCGATATTACTTTCGGCCTGTTAGTGGCCCTTGGTACATATGGGCCATTTTCGGCCCGGTTTCACTTTCAGCCATTTGACGGCCCGTGCTGCATGTGGGCCTATTTCTGGTCCGAAGTGACTTTCGGCCTCTTAACAGCCCGTAGTCTCCGTGGATACATTTTAGCCCAACCTAACTATTGCCCCGTGATAAAACTATGGCCCGACACATATTTTGGCCTGTTAACGGCCCGTCTTGTGGTTGGGACAATCATGGGCAAACGTCACTATTCAGGCCCAATCTACTTTTCAGACTGTTAAAAGCCCATTTTATTTTCTGGCCCAACTTAGGCAACTGGTTTACTTGGCCTGTTAGTGGCCCACAGCTAAGAGTTAGTGAGTTTACGTCTAGGCCGTCTATTGGTCGGAGATGATTGTAGCCCCACGTTTCGGCCCATTTATAGCGATTGGCGGGCCGGCCGGTTTTACTACCGTAGTTTTTTGTATATAAACCAAATGTTCAGGCCCATTGCACTCCGTCAAAGCTTACGGCCTTTTCAGAGAGTGACGACAGCATATACAAAAAATGAATTACAACATCATGACGAAGAATAAACCTAGACTATACAACAAAGAAATTACTGCATATTACATGCACTGGGCATAAAAGTTCGCCGCCAGCAATAATAAAGCACAACCAGACAAAAGATTATATACACTGGGCATCAAATGCCTCCACCAATGCAAATAAACACGCCGCCAAAAATAATATACAGAACTGACAACACTTCAACACAGTTCAAGATAGGTTAGCACTGCCTGGGAGCTGCAGTGCCAGCAGCTGAGCAAGCTGATGAGACTGCACTTGTTTGACACTAATATCCAAGTCTAGCTGCATAGCATCAATATACGTCCTGTACTTTTGGTTAACTCTTCCATAGAGATGGGAGTTCCAGTAGGAGTTGAGCTGAAGCATGTCGTTCTGCTTGAATCTGAGATTGCAGAAGTCGAGCAGATTCAGGCGGCGACTTCATCGAGCTTGTGTCACTACTATTAGCGAGTACATTCGACACTACATCAAGACATGACTTTGGCATTGTATATCTATCCCCAAGATGTGTTGCCTTCTTCCCTGCAATATATGTTAGAGGGACAAGCAATGGGTTCGTCTCACTGTCATTGTGGCAGTTCTTCTTGGCGTCAGTGATATCATCCTGAAAGAGAAAAAAGCAGACAGATAACAGGCTTTGCACGTATAAGCACCAGTGCTGTCGATTCATCCCATTTCTTAGTGGCAAATAAAGAGAATTGGTTTAAAATAGAATTAAAATAGTTCATAGTTAAGACATGGCAGGAAATGGCATTGTGCAGGAGTGGCCAACTTCACCACACCACTGGATTACAGATCAAGAACACAAGCATACATGCAGTGCTAAAGAATGTATAAGCATCGATGGTGAGTGTAATGTCAATTTATCCCATTTCAGATTGGTAAATAAAGAGACACGATTTAATTAACATGAACATAATATGCATTGTTCATAGTTAAGACATAGCAGGATATGACATTGTCCTAGAGTTGGTAGTTTCACCACACCACTGGATTATAGATCAACAACACTAGCATACATGTAGTGCTAAAGAAGATCACTTGCTATGTTAAGTTTAATTTACATGGTATGAATAAGGAACTAGGTTATACAACTAAAGACTGAAATTGAGAAGGAGAAACTTATGTTTATGGACTTCTTCATAATAAACTTTAAACATGTAATTTGATGCAAACAACAAAAATAAATACTAGTTGCGTTAGTAATGAAGACCGGCTCTATAAAGCCCTTTTCCATGTTGATGGAGGGCAATTAAAGAAGTTTACCACAAAGTCTTATTCATAAGCATTGCCTTTATTCTATATTTTGTTAAGAGTAAATATAGATGTGATAATATAGGAACAAATGGAGATTATTTAAGCTAAGATGCAGAGTGATGCTATATAATCAACTAGCTATAAATGTAGGTACATCATACAGGCAAAAGGTATTGACAAGAGTAGTGCAGAGATAAACATCTTTAGTAGCATTGATTTTATTCAACATTTTGGTAAGAGTAAACATAGATTTGATGTGTAGAAAATGGAGGCCAAGGGAAAATAAGCTACAAAGTGATGGAACATGAACAACTAGCTGACAATATAAGTACAGTGATAAAGGACAACATATACTTACAAGAACAATATAGAGCTAAACTTCTTCATAAGCATTGGGTTTATTCTGCATTAATGTAAGCATTAATATAGATCTGATAATTAGGAGCGAACAGTGGATATGCAGGTTATCATGAACAGTGATGTCACATAATCAACCAGGTATGAATGTAAGTACAGCGATACAAGACAACACGTACTAACAAGAGCAAAGCAGCGAGCAGCAAAGTTGCGATATCCTAGGTTTTGTGGCGCTGGTTCTATCGCCAATATAAGTGGGGTGTTGTCTAATTTCTCCAGTACCACCACCTTTTTCAAGGACTTTGCTTCTACTCCTTCAGGTTCTGCAATCACCCTCTTCCTTTTGGATGTCTGATACACAGGAACAACATTTGAATGGAAAAACATGGTATGATGACAAATGTAATATGTATTGACAATGGGTGGGCATGGCATCCTCACATATATGATGAGTAAACTAAGAATATGGCGGTTCAAAGAAGCAGAAGAAATGCAAGACAGCTTACGCAAGTTACGTGCAACCAATAAAATGTGATGCCCCTGACTTAATCATGCACTAACCATACACGCAAATGCGCACGATCAATATCAGAGACTCACGGGAAGATATCACAACACAACTCTAGATACAAAATAAAATAATACAAGCTTTATATTACAAGCTAGGGGCCTCGAGGGCTCGAATGCATAAGTTCGAATACATGAGTCAGCGGAAGCAACAATAATTGAGTACGAACATAAGATAACAAGTTTGCCTTAAGAAGGTTGTGCAAAACAATGCCATCTAGATTAAAAAGGCGCAGGCCTCCTGCCTGGGAGCCTCTGAACTACTCCTAGTCATTGGTCTTCACGTAGTAGTAAGCTCTGTCGGTGAAGTAGTAGTCATCTACGGGGTCAGCTGACTCCGGGGCTCCATCATCTGATCGCAGCAATCGGGTATGTGGGAAAAGGGTTAGCAAAGCAACCGTGAGTACTCATCCAAAGTACTCGCAATACTTACATCAGATCTATGCTAACTATGTATCGGTATCAAAGGGAAGGGGCTGTATCTGTGGACTATAATGCAGAATTGCTGGAATAGAGGGGATGGCCTAGCCTATCGAAGACTAGCATCTTGCAGCGTCTTGCAGCAACAGAAGAGAGTAGAGTAACATAACATATAGTAACAAGTATATATAAGCCATGCCCAGAGATCCTTACTTGACTCCCTGCGAGCAAGTGATCTCGGAGCCATCATAACAGTTTAGTATCACAAGTATCTGGTTCAAGTTATATAAGATTTGGATACAACTCTGATCATCCTGTTACCGTGAACATGACTATTCGAATAGATAACTTCCATGCAGGGGTGCACCAACTTACCCAACATGCTCGATTAACTCTGGCCGGACACACTTTTCCTGGTCATGCCCGGCCTCGGCTGATCGACACACCATAGACCTACCTAGGCTCCGCAGAGAGGTCCTCACCAGTCTACATTAAGTGCTCAGGGGTCTTTGAGGGAGTCCTGGATTAAGGGGTCCTCTGTCATCCAGGCTACGTAATGTGGGCCGGACTGATGGGCCATGAAGATACAAGACAGAAGACTCTCTCCCGTGTCCGGATGGGACTCTCCTTGGCATGGACGACAAGCTTGGCATTCGGATATGAAGATTCCTTTCTCTTTAACTGACTTTGTACAACCCTAGTCCCCTCCGGTGTCTATATAAACCGAAGGGTTTAGTCCGCAGAGGCAATCATAATCAGACAGGCTAGACTTCTAGGGTTTTAGCCATTATGATCTCGTGGTAGATCAACTCTTGTAATACTCATATTCATCAAGATCAATCAAGCAGGACGTAGGGTATTACCTCCATAGAGAGGGCCCGAACCTGGGTAAAACATCGTGTCCTCCGTCTCCTGTTACCATCGACCTTAGACGCACAGTTCGGGACCCCCTACCCGAGATCCGCCGGTTTTGACACCGACATTGGTGCTTTCATTGAGAGTTCCACTGTGTCATCGCTAGAAGACTCGATGGCTCGATCAATCATCCACAACAATGCTGCCTTGAGGGAGGTCTTTCTCCTCGGCCAGATCTTCATATTCGGCGGCTTCATACTGCGGGCCAACTCGCTTGGCCATCTAGAGCAGATCGACAGCTACGCCCCCGGCCATCAGGTCAGGTTTGGAAGCTTGAACTACGTTGCTGATATCCACGAAGACTTGATCTTCGACGGATTCGAGCCCATGGCAGCCGCTCCCTGCCACCGCGATGAACATGACCTAAATCTGTCATCGGACCTTACCCGGGAGATAGCGCCTGTGACTGCTCTGGCCCTAGATCCGGAGCAGATGGCGCCACCCGAGGACGGGAAGCTCAACCCCGCCACGGAAGCCACAGACTCAGCGGTGTTGGAGCCGCACACAGACCCAACTTTGAACGAGATCTGTGTCACCGGAACCTCAGATTCGTCTCCGGCCACTGGTTCCGAACCGCGTGCGTCCGCGTCCATCGAGCTCGATCGGGCGCCGATCGTCGAGTTCAGCTCCGCGGACATCTTCCGGCACTCACCTTTGGGTGATGTGCTAAACTAATTAAAAACCCTCTCCTTAGCGGAGGACTCACAGCCGAATTATATTCGGTTTGAACTGGAGGCTAATGACGGAGAATTTCACTTCCCACCCACCGCCCACTTCATTGCCATTGTCGAAGACTTAACCGACATGCTCGATTACGACTCCGAAGACATCAACGGTATGGATGACGATGCCGGAGAGGAGCAGGCCCAAAACCCGCCGTTTACTGGGCGCTGGACAGCCACCTCCTCGTATGACGTATACATGATGGATACTCCCAAAGAGAATAACGGCGATAACGAGAAAGATCCAGTCGAGGATAAACCTCCTGAGACACAGCCAAAGCGCCGATGTTAGCGGCACCGCTCTAAATCACGTCGTGGAAAAGACAGCAATACCGGCACAAGAGAAAACAATACTTCGGACGATGCCGAAGACAAAGAAGATCCCATCGAGCCGACTTCCGAACAGGACGATAGGGAAGATGGGCAAGTCAGCCCTGACAAACAGGCCATAAACGAAGACTCGGAGGACAGCAACTATCTTCCACTCTCCGAAGACGAGGTGAGCCTCAGCGATGAAGACTTCATCGTGCCTGAGGAACCCATCGAGTAGGAGTGCTTTAAGCGCCGGCTAATAGCCACTGCGAGGAGCCTGAAAAAGAAACAGCAGCAGCTCCAAGCTGATCAAGATCTACTCAATGACAGATGGACTGATGTCCTGGCAGCCGAGGAATATGGACTCGAGCGCCCCATTAAAAGTTACCCGAAGCATAAACTGCTACCCCAATTCGACGACGAGGCACTTGAGCCCATGCCATCAACGCGTAATGCGGCTGACCGACCACCACGTGGCCGGGACAAAGCGGCAACCCAAGCCGAACACCTGCCCATACTATCTCGCCGTAAAGGCAAAGACACTACAGCTCGGGAATACACATATGACCTGCGGCAAGACCTGGAGAACAGAGCAGGTCAGTCCAGATCGATCTACGGATCGAGGGGGCATGCCCTGGCGCGCGACGACGGCTATCAAGACAGACATAACGAGCATAACAACGTCCGGGCCGAAAACCGCAGATGGACTACATCTGCACTACGTCGCGACTTGGCCCGATATAGAGGCGTCGCACATCCCCTTTGCTTCACTGATGAAGTAAAGGAACACGAATTCCCCGAAGGGTTTAAACCCATGAATATCGAATCATACGATGGAACAACAGATCCCGCAGTATGGATTGAAGATTTCCTTCTCCATATCCACATGGCCCACGGTGATGACATCCATGCCATCAAATACCTCCCACTAAAATTAAAGGGACCAGCGCGGCACTGGCTGAACAGCCTCCCAGAGAACTTCATTGGCAGCTGGGAAGACTTGGAAGACGCTTTCCATGATAACTTTCAAGGTACATATGTCCGGCCTCCGGATGCCGACGACCTAAGTCACATCATCCAGCAGCCCGGGGAGTCAGCCAGGAAGCTCTGGACTAGGTTCCTAATTAAAAAGAACCAAATTGTCGATTGTTCGGACGCCGAAGCCCTCGCGGGCTTTAAACATAGCATCCGAGACGAATGGCTTGCCCGCCACCTCGGTCAAGAAAAACCAAAATCTATGGCAGCCCTTACCGCTCTGATGACCCGCTTCTGCGCGGGAGAGGATAGCTGGCTCGCTCGTAGAAGCAACAGCACCAGTGATCCAGGCACTTCCGAAGTTCGAGACAGCAACGGCAAGCCACGACGCAATAAACACAAGCGTCGAAATAATAATGAAGGAACGCAAGACACGGCGGTAAACGCCGGATTCAGCGGCTCCAAAACCAGTCAACGGAAAAAGCCATTCAAGGCAAACAGAGACGAACCATCCAATTTAGACAAGATACTGGATCGGCCCTGCCAGATTCATGGGACCCCCGATAAACTAGCCAATCACACCAACAGAAGCTGTTGGGTCTTCAAACAAGCCGGCAAGCTTAACGCCGAACACAAGGGGAAGGGGCCGCCCAGTGACAGCGATGACGAAGAGAAGCGCCAACCGAACACCGGGGGTCAGAAGTAATTTCCCCCTGAAGTAAAAACAGTCAACATGGTATACGTGACACACATCCCTACAGAGGAGCGCAAGCGCGCACTATAGGATGCCAATGCCATAGAGCCAGGCACCCCAAAATTAAGCCAATGGGCGGCCTGCCCGATCACTCTTGATCACAAGGACCACCCAGCCAGTATCCGTCACGAAAGTTCGGCAGCTCTTATCCTCGATCCAATTATCGATGGGTTCCATCTCACGAAAGTCCTTATGGACAGCGGCAGTAGTCTTAATCTACTCTACCAAGACACTGTCCGCAAAATGGGCATTGATCCTTCGCGAATCAAGCACACCATAGCTACCTTCAAGGGAGCAGTGTCCGGCGTAGAAGCTCGCTGCACGGGCTCAATTACATTGGAAGTCGTTTTCGGCTCGCCGAACAACTTTAGAAGCGAAGGCTTGACCTTCGATATTGTACCGTTCCGCAGCAGCTACCACGCACTACTCGGGCGTACCACTTTTACTCGTTTTAATGCAGTCCCACATTACGCCTATTTCAATCTTAAGATGCTCGGTCCACGCGGCGTCATCACAATAAACCGAAATACGGAATGCTCCCTCCGTACAGAGGAGCGTACTATGGCTGCTGCAGCCGAAGTACAAAGCGGCCTTATCAAGCCGCGTATCTCATCGGCCGTCAAGCCGCCGGTCTCTACTAAACAGGACCAATCAATCTCAGAGTTGGATTAGCAGTTCGGCCTCCGTCGTCCGCCCCATATAGCCGCGAAGTTTACACCACGCATGCATAATTATGCACTTAAAATACCATGGTCATCGGCGGAGGCACAGTACGGACAGGCCTACAATGCGGTCCGCACCCTCATAGTCTTTTTACCTTTTCTAACTATTTTTTATCCTTTATGACAGGTGATTCCAAGCCTGGTCATCTTACGGACTCTTTCTAAAGTTCGGCTTCGTATAAATAGCCAATGGCTATTCCTACTAAGGAGTCCTTTAACCGAGGCAAGGCAGCGCAGACGTGCGACAGGAGGTCCTAATAATTTTTGTAAGACCGCACTCTTTATTTTAAAACTGTAAAGTGCCTTTTTCCTCAGCCCTCGGCCCCCGGCATGTTAAATAGCCCAGGTAGGGGCGTTATAATCTGTAGAATTGCGTTTGACGTGTCAATCAGATTCCAGTGAACATAACCCGTATTCAGTATTCGCTTTTTCTACGTACTGAATTTTGCTTTTTCGGTTGTTTCACGAACGCACCTCGGCACAAATTGCCAGGGGCTCGATACGGCAACACATGAGTTGCCGACAAGTCCAAACAGCTTTTCAGCACACTTCGGCGTCACGAGTTTGGCCTTATATGCATTAGCTCCGAATCATGTCTTTGGTCAATAGTTGGGTTGCCCGGCTCCTGTGCTTACTACCTTACGTTCCGCTATATCGGCTAGGGTAGTAAAGGGAGAACTACTGCGATTGTGTCCTGGTTTATCCGGATGAGCACCTCAGTAGAGAAAGCCAAAAACTGACTGTCATGATGCGGCGAGAGCTGGTCAACCACTCGATGACTCATCGGAATCCTTTGCGATTCCTTCCGTATTACACGAAGGACCGTTTTTTCGGTCACCTATGTAACGCACCGTATTCGGGTAAACGCGTACATACCAGGGGCTATATCGTAGACCCGCCGTCAAACTCCTATGGCTAAGTGAAAGTGTTAAAGCCCTATAGTCCGATTGCCTAGTTCGCCGCATTGACACCTCCTTCATGGACCAAGACGTTGGGTCAAGAGTGATCAAGTGCTTTTCCGAACACCCCTGTATTATATGTGAGGGGGTTGAAGCCGACGACTGGCAAACTTTCAGATTATACGAAGAACGGCCACACAGGAGGAACCAAAATTTTCAGGCAAAAGTATAAAAATATGGCCTTAATATATCATAATATCGTTTTTACAAATTTGGTATATTCACTCGAACATCATATTTTTCAAGCACTGACCCTCTATCAAGCGGTCACCCTCTAGGACATCCTCAAAATAATGTTCTGGCGTGTGATGGTCCTGGCCCTCGGGTGGACTCTTCGCTACAATATCGGTGGCCTTCATTTTCGCCTAGTACGTCTTGACGCGGGCAAAGGCCATCCGTGCACCCTCAATGCATGTTGACCGCTTAACAGCGTCGATACACGGCACCGCATCAACAAGTCACTGCACCAAACCGAAATAACTATTCGGAATTGGCTCAGTCGGCCACAGCTGGACCACGACATCCTTCATGGCAGATCCGGATATCTTGTGGAGCTCGGCCCACTGGACCATCTGTTCGTTCAGCAACAGCGGACGCTTCGGCATGCTGAATTGTGACCAGAAAAGCTTCTCCGTTGCACGTCCTTCTTACGCTTGGAAAAACTGCGCCACATCGGAGACACTCTTCGGCAAGTCCAAGAATGCGTCTGGAGAACTCCACATTTGATTACGGGGGGCATACTTCGGATCGCCGAATTTAGTCTGTAATAAGAAAGGCTTACCGGCCGCTATCTCTCCAGCTTGCCGGATCTCTTCCCGAGCCGCAATAGACTCGGACCGTGCTTCTCTCGCCTCTTGTAAGGCCTTGTCGAGTTTGACTGTTCTGGCTTTGTTATCCTTCTCGAGGAATTCGCATCGAACATTGGCATCCTTTAGCTCGCGCGTCATGGTAGATATTCTCTCCTCGCACTGGCGCCGAGCAGCCTGTTCGGCCTTTAACTCAGCAGCTGCCTTCTTGGCAGCCGCCTCACCCATCCTGGCTTGCTCCTTGGCCCGGGCAAGCTCAGCCCGTAGGGCCTCAACTGCGGCAGCATTATCTGCAGTTATGCATATCTTAGTATACAATTTTCAGCGTCATGCTCATATTATCATACTTACATATACTGACTGCCCCAAAAACATACCTTGCGCATCGTCGAGCCGCCTGTTAATAAGTGTGAGGTCGTCATCCGCCACATCAAGTTTCTGCTTCAGCCTTGCAGCCTCTGTAGCTTGGGCAGTCATCATGGATGAAACAGCCTGTGTTCCAATCCATTAGAATATTTCCTGGGAATATCGTTTTCGATCCTCTGATCGCCTCCCTTCGGACGCCAACCAGAGTCTCAGGGGCTACTATCTATACACAGGTGCATTTTGCACGTAGAAGTGCAATTAAAGATATTACATTACATACCTCGAAACCTCTTAGCAGGCTCATGAAGGATTTATACAATCCACTTTTCGCGGACAGAATCCTCTCAACTACCGTACCCATTAAGGTATGATGTTCCTCTGAAACGGACGCATGTTGCAGCATGCCCGTCATTGTATCCGGCGCCCCCGGATCCCTGGGAGCGGCCGCGGGAGTATGGACTCCCTTCGAAAGAATATGTTTACCCGGCTCTAGAGTCGTCCCCAGTTGTAAACCGGATAGACCGGGCCCTTTATTGTTGGTCCCCATAGGGTCCGCATGCCCTGGACTCTGCACAGCCGAAGTATCACCTTCGGGCGTAGTTTTCATTATCCCTCGCACCGCTTGTTGGTCGGGAGAGATCCTCCGGGATGACACCTCGGAGTCATCTGCCCTGTCGGGCGAGAAGGTCTGTGGAGGCGTCTCGCTTTCCATCATCTCCGGAAGAAGATCCCCCGAGGAGGAGGACTGTTGAGGAAGACTGCGTGCCGGACTGCAAACATATATTTTAAATGTTACCCCGGTAACCGGAAAGCAATGGGATATGTTTCGGACGCCCCCGCTCACTTCTGATTCGGCTAAAGGCTTGTCCTTACGGAGGAACTGCGCGACAACGTCATCTTCTGAACCCGAGCCACTTGACAGGGACATCTTCCCTCGCTTAGAAGCCTTTGCATCCGAATCTTCGGAGGCGGCCCTCTTCTTCCCATCGGGAGAGGGGATGTCAGTTTCTCCTCCTCTTTTGTCTTCGGAAGAGGGAGTTCCAATCTCCCCGGACATAGTGTCTAGTGTACCTTTCAAATAGAGGCCGCCTTTGGCCCTCTTGCTCTCCTCTTTGTCCCCCTTCGCCGACACTTGGTATGGCGCCGGAGCCAGCATCCTTATTAACACAGGATCTGCTGAGTCTTCGGGAAGAGGGGCCGAACACCTAATTCTTTCCGCCTTCCTGATCCAGCCCTGGTCGAAGATGGTTTTCTCAGTATATTGTTACGAGATATTTAACTAAGTTGTGTTCAGGAGTCGAGGGCCTACCGAGGTATCCGGATGGTTGCAGTCGAGGCCGATGTCCTCGGTAGTATCCGGCCACTATTTTCGGGCCCTGAAGAATAACTTCCACATTCCATTGTGCATCGTGCCAAAGAAGTGCTGAAGAGTCTGTGGTCCTTCCGGATTGAACTCCCACATGCGGAGGGGCCGTCGCTGGCACGGCAGGACCCGGCGGACTAGCATTACCCGGATTACGTCGATGAGGCTGGTGTCCTTCTCGAGGAGGCTCCGGATGCGGCTTTGTAGCGTCTGCACTTCGTCCATTGATCCCCAGTCCAGCCCCTTATTAATCCATGATGCGAGTCGTAATGGAGGGCCAGGCCGGAACGCAGGTGTAGCTGCCCACTTGGTACCACGGGGTTCAGTGATGTAAAACCACTCCCGTTGCCATAGGTTGGAGGTTTTCGTGAAAGAGCCTTTTGGCCAAGGGGTGTGGGTGAGTTTGCCCACCATCGCACCGCTGCACTCCGCTTGCTTCCCATCGACTACCTTCGGCTTCATATTAAAGGTCTTGAGCCATAAACCGAAGTGTGGGGGAATACGGAGAAAGGCCTCGCACATGACGATGAACACCGAGATGTGAAGAAAGGAGTCCGGGGCTAGATCATGAAAATCTAGCCCGTAATAGAACATGAGTCCGCGGACGAAGGGATGGAGAGCGAACCCTAGCCCTCGGAGGAAGTGAGAGATGAATACGACCCTCTCGCCGGATCTGGGAGTAGGAATGACCTGCCCTTGAGCAGGGAGCCTGTGGGGGATTTCCGCGGTCAGGTATTTTGCCGCCCGGAGCTTCGCGATATCCTCCTCTGTGACGGAGGAGGCCACCCACCGGCCTTGAGGGTTGGGTCTGGACATGACTAGAAGGCTCGGAACAAATAAATTGAACCTGGGGTGCTAGAACTTGAGGTTGGAAAGGATGAGGAAGAGGGAAAGCATAGGGGAGAAAGACGGGTCTGTGCCCCTTTATAAAGGCGATGAATATCAAAACGCCTCCCCCTAGGCCTCAAAACCTGCCTATTCCCAAGGAATCATACCAACGGGACGGTTGGATTACCCACGCCTGCATTGATGAGGATCCCGTAATGAAGGGACATGATCTCTGCTGTGACAAGACGGACCACTGGAAACCGCATCTTAAAGCATGGAGCGGGAGGCTAAAGAACGGTTCGAAATAAGAACCGTGCAGGAACATGGTGTCGCGTTACAAAAAGTTGTCAGCGGATTGGACTCGTGAAATAGTATACTCTCTGCGGTTGTGTGTGGTACTTGTTTTGCAGAGCCGGACACGTTTTCTGTGCTCGAAGTCTGTTTTGTAGTATTCGGAGGAGGAACCCGCCTTGCAATGCCGAAGACAATCTGCGCGCCAGACACATCATCATTGAAGCCTGGTTCAGGGGCTACTGAGGGAGTCCTGGATTAAGGGGTCCTCGGGCGTCCAGGCTACGTAATGTGGGCCAGACTGATGGGCCATGAAGATACAAGACAGAAGACTCTCTCCCGTGTCCGGATGGGACTCTCCTTGGCGTGGACGACAAGCTTGGCGTTTGGATATGAAGATTCCTTTCTCTGTAACCGACTTTGTACAACCCTAGTCCCCTCCGGTGTCTATATAAACCGGAGGGTTTAGTCCGCAGAGGCAATCATAATCAGACAGGCTAGACTTCTAGGGTTTTAGCCATTACAATCTCGTGGTAGATCAACTCTTGTAATACTCATATTCATCAAGATAAATCAAGCAGGACGTAGGGTATTACCTCCATAGAGAGGGCCCGAACCTGGGTAAAACATCGTGTCCCCCGTCTCCTGTTACCATCGACCTTAGACGCACAGTTCGGGACCCCCTACCCGAGATCCGCCGGTTTTGACACCGACAATCTTGGGCCCATCGCCCTTTGCACTCCAGTTCATTGTGAGATGAGCCGGGACAAGCACCACCTCATCCTGGATGGCACTGGCTCGACAGGCCCACAATGCTGAACTGGATGTCTGACAGAGTTTTCGGAAGAACATACAACGCCGAGTGCTAACCCGCATAGTGGTTAGTGCGAAAAGGCCAGAGGCCTACTTAGATCACATATCCAAACCGTTAGTGTCTTGGGAGCTTGTGGTGACGATCAATGATCCATGATCTATGGTCCCGTCGCCCTGTCTCGAGGACTTATGGCAAGGGCCAGGCCCAACCCTCTCTCGGGCGGTCTGCCTGCCCGGCCGTGCCTCGTAATTATCTCGCGGGTACCCTCCAAGTCAACCCGACTTTAGTAACTCTCGCAGGTACCCCTCGGGGCCGACCCGACTTCAACAAGATTCTGAGGTAAAGTCAAGGTAACCGTGTGTCCATAACATCAAAAGGGAAATCTGAGGAATCACCCTTGATGGATTCCCACTCGATCTGACCGTCAAGGTGACCTTGGAGGAATCACCCTCGAAGGGTTCACACTTGAGGTGTTGCATGACAGAGTCATTACCGGGAGTGGTGAAGGAGGAATCACCCTCCATAATCCATGACCGATTAGCTACACTACAAAGATATCATCCGGAGTGCGTTGCGAGGTATCACCCTCGGCACTCGATAGTAGCTTTGTAGAGTCGTACAACTAAGGGGGTGTGCGGTGATGTGTCGGTCTCTGCACCTCGATCACGTTGATCAAAACATCCGGTAATAAAAGCGGGGGCAATAGGGACAAGGTGAGGGGTCTCTGATGGATCACTTACTAGCCTATACTAAGCATATAGGACAACAGGTAAAGTATCAACTACAGGTTACAAAAGCAGGCTATGCATCAGATTAGGAGCAACCAAATACAGTAGAAAAATCAAATCCAAGCATGGGAGAGAAAGAATGGGCGATATAGGAATGATCAAGGGGGGTTTGCTTGCCTGGAAGCTCTGCAGACAGATACAGACCCTCGACGGTGAAGTAGTTGATCACCGGATCAACAGCGGTCTCGGGGTCTACCGAAAAGAAGTAACAGAGGGGTGACACAATAAATAACAGAGCAATCAAATGCATCACAAAGCATGGCATGGCAATACGCTGTGCTAGGGGTGACCAAATGCAGTGCTAAGTGTTATAGGTGAAGCGGAAAAATATCCGAGAATATTTTCCTGTCTCCGGGCATTTATCGGACAAACGATCCGGAGGAGAAGGTTCCATGTTTACAGTGTTGGAGGCATGTGACATGTATGTGGATGGCATATTCGAATTCGTGTTATTTTTTTGATCAATTTTCATATATAAATTATTTTCATCTGAGTTGTAGATTATTTTATATGATTTTTCAAAGTTTTAACAATATTTTGAAATTACAGGATTTATTTAAATTGAAAACTATTAAAAGGATAAATGCTAAGTGCACCCAACAGAGTGTATGTACTCTGAGGCTGACAAGTGGGGCCAGTGGGTGCCCAGTCAGCAGCTGACTATGCAATCTTATCCGTTTGAATAATGTATTATGGGTCCCAGCTGTCATTGACTCTATTATAAACTAGAGTTAATTTAACAATTTAGTTAACAAAGGGGCCCACAAGTCATTGACTGATAGTGAGGGGGGGTGTTAGTACTAAACTAATTAGGCAATGGATTAGCACTAATTGTATCAGCCACTAATTAAGCGAGCGAGGCCCGCTGGCCAGGGACATAGACAAACCCTTGGTTGTGCACGCACGCCCATAGGGGCTCGACCATGGCCATGGCATGGCCAGGGGAGGCACAACACAGGGGGGAGGCGGCAGCCAGTTGCGGGCGCGAGGCTGCTGGCGGGTGCGGGCTGCGGGGCGAGCGGGAGCGCGGGCTCCAGGCGCGGCGTGGAACACCGGCAGCAACAGCAGTCGTAGGAGCGGTCAGAGGTGGGCGCGCGAGTGTGGGCGCGGGGCGCAGCCGGCGAAGGTGGCGCGAGCAGGAGCGGTGAGGGGGTACGGGCGCGGCCGGAGTGGCCGTGCCAGGCGGCACAGGCATTGGCTTGCGGGCCTGAGCGCACGGGAGCTGACTCCGGCCATGGCGGCCTCAGTGAGCATGGTCGCGGACGAGCGCATGCGGGGAGTAAGGGTGGCGGGCGTGGCCAGGGGCGAGTCAGGCGTGGCCGGGGCTCATGGCCAGCTGTGAGGCGCAGCAGCAGTAGCGCAGTACGCAGCAGTGCAAGGCACAAGGAGGGCGCGGCCACACATGAGCTCGGGCGAGCTCTGTCCACGGCAAACAATGACGTAAACAGGCTTGGATTAAAGGGGAAAACAATGGTAATCGGCATAGGAGCTCACCCCGGGGCTTGTGGACACCTTGGTTGCCGCGGGGACGGACCAGAGCGGCGGCAACCACCGACGAGATGTGGCAGCCGTGGGTGAAGACAACGGCGATGGCGAGCGTATGGGGCGTTTTGGCCCCGATCCACAGGCGAGGACGAAGGAGACAAGGATGACGAGGCTTTGGACAAAATCTCGAAGCTCGGGGAGGGCGGTGGCCATGTCAATGACGACGGTGCGTCGACGACCGAGTTCGGGCGAGGAGAACCGAGAGGGAGAGGGGGTAGCGAGGGGCAAAAAGGGACTAGGGTTTGTCGACGGGGTCGGGGACGACTTTATCCTTCGTGGGGACCATGGGATGAGTGCAACGGCGGCATCGCCGGCCAGGGAGGCCTGGATGGCCGCCACGATCTCCTCTGCCTCCTGCTACAGGAGGTTGAAGGAGGGGTGGTGTTGGTGGGCTGGGCCGTCATAGCAGCAGGCCTTAAGTGCTAGTAGTCTTTTTCTCTTTCTCTCTTTTTTTTGTTTTCCATTTTCTGTTTTATATTTTTTTTACATATCAAATGACTTATATTGTACATGAGAAACTTGTCACAAAATACTAGGGAATGTGTTGAGCTATCATAGTAAGATTCAAATTAACTAGAATAGTTTACAATTTTGTTTAAAAAGAAAGGTTAATTTAAATGTTGTTGGTCCACTATTATAAATCCTAAGGGCATTTTGGTAATTTATGTGATGTTGTTTTCCTCAACATAATCACTTAGGAAATATTTTCAATATTATGAACTATTTTGTTTACATTTTTGACAATCTAAATATTTGACTTGCATTTCAATTTGGATTTTGAATTTGATTTTTATCAATAGGCAATTTGGCTCAGTCAAACTTGATGACATGGCACCATTAGTGTGAGGTCACTGTAGCATGACACTGGGGGTGTTACAAATCCCGTCCACTACAAGAAATCTCGTCCCAAGATTTAAGAGCTGGAGTAAGGGGAAAAGTTCTGTTTTTGAAATTCTAACGGATCTTCTTGTTCTTGGTTGCCCTTCTCGAAGAAGTTGATCCCTTTCGTTGATGTCTTCATTTCTCTGCTTCAGGTCATCATGATGAAGTCGTCATCCTTTCTTCGGGAACTCCATCATTCTTACGAATAGGATAGAAGGGGAAACTATAAGGACGGATGTTGGAAGGACTGATATTCGGTAATTAGCTCAGGGAATGAGGCACAAGGTATCTCTTGATTTGAACAAATGAAACACATCGACAGCAAAATAGGAAGGTACAATAAGGAGTTTCAAGCGGATAGGCAATCGTTCGATGCCTGAAATAGAGTGTGAAAGGGGTTCATAGCAACGGGAATAGGTACTGCGCCTGGTACCGGAATAGATCATCTCTAGGAGGGTGGCTCGTGAATTACATACGAAGCCAAGTGTGAAGAATAGCTTTGGAGCAGGGATGTACATGAGAGTCGGGTTTCGATCCTGTGGAACTGTGGTTAGGGTGGGTTAAAAGTAGGAAGGGCGGTGACGTCTTGCATGGTCACGACAGCATGGCATGTTAGAGGATAACTTGTCAGCTATGTCGGCAACAACATCGGTACCAAGGGCGGGCGACGAAGAGAACCATTTTCCTGCTCGCAAGGTGAGGCAGACCAATAGGCAAAGTTCTCGTCCATCGGTGGTTACCGGAATGTCAACAACAATAGTAACATGGTCTTACTGACAGAGTTGTACACCGAGGTGTTTACATAAGCAGGGAAATATTACTGCTTAGATCTCAAAAAAAATTATAAGATAGGTTAAACAAAACAATGGAAAGGAAAATGTGATCATTAGATTAAACAGACCAATGGAAAGGATAATGTGTTTATACACAAGTATAAGGAGTATATCCTTCCCAAGGACCAACAATGCATGATATACATGATAGGACAGCAAGTATGTAACCATTTAGACAAAGGGGCAAGGAATTTATGATGTTTACCCATACAACGATGTTTGGATAATTGATCAGGAAACATTTAGCATTGCGCTTCCAATGTTCTTGTTGATAATCGGAGTACCACAGACATGCTTCGGGATAGCATTGGCATGGTCATCAGGTAAAGGTCAGACTTTGGATACACAAAGGATCCATCAGGAACAACCTATAAAATAAGTCATACAATTTCCTCATGGAAGAATGGCTAACCGTGCTGAACAAGTTGCTACAAAAATAGGTCCTTTGGCAAGGCGTGCTAGCCACGACATCACTTTACCGGGGTAGATATAGACCAAAGTTATAATTGTTGGAAAAAGTTCCAACCGTCAAATCTGCCCGAGATTCAGATCTGGTTTGCGTCAGGATACTCCATACTCAACATTACTGAGAAGGAAAAGGTGCAACACAAATTGATGAGATGATGTTGCAAGATTCTCGGGAATGAAATATGGAAGCAAGCTCCAAAACAAGAGTTCATCATTAACCATGGCGGAGATGAGGAGTGCGGCTGATGGGCATTAGCGAAAATTCATCGAGATTTCCAAAAGATGGATTCCCAAAATTATATGAACAAGGAGATAGCATTTGTCAGATCAAATGATATAATGACGTATGCTCGAGGAAAACATCCACAATTAAACATTGATTGAAAGGTGCACCCGAAATATGGACTGGGTAGCATGATCAATGTTAGAATGGTGATTCAATAACCAATAGACTAAGAATGAAACTATCGACCATTAACTTCAAAGCAATAGGGTTGCTAAAAGTTTGAATTCACGCATCATAGTTCATTTGTCGGTATTCCGGTTAGCAACAACACGGGGACCAAGAAATGAATGGAGATGGCAAGAAGTATCACTTGTATCAAGAATTCTTAAGAAGTGGTGAAATTATCATGACATTCTTGACATAAAAGATGGTAATACTCCAAGGTAGAACAGAACATAAGTTGGATAGCAAAGAGCTCAAGGTACAACACAAAACATGAACAAGTTTGTGTTGGACGGAAGGCAAGAATGTTGTCGATGGTAACACAAATCATCAAGGGGCAAGGACAATATTTATCATCATGAATTCAATCCATATCTTGGAAGAATCAAAATGTTAACGATGATCATGACACTTTTGTCGAGAGGTTTCATGAAGATGTAATCGATCAGTAAGACGATCAAAGAAGATGGAATGGTGAAGCTAAAGGTCAATGGAACCACGGATATGACATAAGCTCGGGTTGCATCATGTAGTGTAAGCAACACGATATGATGATGAAAGTTTGACACAAGCTTAGCTTATTGTTGAAAATGTGCACCGGGAAGAAGGACCAGGTAGCACAGTTAAAATTAGCAAGACAGTGATGTAGCCGATCAGGCTAGGAATGACGTGATGGAGTATTCTTCCCAGCAACAAAGTACTAGGAGTATTGAATCACCATGTGGATTCGAGTCACTTGTCAAAGTTCTCGAGTGAAGGACAATGCAAACCTGCGGAGTGAATAAAACAGTGAGAGAGTATTATTCCAAGAAGAATTCATAAGAGATAGTGCAATGGCACGAGATCCTCGAGATAACAGGGGCAATACTCGAAGGTAGATCAAAATAGAGGTTGGGCAAGTGTATTGATCTGGAGAAGACAAGTGTTTTAACTTGTCCGAGAAATGGGATCAAAGAAGAAAAATCATGGTCGGAACCACGGTTGCAAAGGACAAAACACAGATACAAGATGAACTTCTAACAAAGGGATAATTATTATTACAAGAAGCTTTCATGATAATATCTACATCATGTCCATGGGCATGAACGCAAGTTCAAGGTCGACTCCCACTTCTCCAATTCATAACTTTTCATTCACTTCTCGCCTTTCGATGAAGTTGTAGTGTCAAACTTTTATCTAGCGTAACACCAGTAGGGTATGTCCCGTAGAAGTTTCCGGGTTCACACAGATTAGGGAAAGCATAGGTTCAACCCACCGGGGTATCTTAGGGACATATACCACAAACTTCAGGAGTAATTAACACAAGCTCAAAAGCAGAGCATGGTTGACTAAAGCAAAGGATGCAATTTACCAAAGGCATTATGTATGAAGGGAAGAACTTCACGAGGTTTTTTGAATACGAAGGACATTGTCGGATGATAATCTAAGAAAGGATCTGACGGCCCATAGTGAAGCTGATGTGAGCATCGGCACTCAACCAGAGGAAGAAAGAATGCAAGGGCATCGGATTATATATACTTTTGAATAATTTGATGCTTGAATACAAAGGAATTATGATTTCCAAATCGGTGGATCAGAAGCAACTGCTCTGATAAAAAATGAGTAAGTTGAATAGAGTTAGAGGCACAAGCAAAAAAAAACTTGATTGGACGAGAACCAGCTCATATTCAAAATGACGTCTGAGCCGGAAGGATGAATTCTGGGGTTCGATTGACGATTTTGAGTATTCACACACACACTGAATCATTAAGCTCAAAATGGCAATGACAAGGGATGAACGTTACTAGACATATGGGATTAACCATAATGCAAGCAGGCCAGAATTTCAAGAACAATGGGCTGTAGAGGATTTTCGGAAGATCAAATAGCATTTCAAAGAATTTTGTGAAACACAAGAACAACAGGGGATGAATGGATCCCCGGTGAGTGTGAGGAATTATCCATAAGGGCTTACATGCGGTAATGAACTACAAGGCGGTAAGCTTAAAGGATTCTCGGAACAACGGAGAGTATTTCAGGGCATCTTGTAATAACAAGAGCAACGGGGAATGATTGTATGAATGGCAAGTGTATACACTACAAAAAAATACACTTCCGTGATGATACGTGTTTGTCACAGTTGGTACGTTTTCTATCATGCATGTACATCCATGACGATTTTATGACAGAATCAAGATAGTCATACCTGTGCTGTCGTAGAAGTGTTCCATGACAATACCAAAATTATCATCACGGAAGTGTCCACTTCCATGAAGATAAATGGCGCGTCATGGAAGTGTTTTCGTCAAGGGTAACCGACACGTGGCATCCACCATAACGGGTCGCCATTAAGCTATCGGGTTCCGGTTGGGATCCAGTAACCCGTTAACAGCCCTGACCAATGGGGATTTTCCACGTGTAAAATTCTCATTCGCCGGAGGATCCACGCGTCAGCTCCTCGTTGGGACAGATGTCAACCGTCCACTGGACAAGAGTCGCCAATGAAACGTTGACACGTGGGATGGCCCAATAGAGGCCCATATAGGTTTAAAAGCCGGCCCAGGAAAAGGCCCACAATATTTCATCAGATCTAACGGGCCGGCCCATTCATTTTCTGGACCAAATTGTGGCCCACATCAGATACAGCCCGTTAAATGCCTACAATATTCTAGGCCAGTTTATGGCCCATATCAGATCCGGCCCGTTAACAGCCTGCAATAGTTTGGGACAAGTTACAACCCATAATAGATACGACCCTTTAACAACTACTGTGCCTTTGGGCCAATTGGGGGCCTGCTTTGCTCTTCGGCCTATTAATGGCCCGTTTAATAGTTCGGCCCGATATTAGTTTCGGCCTGTTAGCGGTCCTGTGTACATATGGGCCTCTTTCCGCCCGGTTTCACTTTTGGCCATTTAAAGGCCCGAGCTGCATTTGGGCCTAATTCTGGTCTGTAGTGACTTTCGGCCTCTTAACGGCCCGTAGTCTTCGTGGATACATTTTAGCCTAAACTACCTATCGGCCCGTAAAAGGCCCTTGATAGTGTTGGGCCTAATTTCGGTCCGCTATGCAATCGGCCTGCTTCCTGCCCGTCCTAAAATTGGGCCCACCAAGGCCCAACAACACTTCGGCCTGTTAATGGCCCATCATATCACTGGGCCAATAATGGGCTGATGTATATTCTAGCCTGCTGTCGGCCCGTGATTTGTTCGACACAATTCAGGCTCAATCTACATCTCAGCCTGTTAAAAGCCCATTTTATTTTCTGGCCCAATTAAGGCAAGCACTTTACTCGGCCTTTTAAAGCCCGAAACTAATAGAGGGCCAGATTAAGTCTAGGCCTACTAAAGGCCCAAGATGATTGTAGGCCCACGGTTCGGCCCATTCATAGTGATTGGCGGCCGGCCAGTTTTAGTACCGATTTTTTTTATATAAACCTAACGTATTGGCTAATTGCGCTCTGATCGAAGATTACGACCTTTTCTCAGAGCGACGACAGAACATACAGCAAATAAATTACAACATTGTGAGGAAGAATAAACCTAGACTATACAACAGAGAAATTACAGCATGTTACATCCCCTGGGCATTAACGTTTGCCGCCAGTGATAATAAGGTGCAACCAGACAGCAGATTCCATACACTGGGCAGGTCGCCACCAGTGGAAGTGAACACGCCGACAAAATAATTGACAGAACTGACAGCACTTCACCACAGTTCAAGAAAGGTTAGCCCTGCCCAGGAGCTGCAGCGCAAGCAACTTAGCAACCTGATGAGGCTGCACTTGTTTGATGCTTATATCCACCAACTCAAGCTGCATAGCATCAATAGACGTCCTGTACTTATGGTTAATCTTGCATAGAGATTGGAGTTCCAGTCGGATTTGAGCGGAAGCATGTCTATCTTCTTAAATTTCAGACTGAAGAAGTCGAACAGATTCAGGCAGCGACTTCATCGACCTTGTGTCCCTGCTATTAGCGAGTAAGTTCGACACTACATCAAGACATGACTTTGGGGTTATATCGCTATCCTCAAGATGTGTTGCCTTCTTCTCTGGAATATATGTTGGAGAGACAAGCAATGGGTTCGTCTCACTATCATTGTGGCAGTTCTTCCTAGCATCAGTGATGTCACCCTAAAAGAGAAACAAGTAGGTAGATAACAGGTTTTGCATGTATTAGCATCAGTGCTGTCAATTCATCTCATTTCTTAGTCAGAAATAAAGAGACATTGTTTAAAATAGCATTAACATAATAGGCATTGTTCATAGTTAAGACGGCAGGAAATGGCATTGTGCAGGAGCGACCAGCTTCACCACACCACTGGATTACAGATCAAGAACACATGCATACATGTAGTGCTAAACAACGTATAAGCATGAATGGTGAGTGTACTGTCAATTTATACCATTTCAAATTGGTAAATACAGAGACATGATTTAAATAACATGAACATAATATGCGTTGTTCATAGTTAAGACATAGCAGGATATGACATTGTCCTGGAGTTGGTAGTTTCACCACACCACTGGATTACAGATCAACAAGCATACATGCAGTGCTAAGGAAGATCATTTGCTATGTTTAGTTTAATTTACATGGTATGAATAAGGAACTAGGTTGTACAACTAAAAACTGAAATTGAGAAGGAGAAACTTATGTTTATGAACTTCATAATAAACTTTAAACATGCAATTTGATGCAAACAAGAAAATAAAACAGCAGTTGCAGTCATTGCTATCCAAATATACACAACAAAGTTTGAAGGCTCGAGAAGGACAAACATACGTTAGTAATGAAGACCGTCTCTATAAAGCCCTTTTCCATGTTGATGGGCGGGCAATTCAAGAAGTTTACCACAGAGTCTTCTTCATAAGCATTGCCTTTATTCTACATTTTGTTAAAGAGTAAATATAGAAGTGATAATATAGGAACAAATGGAGATTATTTTAGCTAAGATGTAGAGTGATGCTAGATGCTACATAATCAACTAGCTATAAATGTAGGTACTGACAAGAGTAATGCAGAGCTAAACATCTTCAGTAGCGTTGGTTTTATTCAACATTTCGGTAAGAGTAAACATAGATCAGATATGTACAAAATGGATGCCAAGGGAAAATAAGCTGCAAAGTGATGGTACATGAACAACTAGCTGACAGTATAAGTATAGTGATAAAGGACAACAGATACTTACAAGAACAATGTAGAGCTAAACTTCTTCATAAGCATTGGGTTTATTCTACATTAATGTAAGCATTAATATATATCTAATAATTAGAAGAGAACAGTGGATATGCAGGTTATCATGCACACTGATGTCACATAATCAACCAGGTATGAATGTAAGTATAGTGATACAAGACAACAGGTACTAACAAGAGCAAAGCAGCGAGCAGCATAGTTGCGATATCCTAGGTTTTGTGGCGCTGGTTCTATCGCCAATATAAGTGGGGTGCTGTCTGATTTCTGCAGTACCACCACCTTTTTCAAGGACTTTGCTACTACTCCTTCAGGTTCTGCAATCACTCTCTTCCTTTTGGATGTTTGATACACAAGATCAGCATATGAATGGAAAACATGGTATGATGACAAATGGAATGCGTATTGATAATGGGTGGGCATGGCAACTTCACATATATGATGAGTAAACTAAGCACATGGCGGTGCAAAGAAGCAGAAGAAACGCAAGACAGCTTAGGCAAGTTACGTGCAACCAATAAAACCTTGCCAAATTAGAACAGGCACCTTGTAGGGTGAACAGGATAGGCCATCTGCCTTTGACTCCTTGATCTCAGAATAGTCATTAGGATCATATTCTGAAGACAAATCTGTAGGTGCGGAGCGTGTGGGCTTCATTCCATCGAGAATGGAACTCAATGCCTCGATGCCATGTTTGTTACTCATTGCACTGTTCCGCGATACTCTTCTGATATGCGCATTCTCATATTCATTGTGATTTTGTTCAATATCTGAGAAGCATGACAACATAAATAGTAGTGAGATTATCTTTGTAATGCAGAGGATATTCTAATATAATAGGGGGTCCTTGTAAACCCTTGTGTGCTATTACTGGATTTTGATGAGAGAGCCCTTGTGTGCTGTAATTTGGTGCGTACAATAATATAATCTGGCACAACTACAAAAAAAATAGGCTCCCTGTTGGGAGCTCCAGAAGTAAGGATAGTTGGCAGATGATAGGTTCATAATATGCTGTATTGAAAGTTTATTGCGAAACCATGACAACGAGAGTGCACAGAGAAATAGTATTCCAACATGTCTCTGTAGGTGGCGCACATGCATTTCAAAACTCACATAGTAACATTAGCTGACCAATTAAATGTAAGCTTTGGAAATATGAGTGGCATGTAGTTTCTCTTAAAGGATGGAGTGCTGCTAATACGACACAAAGCCACTACGCAGATTGTAGTGTCGATAAAAGGGGGACACCATAAGCATCATAAATAAATCGGGGAAGTGGAACTGCTGGAAAATATGGGGTTGTATTGCCGCTACTAATCGAAAGCCTATCGATCACCTACAGGCTAGCTCTATTCACCTGAAGGCGCGCTACTGTTACTATCAGTCTAGTCTCTCAAAGGCCGCACAGCTCCCAGCATTTCCTGGATATTATGGCAAACCAACTCGAATTGCTGAAAGCAACTTGCAGAAGCAGCCAAATAGACATGTCGACTGCAGATGTCCCTGCTTGCCTTCCTGACGAGGAACATACTTTACTTACTAAAGAAGAACATGAGAGGAACATTTTAAAGAATAGAAGAGGAAGCATATTATGGAGATTCTGTTTCTTTCTATACAATGTTGGTTGCCCACCCATGATGAATTAGAGCATCCAAAGAAATGCAATTCCATGCTGTCTCTCTCTATGTGGCCACAGGCATTTGGAAACTCAAGTGGGAGCATTAGCTGACCAATTAAATGTATGTCTGTTAACTAATATGAATATCATGTCACATTCGTATTGGAACAACTAAGCTTTGGAATTATGATTGTTGTGTTGTTTAGCTTTAAAGGGTGGACTGCTGCTAGTAGGACACAAAGCACCTACGTAGATCATAGTGTAGATATAATGGGAAAACCCTAAGCATCACGAGTAAAATCAGGAAAGTGGAACTTGCTGGAAAATATGTGCTAGTATTGCCGGTACGGCTAGAAAGGCTTCGGATACCAGCTCTCTACAACTGAAGGCGTGGTGCTGTTACTATCAGTCTAACTCTTAAAGGCGACACAACTCCTAGCATTTCCGGGATATTAGGGCAGACCAACACGAAGATTTGAAAGCATCCATGACAGGCGACCGAATAGACCTGTACACTGCAAATGTCCCTGCTCCTCTTCACTACAAGGAACATACTATACAACTATTATACTCCCTCTGTTCCTAAATATAAGTCTTTGTAGAGATTCCACTATGGATCACATACGGGTGTATATAGATACATTTTTTTAGTGTAGATTCACTCTTTTTGCTCTGTATGTAGTCCATGGAGGAATCTCTACAAAGACTTATATTTAGGAATGGAGAGAGTACTGATTAAAGAAGAACAGAAGAGGAACATGCTAAATAAGAGCAAGCCGATTTTGGATAATAAAATGTTCATTGCCCACACATGATGAACCAGAGAGCATAAAGAATGCAGCTCCCTGCTATCTATCTATATGTGGCACACGTGCTTTTAGAAATTAAAGTAGGAACATTAGCTGACCAATTAAACATTCTCTGTTTTAGTAATATCAGCATCATATCAGATTCATATTTGAGCAACAAAGTTTGGAATTATAAGTGGCATGTTGTTTAGCTTGATTGGTTGAGGAGCAGTGCTAGCACGTCTCGAAGCACCTAGGATGAGGGTACACTGAATATAAAGGGAATGTCTACATGCAAGTCGCCTGACTATCGTCATTTGGGTCAGTCGACCATTTCAGGCGGTTGGATGAAGATCCTACGTCTCCTAACCCTTCTTCTTCCTCGCCTCTTTTTCTTGCCCTACAGACCACCGCACGGGCCGGCCCCTGCCCTCTAATGAACCGCCCACCACCTCCGGTCTTCCGCCACCCCAGGCCATCCCACTAGCCAACCCCACCGCCCAGCCCCCCACCCGCATCGAGTTTTGCCTCCGGCGAGGCCCCACCATAGCCCGACGACATCCCCCACAACCACTGTCCCCACCCAAAACCCTAAGATAGATAATGGGGCAACCCTCCGGCGAGCCCCTTCCTTCCCTCTGGCGAACTCCCAAAAATGGACTGACCCCAATTTGAAATTCAGTAGACTGTCATTTAAGCTAATGTGGAATATAAAAGGGGAAAACCATAAGCATTGCGAGTATAGTGGTGAGCGTGCCATGGCGGATCTGAAGGTGCAAACCGGACAAAGGCAACTTCGCAACCAATGTTTGGTTTCAACTAACAAGTAAGATTCTAAGTGATGGACAAGAAATCATAGTAAAGCAGTGGTGATCTATTTTCTTGCTGAGATAAATAACTTGAGTAGATACGAAAGAGTACCGCCTCTGGTGTGGCGCCGTGTAAGCATCTACTGAGGCATTGAGGGTGCTGCGGTAGCGATGGCTGTCAGCGGCGTGGAAGCAGATCTAGGAGGGCAGACAGTGGCGGCGAGGGAAATATCCCGGCGCGATGGACGAGACAGTAGTACGAGCGGCCTCGGCAAGGTGGACGACGGCGCGGATGAAGCGAGAGGACGTGATGCAAGGATCCTGGTCCGAAGCCATGGATGAGAGAGGTCGATCTCTTGTAATGGACGACGGCGTCGGGGTATCAGCTCCGGCATGGTGGAGGAGGACGGCGGTGGATGGGGTGGCAGATGGAGGAGACTGCGGTGGAGAGGGTGTTTGGCACCCACGGAGTATGAATGGGGAAATGGAGGGAGAGAGGTAGGGGGAACCATGTCTTCAGGGCGCGCTTGTCTCAAATGCGAGGAAATTTACAAACTTAGCCCTCGTTTAAAATTTCCTACATCACAGCAATATTAGTCGGTTGGAGATAGGACGATAATCTTGCATACACCGAATATTTGCCGATGGAGATTTCGGCCGAGAAGAGTTTGTTTTGGCGCCCATCGTGTATGAATCAGGGAGGTGAGAGGCGATTTCGACCGAGAAGAAACTGTGTTTTGGCGCCCACCATGTATGAATTCGGGGAGGTGAGAGGCGGAGGTGGTTATGTCATGTTTGAGTGAAATTACAAGCCTACCCCTATCGAAACCTATAGAAATCGAGCCAATAGGTTTTGCGTGCCAGGGATAGGCAGTAATTTCCTTCTCGCAGATTTTGGTTTCGGGCGGTTACTGCGAGTTTCCTCGCTTTGTTCAAATTTTTGCAGAAAAACAATGCACGTTTACCGTGCCAACTCAATTCGAATCCATCTTGTATTTTTTTTCGAGCAAGATCCATTTTGTATTCGAATACAAATCTATATATATCATTTTTTTATATATACTATCAAAAGCACAACAAAGAATTCTGCTCCTTTATATATAAAATATGATTTACAAATGCAATGATTTCAAAATCATAAGGTTGAATTCAAATTTTTTAAACCAAATTATGTTCGACTTTGAATTTAAATTTTTGAAACCAAATTATGTTCAGCTCAAATGTATGAATCCGTAATATCAATATATTAAATAACATACACGCGCGCAAATTCAAAAGTATGCATGTTTGATAGATCAAATTTTGGTTCGAGTATGAATTACATGTATCATCATCTGGAATTCAAATATTTGAATCCCTTTTATGTTGACATGTTCTATGCACACAACTAAATATTTGAAACTCGTTTCACGCCCATCTCTCTCTAGGTCTCTCTCGCGTGCTCCTTCATGTAGCTATCACTCTCTTTTCTCCATCTCACCCGCACGCTCACTACATGCTTCTCCGTTTTTTGCAAACACGGTCTCTCATCGTCTCCCTCGAGAAGTGTCACACTCTCTCTCTCTTCATAGATTACACGGTTTTCATTATCTCTCATGTCTCTATCGTTCTCTAGTATCACTATAGCTACCTAAGTTTTCTTTTTCACCGCCACACACACACTCTCGCTCGTCTTTCACTTTGCCTCTCTCCAGGGTTCTCTCACGCACCCTATATCTTTCTAGATATGACTCTTGCCACTAAAATTACTCTCTCCCGAATACACACCGTTTGTTGGGGTTTCCTTTCCGTCTTCATCTCCGTTCCAGAACTGACATTATTCATTTGTTTACCGATCAGACAAACTCTCCCCCCTCTCTCTCACTCACTCACACACACACAACTCCAGCTTTGGGAGTTTATATCAGAAGCATTGTAGCAGTTGGTCCTGGAAACAACAAAAGACTTTAGTCCAAAACATAGGAGTCAAACTAGACAACTACAAAAGGCTTTAATCCAAAAGCAAGCCAAGACAATCCATCGTAACATAACAAATACGAAAACCAGATCATGGCATGTCTTGCTCAAGCGAGATAATAAACCTACTTAGTTAGGCTATAGCCCAATACTTGATAGCTCGACCGGGTTGTCTCCTTGATTAAATCCTTACATGTGACGACCCTTGCGCTTTTGTGCCCCTGAAACTTTTGATCCAACATTTGGATTTCTGAAAGACATAGGAGGAAGTAACCACATATACACTAAGATAATTGCATCATTTGGTAAGCAGGTGATATGAGCAAATTCAACGTGGTTCTAAACATAGCAGTCTCTGGTAATTGCAGGGTCCACCAAATAGACAACATAATGACCAAAAGGAAAGCAGTTTTATCTTGCAGCTGACAATGGATCAGCCAAACAGTAACACTATTGTTTCTCTTTGTCAGCATAGTAATATGGTTCTCCTATAAAATATTTGAAATTGTGAGGTGAGGGTTAAGATGTTGCCACCGAACACAATAGGTAAGACGGTCACAAGTGACTTTCACGCCTAACAAAAGGCTAAAATATCAAGTGGGATGAATATTTTGAACTGTCTTATGGACAACTAATACATGTTGTTAATGCATGCCTACAAACGAAATGGCAAAGATGCTATAGCTATCAAGTTGTTAAAAGAAGCAAGAGCCAAAAAGAAATACAATACCAGAATCCCAATCTCTAAAGATGCAACTATCATAGTAATCTTGCTAAGCTCTGCCCCGATTCAATTTTGGCAATAAGTTATGCAGTGAATTAATTGATACCATTGATTGATTTCATCATAATTCTAAATTACATCATTTAACGCCTCAATTGAGACCAGGAAACTAATATGAGAGGAAACAAAATAGAAGTCCTCTTGTAACTGGTCAAGCCTCGAAGCATATGATCTCCAACTTAATTTCTCACATAATATGTATGAGTGCTGCAAGTGCAGCTACTCTGCTCAATTTTTAGAGGCGACGAACTGGCATTACTTGCAGTTGAGCAAAAGGAACATGGAGCTTCTAAATTTTCATGGCCATGGAACATACTCAACACCTAGAGTTCATGATCTCGTCGCCATGGCCACCAGATGAAGTCAAGGAAGCTCCTAAATTCATAGTGGTATCTCGAAGCAAAGCCGGCATCCTAATCTCTTGGGTTATTCACAGGAAAACAAAAATAAATACATGAAAGTAAAAGGTCCAGAGAGACATGCAACACAAAGATATAACAGAAGAACCCAGATTGAAGCACTGTAGCACCTAATCATTTTATAAGAAACAACAAAGATTGGTAACCAAAACAGCATCACAAGCTATTTACGTGAATAAAGGGCATAAGTTTAATAATAACATATGAAGGATAAATATTAGCTATTTTTAGGCGTGACCAACAGTGGAATGATTCGTAGGTACAAAGACTAATAATAATAGTCACCACACTAAAAATCAGTCAGGAGCACTACAAAAAGTTAGCTCATACACTAATTGGCTTACTAACATATGAAATCTACACAACATATCATGCATTCTTCACTTTACGCATAGAAAGTTCTTGGCGCACTTGGGGACTAAAACTCTAGTTCCTTGTGATATGCCGCGTGTCACCGGCTTTTTCAAAGGGCCACTAACATATGTGACTGTCTTCCTTGCATTTATACTAGGGTGCAGATTCCTTGTGTTGACTTTCCAAGCTTATTTGACAACAATAATGGAGTGGCTAGATTTATGTTAGATGCCACTACAATACATAGAAGTAGTTACATGGATGGCAGAATAATCCCACCAAAACAACTAAACTATCATGCGTTGCACAGGTCAGATCTACTTTCATGGCCAACTTCAGATAGGCAGTCTAAAGAGTACATGATGTCCATTCTTCCTGATATATAAACTTGTAGATAAGCAAAATATGTTTCAGAAACATCATCAACACAATGGTCATGCTACTCCCTTTAATCATTTTATCAAGAACCTTTCGAGCAATGAAACCAGAGTCATGGAGTAAAACTAATCTATAATTCTCTTATACACATGACAACATAAACATGCAGCCATCATTTCTAAGAAAAAACATGGATATACAAATGGAGAAGCTTGCCACTCTTGACTTATTATCAAGCAAAAAATGATCTTGGTACTTGAAGCACGAGGCATTTTGTTACCCTCATACAGAGATTAGAAGATCTGAATTTCATAAGAAATCAAAACCTTGACCTTCACTAGCTCAACGGCCACTAATTCAACGAAGTTAATGTTTGCATCATTGTCACGGACAAATACATTAAACAACAATCAGTATAGAAGCCTATAAGGAATGTATGAAGTGAGATCACAGACAAAAGAGAGCAATGGGAATGGAGAAAATTACCCAGCTAGCTTCCTCGCAAGGTAAATGAATGGCTTCTCGAAGTTCTAGGTCACTGCCAAATTCGAGTCACTGACCTGGACTGCGAGCTATGAGGCGGGCTGGCCGGAGACCTAGTCTGTGCCTCTATGATGATGGCGACCTGCAAGGAAAGTTACCATTCTCAATGAGCTAATCTAAGAGTATGATGACAACATGGACCTCGCACTTCAATGGCTATATATATGGAGAACAAAATGTAAAAATAAAATAAGAGGGAAGACACATATTAGGTGTAGAGGTCTCTCCAGACACATACAAGCTGAAGCATTTTACAGATGTTAACATAGAACAAAATCAAGTGTTAGGACATAATAGGTAGAGGTAATCATCATTATAAATTATTGTTAATTGACCACCTTACAGAAACCACAAAATCAATATCCCAAAATGGTCTGAGCTGCATTTTGTCAACAAAAACAAAAGCATGCATTCCCTCATCTAACCAATAGGAAAAACTAAATCCACATATGTAAGCAAGAAATGATTCACATAGTTTAGGTTTATATGGCAACCATATAGATACTTATACTAATTAATCAGAAGAGCAATAACTTGTAATGACGACATCGACTTGTACCTGTTGTGCCACTACAAGGACATGCAGTACCTGGTGCCGACACCGACTTAATTAGCCTCAGATGTAGTAAATAGAAAACCCACCACTTGGCTTCTTGGCAGCCTCACCACCCAACAAAGGTGCAAACATCTTATGGAGAGAGACATGGATCAGTAAACAATGCTTACTTATGGAGATACTTTCAAGATGATAATTTACACAAGCTTTTGCAGGCTAAAGTAAAAAGATCAAAATATATGAAGACAAGAGCAAGTAAGTTCATAAATATCAAAGGTGCTAGCCATTCGCTTGAGATTACCTTGTCAACTCGAAGTTCTTCAATTTCCAATATTTTTTTCCAGCTAGAATTTCCTTCTGCAGATAATGGGGTCATGTGAAACATTTAATAGTATAAGAAGTATATTTTTTTGGCCAGAAATTTAAACTAAGCAAAGCAAAGAGTGGAGGAAGCTAAAACAACAGTCTTAACTGTCACTTCACCTTGAGGCAGAGGACAGGGGCAACATATAGAGCAAAGAGTCAGCAGTGAGCACTTTGGCCGCTATAACTGCTTGACTTGTTGCACTGATCCTCGCTCTAGCAAAGTTTCCCATGCTAGTTGTAAAAAAACATGCCTTCATGAATAATGCATGATTTTTATGCAAATACATTTTGCAACAATATTTATTAGGAACCAAGAGTTAGGGAACAAATTGTTTTTCAATATTAGACACAAAGGGTTCCCTTCGGGAGCGTTATATTTTTAGACCATAATTTCTCGCCATAGGAGTTAGAAAGATTCAGTACTAGACACTGAACAAACTAGATTCATTTGCGATTGTGAGCTAAACAGGATGCAACCTACTTTTAGATAGAGGAAACTGGCAAATTTCGCAAGAAGGGAATAGCAAGCCCCCTTCAGTGAAGATGTGCAAAAAAAATTAAACTTGTGACCATAGCAACCAATCTAGCGCTAAGTGATTAGATTTCAGAAACATATTATGAATAAGCACCACAAAAAATTGCAATTTGATAAGCATTTTAGTCACTTGGGGTTTCTACAACCATCTCTAGTTCCCACATTAAAGTCTGAACCAAGTAAAGGAATAACAATTAAAGGAATAGGGAGGTGCTTAACACTTGAGCAGAGTAAGCACAAACTAAGGCAAAGAGAAAAAGGAGCGAAGAGGCTACCTGCAGGCTGCGGTAGCTAGAGCATGGACCTGAATATCAGAAAGCACAAAAACCAAAAAAACAACGCGGAAAGTTGCTCTAAACCCAAACTTTTTCTTCATAAACATGGAAAAACTCCAGTAAACAGAGCAAGCCTACATCATATACAAACAAATTAAGATACTATAAGAAAGAACACCATACTCTTGGTTCATCATTTGGCCACAAAGAGTAATTTTTTGTTTGACTACTAATTACTAATTACGCTGACTCTAGAATTAGTTGGTAATCATGTTGTCTCTATTGCACGTAAAGTGTAAATGAAAGGTAGATGAACCATTGTAAGTAAACAACTATTTTTTTACGGAACCAGATGAAAAAATAAAGTTCATTTTTTAGTCTCCTGGAGTAAATGTCAAGAAACAGATTCAAGTAAGATAGGCTTACCTCAGAAAATTCATATTGGTCTTCAGATGCATTACCAAATGAGAAGTGTAGTCAAACATCTATAGAAATATGCATGGCACATATCCACATGTCTTCTTTCTACAAACATGTGAGCCAAGGGATGTCATTTACAACCCAAATATTGAACGGTTCTGCAATTAAATGAAACAAAATACAGACATATGTCTATGATATCACCAATAAAAAAGATTACGTACATCAAGATAAATGTAGGCAGAATAGAAAATAAAAAGAGTGGCATTGGGTCTAGCTTCAGGCTGGTATTCGGAAGATATCCCTATCTGTACTGAACATATGCGTATTTGTAAGCCTAAAGACATAAAAACAGTAACCTACAGTCTGATGGTCGACTAACTATAATACTCGACTAAATCAGAGAGGGATCTCCTGGGCACAAAGCATTCATAAAAGGAGTTCAAGGTCTCTACTTTATCATCCGCCTAAAAATAAAACATATCAGGTGGAGGGCAAGCGAAGGACTAAAATAAAAAGGAATACTCACTTGGTAATGCATGCTGGAAGATCATACCTCTTACAAATCTGCTACACCTAACATCAGCTGTCGATCTGAAATAGCCAAACAAACAAAACAAAGATCGAAATTAGTAGAAGGCAACTTATGTTACCCGGCCGTTTAGCCCTCCCTCAACATACAACGTATGATGCATAAGCAGTTCAAAATGCAATGCTGGACAGACACAAACACACTATTGGAAATTGGGTACAAAACAAAATTCAGTATCAGTCTATGAAATAGCTATTCGGTTACTGGATCTACGTTGGCATTCTCTGATTGAATTTGTCCCCCCAAATGGTTGAAAGCTAGCCTTAAGATATGAGACCAGAACCTTGTGCAAAATACATCTCCATGCCACTCAAACTCAAATTACTACAAACTCCATCAATGTTGTCCCTAATTAATAATACAAGAAGCAACAGGTTAATTGGGGGTACAAACCATGGTGAGGCTCGAAGGGGTGATCCTCTTCGAGGTGCGAACACAAGGACGTGACGTCACGGTCCTCGTAGCAGTAGGGGTGGGCTAACTCGGGTCTGGCCGCCTTCTCTCCATCCATGTCCAGCTCCTCCATCCCCACACGATCTGCACCCGCCATCAAGAACCTACGGATCAAGCAGGCACGAAACCCGTCATGGACCAAGATATAAAAATTGATCCAACCAATCCCCGGCAGGGGGGTGGATGTGGCGCACGTACCGTCGTGGCCGAGCTGTGCCGCGAAGGTGAGAGGACGCGAAGGAGAAAAATGGGTGGCGGCGAAGCCTCGATGTCCTCAGCGACGGCGGCCGCTACCCTTCTCCCTTTGAGTAGGTCGCGGGGGAGCACATTGAATCGGCGGCAGCGTCAAGAAAAGTGTGGCCCAGCCACCAGGAGAGGGACGCGGGAGGAGGACGGGTTCCACCGGTGGCGTAGAGGAGGGGGAGGAGGATGGGCTCCACCGGCGGCGTAGATGAGGAGGAGAGGCGGAGCGACAGGAGGCGTCGGCTAGGGTTCTCACCAACCAGTGGCTCTCCTCGCCTTTACACGATGACCAGCCACCCACGGAGCGCCACGCGCGCACACACACATGGAATGTCGAAAGTGCCCTCGGCGGCAACACAAATTTACGGCGCGGTGGCACGACCCATGCGCATCTCCATAGCTGCACTGGGTGCACACACGCCCAAAGCCAATGACAAAAGTGGCCCACCCCACCTGGGTCCCGCGTGTCATGGAGAAATAGGAAGGCAGTGTGAGTGCAAAATGGAAGACACTATTCATTGCTTGTCACATCAAACACGATCCAACGGCCAGGATCATTTCATCTAAAGATCCAATGGCTGGGATATGTTTGGAAGTGCAATCGGACGGTCCAGAGAGCAAGTGCCCTGAGAAGGCTCCATACATGCTCACAATGTAACAATGGGTCGTGGCCGAGCTATGCCGCGATGGTGAGAGGACGCGGAGGAGAAAAACGGGTGGCGGCGAAGCCTCGATGTCCTCGGTGACGGTGGCCGCTGCCCTTCTCCCTTTGAGTAGGTCGTGGGGGAGCACATTGAATCGGTGGCAGCGTCAAGAAAAGTGTGGCCCAGCCACCAGGAGAGGGACGCGGGAGGAGGACGGGTTCCACCGGCGGCGTAGAGGAGGGGGAGGAGGATGGGCTCCACCAGCGGCGTAGATGAGGAGGAGAGGCGAAGCGACAGGAGGTGTCGGCTAGGGTTCTCACCAACCAGTGGCTCTCCTCGCCTTTACACGGTGACCAGCCACCCACGGAGCGCCACGCGCGCGCACACACATGGAATGTCGAAAGTGCCCTCGGCGGCAACACAAATTTACGGCGCGCTGGCACGACCCATGTGCATCTCCATAGCTGCACTGGGCGCACACACGCCCAAAGCCAATGACAAAAGTGGCCCACCCCGCCTGGGTCCCGCGTGTCATGGAGAAATAGGAAGGCAGTGTGAGTGCAAAATGGAAGACACTATTCATTGCTTGTCACATCAAACACGATCCAATGGCCAGGATCATTTCATCTAAAGATCCAATGGCTAGGATACGTTTGGAAGCGCAATCGAACGGTCCAGAGAGCAAGTGCCCTGAGAAGGCTCCATACATGCTCACAATGTAACAATGGGATGTGTTGGGTGCTTCCTCGAAAAAAAATTCTGTACACGCTTTTAGGTTTTAAATAGTTTTTTATTTTTGTGGGTTTTCAGTTGTCGTCCGATTTTTCCTAGGTTTTGGAGAGAAAAGATCAAAAAAAAATTGCATGAGAAGCACAGTTGTGCTTCTTGAAAAGGGAAAAAGGTGACTTTTTTGCTTGTAGAAGATGCACAGATTTGCTTCTAATGAAGGCACGGATTTGCTTTCGCGAGCTGTGCTTCTCAGAAAATGAAAAAAATCATGATTTTTTTTTTGCTTCAACGAGAAGGACAGCTCGAAAAGGTAAAAAACATGTTTTGCATTTTTTTTCATGAGAAGCACAGACTTGCTTCTCGTGCAAGCGCAGATTAGCATCCGCGAAAAAGCACAATTGTCCTTCTCCGAAAGGAAAAAAGTGAAAACAAAAACCGTGCTTCCAACGGGTTTTTTCTCCAATTTTTGGGGGGTTTTCATTAAAAAAGCTCGTCAAAACCAATTAAAATGGGATCTAATTTTGAAGATCTCAGCGCGAGAAATGGAACGATGAAAACGGTTTGGGAGTTGGACGCACGGTTCAGATATAAAACATTCTGAATAAACGAATCTATGGAAAAAAGAGAAAACTCATAGGTTGCGACAAGTGTGAGCGCCTGAGAAGGTGGGAGTGACCTTTGCAAGGGGTAGCCTTTAATTAGGGATTTCATTTTTTTTCTTGGATTGACAAATCAGCAGGTACCTTGTGAGGCCTTCACGGTGGGCGCGTCGCATGGTGCATCCAATCGCCGCTGCCTGTCGCGTGTTGGACACACTGGTGGAAATAAGGGTTTTTTTTGTTTGGGGGTTTTTCCTAGGTTTTTGAGTTCTGGGAGTTTACTTGTTTTTCTCTTGGTTTTGTAGAAAAGAAAATTGTTTCTTTTTTTTCTCTTCGTGAAGGACATCGTGTGAAAAACATAGTTGTTCTTCACTATGAAAGCATGGTTATGCTCTCGCGTGAACCACGGTTGTGCTTCCCGAAAAATGATAAAACACAGTTGTCCTTCACGGTGAAGCACAATTGTGTGCGCTTGGCAGAGAGTTAAAAGCATAGTTCTAGGTGGTGGGTTGATCGAAAAATCCAACCTCTCCCGAGATTTCCAGATCCGCTCGTGTATCAAGACCTGGTTATCAGAGATTGTGAGCTTCTGAATCCGATCTAACATCTCATTGAGGAGAGACTTCTCGCACTTTTCTTCGACCCGATCTGACTCTGGGACCAGAGGAGTTTTCTCCAAGATCTGATCTGACATGGATCTCGGTTCTTCATCTTCGGCCCGATTTGACATCCAGGCCTTGGGAGGCATTATTGAATCCTGACTCAAGGTCGGGTCCGACGAAAGACTCTCACGATCGTCCTGACCCGGATTTGACATCTGGGTCGGGGCAGGTGTATCATGTTGATCATCGATCTGGTTTGACACATGGCTTATGAATAAGACTAGCTCCCCATAGAAATCCGCTGTGTACTCCATGCTACCGAATCTAACGGTCCGGCAATGAGCGAAGGTATCGACCTGGCCTAGGTCACCGGTCGAGTCAGCAAAGAGGGCGATGTTGTTGAAGACAAAGGTTTGTCCCGGCATGAAAGTACCATCGTACCGATATGCTCGCTGATCTTGATCCCCTCATATCATGGTGACTGCTTAGCGGGACTTGTATGGGCCACCAATGGCGAAGCTAAATCCAGAAGATATCGGGTAGGGGGTCTTGAACTAAGCATCTAGATATGACAGTAACAACGACACGAGGTTTTACTCATGTTCGAGCTCTCCGAAGAGATAGCACCCTACTGCTTGTATCATTGGCCTAATTACATCTGTGGAAGGGGAAAATGATTGTGGCATTAGCGGCTTCTCCTTGATGATGCTCTATGACACAAAAATGTTAAACAATGTTACACAGTGAAATGGAACTTTTCGTAGCAACTGGGTGGTGGATCGGTTGAACTAATTTGAGAGGATGGTGCTTTGATCGTCGGACCTCTTGTAGCTTGAGGATGAGGTATGTGCCCCTCCCCTAGTTACTTGCCACTCAGTACAATTAACCATGTCAGATTCAGTACAATTTTTAACCCATTTGTAGGAAGAGATGGATCTGCCTCTGGTGGTGGGAGACAGACAATGCCTTTTGTGCTATTGCTGTTGCGCCCATAACACAAGCTCCGCTGCCACCGCGATGTTGGTCCACGAAGAGGATGCAAACATTACAGCTCTGAACTCCACAACATACATTTCTCTCATTTTGTTGATATTGTTGTGGAGTGCCGAGGAAGCATGCGCCCACGGACGCCGGTTCTTCCAGTCATGGGACGCGAATTCTGCCACCGTCATTTATCTATGTGCGCTGGTATGTTTTGTGTGTGATTCAAAGTTTGGCAACTGGCATGATGTGAGAAAAAACATCAGTGGATACCGCTCATCAATTGCTGACAGTTGGTTTGTTACTTTAGACCAACGAGTGAATCCACAGGTAATGTTTGCAGCATAAAACTGCAACCTTCAGTACAGGACAAGTTCTACATGAATCTCATGGATTTGTCTCCATATAATGTTCTCTTAGTCGGATTGCGGCATGCAGCATGGTGAGCAACCAATCATCATCGTGAGATTTCTGTTCTTAATGCCGAAGCAAGCTACTAAGCAAGTTCATGTATGTACAACACTTCTAATTGTTGCTTTTAGAGAAGCCTAGTTGTAGGTAAGCCACACTGCCAATCTCATCTTACTAAAGTTTTCATTCAACCTCTCCCTTTTGGACTGTATATTTCCATTACTATCTCTTCTACCTTATTTTAGCGAATGTAATGAGTTGCGATGGCGTTCCACGACGCTTTTTGTTTTTAGCCTTCTTATTTACTAGCATTGTGTTCTGCTTCGAGATTCAAAGAATCACAAATGCACTGTGAGACTATTATGCCCAGAATTAGTGAAGAGCCTAAGACATGCTAAAAACATTTTTTAGCTAAGATAGTTATGAAAAAAGAGATTTTGTTAATCGGTACTTAAATGCATAACATTTATGCTAGAATCTTTTTTTTTGTATATAATATGAACAACATGAATTTTTCCCAGGTCATAAATTGCTTGGAAAAATGCAACATCGATGCAAGAATCCCGATGAGACTATGTCCGGTGAGGGAGATTATTTTGTATAATGATGGTGTCGTGGTGGCTGCACGGCGGAGGGCTGCATGCTTGACTTTGACATCGTCGTCTTCAACAAGGATAAGATCTCCCTTGCCGTCCATGATGAGGTCCGCACCTGCACTGCCGTTCCCATTCATTCTCCTTCTCCAGGAATTGGCTTCTAATGGTTTTTGGTTTTTTGTCTGTGTGACGCCCCAACTTAATCATGCACTAATCATACACGCAAATGTGCACGATCAAGATCAGAGACTCAAGGGAAGATATCACAACACAACTCTAGACACAAATTAAACTCATACAAGCTTTATATTACAAGCCAGGGGCCTCGAGGGCTCGAATACATAAGCTCAAATACAAATGAGTCTAGAGAAGCAATGATATCTGAGTACAGACATAAGGTAAACAAGTTTGCCTTAAGAAGGCTAGCACAAGCATCAACATGGATCGAAAAGGCAAGGCCTCCTGCCTGGGAGCCTCCTAACTACTCCTGATTGTCGGCGGCCTCCATGTAGTAGTAAGCACCCTCGGGGTAGTAGTAGTCGTCGGTAGTGGCATCTCACTCCTGGGATCCATCATCTGATTGAAGCAATCGGGTATGGGGGAAAAAGAGGTAGCAAAGCAACCGTGAGTACTCATCTGAAGTACTCGCAAGACTTACATCAGATCTATGCTAAGTATGCATCAGTATCAAAGGAATGAGGCTGTATCTTTGGACTGAACTGCAGAAATGCCAGAATAGAGAGAAAGTCCTAGCCTATCGAAGACTAGCATCTTGCAGCGTCTTGCAACATCAGAAGAGATAAGAGTACCAGAACATAAGTAATAAGTATGTTGTAGTATCAACGCCCAGAGATCCTTCCTCGACTCTCTGTGAGAAAGCGATCCCGGAGCCATCATATCCATTTCACATCTCCAGTATCAAGTTCTAGTTGTATTGATCGGGATACAACTCTGAGCGTCCGTTACTGTGGACACGGCTATTTGAATAGATATACTTCCCTGCAGGTGTGCACCAACTAACCCAACACGCTCGATCAACTACGGTCGGACACACTTTAATGGGTCATGCCCGGCCTCGGCCGATCAACATGTCGTAGTCCTACCTAGGCTCAACAAAGATGCCAGCACACCGGTCTACATCCTAAGCGCGCAGGAGTCTTAGGCCCATCGCCCTTTGCACTCATGCATGTTACGTATGCAGCCTGGAGCAGACCCACCCCTTATACAAGCGCAGGTGGTTACCGTCCAACCGAGCGTGCGCCGCTCAGTCACTGACGTCTAAAGAGCTTTCGGAGAATTGTACGACGCCGAGTGCCCATACTTATTTCCGCGTGGTGGTCAGTGCGAAAAGGCCAGAGGCCTACTCAGATCACATATCCAAACCCGTTAGTATCTTGGGAGCGTGCGGAGACGATCAATGATCCATGATATGTGGTCCCGCCGCCCTGTCTCACGGACTTACGACAAGGGCTAGGAATGCCCGGCCGTGCCGCGTAGTTATCTCGCAGGTACCCTCCAAGTCAACCCGACTCCACATCACTCGCGGGTACTGAAAGGATCGAGAAGAGGGGTCTAGAGGGGGGGTGATTAGACCCTTAACAAGTAAAAGTGGCATTTTTTAATTTCTTCAAGTTAAGGTTGAGTTTAGCACATGTTCAAGCACACACAATACATCTCAAGCAAGCAAGACAAGAGTATAGGCAGCAGAAAAGGTAAAGCATGCAATTTGCAAGAATGTAAAGAGATGGGATTGGAGTATGCAAACGCAATGGAGACACGGAGAATTTTTGGCGTGGTTCCGATAGGTGGTGCTATCGTACATCCACGTTGATGGAGACTTCAACCCACGAAGGGTAACGGTTGCGCGAGCTATCCCACCATGGCCATCGCCCACGAAGGACTTGCCTCACTTGGGTAGATCTTCATGAAGTAGGCGATCTCCTTGCCCTTACAAACTTCTTGGTTCAACTCCACATCACGACGGAGGCTCCCAAGCAACACCTAACCAATCTAGGAGACACCATTCTCCAAAAGGTAATCGACGGTGTGTTGATGATGAACTCCTTGATCTTGTGCTTCAAATGATAGTCTCCCCAACACTCAACTCTCTCTCTCACACAGATTTAGCTATGGTGGAAGAAGGATTTGAGTGGAAAGCAACTTGGGGAAAGCTAGAAATCAAGGTTCAAATGGTAGGAATGGAATCTCTTGATCTCAACACATGAGTAGGTGGTTCTCTCTCAGAAAATGAATGGTGGAAGTGTAGGCACATTCTGATGGCTCTCTCACAAATGGAGAAGCGGGTGGAGGGGTATATGTAGCCTCCACACAAAATCCAACCGTTACACACTTTTGACTCATCTCGGTGGCACCGATTAGTTAAACTCGGTGGCACCGATCTGTTCAAAAATATGAACGTTAGGAATCCCAGTGGGACCAACTGGAACAACTCGGTGGAACCGATGTGCTAGGGCTTAGGGCAAACCTCGTCTCGATGGCACCGATTGCATCAACTCAGTGAGACTGAAGTGAAGCAATAAGACAACAGAGAGTTGGCAAGCCATCTCGGTGAGACCGAAATAATTGCAACGAGTAACAGAGAGTTGGTAAGGCCATCTTGGTGGGACCGAGATCCATATCAGTGTGACCGAATTGTTAGGGTTTCTGGCAGTGTCTATGTTAAATGAACTCGGTGGCTCCGGATAGAAAGAATCGGTGGGGCCGAGTTTGGAATTAGGGTTTGGACATATTTGGATGGAGAAAGTGGCTGAGGGTTTTGGAGCAATATCACTAAGCACTTTGAGCAAGTAGACCATTAATTAACACCTCAGCCCCTTTTAATAGTATTGTGTTTCCTATGGACTCAATGTGATCTTGGATCACTTAAATAGAAATGAAGAGTCTTGAGCTTTTGCCAATCTTTGTCCTTAGCATTTTGAAGGGGTTCCACATCCTCTTGTCCTTGCCACTCCACTGTTGAAATTATCTAAAATATACTTGATAAAACTATTAGTCCAACAACCAATATGTTGACATTAATTACCAAAATCACCAAGGGAGCACTTGTGCTTTCAGGTACCCTCATGGTCAACCCAGCTTCACATCACTCGCAGGTACCCCTCGGGGCAAACCCGAATTCAGTAACTCTCGCGGGTACCCCTCGGGGCCGACCCAACTTCAACATGGTTCTGGGGGTATAGTCAAAGTAACCGTGTGTCCAAAACATCAAGGGGGAAATCTGAGGAATCACCCTTGATGGATTTCCACTCGATGGTCCATAACATCAAGGGGAATCTTAGGAATCACCCTCGAAGGGTTCCTACTCGATGTAACCGTCAAGGTGAACTAGGAGGAATCACCCTCGAAAGGTTCACACTTGAGGTGTTGCACGACAGAGTCGTTATCGGGAGTGGTGAAGGAGGAATCACCCTCCATAGACCATGACCGGCTAGCTACACTACAAAGATCTCATCAGAAGTGCTATACGAGGTATCACCCTCGGCACTCGATAGTAACTCTGCAGAGTCATACAACTAAGGGGTGTGAGGTGATGTGTCGGGCTCAGGACGTCGATCACGTTGATCGAGTCATTGGTCATAAAGCGGGGGCAACAGGGACAAGGTGAGGGGTCACTGGTGGATCACTATCCAACCTATATTAAGCATATAGGATAAGCAAGTAGGTAACAATAGCAGGTTACAAAAGCATGCTATGCATCAGAATAGGAGCAATCATTACAGTACCAAAATCTAATGCAAGCATGAGAGAGAATCAAGGGGGTTTTGCTTGCCTGGAAGCTCTGCTGCAAAGGATTGGTCATCAACAGTGTAGTCGATCTCGGGAGCAGTGTCAGTCTGGTCTACCAGAGAGAAGAGGGAGAAGAAACAATAAATACAAGCAAACAAATGCATCATGATGCATGACATGGCAATATGATGTGCTAGGGTGAGTTAACGCAGTGCTACACGTTACAGATGAAGCGGGAAAAATATTTGGGAATGTTTTCCCGGCTTTCGGCGGTTACCGGACAGATGAAATGAAGGGGAAGGATCCATGTTCATCATGTTAGAGGCATGTGACAGATGAGTGGATAGCATATTCGGATTCGTCACATTTTTCTGAGCAATTTTCATATATAAATTATTTTTATCTTAGTTATAGATTATTTTATATGAGTTTTCAAAGATTTAAACATTTATTGAAATTACTAGAATTATTTTAATTTGAAAATAAACAGTGCAATAACTTTTTATACACACAAGGAGCTAGCCACTGTGTATGACATATGGGCCCAGTGGGGCTGAGTCAACCCAGTCAACTGTTGACCAGTTGTCTGGTGAACGAAGTCAAAGGGGACCGAGGGGTCCCACCTGTCACTGACTGGGAGTGCCCAGTCAGCAGTGTTGACTAGTCAACTGGGTCCAGTGGGACCCAACAGTAGGTGAAACAGTTAGCTTATACAGAGTTTAATTAACTCAATTAGATAATTAGAGGTGTGGGGGCCCACTGTCAGTGACTAACTTAACTGAATCATTATTTTACGGTGGGGTCCTATGTCAGTGGCTATTGGAGTCAGATGGTTAGTACTAAGAGGTGGTTAGGCCCCTACTTAACTAAATGATGGGCGGGCCCGATGGTCAGTGGCTCCGGCAGGGGGGTTTGAAGGGCCGTGCGCTGGTGATGCTCACCGGCGAGCAACAGAGCGGGGCAGCGCGGCGCGAGCGGAGAGGCCCACTCCGGCGACCATTTTGTCAGCCAAGAGCGTCTATGGGACGAAGGCGACAACGCACATCGAGGAGAGGCAGCATTCGTTGCGGGCGTGGACGGAACCAGTGGTAGCAGCAGCGGCCGTGACGAGCGCCAATGTGTAGCAGTAGAGGAGTGGCGGCGGCGGCAAAACAGCAGTGGCTAGCAGCACAGCCTTAGCGGCAGCAGAGTAGCACGGCAAGGAGTAGCAAAAAGCAACCATGGCACACGGGGAAGCAGGTGGGGCACGAGCACCTGCGAGCGCGCGGCCGGGCGAGGTGCGGGCGCATCGAGAGCGCGACAACGGGCGGACGGGCGCACGCGAGCGGCAGCGGGTGTGGGCAGGCGCGCGCGGACGGGGCTAGCAGGGCACGGCCGGCGCAGGGGAGCGCACACAGGGGCGCGGCAAGCGTAGCCCGGTGATGGGATGACTACGTGGCACGGGAAAGTAAAAGGGGAGGGGGTCAAGGTGGAGCTGGGGCACACAGTGAGCCGGGAGTGGTGCGTAGCGGGCTCGGGGAGGCTCCGGTGGGGTGGATTCGATGCGGTGGCCGAAGGTGAAGAAGATGGAGATCCCAACTATGCCGTCGAGTCCGGCTTGATCCGATGGCTGTGGGCGAAGAAGGCGACCCCGGGGGTCCTCGTGGACAAGCTCACATGGTTCGGGGACGATGGTGGCCGCGTGGTTGACGATATCCATGTCGATGATAGTGCGACCGAGCTCGAGATCGCGGGAGAGAGAGCGAGGGGAGAGGGGAAAGTGGCTAGGGTTTTGGCCAAGGGGGCGAGGGCGGCCTCCTTATCTACCAGGGGATCGCGGGATGGCCTCCGCATGCCTGGGGCGTGGCCATGGCGGGTGGATGGGCGCCATGCCCTGTCTAATGAACAGAGGAAGGGGGAAGGTGCCGGGGTGGGCTGGGCCTCACTGTGCACTTGAGGCCCAAGTGCACAGGGCTATAGGGGGTTGTCCACAAAGTTTGGGGTTATCTTAAATTCATTTAAATTACATTTGCATTTAAATGGGGTGGTTAAAGGCTGTTGTTCCACTGAAATAATTGACAGGGACAATTTGAGCATCCAAATGTAGTTGATATTATTTTACCAATGCTTGGGGATTTTATGACATATTATGAAAAACATTATTTAGCTGTTTAAAGAAACATTATTTTGACTTTATTTTAAATATGAATTTTGACTTTGATTTTGATCAAGTGACAAATGGATTAGCAAAAAGGTGATGACATGGCACCATTAGGGGGAGATTACTTTTGCATGATTGTAAGGGTGTTACAATTCTCCTCCACTACAAGAAATCTCGTCCCGAGATTTAAGAGGTGGGGCAAGGGGGAAAGTTCTGGTTACGAAATTCTAACGGATCTTCTCGGTCTTGGTTGCTCTTCTCGAAGAGGTTGATCCATTACGTTGATGTCTTCATTTCTCTACTTCAGGTCATCATGATGAAGTCGTCATCCTTTATTCAGGAATTCCAACGTTATTACAAAAAGGATAAGGGGTAGCTCCGGAAGAACGGACATCTACAAGGTTACTTATCTGGTAGATAACGTCAGGGAAGGTGGCGGAAGGTAACTCTCGAATTGAAACTTAAGAAAATATCGAGAGCAAAGCAAGAAGGTACCATGAGAAGTTTCGAACGGACATGCAATTGTTCGATGCCTAATCAGAAGGTGAAAGGGATTCAGAGCAACAAAAATAAATATTGCGTTTGATACTAGAGTAGATCTTCTTTAGGAAGGTGGCTCATGATCTACATACGAAGCCAAGCGTGAGGAATAACTTTGGAACAGGTGTGTACAGTAGAGTCTGCTATTTCTTGAGCTTGCATTGATTTTTTCCTTGAAGAGGAAAGGGTGATGCAGCAAAGTAGAAATAAGTATTTCCCTCAGTTAAGAACCAAGGTATCAATCCAGTAGGAGGTACAAGCAAGTCCCCAATAGATGCACCTACACAAACTAACAAACACTTGCACACAACGCGAAAAAGGGGTTGTCAATCCCTTCACGGTCACTAGCAAGAGTGAGATCTAATAGAGATAGATATAAAAGATAAATAAAAGGCAAAACAGTAAATAGAAATAAATTGCAGCAAGGTATTTTTGGGTTTTACGTTTTATAGATCGGAAAATATATGATGAGAAATAGACCCGGGGGCCATAGTTTTCACTAGAGGCTTCTCTCTTGAAAGAACACATACGGTGGGTGAACAAATTACTGTCGAGCAATTGATAGAAAAGCGCAAAGTTATGATGATATCTAAGGCAATGATCATGAATATAGGCATCACGTCCGTGACAAGTAGACCGACTCCTGCCTGCATCTACTACTATTACTCCACACATCGACCGCTATCCAGCATGCACCTAGTGTATTAAGTTAACAAGAACGGAGTAACACCTTAAGCAAGATGACATGATGTAGAGGGATAGATCCAATCAATATGGTAAAACCCCCATCTTTTTATCCTTAATGGCAACAATACAAATACGTGCCTCGCTACCCCTACTGTCACTGGGTGAGGACACAGCAAGATTGAACCCATCACAAAGCACCTCTCTCATTGCAAGAAAAACCAATCTAGTTGGCCAAACCAAATCGATATATCAGAGAGAAATACAAAGCTATCTTAATCATGCATAAAAGAGTTCAGAGAAGACTCAAATAACATAGACAATCTGATCATAAATCCACAATTCATCGGATCTCAACAAACGCACCGCAAAAGAAGATTACATCAAATAGATCTCCAAGAACATCGAGGAGAACATTGTATTGAAGATCAAAGAGAGAGAAGAATCCATCTAGCTACTAGCTATGGACCCGTAGGTCCGTGGTAAACTACTCACACATCATCGGAAGGGCAGCAAGGTTGATGTAGAGATCCTCCGTGATCGAATCCCCCTCCAGCAGAGTGCCGGAAAAGACCCCAAGATGGGATCTCACGAGAACAGAAGCTTACGGCAGCGAAAAAGTATTTTTTGTGTGCCCTTTGACGTAAGGGGGATATTTGGGTATTTATAGAGCCAAGATTAGGGTTAGGAGATCTGTGAGGGGCCCACAAGCCTAGGCCCCCCTTGGGTGCGCTCCTAGGGCTTGTGGCCCCCTAGTGGGTCTTCTGGCCTCTTCCCGAAGCTTCGTGGTTGTCTTCTGGTCCAAGAAAAATCCTCAAAAAGTTTCGTTCCGTTTGGACTCCGTTTGGTATTGATTTTCTGTTAAAGACAAAAAAAAGGAAAAACAGCAACTAGCACTGGCACTGGGCACAAGGTTAGTAGGTTAGTCCCAAAAAATGATATAAAATAGCTTATTAATGCATATAAAATATCCAAGATAGATATAATAGTATGGAACAATAAAAAATTATAGATACGTTGGAGACGTATAAAGCATCCCCAAGCTTAATTCCTGCTCGTCCTCGAGTAGGTAAATGATAAAAACAGAATTTTTGAGGTGGAATGCTACCTAACATATTTATCAATGTAATTTTTCTTATTGTAGGATGAATGTTTAGATCCATAAGATTCAAAACAAAAGTTTAATATTGACATATAAACAATAATACTTCAAGCATACTAATAAAGCAATCACGTCTTCTCAAAATATCATGGCTAAAGAAAGTTATCCCAATCATATAATCTTATCATGCTCTATCTTCATCACACAAAGTATTTATCATGCACAACCCCGATGACAAGCCAAGCAATTGTTTCATACTTTTAATGTTCTCAAGCTTTTTCAACTTTCACGCAATACATGAGCGTGAGCCATGGCTATAGCACTATAGGTGGAATAGAGTATGGTGGAGGTTGTGAGGAGAAGACAAAAAGGAGAAAGTCTCGCATCAACTAGGCAAATTGATGGTCTATGGAGATGCCCATCAATTGATATCGATGCAAGTGAGTAGGGATTGCCATGCAACGGATGCACTAGAGCTATAAGTGTATGTGTCAGTGTACTAAATATTGGGCCTTTAGTACCCCATACTTGTGCACGGGCAGTTGTAGCCATACCTGCGGCAAGGCTTGTCGGGGAACAGCTGAAGATTAATCCAAGGCTATCAAAGAGACATTCAAGCCAAGGACCAGAAGATAAGGAGAACTAGAGATCAGGGGCTCGGCCCCCGGCAAGACCTTGCTGGGGTAGCCTGCGGAGCCCGGCAAGATTCGCGCCCCGGCAAGGTTCCGCCACTGTGCCACCGCTCCAGCGCAGCGACCAGCCTGGCATTCTGGTCCCATCTCTGGATGCGTGGCAAGGCGCTAGTGGAGGCGAGCTTAAGCGGTGCTGATGGGATGGCCCCTTTTTCCATCCCCAAGAAAGTAGGGACACCTAAACGGACACCTCACGGTGCATTAAATGCATTTGTCCTAAACCGTCAGTGGTTAGGTATGATAACCTCTAGCTACTTTACACCTCGCATATCAACAGTTTGCCACTGTGGTGACCCCTTTGAGCATATAAAAGGAGGCCCAAGGCAACTGCTACAGGGGAGAGAACACTCTCGGCCCATTCTGCATGTGTAGCTGCTGCACGAACACACTGTTCATTGCAAGCACTCCAAGAACTGGGACGAAAATACCAATAATAAACTAAAGCAGGAGTATGGTTTTACGCTGATCAGCGGCCCGAACCTGGGTAAAAATCCCCCTCGCGTTGGTCCTCGGTTCTGCTCTTTGTGCATACCTCTCTCCCTGCCGAATCGTAAAGGGGTCCTTCGGATCCCATAGGTGTCGTACGCCGGCATCTTTGGCGCGCCAGGTAGGGGCAGAAGGTTGCACGAACCTGATCCGGTGATCATCGTGTCAGTTTCTTCACCGTCTTTGTCACCATGCCACCCAAGAAGAAGGGTGCAGCAGCGGTTGTTCCATCTACGTCCGTCTTGCCCGTGCCTACTCGGACGGGTGATGGCGTGGATGCAGGAGATGGTGGTTTAGAGCCTCCACGGCGTTCTGGTGATCCGAGCCAGGCGAGCGGCGTCGTTCGCAGCGGCGATGGCAACCCACACGTCGCTAGATCCAGAGATGGAGCCGTGCTGCCTACGGGTGGCGCTGTGAACTCCAGAGATCGAAGGGCGCCTTCCAAGACTCCCACGCCGACGCAAGCGTTGCGGCCTTCCCAGGTCGCACGCGACGAGCAACACCGAGGCGTTGGTGGTTCTGAACGTCCCCATGGGAAGACTTCTGCGTATCGATCTCAAGGTGCGCAGGCCCACCATGCACGCCAAACTGCTAATGGGAGTGGCGCGCGGTCGCGTGATCGTGACGGTGCTCCTTCTAACACTGTTAGGAGTCAGAGCACCTCACGTACCTCGCACCTGTCGTCGCCACCTACGCCAGCAGAAGCCTTGGCATGTGCGCAGCTGCTCCTCGATTTTCCTCCTACTCCGGAGAAGATGGAGGAGTGGCGATCTACCATCCAGAGCCTCATCGGCTTCGTCAACAAGGATGGGCCACAGCCTACGGGGCCCTCGCGGCAGCGGTCTATCGATCCGATGCGAGCCGATCGTGAGAAGACTGGAGGTGGTGCGACTACGGTGCACTCCCCTCCACGACAGCAGCAGCGGTCATCAACCCGGTGGACCGACGGCCGTGATGACGATTCCACTGCGTCATCCGATCCGCGGATGCATCGCGATCAGCGTCAAGTTCTTCAGGAAGGGAGCAAAGAGGATGCTCGAACTACTATCGAGCAGCGATGGGAGGTGCGTCATCAGTCCGATAAACGCGCAGGGCCTACTGTCAACAAGCCTGCGCTGAGGGACATAGGCGACTTGCCCTATGAGGTAGGTTGTCCAGCGTTTACCCGTGAGCTGCGGCGAGTCCAGTGGCCCAACTCCCGAACGTTCAAACCAGAGGTCCCGGAGAAATATGATGGCAAGACTCACCCCTCGGAGTTCTTGAGCGTCTACACCATTGCGGTGCAGGCTGCCGAAGGCCGAGATGACAAGATACTTGCCAACTACTTCCCGTTGGTGCTCAAACCCAACGTTAGGTCGTGGTTGATGCATCTGCCGGAGAATTCCATTTCTTCTTGGTCAGATATGTGCCATCAGTTTGTTGGCGCCTTTGTTGGAGGCCACCAAGCTCCTGGCCAAGAGAGTGATTTGCATCTCCTCCCTCAAAAGGAGGGCGAACCCTTGCGCAAGTTTATCCAGAGATTTAGCCGGGTGCAATACAATATTCCAAACGTTCATCCTGCCGCTGTTGTTAGCACGTTTCATCAGAACGTGCGTAACCGCAAAATGCGCGAAGAGCTGGCGATGAACAAGGTCAGGAGTATCGCTGAGCTTTACGCTTTGGCCGACAAGTGCGCCCAAGCTGAAGAAGGGAGGAAACTCCCCGGCGAGGGTGTTGGCGCAGGGGGCGAATCGAAAGATGAAGATGCTGCAACCCCGCCAAAGAAAGGCCGGCGGCGGAACAAGAAGCGCAGAGGCAAGGCTGTGCTTGCTGTCGAGGAATCCGGCAACCCCAGCACCGCCAAGAAGGCCAAGGTTGACGACCCCGACAAGGAAGTTGCCGGGTGCACCTCCTGCCAGGCCTTGGTGGCTGCCGACAAGTCAGAAAACTCCGGCAAGCAGTATTGCAAGATCCATCGCACCAAGGGCCATGATCTCCAAAACCGCCGGCAAGTTGAGCAGCTTGTCGAGAAGCAAAGAGCTGAGTACGAAAGACGAGACAAGGAGAAGGCCCAGGACGGTGCTGAGGGATCTGGCAAGAAGTGTGGTGGCCGAGGAGGCCGCCGCGGCAAGGCTAAGCAACAGAAGGAGAGGCCCGCCCGAGGTCACGACAAGGACGAGGGAGGCGATGATGATGAAGAAGACAACGAATCCAGTGAGCACGAGTTTCAGAAAGCCACAGAGGCCATGTGTATTGACGGGGGTGCCTCATTGCATTCTTCACATTGCCGACTTAAACAGTGGGCGCGTGAGGTTAATGCAACGGAGCCGTCGTTTGATGCACGCAAACCCTTAAAGTGGATCAACACGCCTATCATTTTCGACGCCGAGGATCACCCTGATCGCACAACTGTGGTCGGGTGTTTTCCCTTGTTGGTCTCACCAACAATCCGCAACCTCAAGGTGACAAAAATGCTAGTTGACGGTGGGGCCGGGCTGAACTTAATCTCATCGGACATGCTCAAGAAGCTGCAAATTCCTGATGAAGATCTCGAGGAAATGGGCACGTTTCAAGGGATCAATCCAGGAAGGACCCAGTCAAAAGGCAAGATTATGCTGCCAGTAACATTTGGTAGCGAGCTCAACTACAAGACAGAGAAGGTAGTGTTCGATGTCGCCAAAATCCCTATGTCGTACAATGGGATCCTTGGCCACCCAGCGCTGGCTAAGTTCATGGCGGCATCACACTATGCGTATAATGTATTGAAGGTGCCCGGACCGGTAAGTGTCAACACTATCCACTCCGACAAGAAGGATGCACTAATCTGCACCGACCGACTATACCGGGAGGCGGCTGCAGCACCTGCCGTCAACGCATCTGCTCCTGCCGCTGGAACTCCCGGGGGAAGAAGAAGACCGGCAAGATCTCTGGAGCAAACTCCGGCAAGCGCACCTCCTCAGAGTGCTGCGCTTTCGTTGAGGACGCACCAGAGAGTTCCACCGGCAAGAACAAGAAGTCCAAGGCTGCTCCACCAGAGACCAGGAAGGTGCCCGTCAAGGAGGACGGAACGGGACGAACTTTCACCATAAGTTCCATCCTAGATGACAAAGAGGAAAACGCGCTCGTTGCCTTCCTACGGGCGAATGTCGACGTGTTTGCATGGCAACCGTCTGACATCCCCGGTGTTCCCAGGGCGGTAATTGAGCACCACCTTGTTGTCTGTCCTCACGCGTGGCCCATCAAGCAGAAGGTGAGGAAGCAAGCCTTGGAGCGGCAAGAATTCATTGCCGAAGAAATCAGGAAGCTAGAAGCGGCAGGCTTGTTCAGAGGAGTGCTTCACCCAACGTGGTTGGCTAATCCGGTTGTAGTGCGCAAGGCGAATGGGAAATGGAGGCTGTGTATTGATTATACAGACATCAATAAAGCCTGTCCAAAAGATCCTTTCCCCTTGCCGCGCATCGACCAGATTGTGGACTCCACTGCTGGTTGTGACCTACTGCCGTTCCTTGATGCCTACTCGGGATATCATCAGATCTTCATGGCAAAGGAAGATGAAGAAAAGACCGCATTTATCACCCCATGTGGTACGTATTGTTTCATATGAATGCCTTTCGGGTTGAAAAGTGCAGGTTCTACATTTGCGAGAGTGGTCCAAATTGGTTTTGAGCCTCAGCTACACAGAAATATGGAAGCATACATGGATGACATAGTGGTCAAAACCAAGGATAAAGCGACGCTCATACAAGATCTAGAAGAAACATTTATAAATCTGCGCAAGATCAATTTAAAGCTCAATCCTGAGAAGTGTGTGTTTGGCGTCCCTTCCGGCAAGCTTCTCGGGTGCTTTGTATCTCAACGTGGAATTGAAGCGAACCCCGACAAGATCAAAGCTATTGAGCAGATTGAGGCGCCAAGACGCGTCAAGGATGTACGTCGTCTTGCCGGCTGCGTTGCTGCCTTAAGCAGGTTCATCTCCAAATCCGTTGAGCGCGCCCTGCCCTTTTTCAAAATTTTGAAGAAGGCGGGTCCAATGAGATGGACTCCGGAAGCGGAGGCAGCATTGCAAGATTTGAAGAGGTACCTCTCCTCTCCGTCGACGCTAGTCGCACCTAGGCCACAAGAGCCGTTGCTGTTGTATCTAGCAGCAACAAATCAAGTGGTTAGTGCTGTGTTAGTGGCACAGAGAGAAGTTGACGAGGAGGCAACGGCAGCGGCAGGACCGTCAAGTGACGCGCGGGGATCTTCCCCGGCAAGGTCTGGTGCCAGCAAGATAGGATCTGCGCAGCCAGAGGAATCAGTGCAAAAGAGGAAGATGGTGCAGCGCCCAGTTTTTTTTGTCAGCTCCCTTTTACAGGGAGCTAGGTCAAGATACTCTGGTGTGCAAAAGTTGCTTTTTGGCCTTCTCGTGGCCTCGAGGAAGCTGCGCCATTATTTTCAAGCACATGAGATTACCGTCGTTACTCGCTTCCCGTTGCAGTGGATTTTGCGAAATCCAGAGGCAACCGGCAGGATTGTGGAGTGGACGTTGGAACTATCAAGCTTTGGCCTCAAGTTTGAAAGTACTTCAACAATTCAGAGCAGGGCCTTGGCGGAGTTCATTGCGGAATGGACCCCAACGCCAGACAAAGAGATTCAAGAAACGACTCTTCCCGGCAAGGAAACAGATCGAGAATGGATTATGTACTTTGATGGGGCTTTCTCGCTGCAAGGCGCCGGTGCCGGTGTGCTGCTTGTCGCACCCACCGGAGAGCACCTCAAGTATGTAATTCAGATGCATTTTCCCCGGGAGAGCTCGACAAATAACACTGCGGAGTACGAAGGCCTGCTTGCCGGTCTCAGGATCGCGGCAGACCTTGGTATCAAGAAGCTCATCATCAGAGGCGATTCACAGCTTGTTGTCAGGCAAGTCAACAAAGACTATCAGAGTCCATTGATGCAAGCCTATGTGGATGAAGTGAGAAAAATGGAAGAGCGCTTTGACGGTCTGCAAACAAAGCACATTCCTCGTGCCGAAAACAGTATTGCAGATGACCTGTCAAAGTGCGCTGCCCTCAAGTTACCTGTGGAACCAGGAAATTTTGTGCTCCATTTAACTCAGCCATCTATAACGGCATTAATGAGGCAAGAAAAGAGAAGGAAGTTGAATTCTGGTCAGTACTTTCTGGCAGAGCTCCCGGGAGCCGCCGGCAAGGAAGTCACCGGGATCAGCGGGAAGCCTGCCGGGGAACAACAGGCTCCAACAGAGGCTCAGGCCCTTACCGTCAAGACAAACGTTCCCCCGGCAGAAGAGATGGCTTTAGTCCTAGTTGTCGAGCCCCAGGCTCCAGCTTGGGCACAGCCCATTATCCATTTTCTTCAGACAGGAGAATTCCCTGAGGAGCAGGAAGAAGCAGAAAAAGTAGCCCATCAGTCTAGCATGTACCAGTTCGTCGATGGTGTTCTGTACAGGAAGAGACTGAACGGTGTGAAATTGAAGTGTATTCCTCGGGAGGATGGACTGGAGCTGTTGGCAGAGATACATGGAGGCATATGTGGCTCTCACATAGGATCAAGAGCGCTTGTCGGAAAGGCATTCCGACAAGGTTTCTTTTGGCCCACTACTCTCCAGGATGCAGCTGCACTAGTAACCAAGTGTGAAGTGTGCCAGTTTCATTCAAAGAAATCGCATCAGCCAACTCAAGCTCTTCAGACAATCCCTCTCTCCTGGCCATTTTCGGTCTGGGGGCTTGACATACTGGGCCCTTTTCCCCGTGCTACCGGGGGCTTTGAGTACTTGTACGTTGCAATCGACAAGTTCACAAAGTGGCCGGAGGTGGAAGCGGTGAGGAAGGTGACAGCACAATCAGCCGTCAAGTTCTTTAAAGGAATAGTTTGCCGTTTCGGTGTGCCCAACGGGATCATCACCGACAAAGGCACACAATTCACTAGTCGCACCTTCATGCAATACGTCCAGGATCTTGGCGGCAAAATCTGTTTTGCCTCTGTTGCTCACCCGAGAAGCAATGGCCAAGCAGAGAGGGCTAATGCTGAAGTGCTACGCGGTCTCCGGACCAGAACTTTTGACAAGCTAAAAAAGTGTGAAAGGCGCTGGATTGATGAGTTGCCGGCAGTTCTTTGGTCAATCAGAACGACACCAAATCGAGCTATTGGCCAGACACCCTTCGCTCTGGTTTACGGAGCGGAAGCAGTTCTCCCCACGGAACTCATATATGGGTCACCTCGAGTGCTCGCTTATGATGAGCTTGAGCAAGAGTAACTGCGCCAAGATGACGCTGTGCTCCTTGAGGAGGATCATCTTCGGGCTGCTGTGCGAGCTGCACGCTACCAACAAGCTTTGCGCCGCTACCATAGCCGCAAAGTTCATGCCTGAAGTCTTGAGGAAGGCAACCTTGTTCTTTGGCGGATTCAGTCCGCCAAGAATTCAAACAAGTTGACGCCGAAGTGGGAAGGCCCTTATCGGGTAGTACGAGTCACCAGGCCCGGTGCTGTCCGCCTGGAGACCGAGGATGGTGTTCCAGTGAGCAACTCTTGGAATATCGAACATCTTCGCAAGTTCTACCCATAAGGCGCGGTTGCCGGGGGCTCCTGACAACCTCCTTTTGTATGAGTCTTGCCGGCAAGGCATATAATCCTTTGTACAAAGCCAGGCACAGACCCTGTGCGCAGTTGAATAAGCTTAAGTGTTGTACATTTCTTGTTGATTTCCATATATATATATATATATATATATATATATATATATATATATATATATATATATATATATATATATATGCATGCTTGTCTGAGATATTGTATGATATTTGCTCCCGGTAAGCATTAACGAACCTCCAAGGTTCCATATCTCTATTTTCTCTTCTTTCTTTTTCTCAAAGGATAGAAGGTTCCTTCGCGCACAAGTTTGCCGGGGGGGAAAGGAAGGTATGGATACCAATGGGCGATGTTTAGAATTGATGTCTTGTCGGAAGGAGTACAGCGATAGAAAGCTAAGTTGCGAAACTTTGAGCAAGTTTTTCAATTTTTACGATCAGGCTATTTTCTTTAGACGATTTCGGCCCTTGTATGGAAAACCTGCATGCGAAGGAACCCTTGTCGTAATTGGTTGCGCCCTTATTTTGTTTCGAGTCCACTCAACAGTCTAAGTGGTTGCACCAAGAGCACCAAGGTGTCTTGCCGGCTGCTGCACCTCCAGCAGGCTGCTGAAGTCCCGCACCCAGCGCTCGCGGCAGGTTGCGCGCCAGCAAGTTTCCAGTTAGCGTAGGGCGTATACCATACGGAAAGAAATCGGACAGGGGAAATAGCATGCATGTATTCAATCATAGCAAGTTATATTACATCGATAGTTGCCGCAGTTCTAACTTAAGACTAAATTGTCTTTGGCATGGAATGGTGGCGGCAAGGAAAAGTAAGACGGCTAGTCCCTGCGCTGGCCTTCGACCCTCTTGATTGAATCTACCTTCTCAAGGATGGGCGCGACAAGCTCCTCAAGTGCCTTGAGATCTGCATCCTTTGGCAAGCGGTCGAGCATGTTGGTGAGATCAACGCCAGGGTTCTTATGCACCACCTTGATGAGTACCTTGCGGAGGACGGCCCTGCAAAGCTTTCAGGATTCATTGGCCAGTTGGGTCGCTCGGTTGGACTGTAGCAGCTTCAGAGCATCAATGATGCTTTCGAAGAACATGGTCAGCCTGGCGCTCGAGGATATCCTTTCTTCAGAGGAATACCTAAAGTTTTGTAGGCCATCCTAGCCCATGGTTGACCGTTGTGCTGTGAGCCTCTCCGCGGTGTCGACAAGGTGATCAGTCCAGATTTTCACACCCTTCTCATAGTCAATTTGGGCGGCAGCAGCACTCTTAAGCAAGTTCTTCTCATCCTGGAGATCTTTGCTCAGGGCCTTCTTGCGGGCCCTGCCGTCCTCAAGAGACTTCTCCAGTGTGGTTAGCTTTAGCCTCAGATCGGCAATGGCATCGTTGGCTGAAGAGAGCTGTTTGGTCTTGTCGGATATAGCAATTTGCATCTCCGCCAGTCTGTGGAGAGTTTTATCCCTATCACCTTTGAGCGTCAAGAGCTCCTTGCTGTGTTCCTCAAGATCCGCCTCCAGCTTATTCACTTTATTGCTCAGCTCGTTCTTGGTGGCCTCTGCAGCCTCAGCGGCATCGATGGTTTCCTTGAGCTTGCTGGCGTGATCTGCAGTTGAAGCTTCGAGCGCCTCCTTGTGTTTCTGCTCCAGCTCCTGGGTCCGCTGCGCGACAAGCTTTTCAATTTCTTCGTCCTTGCCACGGAGTTTCGCAGCAAGTGCCTGCTCGCGCGCGGCAAGATCTTCTTCGTGAGCATCAAGTCCAATGCGGCGCTCCGTCAAGAGAGCATCCTCAGTGGCAATCCTTTGCGCATTTTCCTCTTGCGCCTTCTCTATGTTAGATTGCCTCAGGAGGAGCTCTGTCTAGCTTTGGCTCACCTGCTCTTGGCTGGCAGTCAACTCCTGAAGGGCCTCGGCGTACCATATCTGCATTTGCTCAACTCGCTTCTGGAAATCTGCCTCGGCTGCTTCGACAACTGCAGCTCTGGAATCTGCCTTCTCCTTTCGAGCACAGTGGAGTGCTTGGAGCTTGCGAAAATTATCGCCCATGGCATGAAGGAGCTGATCTTCTTCAGATTTGCCGCTCCTGGCGCTTGGTTCATCAACGATCTCGAGCCCGGCAGCGGTGATGATTTCTTCATCAAAAGTTTCTCCTTCGGTCGGCGCTCCAATACTTGCCGTCCCCAGCAAGTTGACGAATAGGTTGTCGCCAACCTTGAGATATTTGCTCGATGGGGGAGCCTCAGATGATGATGGTTGATCCTCGACGTTCGTCTCACCAGTGGCTGGGGGCTCTGTGGCCGATGTAGCGCCTGGCGCTCCTGCGGCAGGAATGCCGTCAGTATGGTCATCAGTCTCCTCACCGGCCCTCTCGGCAGATTCCTTGGCGGCTTCCTCGGCAGTAGCTTCGCTGACCTAGATAGTGGCATCTTTGGCGGCCTCGCTAGCAGCGATCTTGTCGGCTTCAGCGGCAGCATCTCTGGCGGTCTCCTCGATGACAACGTCGACGTCCATATGTTCCATCACAGGGAATTCTGGAGGACGAAGGAGAGAAACAAATAAGATCAAGATTGAGGTTCAAGAAGACAAAGAGAGAGAAAGATAAAGGAAAGAATGACAAGTGCTCTGAGGCAAGCAGTCACCTGCGTCGAGCTGTTGAGGGGTGGCTTCATCCCTCCCGGCAACATTGGTTGCCGGGGAAATGTTGCCGGTGCCCATGTTTGCCGGCTCCTCCTCTTCCAAGGTAGGCTCGTCGGTAGGAGCTCTTGCCGAGGATGCGCTTGCGGGCGGCGTGGTTGACGGAGGCGTCCTCCAGTGACTCTCCCTGTTGCTGTCCTTCTCCTGCAAGCCCAAAGATATTAGCGGCAAAGGTAGAAACCTCAGCACCCGCCAAGCGGAACATGAGTAGTGAACTCACGCTGGGGGCTGCGTTGAGGGCTAAGCTCCGGGCTGATGACGATAGTTACTGGCACGCTCACAGAGCCTGTCGGGGGCTCGTCACCCGTGGAAGTCTTCGCCCTCTTCGCCATCCTTTCCGCCAAAGTTTCTGCGTCACTGCAGAGACAAGACAAAGCAAGACGATGAGCTCAATCGAATTCAGAATTTGGGAGATAAAGGCTGTGACAGGATATTTACTCTTCCTCTTCTCGTTCCGGGCTGAAACCGGAGATGTCGAAATTGACCTCCGTTGCGGCGTCCATATGGGGAAGCGGAGGAGGAGTCCTGGGTCGCTTAGCTGCAGCAGGTGCAGGGGTTTGGCGTGACTCTGTCGCCTCAACCTCTGGTGCTGTTATGTGAGACGCCCCTGCCACCCCAGTGGTTGCCGCATGCGTGTGTCTCGTGCGCCGCACGGGTTGCTGTCGAACTCCTTGTCGCGGTGCAGCCTTGCCGACCGTCTTCTTGCCGGGAGCATCACTGCTCGAAGAAGGTTGATTTGCTGGGGCACCAGAGACGACTTTCCGAAGGACACGTTTTGCCCTCTTTGGAGCTGGGGGCTCCTCTTGTGGCTATTCTTCGGCTGCGTCCTCATCAGATGAGCTCTCGGTGGCTATGCCGCTCTGTTCCCCGGCAGCCTTATCCTTCTTGGCAGGATCCTCTTCCAAAATGACTTCTGCGTCGCTAGTTTCCCATTCTGTGAAACCAACGCTGCCGGCCTCCGCGGCAAGATTCGCCTCTTCCACCCTAGTGGCAATATACGCCACTTCTTCATCAGTGGTGGCGCAGACGAGGTTTGTTTCTTCCCGGATGGCCCTCTCCGACAAGTCGTCGAAGAACTTTTGTGCGTGCTCCTCAGATGGCTCGACCCAAGTTGTGTCAAGGCCATGGGCATTGAACATTGGCATCGTGGCGATGATCGACCCCAAGGCGGAGTTGTTGCACAAAGGGATAATTCTCGCCGGCAACTTATGCTTGTCCTCACGCTGAAATAGCCTGTGGCGGAGAGCGGCAAGCTACATGATTGTCAAGTTACTGTTTAATCCGTGGCGCAGCCTCATGATGTCTGCCGCGTTCCGGAACTCCTAAGCTGGTCTCCCCTTATTCTGCAGAGGGGCGATGCGGCGGCGAAGGAAGTCAGAGCCAATCATCTCTATTGTGAGCCCGGCAGCTTTCAGACGGAGGATCCTGGTGGTGGTGATCGTGAGCTTATCATCTTGCGCATCGAGATTACTCCAGTCCACGCCACGAACCACTTTCTGCCGTCGGGGCGAACAGAATGGGTGGGGATCTGCTTCCTTGATCCAGCACCACTCGGACCACCATTCTTCCCACTTCTCGCGGTAAACCCCATCTAGATATATCTCCTTGTTCCATGCCCTTGGGATCCAGGCGATAGAACCGGAAAGGGCGTCCCCTTTTTGGATGCGAGGAACAAAGTAATGGCGGAAGAGGGCAGTGTTGGGGACTACTCCGGCGAAGTTTTCGCAAAGATGAGCAAAGATAGACATGCATGTTACGGCATTCAGCATGAAATCTAGAAGACGGAAGCCGTATGTGTACATTATGTCAATAAAGAAATCGGAGAATGGAGGACAGAGCCCGCAATAAAAGTAAGCGACAAAGAAGGGACATTTATCTGGTCCGCCTTTGGAAGAAGAACCTGGGGCCACGCGAGTCGCGGGGTGAGCTTGCGTCTCCCTCACCCACATGCACTGGTACCGGTTCTTCAAGGCTTTCGCGTCGAGAGTCGGAGCAAAGACGACGTACTTTTTCCGCATCTTCGCCAGCTCGCTCTCCGGGACATCAGCTTTTGTCTCCTTGCTCTTGCCTTTGCCCTTGCTAGCCTTGGGCAGCATGGCGATTGCGAAGGCGGAAGCCTAGGATAGAGCGGGTGCGGAGGCGGTGAGCAGATGAGGAGAAGTTCTGCTCTGAGCTCGGGGGGAAAGAAAGTAATGGCGGATTCCAGATTGGAAAGAAGAGGAGGTAAATGGGCAGCGCCTCTGCGGATTCCTTTTTACGGGGAAGGAGCGAGGCTGCCTCTTTTACTGCCCAATGTGAACATGCTTATACAAGAGCGCTGCGGCCGTGGCCGTTCAGCGCACGCTTCCCACGTCGCGCATTCAACGCGCGTAGTGAGGAAGCGCAGTAAGCGGAATAATTGCAAGCAGTTAACCCCTGCCACGTGTGCCCGTGCACTGTTTGGGCCTAGCCCAACAACGCCTCACACTCGTGTGTGGCCTAGGCCCGGGGGCTCCTATCGGTGTACTAAATATTGGGCCTTTAGTACCCCATACTTGTGCACGGGCAGTTGTAGCCATACCTGCGGCAAGGCTTGTCGGGGAACAGCTGAAGATTAATCCAAGGTTATCAAAGAGACATTCAAGCCAAGGACCAGAAGATAAGGAGAACTGGAGATCAGGGGCTCGGCCCCCGGCAAGACCTTGCCGGGGTAGCCTGTGGAGCCTGGCAAGATTCGCGCCCCGGCAAGGTTCCGCCACTGTGCCACCGCTCCAGCGCAGCGACTAGCCTGGCATTCCGGTCCCATCTGTGGATGCGTGGCAAGGCGCTAGTGGAGGCGAGCTTAAGCAGTGCTGATGGGATGGCCCCTTTTTCCATCCCCAAGAAAGTAGGGACACCTAAACAGACACCTCACGGTGCATTAAATGCATTTGTCCTAAACCGTCAGTGGTTAGGTATGATAACCCTGTAGCTACTTTACACCTCGCATATCAACAATTTGCCACTGTGGTGACCCCTTTGAGCATATAAAAGGAGGCCCAAGGCAACTGCTATAGGGGAGAGAACACTCTCGGCCCATTCTGCATGCGTAGCTGCTGCACGAACACATTGTTCATTGCAAGCGCTCCAAGAACTGGGACGAAAACACCGATAATAAACTAAAGCAGGAGTAGGGTTTTACGCTGATCAGCGGCCCGAACCTGGGTAAAAATCCCCCTCGCGTTGGTCCTCGGTTCTGCTCTTTGTGCATACCTCTCTCCCTGCCGAATCGTAAAGGGGTCCTTTGGATCCCATAGGTGTCGTACGCCGACAGTATGAAAGCTCAAAAGAAAACTAAGTGGGTGTGCATCCAAATTGCTTGCTCATGAAGACCTAGGGCAATTTGAGGAAGTTCATCATTGGAATATACAACCCAAGTTCTATAATGAAAAATTCCCACTAGTATATGAAAGTGATAAAATAGGAGACTCCCTATCATGAAGAACATGGTGCTATTTTTGAAGCACAAGTGTGGCAAAAGGATAGTAACTTTGTCCCTTCTCTCCTTTTCTCTCATTTTTTTATTTTTCTTTTTTCTCTTTTTTTTCTTTTGGGCTCTTTGGCCTCTTTTTTATTTTGGCCTCTTTTTATTCTAAGTCCGGAGTCTTGTCCCGACTTGTGGGGGAATCATAGCCTCCATCATTCTTTCCTCACTGGGACAATGCTCTAATAATGATGATCATCATAGTTTTATTTACTTACAACTCAAGAATTAGAACTCGATACTTACAACAAAGATATGACTCTATATGAATGCCTCCGGCGGTGTACCGGGATGTGCAATGATCTAGCATGACATGTATAAAAAATATGAACAGTGGCCAAGCCACAAATACTATGTCAACTATATGATCACGGAAAGCAATATGACAATGATGGTATGTGTTATAATAAACGTAACGGTGGAAGTTGCATGGCTATATGGTGGTATGTGTTATAATAGACCCGGGGGCCATAGTTTCCACTAGAGGCTTCTCTCTTGAAAGAACACATATGGTGGGTGAACAAATTACTGTTGAGCAATTGATAGAAAAATGCAAAGTTATGATGATATCTAAGGCAATGATCATGAATATAGGCATCACGTCCGTGACAAGTAGACCGACTCCTGCCTGCATCTACTACTATTACTCCACACATCGACCGCTATCCAGCATGCATCTAGTGTATTAAGTTAACAAGAACAGAGTAACGCTATAAGCAAGATGACATGATGTAGAGGGATAGATCCAATCAATATGGTAAAACCCCCATCTTTTTATCCTTAATGGCAACAATACAAATACGTGCCTCGCTACCCCTACTGTCACTAGGTGAGGACACCGCAAGATTGAACCCATCACAAAGCACCTCTCCCATTGCAAGAAAAACCAATCTAGTTGGCCAAACCAAATCGATAGATCGGAGAGAAATACAAAGCTATCTTAATCATGCATAAAAGAGTTCAGAGAAGACTCAAATAATATTCATAGATAATCTCATCACAAATCTAGAATTCATCAGATCTAAACAAACGCACCACAAAAGAAGATTACATCGAATAGATCTCCGAGAACATCAAGGAGAACATTGTATTGTAGATCAAAGAGAGAGAAGAAGCCATCTAGCTACTAGCCATGGACCCGTAGGTCTATGGTAAAGTACTCACACATCATCGGAAGGGCAGCAAGGTTGATGTAGAGGCCCTCCATGATCGAATCCCCCTCCGGCAGAGTGCCGGAAAAGGCCCCAAGGTGGGATCTCATGAGAATAGAAGCTTGCGGTGGCGGAAAAGAATTTTTGGTGTGCCCTCTGACGTAAGGGGAATATTTGGGTATTTATAGAGCCAAGATTAGGGTTAGGAGATCTGTGAGGGGCCCACAAGCCTAGGGGACGCCCCCCTAGGGCGCGCCCCTAGGGCTTGTGGCCCCCTCGTGGGTCTTCTGCCCTCTTCCCGAAGCTTCGTGGTTGTCTTATGGTCCAATAAAAATCCTCAAAAAGTTTCGTTCTGTTTGGACTCCATTTGGTATTGATTTTTTGTAAAAGACAAAAACAAGGAAAAAACAGCAACTGGCACTGGGCACTAGGTGAGTAGGTTAGTCCCAAAAAATGATATAAAATAGCATATTAATGCATATAAAACATCCAAGATAGATAATATAATAGCATGGAACAATAAAAAATTATAGATACATTGGAGACGTATCAGAGTCAGGTTTCGATCCTATGGAACTGTGGGTTATGGGCCACCATGTGGGTTAAAAGTAGTAAGGGCGTTGACATCTTGCACAGTCATGATAGCAGGTCAGGTCAGAGGATAGTCTGTCAGTTATGTTGGCAACTACGTCGGTACCAAGGGCGGGGGATGAAGAGAACAATTTTCCTGCTCGTTAAAATGAGGCGGACCAATAGGCAAAGTTCTCGTGCACCGGCGGTTACCGAAATGTTAACAACAATAGTAACAGGGTCTTACTGATAGAGTTGTACACCGAGGTGCTTACTTAAGTAGGGATTTATTGTTGCTTATATCTTATAGATCACAAGAAGGGTTAAACAAGCCAATGGAAAGGAAAAAGTGATTATCAGATTTAAACAGAACAATGGAAAGGAAAATGTGTATACAAGAGTATTAGGTTTATCTCCTTCCCAAGAGCAGGAAGAGCGGGATAATCTTGACAGGACTGCAAGTAGATAACCATCTAGGGAATGGGGCGAGGAAACTCATGATGTTACCCATACAATGGTGTTTGGATAATTGATCAAGAAACATTTAGCATTATGCTTCCAAAGTTCTTGCTGATGTTTGAGTACCACATTCATGTTTCGGGATAGCAATGACATGGTCATCAGGTAAAGGTTAGACTTTGGATACACAAAGGATTCATCAGAAGCAACTTATAAAATAAGTTACATCATTTCAGCAAGGAAAAGATGAGGATGTGGCCGACGGGCTCAGCAACAATTCATCGAGATTTCCATAAACATGGATTTTCACAATTACGTGAACAAGGTGATAGCATTGGACACACCAAAGTATATAATGAAGTATGTTCGAGGAGAACATCCACAATTAAACATTGAACGAAAATGCACCTGGAAATATGGACCAAGTAGCACGATCAATGTTAGAATGGTGATTCAATAACCAAAAGACATAGAATGAAACTATCTGTAACATCCCCCCTATCACACTACAGTAATCTCTCCTTAATAGTGGCCACATCATCATGATCACCATGCCACTCTGCCACTTGTCCAATAATCAAAGCCAAATTCAAATTCAAATTGCATGTCAAATATTTAATTTTTCCTGTCATGCAATCAAAATAGTTCATCATATGGCAAATAATCCCTAAATATTTGTCATGTTGAAACCAACCTTCTTTGGATTCTCAAAATGCCCTTGTGAATTAATTTAGAGGTCCAGCAGCATTTATTTTGGCCTTTCCAATTTCCAAAAATGCTTAGACTTCTCCAATTGACCCCAAACTTTTTGTGGCAGAGCATAATATTCCATTATATTTTTGTGGACAAGTTTCACATTTTAATAAATACATTTGGTAGCTCAAATATTTTGCTAATCCCTGCTGTAAAAAGAAAAAAAAACAGAAAATAGAAAAGGAAAATAGAAAAAGGCCTAAACTGACTGGACCTAAGTGCATAGTGCAACTGGCCCAGCCCAGCCGGCGACACTGCGACACCCACCGACGTGGAGGGGATAAGGAAGGCCCCCGTCCATCTCCCCTGGTCGCCCTCATCCATTCGCCCCTCCTCTCTCGCCCTCTCTCGCTCGCTCGCAAGCTCCACCGAGCGCGACAGTTGCCGCTCGCTGTCGCAACTACGGCCACCGACCTCGCCTCGCCTCGCCATCGTGTCCATCGTCTCCGCCATCGTCGACTACCCCGTCCCAGTCCACGACGCAAGCAAACGGGCCCTGCAGCGAGCGGATCGAGCCACCCCCTTCCTCTCTGTCTCCGGCGAGCTCCATCCGCTCCGACCACCACTGCTGCTCCTAAACTGTCGCCGGGCCTACTTGCGCCTTCCCGGTGAGCCACCGCTCCTCCCCGTTCTCTTCTCCTCACTGCAACATGCCCGTAGACGCTAATCCACATGTGCCCTAGCCCGTCGCCATGGCGCTTGTCGCCGGCGAGACTCCGGTGACCTTTTGGTCACGGGCTAGTGCCCAACGTACTCGCCACACCGCGAGGGTCCTCCCTAGCCTTTCCTTCTACTCATTAGCTCGCCGCATCACCAATTCCGACGAGCGCCCGAGAATGCCGCCGCCACTGCTCGTCATGCGCCGCTCGTTCGTTTGGACCAAACCGCGCGCCAAAAGGCCGCGTGTAGCGCGATTCCGGTGAGCGCCCGTGCGCCCCGCCGTGTTTTTGTTTGCCGGCGGCTTGCCGCCGGCCAGCGCCGAGCTGGGTGCCACATGGGCGCCTCTGGGCCACTGACCAGTGGGCCCAGGGGCCCCAGTTGACGCGTTGACCTGGTCAACTGTGCTAATGTGTCAGCACAGTGACACTGATCAGTGGGCCCCCTGCGTTTAATTAAAGTAAATAGGTTTTTAAAATTAATCTATTAATTAGTATAGACACTGACATGTGGGGCCCACCCTCTAAATTAGCTCTGTTAGTTTAAATTAATGCACTGTTAACCTACTGCGACTGACAGGTGGGTCCCACCTGTTGGTTTTACCAGTCAGCAGCTCAGTTGACTGCTGACACAATGCTGACATCACTACTGACGCAATAATCCTTCTGTTAATTTAAATAAGTCCAGAAAATGTTTTAAACTTTGAAAATTCATAGAAAATGAACCGTAGCTCGGATCGAAAAACTTTCTACATGAAAGTCGATCAGAAAGACGAGACGAAGCCGACCGTGCTATCTGTTTCCATGCCGGGACCCTCTACGGAGGTGAACCCACAACTTTTAGCCTGTTTCCGGTAGATGAATAGTGCATATATACCGATTAATAAATCCAACTTTAATCCTAAAATAACTAAAATGGTTTAGACATGCTTTTAGGCAACCCTGCACTGCCCGTTAGCATAGCATGCTCTGTGTTGCATATGTTTGCTGTGTATTATTCTATTTCCTCCCCCTCTTCTCTCTTGGTAGACCCCGACACCGACGTAGTCTCTGAGGCCGACGCAGCTCCGGAGTTCGACTACACTATTGACAAACCTTCTCTTGCCGCAAAGCTTCCAGGCAAGCACCCCCCGTTGAGCATGCCTATATCGCCTATTCTCTTCTCTCTTGTGCTTGCATTAGAATTCCTACTGTTACTGCTTTACCTATTCTGATGCATGTCCTAATTTTGTAACCTGCTTTTGATAATTACCTGCTTATCCTAAACTGCTTAGAATAGGCTGGTTAATGAACCCCAGTGGCCCCACTTGTACCAGTTGCCCCCCTGGATCATCGGAAGACTCGATGACCAGGCCCCAGCACCGCACATCACATCCCCTTTCTATGTACGACACTGCAGCATTACTATCGAGTGATGAGGATGATATCTCGTAAGCACTTCCGATGTTAACTCTGTAGAGTGGTTAGCCGGTCGTGGTCAAAGAAGTTGATTCCTCCTTCTCCACTCCCGATAACGATGCTGTCGTGCAACATCTCAAGTGTGAACCCATCGAGGGTGATTCCTCTGAGTTCACCTTGACGGATACATCGAGTAGGAATCCAACGAGGGTGATACCTCAGATTCCCCTGATGTTATGGACACACGGATAATTGGACTTTACAACTGTTACTTGGAAAGTCGGGTCGACCCTGAGGGGTACCCGAGCGAGCATAAGATGCGAGTGATGTGGAGACGGGTTGACCTGGAGGGTGCCCGTGAGATAATTACGAGGTGTGGCCGGGCATTCTTAGCCCTTGCCGCAAGTCCTCGAGACGGGGCGATGGGGTCACATCGATCATGACTCTCTGCTCGTTACCGCACGCTACCAATACACTAACGATTTGGATATTTGATCTGATTGGGCCTCTGGCCCGATAGCACTAACCATCACACGGGAATAAATATGGGTACTCTGCGTCATATGCATCAGCCGAAAGCTCTGTCAGACATCTAGTTCAGCATGGCAGCACGGCTGGGCCGGCACCATCCTGTAGTGGTGGAGCCTGGACCCGCCCTGCGCGCAACTACCCGGAGTGCACAGGGCGATGGTCCAAGACCCCTGAGCGCTTAGGATATAGACCGACGGGGATCTCTCTACTGAGCTCTAGGTAGGGCTGCGGTGTGTCGTTTGGCCGAGGCCGGGCATGACCCAGAAAAGTGTGTCCGGCCGGAGTTAATTGAGCATGGTGGGTAAGTTGGTGCACCCCTGTAGGGAAGAAAACATCTATGCATAGCCGGATCCTCGGTAACGGACGCTCGGAGTTGTATCCCGATCGATACAACTAGAACCTAATGATGAGATGAGATATGGATATTAGAGCTCTGGGATTGCTTTCTCGCAGGGAGTCGAGAAAGGATCTCTGGCCGAGGTTGATACTTGGATATTAGGGCTCTGGGATTGCTTTCTCGCAGGGAGTCGAGAAAGGATCTCTGGGCGAGGTTGATAACACTACTACTACTATATATTGCGCTGATCTACACTCTTCTAATGCTGCAAGACCACTGAAGATGCTAGTCTTCGATAGGGCTAGGCCTTCTCTCTATTCTGGCATTTCTGTAGCCCAGTCCACATATACAGCCTTTCTTTGATAATGTTGCATATGTAGTGTAGATCCTTGCTTGCTGAGTACTTCGGATGAGTACTCACGGTTGCTTTACTTCCTCTTTTTCCCCATATTCGTTTGATGCAACCAGATGACGGAGCCCCTGAGACAGCTGCCCCAGTCGACGACTACTACTACTACCCCGAGGGTGGTTACTACTACGAGTTGGCTGACGACCAGGAGTAGGTTCGGAGGGTCCCAGGCAGGAGGCCTGCGCCTTTTCGATAGTAGTGTTTTCTTTTGCCTCGCCTTTTAAAGGCCTATCTGTTTTATCTTTTATATCTGTACTCAGATATCCGATGCTTCCGCTAACGCTTGTAAGCGAGCTATGTATTCGAACCCTCGAGGCCCCTGGCTTGTAATATAAAGCTTGTATGACTTTATTTATGTTTTAGAGTTGTGTTGTGATTCCTTCAAGTGAGTCCTTTGGCTTGATCGTGTGCATTTGCGTGTATGATTAGTGCACGATTAAGCCGGGGGCGTCATAGGTTGGTATCAGAGCCGACTTCTTGTAGGAACCCCCTTTCCAACTCCTTGGCCGAAGTTGAGTCTAGACTTCAAAAACTGTTTTACTAACATGGCAGTGTGGCTTACGGGCCCATGTCGCCATTGGGTGGTATTAGGATCTTTTTATTCCTCGTCTATACTCTGGGACTCTGATCTCTCTTCTATTTGGGTTAAAGATTTTACTAACTCTGACTCTAGGATCTTGTAACCACTTCCTCCCAGAGAGCCCCGTCATTCCAGATGATTGCTTGCTTTGCCAGAAGATTCCGCAGATACTCCTCGTTGTTTCTTGAGACCCTGTGCCCACTGCTTTGCAGTTCCTGACCACCGATAATCCCCGTGAATAACATCCTTGCCGCTTGTACCTTCATCCCTAGTTGTTCATGTGCTTTCCAAAATTCTTTGAAATGCTATTCGATCTCCCAAAGATCCTCTACAGTCTATTGCTCCCGAAAGTCTTGTCTGCCTGCATTATGGTTAATTCCATATGTTTAGCAATATTCATTAACATCCTTTGCCATTACCATTCCGAGTCCCTTGTTTCAATATGTTGCGAATGCTCGCAATCATCAGTCGAATCCGGAACTTCGTCCTTCCAGCTCAGACATCATTCTGGATATGAGCTGGTTCTTGGTAAATCGATCCTTGATTGATTGGCCATCTAATTCTATTCAACATACTCATCTTTTTATCAGAGCATCTGCCTCTGATCCCCCGATTTTGGAATCGTAAACCCTTCGTATCTAAGCTGCAGCTTATTCAGATGTTTTCTATAATCCGATGCCTTTGCATTCTTCTTCTTCTGGTTGAGTACCGATACTCATATCAGATCCTTTGCCGACCACCTGATCTTTTGTTGGATTAATATCCGACAAAGTCCTTTTTATTCAACAAATCTTGTGAGCTCTTCCTCTGATACATAATGCCTTTGGTAAATTGAATCCTCTGATTACTTTCGAGCTTGTGTTATCTACTCCTGAAGTTGCGGTATAGGTTCCTAAGATGCCCCGATGGGTTGAACCTATGCCTTCTTAATCTGTGTGAACCCCATAATTTTCGTGGGTCATACTCCTCTGGTATTTCACCAGGCAGTTCTTCACGTTCATATAATTTTTAACAGAGCAGTGAATGAAAGGTTATGCATTAAAGAAGTGGGAGTCGACCTTGAACCTTTGTGTTCATGCCCATGGACCCGATGTACAAATTATCATGGAAGCTGCTCGTAAAAATAATTATTTCCTTGGTACAAGTTCATCTTGTATCTATGAATTGATCCTTTGCAATCGTGGTTCCGACTATATTTCCTCCTTGATTCCATTTCCCGGATAAGTTAAAATACCTGTCCTCTGCAGATCATTTCACCCGTCCAACCTCTACTCTGATTTACCTTTGGGTATTATCCCTAGTACTTGTTACTGGGAAGTTTAATACTCCATCACATCATTCCTAGCCTGATCGGCTATATCATCATCGTGCTAAATTTTAACTATGTACCTGGTCCTTATTCCCGGAGCACAACTTCCGACGATGAGCTAAGCTTACGTTGATCTTCCTCATCTTATCATTTCACCTCGAACAACAAGCTTGATTTAGAGCTTGTGTTGTATCCGTGGTTCCAATAACCTTTCTTGTGATCTATATGATATAAGCATAAATAATTCCCTACTTATAAAACACCCCGGTGTACAACCTTGTCAGTGAGACCCTGTTAAAATTGTTGATGACATTCCGGTAACCACCGATGGACGAGAACTTTGCCTATTGGTCCGCCTCATTTAACGAGCAGGAAAATGGTTCTCTTCGTCCCTCGCCCTTGGTACCGATGTGACACCGAGATAACTGACAGGCTCTTCTTTGACATACCTTGTTGTCGTGACCGGTAAGATGACACCATTCTCCCTACTCTCGATCAACCCTCATCACAGTTCCACAGGATCGGAACCTGACTCTCCTGTACAACCTTGATTCCGAAATATTCTTTGCACTTGACTTTTTGTGTTATCACGAGCCACCCTTCGAGAGATGATCGGTTCCCGATGCTCTGAACCCCCTTCTCACACTCTATTTAGGTATCGATCGTTATCCATTCGCTTGAAACTTCCTATTGTACCTTCATACTTTGCTCTTGATGTTTTCTTAAGTTTCAACTCGAGAGATACTTCTGCCACACTCCCTGAATTGTCCATCAGATAATCGACCTTATAAGGGTCAGTTCTCCCGAAGTTACCCTTCACTTCCCCACTTAAATCTCGGGACGAGATTTCTTGTAGTGGAGGAGATTTGTAATATCCCCACTATCACACTACAGCAATCTCTCCTTAATAGTGGCCACGTCATCATGATCACCATGCCACTCTGCCACTTGTCCAATAATCAAAGCCAAATTCAAATTCAAATTGCATGTCAAATATTTAATTTTTCCTGTCATGCAATCAAAATAGTTCATCATATGGCAAATAATCCCTAAATATTTGTCATGTTGAAACCAACCTTCTTTGGATTCTCAAAATGCCCCTGTGAATTAATTTAGAGGTCCAGCAGCATTTATTTTGGCCTTTCCAATTTCCAAAAATGCTTAGACTTCTCCAATTGACCCCCAACTTTTTGTGGCATAGCATAATATTCCATTTTATTTTTGTGGACAAGTTTCACATTTTAATAAATACATTTGGCAGCTCAAATATTTTGCTAATCCCTGCTATAAAAAGAAAAAAAACAGAAAATAGAAAAAGGCCTAAACCGACTGGGCCTAAGTGCACAGTGCACCTGGCCCAGCCCAGCCGGCCCTTCTCCCTTCTCCCTTCTCTCTCTATCGCCGTGTCGCCTGCGCCGTGGCTGGGCGCGCGCGCACCGCCCAACCGGCAACACCACGATGCCCACCGATGCGGAGGGGATATGGGAGGCCCCCGTCCATCTCCCCTCGTCGCCCTCATCCATTCGCCCCTCCTCTCTCGCTCGCTCGCGAGCTCCACCGAGCGCGACCATCGCCGCTCGCCGTCACAGCCGCGGCCACCGACCTCGCCTCGCCTCGCACTCGTGTCCATCGTCTCCGTCGTCGTCGACTACCCCGTCCCCATCCACGCGCGCAAGCAAACGGGCCCTGCAGCGAGCGGATCGAGCCGCCCCCTTCCTCTCTGTCTTCGGTGAGCTCCGTCCGCTTCGACCACCACTGCTGCTCCTAAACTATCGCCGGGCCTACTTGCGCCTTCCCAGTGAGCCACCGCCCCTCCCCGTTCTCTTCTCCTCGCTCCAACGTGCCCGTAGACGCCGATCCACAAGTGACCGAGCCCGTCGCCGCGGAGCTCGTCGCCGGCGAGACTCCAGTGACCTTTTGGTCACGGGCTAGTGCCCAACGTACTCGCCGCACCGCGAGGGTCCTCCCTAGCCTTTCCTTCTGCTCGTTAGCTTGACGCATCACCAATTCCGACGAGCGCCCGAGAACGACACTGCCTCTGCTCGTCGCCGGCGTCGTTTCCGGCCGACTCCGGCGAAGCCACCACCACCAGTAGATGCGCCGCTCGCCGCTCATTTGTTTGGAACAAACCGCGCGCCAAAAGGCCGTGTGTAGTGCGATTCTGGCGAGCGCCCGTGCGCCCCGCCGTGTTTTTGGTCGCCGGCGGCTTGCCATCGTCCAGCGCCGAACTGGCTGCCACGTGGGCGCCTCTGGGCCACTGACCAGTGGGCCCAGGGGCCCCAGTTGGGCGCGTTGACCTGGTCAACTATGCTAACGTGTCAGCACAATGACACTGACCAGTGGGCCCTCTGTGTTTAGTTAAAGTAAATAGGTTTTTAAAATTAATCTGTTAATTAGTATAGACACTGGCATGTGGGGCCCACCCTCTAAATTAGCTCTGTTAGTTTAAATTAATGCACTGTTAACCTACTAAGACTGACAGGTGGGTCCCACCTGTCGGTTTGACCAGTCAGCAGCTCAGTTGACTGCTGACACAATGCTGACATCACTGCTGACGCAATAATCCTTCTGTTAATTTAAATAAGTCCAGAAAATGTTTTGAACTTTGAAAATTCGTAGAAAATGAATCGCAGCTCGGATCAAAAAAATTTCTACATGAAAGTCGATCAGAAAGACGAGACGAAGCCGACCTTGCTATCTGTTTCCGTGTTGGGACCCTCTATGGAGGTGAACCCGCAACTTTTAGCCTGTTTCTGGTAGATGAATAGTGCATATATACCGGTTAATAAATCCAACTTTAATCCTAAAATAACTAAAATGGTTTAGACATGCTTTTAGGCAACCCTGCACTGCCCGTTAGCATAGCATGCTTTGTGTTGCATATGTTTGCTATGTATTTATCTATTTCCTCCCCCTCTTCTCTCTCGGTAGACCCCGACACTGACGTAGTCCCCGAGGATGACGCAACTTCGAAGTTCGAATACACTGTTGACAAACCTTCTCTTGCCGCAGAGCTTCCAGGCAAGCACCCCCCCCCTTGAGCATGCCTATATCGCCTATTCTCTTCTCTCTTGTGCTTGCATTAGAATTGCTGTTGTTACTGCTTTACCTATTCTGATGCATGACCTGATTTTGTAACCTGCTTTTGATAATTACCTGGTTATCCTAAACTGCTTAGAATAGGCTGGTTAATGAACCCCAGTGGCCCCACTTGTACCAGTTGCCCCGCTGGATCATCGGAAGACTCGACGACCAGGCCCCAGCACCGCACATCACATCCCCTTTCTCTGTACGACACTGCAGCGCTACTATCGAGTGCCGAGGGTGATACCTCGTAAGCACTTCCGATGTTAACTCTGTAGAGTGGTTACCCGGTCGTGGTCAACGAGGGTGATTCCTCCTTCTCCACTCCCGATAACGACGCTGTCGTGCAACATCTCAAGTGTGAACCCATCGAGGGTGATTCCTCCGAGTTCACCTTGACAGATACATCGAGTAGGAATCCAACGAGGGTGATACCTTAGATTCCCCTGATGTTATGGACACACGAATACTTGGACTTTACAACTGTTACTTGGAAACTCGGGTCGACCCTGAGGGATACCCGAGCGAGCATAAGATGCTAGTGATGTGGAGACGGGTTGACCTGGAGGGTGCCCGTGAGATAATTACGAGGCTTGGCCGGGCATTCTTAGCCCTTGCCGCAAGTCCTCGAGACGGGGCGACGAGGTCACATCGATCGTGAGTCTCTGCTTGTTACCACACGCTACCAATACACTAATGATTTGGATATTTGATCTGAGTGGGCCTCTGGCCCGATAGCACTAACCATCACGCGAGAATAAATATGGGTACTCTGCATCGTATGCATCAGCCTAAATCTCTGTCAGACGTCCAGTTCAGCATGGCAGCACGGCTGGGCCGGCACCATCCTGTAGTGGTGGAGCCTGGACCCGCCCTGCGCACAATGACCCGGAGTGCACAGGGCGATGGCCCAAGACCCCTGAGCGCTTAGGATATAGACCGACGGGGACCTCTCTACTGAGCTCTAGGTAGGGCTGTGGTGTGTTGTTTGGCCGAGGCCGGGCATGACCCAGAAAAGTGTGTCTAGCCGGAGTTAATCGAGCATGGTGGGTAAAATGGTGCACCCCTGTAGGGAAGAAAACATCTATGCATAGCCGGATCCTCGGTAACGGACGCTCGGAGTTGTATCCCGATCGATACAACTAGAACCTAATGATGAGATGAGATATGGATATTAGTGCTCTGGGATTGCTTTCTCGTAGGGAGTCGAGAAAGGATCTCTGGCCGAGGTTGATACTTGGATATTAGGGCTCTGAGATTGCTTTCTCGCAGGGAGTCGAGAAAGGATCTCTGGGCGAGGTTGATAACACTACTACTACTATATATGGTGCTGATCTACACTCTTCTAATGCTGTAAGACCGCTGAAGATGCTAGTCTTCGATAGGGCTAGGCCTTCTCTCTATTCTGGCATTTCTGTAGCCCAGTCCACATATACAACCTTTATTTGATAATGTTGCATATGTAGTGTAGATCCTTGCTTGCTGAGTACTTTGGATGAGTACTCACGGTTGCTTTGCTTCCTCTTTTTCCCCATATCCGTTTGATGCAACCAGATGACGGAGCCCCTAAGACAGTTGTCCCCGTCGACGACTGCTACTACTACCCCGAGGGTGGTTACTACTACGAGTTGGCTGACAACCAGGAGTAGGTTCGGAGGGTCCCAGGCAGGAGGCATGTGCCTTTTCGATCATAGTGTTTTCTTTTGCCTCGCCTTTTAAAGGCCTACCTGTTTTATCTTTTATATCTGTACTCAGATATCTGATGCTTCCGTTGACACTTGTAAGCGAGCTATGTATTCGAGCCCTCAAGGCCCCTAGCTTGTAATATAAAGCTTGTATGACTTTATTTATGTTTTAGAGTTGTGTTGTGATTCCTTCAAGTGAGTCCTTTGGCTTGATCGTGTGCATTAGCGTGTATGATTAGTGCACGATTAAGCCAGGGGCGTCACACTATCGACCATTCACTTCAAAGCAACAGGGTTGCTAGAAGTTTTGAATTCACACATCATAGTTAAATTGTCGGTATTCCAGTTAGAAACAAAACGGGGACCAAGATATGAACGGAGATGGCGAGAAGTATTACTATATCAAGAATTCTTAAGAGGTGGTGAAATTCTCACAGCATGCTTGATATAAAAGATGGTAATACTCCAAGGTAGAACATAACATAAGTTGGATAGCAAGGGACTCAAGGTACATCACAAAACATGAACACGTTTGTGTTGGAGAGAAGGTAAGAATGTTGTTGACGATCGCAAATCATCCAGGGGCAAGGATGGTATTTCTCATCATGAATTCAATTGACCTATTGGAAGAAGTCAAGGTGTTGACAATGATTATGACACATTTTGTCGAGAGGTTTCATGAAGATGTAGTCGATCAGAGACGGCATCAAGCCAAAGGAATGGTGAAGCTAAAGGTAATGTAACCACAGATAAGATGCAAGCTCAGAACCAGAGCTGCCCTTGAAGACAACTGATACGTATCCAACGTATCTATAATTTTTGCTTGTTCCATGTTGTTATATTATCATTCTTGAATGTTTTACAATCATTTTATAGCAACTTTATATCATTTTTTGGGACTAACCTATTGACATAGTGCCCAGTGCCAGTTGCTGTTTTTTGCTTGTTTTTTACTTCACAGAATATCAGTACCAAACGGAGTCCAAATGCAGTGAAACTTTTTGGAGAATTTTTTTGGACCAGAAGACACCAGATGGGCCAAAGAAGTACCAGAGGGGAGGCCTGAGGGGAGCACAACCCCCCAGGGCGTGACCTGGTGGGTTGTGCTCACCTCGGTGGCCTCCCGCACCGCCTCTTCGCCCTATAAATACCCAAATATTCCAAAAACCCTAGGGGAGTCGACGAAACACAATTCCAGCCGCCGCAAGTTCCAGAACCACGAGATCCAATCTAGACACCATCACGAAGGGGTTCATCATCCTCATTGGTACCTCTCCGATGATGCGTGAGTAGTTCATCATAGACCTACGGGTCCGTAGGCAGTAGCTAGATGGCTTCCTCTCTCTTTTGATTCTCAATACAATGGTCTCTTGGAGATCTATTTGATGTAACTCTTTTTTGTGGTGTGTTTGTTGGGATCCGATGAACTTTGAGTTTATGGTCAGATCTATATCCATGAATATTATTTGAGTCTTCTTTTGATCTCTTAGATGCACGATTATTTATAGCCTCGTATTTCTTCTTCGACTGGTTTAGTTAAGCCAACTAGATCGATTTTTCTTGCCATGGGAAGAGGTGCTTTGTGATGGGTTTGATCGTGCGGTGTTCTTTCCCAGTGACAAAAGGGGCAGCAAGACACGCATGTATTGTTGCTATTAATGATAACAAGATGGGGGCTATTCCTACATGAATAGATCTCGTCTATATCATGTCACCATTCTTATAGCATTACTCCATTTCTCCATGAACTTAATACACTAGATGCATGCTGGATAGAGGTCGATGTGTGGAGTAATAGTAGTAGATGCAGGCAGGAGTCGGTCTACTAATCTTGGACGTGATGCCTATATATTGATCATTGCCATGGATATCTTCATAATTATTCAATCTTCTATCAATTGCCCAACAGTAATTTGTTTACCCACCGTGTGCTATTTTCTTGAGAGAAGCCACTAGTGAAATCTATGGCCCCCGGGTCTATTCTTTATCATATTTGCTTTGAGATCTATTTTTCTTCGCTTTTGTTTTCAGATCTATTATTCCAAAAACCCAAAAATACCTTGCTGCACTTTTTTATTACTTATTTTATTTTGAGTTTTATCGAGATCTATCTATCCAATCTACACAATTTTTATCCCGTCAACTTGACAATTTTTGGCACCGTTACCCGTAGAGGGATTAACAACCCTTCCTAATCGTCGGGTTGCCAGTATTTGTTCTTTGTGTGCAGGTACCATTTACATAGTGTTGCTTGGTTCCCCTACTGGATTGATACCTCAGTTTCATAACTGAGGGAAATACCTACCGTAGCTGTGCTGCATCATCCCTTCCTCTTTGGGGAAATACCGACGTAGTTCAAGCGACATCAAAAGGAATTTCTGGCTCCGTTGCCGGGAAGACATCATCAACATCTATCAGGTTCCTAATCACAATTGTCATCTCCTTGCAACTTACATTATTTGCCATTTTCTTCTCGTTTTCATCTCCCCCACTTCACAAAAATTTGCTGTTTTATTCGCCCTCTTTTTCGTTCGCTTTTTCTCGTCAGATCTGTTTTTTGTGTGCAATCTTGTTTGCGTAGTCATGATGACTCAAGAAAACACCAAGTTGTGTGACTTTTCCAATACCAATAACAATGATTTTATTAGCACTCCGATTGCTCCTCCCACCACTAGTGCGGAATCTTGTGATATTAATGCCGCTTTGTTGAATCTTGTTATGAAAGATCAGTTTTCCAGTACTCCTAATGAGGATGTCGCGTCCCATCTAAAAACATTCATAGAATTATGTGATATGCAAAAGAAAAAAGATGTGGACAATGATATTGTGAAGTTGAAATTATTTCCTTTCTCTTTGAGGGATCGTGCAAAATTTTGGTTTTCTTCTTTGCCTCGCAATAGTATCGATTCTTGGGATAAGTGCAAAGATGCTTTTATTACTAAGTATTTTCCGCCCGTGAAAATTATTTCCCTTAGAACTCAAATCATGAATTTTAAGCAACTTGAGCATGAACATGTTGCACAATCTTGGGAAAGAATGAAGTTGATGCTAAGAAATTGTCCTACTCATGGTTTAAATCTTTGGATGATTATACAAAAAATTTATGCGGGATTGAACTTTATTTCTAGAAATCTTTTAGATTCCGCCGTGGGTGGTACTTTGTTGGAAATTACTTTGGGTGCTAGCGTTTCCACAATTCCAAAATCTTTATGTGATGTGCTTGGTCTTACCGATATTGAAGAATGTTCTCTTAATTTGCACTTGGCAGATTCTACTATTAAAAAGCCTTTGGGAAGAATTAATGATGCTCTTATTCTTTCAAATAGGAATTATGTGCCCATAGATTTTATTGTTCTTGATATTGATTGCAATTCGTCTTGTCCAATTATACTTGGTAGACCGTTTTTACGTACTATTGGTGTCGTGATTGATATGAAAGAAGGCAATATTAAATTTCAGTTTCCACTAAGAAAGGGTATGGAACACTTCCCTAGAACAAGAAATAAACCACCATATGAATCAATCATGAGGGCATCCTATGGATCTAAAACTAAAGATGACAACACTTGAATCTATGCATTATGCCTAGCTAGGGGCATAAAACGATATCGCTTGTTGGGAGGCAACCCAATGAATAAAATTTATTTTTGCCTTTTTCTTTCTGTTCTTGAGTGTTTGCACAATTATGCCTATGTTATGATTGTCTTTTTTATGTTTTAATTAGTGTTTGTGCCAAGTAAAGCCTTTGGGATAGCTTTGGTGATAGTTGATTTGATCCTGTTGAAAAACAGAAACTTTTGCGTCTAGTAAAAGAATATTAAAAATTCACATAAGCGACAAAAAATTCTGATTTTTTTACACAAGATTGACATACAAGTTGCCTATGTTGTCCAAAAGTTTCAGAGGTTTTGGAGTTGCATAAGTATGAGAACAATTTGCATCTTTACAGACTGTCTGTTTTGACAGATTCTGTTTTCTTTGCATTGTGTGCTTATTTTGATGAACCTATGCATTCTATCGGGGGGTATAAGCCATGGTAAAGTTATAATACAGTAGATATAATGTAATAACAAAATTTTAATGGGTTTTCTACAGTACTTAAAGTAAAGATTGGTTTTCTTATACTAACGGATCTCACGAAGGTTTTGCTAAGTTTTGTGTGATTGAAGTTTTCAAGTTTTGAGTGAGATCACGATGGATGAAGGAATAAGGAGTGAAAAGAGCCTAAACTTGGGGATGCCCCATGGCACCCCAAGTTAATATTCAAGGATAACCAAGCAACTAAGCTTGGGGATGCCCCGGAAGGCATCCCCTCTTTCTTCTAACGACCATCGGTATTTTACTTGGAGCTATATTTTTATTCGTCACATATCATGAGTTTTGCTTGGAGCGTCTTGTATTATATGAGTCTTTGCTTGTTTTGCTTTTTAGTTTGTCACAAGTATCTTTGCTGGACACACCTATTTGAGAGAGCCAAAATTATGCTATGATTTGTTAGAATTGCTCTATATGCTTCACTTAAATTTTTTGAGCTATGGAATTGCTCTAGTGCTTCACTTATAACTTTTTGAGCATGGTGTGCTTTAATATTTTTGAAGAAATGATCTCATGCTTCACTTAGATTAATTTGAGAGTTAGTAATTTTGAAGAAACTCTCTCATGCTTCACTTATATTATTTTGAGAGACGAAATTTTTTATGCTCATGTTCTTCACTTAAATTTGTTTGAGCTTGTCAAAAGCAATTGCAATATTTAAACTAGTCTCAAAGTGATAGATATTCAAGAGGGATATAATAAAAACTTTCATGAAGATCACTGGACAAAATAAACTTGATTCTTTGTAATAGTTTTGAGATATGATGATAGTGATATGTGAGTCATGTTGGTGAGTAATTATGCTTTAGTAAGAATATTGGTGTTAAGGTTTGTGATTCCCTATGCAAGCACGGAAGTCAATAGTTGTGCAATGAAATTACATCCTACTTGTGGTGCATTATTCGGTGTTAGTTATGCTTAATGCTCGCTTATGTGATTTTTTGTTTCTTGGTTGGTTGCTTCTCAATATTTTTGCTAGCCGACACTTGTACTAAGTAGAAATACTACTTGTGCATCCAAAATCCTTAAACCCAGTTTTGGCATATGAGTACACCATACCTCTCTATATGCGGTATTTTCGTGCCGTTCTAAGCAAATTTGTATGTGCCATCTCTAATTTTCAAAATAAATTTCATTTTTGTGTGCCCGTACCGCTCATGAAGCGGCAGGGGGTGGCCAATATTTTCCATGCTGGATGTGTTATTCTCAAGATGGGTGTTTATTCACTTGTCATTGCATGAGAGTACGGCAGTAATAGGGATGCCCAGTCCCGAAATGAAAAAGAAACTTACTTTATGTTGTCAAATAATAAATTCCTTGGAAAGTGTTGGTATGGACGGTACCCGTGGATACGGCTGCCGTGGAATGTGAAAGAATGGTGGAAAAAGGAACAAACTTTATTTTCTGTTTGGGAACCGCCTATGATATATCTAGCATGGAAAGTGTTGGGAATTACTCGGTCATTTTCGTTGACGGGAAAAGTATGCCTCTCAAAAATATTTTATCTCTCAATTTAAGCTTTGAGCTCTGGCACTTCTACAAATCCCTACTTCCCTCTGCGAAGGGCCTATCTATTTACTTTATGCAATTTTTATTTTTATTTGAGTCTCCATCTTCTCTTATAAAGCACCAACTAAGGGGCACTATGATCATACTTGAGCATTGGGTGTAGCTAATATTCGAGTGTGTTTCATGAATAGATCAATGACTGAGCATGATGGGCTAGGGATAACTTTCTTTAGTGTTGATATTTTGAAAGACATGGTTGCTTGTTGATATGCTTGAGTATTGAAATCTTCATGTACAAACTAAACTATTGCTTTGAACCATATAAAAGTCCAAATGTCCATGCTACAAAAGAAAAGAATATGTGATGAACATGTTAGGCAGCATTCCACATCAAAAATTTTGTTTTTATCATTTACCTACTCGAGGACGAGTAGGAATTAAGCTTGGGGATGCTGATACGTCTCCAACGTATCTATAATTTTTGCTTGTTCCGTGCTGTTATATTATCATTCTTGGATGTTTTACAATCATTTTATAGCAACTTTATATCATTTTTTGGGACTAACCTATTGGCATAGTGCCCAGTGCCAGTTGCTGTTTTTTGCTTGTTTTTTACTTCGCATAATATCAGTACCAAACGGAGTCCAAATGCAGCGAAAATTTTTGGAGAATTTTTTTGGACCAGAAGACACCAGATGGGCCAACGAAGTACCATAGGGGAGGCCCGAGGGGAGCACAACCCCCAGGGCGCTCGCAGGAGCCCAGGCACGCCCTGGTGAGTTGTGCCCACCTCGGTGGCCTCTCGCACCGCCTCTTCGACCTATAAATACCCAAATATTCCAAAATCCCTAGGGGAGTCGACGAAACACAATTCCAGCCGCCGCAAGTTCCAGAACCACGAGATCCAATCTAGATACCATCACGGAGGGGTTCATCATCCTCATTGGTGCCTCTTCGATGATGCGTGAGTAGTTCATCATAGACCTACGGGTCCGTAGACAGTAGCTAGATGGCTTCCTCTCTCTCTTTTGATTCTCAATACAATGGTCTCTTGGAGATCTGTTTGATGTAACTCTTTTTTGTGGTGTGTTTGTTTGGATCCGATAAACTTTGAGTTTATGTTCAGATCTATATCCATGAATATTATTTGAGTCTTCTTTTGATCTCTTATATGCATGATTATTTATAGCCTCGTATTTCTTCTTCGAATCTTTGGTTTTGTTAGGCCAACTAGATCAATTTTTCTTTCCATGGGAAGAGGTGCTTTGTGATGGATTCGATCGTGCGGTGTTCTTTCCCAGTGACAAAAGTTTTGGGAATCGTTGCATGGAAAACAAAAAAAATTCTACGCACACGCAATGATCTATCCATGGAGATGCATAGCAATGAGGGGGAGAGTATGTCTACGTACCCTCGTAGACCGTAAGCGGAAGCGTTTCACAACGCGGTTGATGTAGTCGAACTTCTTCGCGCTTCAATCGATCAAGTACCGAACGCACGGCACCTCCACGTTCTGCACATGTTCAGCTCGGTGACGTCCCTCGCCTTCTTGATCTAGCAAGACGTCGAGGTAGTAGATGAGTTCCGTCATCACAACGGCGTGGTGACGGTGATGGTGAAGTGATCTCCGCGGGACTTCGCCTAAGCACTACGAAAATATGACCTGGGGTGTAAACGGTGGAGGGGGGCGCCGCACACGGCTAGGCAATTGTCTGGTCTGTGCTAGGTGCCCCCTTCCCACATATATATAGGTGGGAGGGAGGGAGGAGCAGCCATAGGAGGCGCCCAAGTAGGAGGAAACCTACTTGGAGTCCCTCCCAAGCCGCGCCCCCTGCCATATTTAACCGAGGGGGAAGGAAAGAGGGGGGGAGAGGGAAGGAAGTGGGAATCCTAATCCACACTTTCCTTTCCCTTCTCCCCTTTCCTTCTCCTCCTTAGGCCGGCCCATATGGGGGGCGCACCAGCCCCTTGTGGCTGGTGCGTTTCCCCTCTTGGCCCATAAGGCCCATATCTTTTGCTGGGGGTGCCCGAAACCCCTTCCGGTGACCCGATAAGTACCCGGTACCCTCCGAAACACTTCCGGTGTTCGAATACCATCATCCTATATATCAATCTTTACCTCTCGACCATTTTGAGACTCCTCGTCATGTCCGTGATCTCATTCGGGACTCCGAACAACATTTGGTCACCAAATCACATAACTCATATAACACTATATCGTCAACGAACATTAAGCGTGCAGACCCTACGTGTTCGAGAACTATGTAGACATGACCGAGACACCTCTCCGGTCAATAACCAATAGCGGAACCTGGATGCCCATATTGGCTCCTACATATTCTACGAAGATCTTTATCGGTTGAACCGTTATGACAACATACGTAATTCCCTTTGTCCATCGGTATGTTACTTGCCCGAGATTCGATCGTCGGTATCTCTATACCTAGTTCAATCTCATTACCGGCAAGTATCTTTACTCATTCTGTAATACATCACCTCGTGACTAACTACTTAGTCGTTTGCTTGCAAGCTTATGATGTGTATTACCGAGAGGGCCCAGAGATACCTCTTCGATACTCGGAGTGACAAATCCTAATCTCGATCTATGCCAACTCAACAAACACCTTCGGAGATACCTATAGAGCATCTTTATGATCACCCAGTTATGTTGTGACATTTGATAGCACACAAGGTATTCCTCCGGTATCTGGGAGTTGCATAATCTCATAGTTGAAGGAATATGTATTTGACATGAAGAAAGCAATAGCAATAAAACTGAATGATCATTATGCTAAGCTAACGGATGGGTCTTGTCTATCACATCATTCTCCTAATGATGTGATCCCGTTATCAAATGACAACTCATGTCCATGGTTAGGAAACCTTAACCATGTTTCATCAACGAGCTAGTCTAGTAGAGGCTTACTAGGGACATGGTATTTGTTTATGTATTCACACATGTATTTAAGTTTCCGGTCAATACAATTCTAGCATGAATAATAAACTTTTATCATGATTAAGGAAATATAATAATAACCATTTTATTATTGCCTCTAGGGCATATTTCCATCAGTCTCCCACTTGCACTAGTGTCAATAATCTAGTTCACATCGCCATGTGATTAATACCCATAGTTCACATCGCCATTTGACTAACACCCAAAGAGTTTACTAGAGTCAATAATCTAGTTCACATCGCCATGTGATTAACACTCAAAGAGTACTAAGGTGTGATCATGTTTTGCTTGTGAGAGAGGTTTAGTCAACAGGTCCGCCATATTCAGATCCGTATGTATTTTGCAAATTTCTATGTCCACAATGCTTTGCATGGAGCTACTCTAGCTAATTGCTCCCACATTCAATACATATCCAGATTGAGACTCAGAGTCATCTGGTTTGGTGTTAAAGCTTTCATTGATGTAACCATTTATGATGAACTCTTTATCACCTCCATAATCGAGAAACATTTCCTTAGTCCTTTTCAGGTACCTAAGGATAATTTCGACCGCTATCCATTGGTCCACTCCTGGATCACTTATTGTACCCCCTTGCCAAATTCATGGCAAGGCACACTGTCGGTGTTCTGGGAACCAGAGTACCTAGACTTGCCTGCCTGCGGCCCACGGCGTGGCTCCATCGACGGCCTGGTACGGCCCATCTGCAGCACCTTCAAGACAAGACCCTTGCGAGGGGCCAAGCCTCGCGAGGCGGGCGACGTCAAGACCTCTGGAGGGAGCGGCCTCCCTAAGCTAGCTCATGAGGAGCGGAGATTTCTATGCAGGTACCCACCTCATGAGATGAAGGTGACGCAAGCCATGACGACCAAGGCCAGGCGGGCGCCAGCGGGCGCAGAGGAGCAGGTTTCCTCTTTGGTGCTAAGGTGGCAAGCGCAGGCGCGGGGTCCCGAGGAATCAGCCAAAGGTTTCCATTCCCGTGCAACAAGACCAAGACCGCCAGGACAGCAGGACGGATGTCATCGCCGAGCCCACCATGGCGTCACGACCAGAAGCTTTGCAGGCGAAGACCACCTATCATCAGGATAAGATGTACTTCTTCTCCCCCTTCAAATTGGCCGTTGTGGGATACCTTCCTGCCTTCGTTTTGGGGGAAGAGAACCGAGGCCACTATAAATATAGGCTAGCCACCACCATAGGAAGAGAGAGGATCCGGAACCCACACCCACACTAGAGCAGACCTCGTGAGGTTGTTCTTCCCTTGTACTAGTTCATCCTCAGCCCCCGAGGCAAATCCAACACAAAGCAGGAGTAGGGTATTACACTGCAAGGTGGCCCGAACCTGGGTAAACTGTCGTGTCTTTCTTCTTCCTTGTTCGTCGAGCTAGGCTGTATGGCAGCGCTTTGGTTGGCTGGATAGGTTGAGTTCTTCGCACACGCCCCAGAGTTCGAACCTCCCTTTGGGTCTGCGGAGCCCTGAATCCGACATTTGGCGTGCCAGGTAGGGGCGTGTTGAAGATCCGCTTCTCCATCGATCGTGCTCTGCCCACGCCGCGCATTTTCCATGGCAGGTGCTGCTCCACCCGTCGGGCCGCCGGGCGCATTCGGTGGCATCGCAGGCCTCCGAGCTTTCTCCCCCGCCTTGCGACAGGTGCGGTGGCCGCTGAAGTTCAGGCCGGAGTTGCCGCCGCGGTACGACGGCGCGGTGGACCCCACGGAGTATCTCCGGGTATATGCGGAGGCCATCTGGGCAGCAGGCGGCAATGACAAGGTCATGTCAAATTGGCTCCCCATGGCCCTCACGGGCGCGCCGCGCGCCTGGCTGCATAGCCTGGCAGAATCTTCAGTAGCCTCCTGGGAAGAGCTGCGCGACCTGTTCGTTGCGCACTTCACGGCGCCAACGCCCCATGTCGTTGCAGCCATCCTCGGCGGGTCGCAGGCGCCGGCCTCGAGCCGCCACGTCAAGCAGTTCTGATACGTCCATTTTGCATCATGTTTTCCTACTATTATTTATAATGTTTTTATGCATAATAATGCTTTTTGGAGTACTTCTAATGCCTTTTCTCTCATAATATGCAAGGTTCATACAAAGAGGGAGAATTCCGGCAGCTGGAAATCTAGACCTGAAAAAGCTACGTCAGGCTACCTATTCTGCACAACTCCAAATGAGCTGAAACTTCACGAGGAATTTTTATGGAATAAATAAGAAATATTGGAGCAAATAACTACCGGAGGGGGGCCACCTGGTGAGCACAAGACACCAGGGAGCGCCAGGCCCCCCAGGCGCGCCCTGGTGGGTTGTGCTCAGCCCAGCCCACCTCCGGTGCCCATATTCTGGTATATAAGTCATTTTGACCTAGAAAAAATAAGGAGAGGACTTTCGGGACGAAGCGCCGCCGTCTCGAGGCGGAACTTCGGCAGGAGCACTTTTGCCCTCCGGCGGAGCGATTCCGCCGAGGGAACTTCCCTCCCGGAGGGGGAAATCATCGTCATCATCATCACCAACAACTCTCCCATCTTGGGGAGGGCAATCTCCATCAACATCTTCAACAGCACCATCTCCTCTCAAACCTTAGTTCATCTCCCGTGTTCAATCTTTGTACCGGAACTATAGATTGGTACTTGTGGATGACTAGTAGTGTTGATTACATCTTGTAGTTGATTACTATATGGTTTATTTGGTGGAATATTATATGTTCAGATCCATTATGCTATTTAATACCCCTCTGGTCTTGAGCATGATTATCATTTGTGAGTAGTTACTTTTGTTCTTGAGGTCACAGGAGAAATCATGTTGCAAGTAATCATGTGAACTTGATATGTGTTTGATATTTTGATGATATGTATGTTGTGATTCCCTTAGTGGTGTCATGTGAACGTCGACTACATGACACTTCACCATATTTGGGCCTAAGGGGATGCATTGTGGAGTAGTTATTAGATGATGGGTTGTGAGAGTGACAAAAGCTTAAACCCTAGTTTATGCGCTATTCCGTAAGGGACCGATTGGATCCAAAAGTTTAATGCTATGGTTAGAATTTATTCTTAATACTTTTCTCGTAGTTGCGGATGCTTGCGAGGGGGTTAATCATAAGTAGGAGGTTTTTTCAAGTAAGAACAGCACCTAAGCACCGGTCCAACCACATACCAAATTATCAAAGTAGCGAACACGAATCAAACCAACATGATGAAAGTGACTAGATGAAGTTCCCGTGTACCCTCAAGGACACTTTGCTTATCATAAGAGACCGTTTTGGCCTGTCCTTTGCCTCAATACGATTGGGCTACCTTGCTGCACTTTTGTTACTACTATTTTTAGTTGCTCATTACAAATTATCTTGCTATTAAACTACTCGCTACTTACAATTTCAGTGCTTGCAGACATTACCTTACTGAAAACCGCTTGTCATTTCCTTCTGCTCCTCGTTGGGTTCGACACTCTTACTTATCGAAAGGACTACAATTGATCCCCTATACTTGTGGGTCATCAAGGATCTTTTCTGGCACCGTTGCCGGGGAGTGAAGCGCTCTTGGTAAGTGGAAATTGGTAAGGAAAATTATTACTATGTGCTGAAATTTATTGTCACTTGTTACTATGGAGAGCAATCCTTTGAGGTGTTTGTTCGGGGTATCTTCACCTCGAGCGGAACCACAATTAGATGCCCCTCAACCTACTGCACCTACTTAAAATATTGAATATGAAATTCCTTCGGGTATGATAGAACAACTGCTAGCTAATCCTTATGCAGGAGATGGAACCGAACATCCTGATATGCACTTGATATATGTGGATGAAATTTGTGGATTGTTTAAGCTTGCAGGTTTACCCAGAGATGAACCTAAGAAGAAGGTTTTCCCTTTATCTTTGAAGGGAAAAACATTGACATGGTATAGGCTATGCGATGATATTGGATCTTGGAATTGGAATCGGTTGAAATTGGAATTCCATCAAAAAAATTATCCTATGCATCTAGTTCATCGTGATCGGAATTATATATATAATTTTTCGCCTAGTGAAGGAGAAAGTATCGCTCTAGCTTGGGGGAGGCTTAAGTCAATGTTATATTCATGCCCCAACCATGAGCTTTCAAGAGAAATTATTATTCAGAATTTTTATGCTCGGCTTTCTCGTAATGATCAATCCATGCTCGATACTTCTTGTACTGGTTCCTTTATGAAGAAGACTATTGAATTCCGGTGGGATCTTTTAGAAAGAATTAAATGCAACTCTGAAGATTGGGAACTCGACGAAGGTAAAGAGTCAGGTATTGAGCTTAAGTTTGATTGTGTTAAATCTTTTATGAATACCGATGCTTTTCAAAAGTTTAGCACTAAATATGGACTTCACTCTGAGATAGTAGCCTCCTTTTGTGAATCTTTTGCTACTCATGTTGATCTCCCTAAGGAGAAGTGGTTTAAATATCACCCACCTATTAAAGAAGAATTAAAGAACTGGTAATAGCTAAAGATGAAACAATTATCTACAATGTTGACCCAGTTGTTCCTACTGCTTATATTGAAAAACCACCTTTCCCTGTCAGGATGAAGGAACATGCTAAAGTCTCAACTGTGGTCAATAAAAGTTATATTAGAACACCTAAACCAGTTGAACAAATCAAGGTAGAACCTAGTGTTGCTATGGTTAAGGATCTCTTGGTCGATAATATTGATGGCCATGTTATTTACTTCGTTGGTGAAGCTGCTAGAATTGCCAAACCCGATGGGAAAGATAAACATAGACCCGTTGTTGGCATGCCTGTTGTCTCAGTTAAAATAGGAGATCACTGTTATCATGGTTTATGTGACATAGGTGCTAGCGTAAGTGCTATTCCTTTTACCTTATATCAAGAAATTATGAATGACATAGCACCCGCTGAGATAGAAGACATAGATGTTACTATTAAACTTGCTAATAGAGACACCATCACACCACTTGGGATTGTTAGAGATGTTGAAGTCTTGTGTGGGAAAGTAAAATACCCTACTGATTTTCTTGTTCTTGGTTCCCCACAAGACGACTTTTGTCCCATCATCTTTGGTAGACCTTTCTTGAACACCGTTAATGCTAAAATAGATTGTGAGAAACAAACTGTCGGTGTTAGCTTTAGTGATGAGTCTCATGAGTTTAATTTTTCTAAGTTTAGTAGAAAACCTCATAAGAAAGATTTGCCTAGTAAGGATGAAATTATTGGTCTTGCTTCTATTATTGTACCTCCTACTGATCCTTTAGAGAAATATTTGCTAGATCATGAAAATGATTTGCATATGCATGAAAGAAATGAAATAGATAGAATCTTGTTTGAACAACAACCTCTGCTTAAACACAATCTGCCTATTGAAACTCTAGGAGGTCCTCCTCCACCTAAAGGTGATCCTGTGTTTGAATTAAAACAATTGCCAGACACTTTGAAATATGCTTATCTTGATGAGAAAAAGATATATCCTGTTATTATTAGTGCTAACCTTTCAGAACATGGAGAAAGACTACTAAATTTTTTGAAGAAGCACCGTGCTGCTATTGGATATACTCTTGATGATCTTAAGGGCATTAATCCCACTCTCTGTCAGCACAAGATTAATATGGAACCTGATGCTAAACCCGTTGTTGATCATCAATGACGTTTGAATCCTAAGATGAAAGAAGTGGTAAGAACTGAAATACTAAAGCTTCTGGAAGCAGGTATAATCTATCCCATAGCTAATAGTAGATGGGTAAGCCCTGCTCATTGTGTCCCTAAGAAGGGAGGTATTACTGTTGTTCCTAATGATAAAAATGAAACTCATTCCACAAAGAATTGTTACTGGCTATAGAATAGTAATTGATTTTAGAAAATTAAATAAAGCAACTAGAAAAGATCATTACCCTTTTCCTTTTATTGATCAAATGTTGGAAATATTATCTAAGCACACACACTTTTGTTTTCTTGATGGATATTCTGGTTTTTCTCAAATACCCGTTTCACAACCTGATCAAGAGAAAACCACCTTCACTTGCCCATTTGGAACTTATGCTTATAGGCGTATGCCTTTTGGTTTATGCAATGCACCTTCTACTTTTCAAAGATGTATGACTGCTATATTCTCTGATTTTTGTGAAAAGATTGTTGAGGCTTTCATGGATGGTTTTTCTATTTATGAAACTTCTTTTGATGATTGCTTGAGCAACCTTGATCGAGTTTTGCAGAGATGTGAGCAAACTAACCTTGTCTTGAATTGGGAGAAGTGCCACTTTATGGTTAATGAAGGTATTGTCTTGGGGCATAAAATTTCTGAACGAGGTATTGAGGTGGACCAAGCTAAAGTTGATGTGATTGAGAAAATGCCATGTCCTAAAGATATTAAAGGTATTCGTAGTCTCCTTGGTCATGCTGGTTTCTATAGGAGGTTTATTAAAGACTTCCCTAAAATTTCTAGGCCTCTTACAAATCTTTTACAAAAAGATGTTCCATTTGTTTTTTTGTGATGATTGTGTAGAAGCCTTTGAAACACTTAAGAAAGCCTTAACTTCTGCACCTATTGTTCAACCACCTGATTGGAACTTGCCTTTCGAAATCATGTGTGATGCTAGTGATTATGTTGTTGGTGTTGTTCTAGGACAAAGAGTTGATAAGAAACTAAATGTTATCCATTATGCTAGTAAAACTCTAGACAGTGCCCAACGAAATTATGCTACTACTGAAAAAGAATTTTTAGCAGTTGTGTTTGCTTGTGATAAATTTAGATCCTACATTGTTGATTCTAAAGTGACTATTCACACCGATCATGCTGCTATAAAATATCTTATGGAAAAGAAAGATGCTAAACCTAGACTCATTAGGTGGGTTCTCTTGCTACAAGATTTTGACTTACATATCACTGATAGAAAGGGAGCTGAGAACCCCGTAGCTGATAACCTGTCTAGGCTTGAAAATATTCTTGATGACCCACAACCTATTAATGATAGCTTTCCTGATGAACAGTTAGCTTCAATAAATGTTTCTCATAACACTCCTTGGTATGCTGACTATGCTAATTATATTGTTGCTAAATATTTACCACCTAGTTTCACATACCAACAAAAGAAAAAAATTCTTCTATGATTTAAGACATTACTTTTGGGATGACCCACATCTTTATAAAGAAGGAGTAGATGGTATTATTAGGCGTTGTGTACCTGAGCATGAACAGGGACAAATCCTACGAAAATGTCACTCCGAAGCTTATGGAGGACATCATGCGGGAGACAGAACTGCTCACAAGGTATTGCAATCTGGTTTTTATTGGCCTACTCTCTTCAAGGATGCTCGTAAGTTTGTTTTATCTTGTGATGAATGTCAAAGAATAGGTAATATCGGTAAGCGTCGAGAAATGCCTATGAATTATTCTTTTGTTGTTGAACCATTTGATGTTTGGGGATTTGATTACATGGGACCTTTTCCTTCCTCTAATGGGTATACATATATTTTGGTTGCTGTTGATTATGTTACTAAGTGGGTAGAAGCTATTCCAACCACTAGTGCTGATCACAACACCTCTATTAAAATGCTTAGGGAAGTTATTTTCCCAAGGTTTGGAGTCCCTAGATATTTAATGACTCATGGTGGTTCACACTTTATTCATGGTGCTTTCCGTAAAATGCTTGCCAAATATGATGTTAACCATAGAATTGCATCACCTTATCATCCTCAGTCTAGTGGTCAAGTTGAACTTAGCAAGAGAAATAAAATTAATTTTACAAAAGACTGTCAACAGGTCCCGAAAGAATTGGTCTAAGAAATTAGATGATGCACTTTGGGCTTATAGAACAGCATATAAAAATCCTATGGGTATGTCTCCTTATAAAATGGTTTATGGAAAAGCTTGTCATTTGCCTCTTGAGTTAGAACATAAAGCATATTGGGCAATTAAAGAACTCAACTATGATTTCAAACTTGCTGGTGAGAAGAGGTTATTTGATATTAGCTCATTAGATGAATGGAGAACCCAAGCCTATGAAAATGCCAAGTTATTTAAAGAAAAAGTTAAAAGATGGCATGATAAAAGAATCCAAAAGCGTGAGTTCAAGGTTGGAGAATATGTTCTTTTGTACAACTCTCATTTCAGATTCTTTGCAGGAAAACTCCTCTCCAAATGGGAAGGACCCTATGTTATCGAGGAGGTTTATCGATCTGGAGCTATCAAAATAAATAATGCCGAAGGTACTAACCCGAAGGTTGTCAATGGGCAAAGGATAAAACATTATATCTCATGTACGCCCATTAATGTTGAAAGCAATATTATCCAAACTATGACACCGGAAGAACACATAAAAGAAACCTTCCGGAACACACCAGAATCGTGAAAAAGAGGAGGTACGTGATATGGTAAGTAAACGGACTCCGAAAAATATACAAAAATATTTTCTGTCCATTTTGGAATATAACAAAAATTAGAAAAATAAGAAACAACCAGGAAGGCACCCCTTGTGGGCACAAGACACCAGGGCGCGCCTGGCCATGCCTGGCATGCCAGGCGTGCCCAGGTGGGTTGTGCCCACCTCGGGTACCTTCCGGACTCCGTTTCCGTTTGCTTGTTTCCCAAGATAAAAAATCTTTATATACCCCTCGAACCTATTAACCTCCGTATCACGAAGAAATCTCCTGTTTTCTTCTCTTGATGTTCTCTGACAGATCTGAAAATATGTCATCCCAAGACTCGGAGGGTGAGAGCTACGTTGCTGATTATATCGCAAGCCCTAAGGTTTATGGGGATGTGGAGCACTATAGCTAGACTTCAGAGGAAGAAGAATACTATGATCCTAAGTGGGAGGAGGAGACAAGCTCAGATGAGGATGAAGCCCCATTGCCTCAACCTGGGGACATGCACATTGAATTTAAGAAGTCGAGTCTCCCCGACAAAGCAAAGAAGCCTAAGATCCAGTTTATTCCCTTTCGTCTCTTGCAGGAAAACAAGCAAGATTTATGCAAAAAGGTATTGGGGCTTGAGCAGGAGATCGGTGAATTGAAAGATAAGAATTCCATCCTCAAGCGTAAGCTAAGGAAGAAAGACAAACCCTCTACTTCATCACCACCACCAACTTCTTCATCACCAAAATAAAACTGAGTATCGGGTATGGGCACTCCACTTGGCTTACGCCAAGCTTGGGGGAGGTGCCCCGGTATCGTATCACCTACACTATCTTTTGCCTTTACTTTTCTTAGTTAAATCCATAGTTATCTTTTGCTTTAGATGAATAAAAGTTTAGTTCGATCCTTTCTTTTTGAGAGCTTGCTTAGTGATCTATCCTTGTAATCGTATGCGAGATATATAATAAAGTTTAGTTTGAGTTTTGCTTTCTTTACTTTCATGTTGCAATAAAAAGAAAGGAAATAAATGGAAAAGATCATATGCTAATCTTATGGTAAGTAATGACACCACATAAGGAAAAGTATAAGTAGAAAATTTTATTGGAGAATGACAAACATAGCATTGGTCAATGATGCAATTCATGAAAGAATTAATAAGGGAAGAGAAGATTCACATGCAAATATACCATCTTAGAAATCTTTTGTGATTGTGAGCCCCCATCAAAATATTATATGCCAAAATTATTGACGCTGGACAAGGAAGACAACTTAATGATTTATGTTTGTTCATATTCACATAGAAGTTATATTGTCATAGATCCTTCAACATGTGGTGCTTGTCCCCTACCTTTGCTAGCCAAAAATTCCGCACTAAGTAGAGATACTACTTGTGCATCCAAAAACCCTTAAACCCAAATCTTGTTTTGAGAGTCCACCATACCTACCTATGGATTGAGTAAGATCCTTCAAGTAAGTTGTCATCGGTGCAATAAGGCAATAAAAATTGCTTCTAAAAGTGTTAGATCATTTAGTGTAAAAGAAAATTGAGCGTTGTACGAACTTGTGATGGCGAAGAATAAAAGTGATAGACTGCATAATAAAGGTTGCTATCACAAGGGGAAATATAACGTGACGTTCTTTTGCACTAAGGGATTGAGCATACAAACAAAAAGCGCATGGCAACCTCTGCTTCCCTCTGTGAAGGGCCTATCTTTTACCTTTATGTATTTATTTTCATGCAAGAGTCAAAGTTTTTCTCTCTATTCCTTTTTATTTTCTCTTTTGGCAAGCATCATGTGGTGAGGAAAGATCTAGGCACATATATCCAGTTGGATATGGGTAGCATGAGTTATTATTGTTGACATGACCCTTGAGGTGAGTATGTTGGGAGGCGAAACTATAAGCCCCTATCTTCTTATGTGTCCGGTTGAAACGTTTTGCTCATGTGTATGCGGTGAGTGTTAGCAATCATAGAAGACTATATGATGGTTGAGTATGTGGACTTGCTTAAAGGCTCCGATACGTGACCCTTCCTGAAAAGATGATGAATTGTAGTTGCAAAGTTGACTGAGAACATAGTTTGTTGGTTTCCAATAGAGTTTATGCTTTATACTTCGATGTTGTGATGAATTGTTACTTATTCATGAGAAGTCTATGATAAGAGTTCTATGATAAGAGTTTTATGATAAAGTTTGTTGCTGTATTATAATAATTTACATGATGCTTCTATGTCCGTATTTTTGTTTTTATCGACACCTCTCTCTCTAAGCATGTGGACATGTTTTTCGATTTCGGTTTTTCGCTTGAGGACAAGCGAGGTCTAAGCTTGGGAGAGTTGATACGTCCATTTTGCATCATGTTTTCCTACTGTTATTTATAATGTTTTTATGCATAATAATGCTTTTTGGAGTACTTCTAATGCCTTTTCTCTCATAATATGCAAGGTTCATACAAAGAGGGAGAATTCCGGCAGCTGGAAATCTGGACCTGAAAAAGCTACGTCAGGCTACCTATTCTGCACAACTCCAAATGAGCTGAAACTTCACGAGGAATTTTCATGGAATAAATAAGAAATATTGGAGCAAATAACTACCGGAGGGGGGCCACCTGGTGAGCACAAGACACCAGGGCGCGCCAGGCCCCCCAGGCACGCCCTGGTGGGTTGTGCTCAGCCCAGCCCACCTCCGGTACCCATCTTCTGGTATATAAGTCATTTTGACCTAGAAAAAATAAGGAGAGGACTTTCGGGATGAAGCACCGCCGTCTCGAGGCGGAACTTGGGCACGAGCACTTTTGCCCTCCGGCGGAGCGATTCCGCCGGGGGAACTTCCCTCCCGGAGGGGGAAATCATCGTCATCATCATCACCAACAACTCTCCCATCTTGGGGAGGGCAATCTCCATCAACATCTTCAACAGCACCATCTCCTCTCAAACCCTAGTTCATCTCCCGTGTTCAATCTTTGTACCGAAACTATAGATTGGTACTTGTGTGTGACTAGTAGTGTTGATTACATCTTGTAGTTGATTACTATATGGTTTATTTGGTGGAAGATTATATGTTCAGATCCATTATGCTATTTAATACCCCTCTGATCTTGAGCATGATTATCATTTGTGAGTAGTTACTTTTGTTCTTGAGGTCACGGGAGAAATCATGTTGCAAGTAATCATGTGAACTTGATATGTGTTCGATATTTTGATGATATGTATGTTGTGATTCCCTTAGTGGTGTCATGTGAACGTCGACTACATGACACTTCACCATATTTGGGCCTAAGGGAATGCATTGTGGAGTAGTTATTAGATGATGGGTTGCGAGAGTGACAGAAGCTTAAACCCTAGTTTATGCGCTATTCCGTAAGGGACCGATTGAATCCAAAAGTTTAATGCTATGGTTAGAATTTATTCTTAATACTTTTCTCGTAGTTGCGGATGCTTGTGAGGGGGTTAATCATAAGTAGGAGGTTTGTTCAAGTAAGAACAGCACCTAAGCACCGGTCCACCCACATACCAAATTATCAAAGTAGCAAACACGAATCGAACCAACATGATGAAAGTGACTAGATGAAGTTCCCGTGTACCCTCAAGAATACTTTGCTTATCATAAGAGACCGTTTTGGCCTGTCCTTTGCCTCAAAAGGATTGGGCTACCTTGCTGCACTTTTGTTACTACTATTGTTACTTGCTCGTTACAAATTATCTTGCTATTAAACTACTCGCTACTTACAATTTCAGTGCTTGCAGACATTACCTTACTGAAAACCGCTTGTCATTTCCTTCTGCTCCTCGTTGGGTTCGACACTCTTACTTATCGAAAGGACTATGATTGATCCCCTATACTTGTGGGCCATCAAGTTCCTCCAGCAGATGGGGGCCACCCAGCCACGCTCAGGGGCTCCCTTGGGCCGGGCGGCGCCCGAGGCCGACATCACCTTCGACTCCAGGGATCACCCCAAGACTACGGTCGGTGCGGGCGTGCTTTCCTTGCTGTGCACGCCCACCATCAGCAGCGTCGTAGTCACTCGAACCCTCATCAACGGCGGCGCTAGCCTCAACATCCTCTCCATGGAGGCCTTCGACCTGCTTCAGGTGCCTTATGACCAGTTGCCCCCACCAGGCCCTTTTCAGGGGTGCTCGATGGCTCCAGCGTCCCCCTCGGGCAGATCCGCCTCCCCGTCACCTTCGGCACGCGCTCCAACTACCGCACCGAGCTCATCGACTTCGACGTCGCCTGCATCGGCCTCCCTTACAATGCCATCCTCGGATACCCGGCCCTCGCCAAGTTCATGGCGGCGACGCACCCCGGCTACAACGTCATCAAAATGCCGGGGAGCAGTGGCATCCTTACTGTGGTGGGAGACACCAAGGACTCCCTCCTGGCCCTCAAGCTCGCTTTCAAAGCCGCAAAGGCTACGCGACTGGTTGCGGGGGGCGCTCCGGAGATCTCGGAGGCCGCGCCCGCAAAGAAAAAATAGTTGTTCTCTCAGGACCAGGCCGGGACGAAGCAGGTGCAGGTCGACGATGAGGGCTCCAGCCTCACCTTCACCATAGGCGCCGGCCTCCCACCGAACCAGGAAGAGGCGCTGGTTAGCTTCCTTCGTGCGAACAAGGATGTGTTTGCATGGGAGGCGACCGACCTAGTTGGCGTCCCGCGTGACGTGATTGAGCACCACTTGATGGTGTGCCCCGGCGTGCGTCCGATGAAACAAAAGGCGCGGCGACAAGCCCCGGAGAAGCAATCGTTCATCGTCTAGGAGGTCCACAAGCTGCAAGAAGCCGGTATCATCTGGGAAGTGCGGCACCCGGATTGGCTGGCCAACCCGATCATCGTCCCCAAGAAGGGAGGGAAGGAGCGCATGTGCGTCGACTTCATGAGCCTCAACAAGGCTTGCCCTCAAGACCCTTTCCCTCTTTCGCGCATCGACAAGATCATGGACTCCACCACCGAGTGCGACCTGCTGTATTTCCTAGACGCCTTCTCGGGCTACCACCAGATCAAGATGGCAGTGCAAGACATCAAGAAGACGGCCTTCCTCTCCCCGTGCGGGGTGTACTGCTACACCTGCATGCTGTTCGGGCTGCGCAACGCTGGCGCGACCTTCCAGCGATTGATGCACATCGCCTTGGGCAAGCAGCTCGAAAGGAATGCCGAGGCATACGTCGATGACATAGTAGTCAAGTCACGGGAGGCAAAGACCCTCATCAAGGACCTGGAGGAAACATTTACCAACTTACGCAAGGTAAACTTGCGGCTCAATCCGGAGAAGTGTGTGTTCGGCGTACCATCCGGCAAGCTGCTGGGTTTCTTGGTGTCGCACAGGGGAATTGAGGCCAACCCCAAGAAGATCAAGGCAATAGAAAGGATGAGCCCGCCATAGACCCTCAAGGAAATGCAGAAGCTCGCAGGCCGCGTGACCTCGCTAGGGCGCTTCATCTCCAAGCTCGGTGAACGCGCTCTTCCGTTTTTCAAGTTGATGAAGAAAAAGGGCCCGTTTGAATGGACTCCGGAGGCTAAGGAAGCCTTCCAAGACCTCAAGAAGTATCTCACCAGCCCTCCAGTGATGGTGGCGCCTTGACCCCTTGAGCCCCTGGTGCTTTACCTGGCCGCCACACCCGACTCGGCTAGCGTGGCACTAGTGGCGGTCCGGGAGGAGCACGCGGGCGCCGGTGCGCGGCGCCGTGCCTCGGCCTCTGCCACGCCACAGCCACCTCAGGACGGCGCTCCTGAGGCCTCATCATCCCGATAGGAGGCGAGGCTCCTGAGGCCCCCACGCCTCAGGTAGGGCCAGACGCCATCGACACCTCTTCCCTCGTCGAGCATCCGGTGTACATCATCAGCACAGTGTTGCGCGATGCGCGCTCGCGCTACCCCATGCCGTAGAAGCTCCTACTCATGCTCCTCGTCGCTTCCAGGAAGCTACGCCACTACTTCCAAGGCCACCCCATCAAAGTCATCTTGGCTTACCCCCTGGAGAAGGTGCTCCAGAGCCCTAACACTGCAGGCAAAGTAGCCGAGTGGAACATCGAGCTGCAGGCATTCCAGCTACAGTTCAGCACCACCAGTGTCATCAAGGGTGCGGCCCTCGCTGACTTCGTGGCGGAATGGATCGACGCCCCTGACCGAGGGGTGGGCGAGGACCGTTCCCTCACACCCGGGGATGAGGCACCGGATGGCTAGGTCATGTACTTTGACGGCGCGTTCGCACGACAGGGCGCGGGGGCTGGAGCCGTGCTCATCTCGCCCACTCAGGACAAGCTCTACTACGATGTGCACCTCTGCTTCCAGCATGGTGAGAAGGTCTCCAACAACATCATGGAGTACGAGGGCCTGATTGCCGGCCTCAAGGCCGCGGCGGCTCTAGGGATCAGGCGGCTCACCATCAAAGGCGACTCTCAGCTCCTCGTCAGCTTCTCCAACAAGGAGTACAAGCCGAAAGATGAGCACATGGAAGCGTATCTAGAGGAGGTACGCAAGATTGAAAAACGATTCTTGGGCTTGGAATTGTAGCACGTACCGCGCTGCACAAACAAGGAGGCAGACGACATCGCCAAGAGGGCGTCCCGGCGCCAACCCCAGAAGCCTGGCGTCTTCGAAGAGCGGCTCTTCAAGCCGTCGGCGGCTCCCCCCATTGCAGGCCCAGCGCTGCTTCGGGAGGAGCCGCCCATGGCGCCCCCCTCAGGTGCCCCCACCTGCGGCCCAACCTCGGGGGCCCGCCTGCTCCTCACGCTCGAACCTCAGGAGGGGTGCTGGACCGAGGAGTTCAAGGTGTACCTGCTCCGGGGCACCTTGCCAGAGAAGGAGGAAGACGCAGAGTGTGTGGCCCGCCAGGCCACCGCGTACTGCATCCGGGATGGCGAGCTCTACCGAAGGTGCCCAAATGACGTCTCCCTGCGGTGCATCTCCAAGGAATAGGGGTGTGAGCTGCTGGCCGACATCCACGGCGGGGACTGCGGGCATCACTCCTCGTCACGCACCCTCGTGGGGAAGGTGTTCCGCGGCGGGTTCTACTGGCCCACGGCACTCAATGATGCCACTGAGCTGGTGAGATCCTGTGAGGCATGTCAGTTCCATGCCAAGCAGATCCACCAGCCCACTCAAGGCCTCCAGACCATCCCACTCTCATGGCCGTTCGTGGTCTGGGGGCTGGATATCCTGGGACCGTTTTCCCGAGCAGCCGGGGGCTACCGCTACCTCTACGTCGCCATTGACAAGTTCACCAAGTGGGCGGAGTTGGAGCCCGTGTGCACCATACCAGCTGGCTCGGCCGTCAAGTTCATCAAGGGCCTCGTGAGCCGCTTTGGGGTCCCCAACCGTATCATCACTGACAATGGCTCCCAGTTCACGAGCAACCTTTTCAAAACATATTGTGCTAACCTTGGAACGCAGATATGCTACGCTTCGGTGGCACACCCGCGGAGCAATGGCCAAGCCAAGCATGCCAACGCGGAGGTCCTGAGGGGCCTCAAGGCAAGGAGCTTCAAGAAGAAGCTTGAGGCCTGCGACAGGGGCTAGCTCAATGAGCTCCAGTCCGTGCTATGGTCCATCCGCACCACCGCGACCAAGCCCACGGGCGAGACCCCGTTCTTCCTCGTCTATGGTGCTAAGGCGGTCCTCCCTCATGAGGTCAAACATCGCTCCCCGCGGGTCTTGGCGTTTGACGAGGCACGCCAGGACGCCTCGCGGGAGATGGACCTCGTGCTGGGGGAGGAGGGCCGCCGCCAGGCCTCGCTCCGTGCCACGAGGTACCAGCAGGCGCTACGGCGGTATCACTGCCGCAGCGTCCCCTCCAGGACCCTCGAGGTGGGTTACCTCGTCCTGAGGCGGGTGCTCTCCAGGGAAGGGCTTCACAAGCTCTCACCTATGTGGGAGGGCCCGTTCAGGATCGCCCGTGTCTCCAGGCCTGGCGCCGCGCACCTGGAGACGCAGGACGGGGTCCCCATCCAGAACGCCTGGAACATCCAGCACCTCCAGAAGTTCTATCCGTGATCAAGGCCTTGCGCCTCTCAAGTCTCCGCTCGTGACACTCTCACATAATAATGAGTTAGGGCTGTACACGCCCCGGAGTCTCCTGAGTGCCACCCTTGGGCCTCACAGGGGCTCCCACCCACGTCCTAGTGGAGGCCCCATGCTCCGCGCTGGCGGGAAGACCTGAGTGTAGGTGCCGGATGCAGCTGTTCTTTTGCTTGCTTTCTGTAGCTGACTTGCAACTTCTTGAAATGAAATTTGAAGCTTTCGCGTCTTTTATTTTAAGGGTTGGGAAATTTTTTCTCCTCGTAGCATTCGCTCTTTCAGGTCTTGCCTTAGGGAGAGTGACAGTTTCCCGTCGCTTTCCCTCGTGTGTCGCGCGCGTGGGGGCTGGGCACGGTGTGTATGCCAGGACGACCCGCAAGCACACCTCGCCAAAGCCTTGGTCAAAACCATGGTGCCCCAGCCTTTGGCGTCTTAATCCTCGTGCAACGCTCTCAAACGAGCTTACGGGCATGCACGTCCCCCTTGAGTCCGTGCCTCCGGGCATCGCGACGTGACGTACTAACGCCGACCAGCCCAAGCTCGGGGGCTCGCGCAAGGTGCGGCACCTCCGGAGGTTTCCCAACCCTGCAGTCACACGGTGCCTCCTGAGGCTCGACGACCTTCGAATCTTCAAGAAGGAAACCCAAGCCCTAGAAAGGCATGTCCTCGCAGCACGAGAATCTGCCGTGAGCACACCAAGCTAAGTCATCTCAATCACAAATCAATAGCGACACGGATATCACGACACGACACAAAAGCAATAGCATAACGGCGCAAGTGCCTGGTTCATTACACGCCCCGACAGGGCCTTCTACTTTTCTGATGCAGGGAAAAGAAAGAAACAAAAGCAGCCGCGTGACTACAGTGGCTCCCGAGACCCGGCTCCAGCAACGCCCGCGCTCAGTCAGAGTCCCCCTCCTGCTTCACCGGGGCGCGGTGGCGAGGCGTCTTGTCGCCCTCCCTGGTTCGAGCCCGGCGGCGTGGCGGCTCGTCATAGTCGCCATCGCTCGTGCTCTCCCCGGAAGAGGAGCCGCCGCTGCTGGAGGCGGCGCGACCGTCGTCAAGGGCAAGCTCACCACTAGCGATGGTGCCGCCCCTCCAGCCGTCGTCGTCGTCGCTGTCGCTCTCCGGGCAGCACCCCAGCCGCTGGCCATCCTCCCCGAAGACCCTGACGAAGAGGGTCATGGCGCCATCATACTTGAAGTGAAGGGTGCACCTCCCGTGCAGGCCGCGCGCGCGGGCAAACGGCTGCCACCCGCGGTTCAGGAACACGTTACCGGCGGCGATGACCTCGGCCTCCACCCATGAGGCCTTGCTGCAGCAGCCGTCGGCCTGCAGCCAGAGGCCACCGGATCCCCCGGCCGGCAGCGCGCCCACAAAGAAGCGCAGGAGCTGGAACCAAACGCCGACGGGCCTCTCCGTCCACACCACGAACTCCGGGGACGCATCGTCCGAGTGGGAACATGGGCGCGGCGGCCGGATAGACACCGCACGCCTTCCCCCCGTCGCTTGGGCCGCCCCGACTGCGGCAACTTCCGTCGCGGGAAGAGGCACCCCCACGATTGCCGGAGGTGGCGCCAGCCTTCGAAGGGGTGCGACCGCACCCTCAAGAAGCCACCGCTGGTGTCGCGGCATGCTTCCGGGGCCGACCGCGGCCGCTCTTGGGCGGCGGCGAGCCCGGCCCTTCCTGGGGAGCCTTCCCCTTCTCAGTGGTAGAGAACCTCCTCACTGGCACCATGGACGCTCTGGTAGGGTGGCAAGATGAAGAAGAGGGAGAAGGAGGAGCATGCGGCAAGATGATGATGGGCTGGGGGCTCCGCCCCCGCCCCATTTATAGCCGGAAGAAGGCCAACCGCCGGCCTATCACGTCCGGGCAATGATGGCTTTTCTGCATGCACCAGGCAGTTTTCAAGTTAGGCAGTTGCCGAGGCGGCGTGGGGAAGTGGAGACGCCCACGTCCCATCAAGTGCCACGCGTCGGCTCGGTCCGCAGGCGATTGGGGCCCGTGGCGCTTCGCCCTTGCTCTTTGGCTTCGCCTCGAAGCCAATTCCGAGCGTGCCTTGGGCCCGGGGGCTACTGTCGGTGTTCTGGGAACCAGGGTACCCAGACTTGCCTGCCTGTGGCCCACGGCGTGGCTCCATCGACGGCCTGGTATGGCCCATCTGCAGCACCTTCAAGACAAGACCCTCGCGAGGGGCCAAGCCTCGCGAGGCGGGCGACCTCGAGACCTCCGGAGGGAGTGGCCTCCCTAAGCTGGCTCCTGAGGAGCGGAGATTTCTATGCATGTACCCACCTCATGAGATGAAGGTGACGCAAGCCATTACGACCAAGGCCAGGCGGGCGCCAGCGGGCACAGAGGAGCAGGTTTCCTCTTTGGTGCTAAGGAGGCAAGCGCAGGTGCGGGGTCCCGAGGAATCAGCCAAAGGTTTCCATTCCCGTGCAACAAGACCAAGACCGCCAGGACAGTAGGACGGATGTCATCGCCGAGCCCACCGCTGCGTCACGACCAGAAGCTTTGTAGGCGAAGACCACCTTTCATCAGGATAAGATGTACTTCTTGTCCTCCTTCAAATTGGTCATTGTGGGATCCCTTCCCGCCTTCGTTTTGGGGGAAGAGGACCGAGGCCACTATAAATATAGGCTAGCCACCACTATAGGAAGAGAGAGGATCCGAAACCCACACCCACTCTAGAGCAGACCTCCTGAGATTGTTCTTCCCTTGTACTAGTTCATCCTCAGCCCCACGAGGTAAATCCACCACAAAGCAGGAGTAGGGTATTACACTGCAAGGTGGCCCGAACCTAGGTAAACTATCGTGTCTTTCTTCTTCCTTGTTCGTCGAGCTAGGCTGTAGGGCAGTGCATTTGGTTGGCTGGATAGGTTGAGTTCTTTGCACATGCCCCAGAGTTCGAACCTCCCTTTGGGTCTGCGAAGCCCTGAATTCGACACACACAACAGGTCTGGTACACAGCATGGCATACTTTATAGAACCTATGGCTGAGGCATAGGGAATGACTTTCATTCTCTCTCTATCTTCTGTCGTGGTCGGGCTTTGAGTCTTACTCAACTTCACACCTTGTAACACAGGCAAGAACCCTTTCTTTGACTGATCCATTTTTGAACTTCTTCAAAACTTTATCAAGGTATATGCTTTGTGAAAGTCTATTAAGCGTCTCGATCTATCCCTATAGATCTCGATGCCCAATATATAAGTAGCTTCACCGAGGTCTTTCATTGAAAAATTCTTATTCAAGTATCCTTTTATGCTATCCAGAAATTCTACATCATTTCCAATCAATAATATGTCATCCACATATAATATCAGAAATGCTACAGAGCTCCCACTCACTTTCTTTTAAATACAGGCTTCACCGTAAGTCTGTATAAAACCATATGCTTTGATCACCTCATCAAAGCGTATATTCCAACTCCGAGATGCTTGCACCAGTCCATAGATGGATCGCTGGAGCTTGCACACTTTGTTAGCACCTTTAGGATCGACAAAACCTTCTGGTTGCATCATATACAACTCTTCTTTAAGAAATTCCTTAAGGAATGAAGTTTTGACATCCATTTAACAGATTTCATAAAATGCAGCAATTGCTAACATGATTTGGACTAACTTAAGCATCACTACGGGTGAGAAGGTCTCATCGTAGTCAACCCCTTGAACTTGTCGAAAACCTTTCGCGACAAGTCGAGCTTTGTAGATGGTGACATTACCATCAGTGTCTGTCTTCTTCTTGAAGATCCATTTATTCTCAATGGCTTGCCGATCATCGGGCAAGTCCACCAAAGTCCACACTTTGTTCTCATGCATGGATCCTATCTCAGATTTCATGGCCTCAAGCCATCTATCGGAATCTGGGCTCATCATAGCTTCTTCATAGTTCATACGTTCGCCATGGTCTAGTAACATGACTTCCAAGACAAAATTACCGTACCACTCTGGTGCGGAATGTGCTCTGTTCGACCTACGAGGTCTAGTAGTAACTTGATCTGAAGTTTCATGATCATCATCATTAGCTTCCTCTCTAGTTGGTGTAGGCATCATGGGAACGAATTTCTCTGATGTGCTACTTTCCAATTTGAGAGAAGGTACAATTACCTCATCAAGTTCTACTTTCCTCCCACTCACTTCTTTCGAGAGAAACTCCTTCTCTAGAAATGTTCCATTCTTGGCAACAAAGATCTTGCCTTCGGATCTGTGGTAGAATGTGTACCCAATTGTTTCCTTAGGGTATCCTATGAAGACGCACTTCTCCGATTTGGGTTCGAGCTTATCAGGCTAAACCCTTTTGACATAAGTGTCGCAACCCCAAACTTTAAGAAACGACAGCTTAGGTTTCTTGCCAAACCATAGTTCATACGATGTCGTCTCAACGGATTTAGACGATGCCCTATTTAACGTGAATGCGGCTGTCTCTAATGCATAACCCCAAAACGATAGTGGTAAATCGGTAAGAGACACCATAGAACGCACCATATCCAATAAAGTACGGTTATGATGTTCGGATACACCATTACTCTGTGGTATTCCAGGTGGCGTGAGTTGTGAAACAATTCCACATTGTTTTAAATGAAGGCCAAACTCGTAACTCAAATATTCGCCTGCGCGATTAGATCGTAGAAACTTTATTTTTCTTGTTACGATGATTCTCCACTTCACTCTGAAATTCTTTGAACTTTTCAAATGTTTCAGACTTGTGTTTCATCAAGTAGATATACCCATACCTACTCAAATCATCTGTGAAGGTCAAAAAATAACGATACCCGCCGCATGCTTCGACACTCATCGGACCGCATACATTGGTATGTATTATTTCCAATAAGTCATTAGCTCGCTCCATTGTTCCGGAGAACGGAGTTTTAGTCATCTTGCCCATGATGCATGGTTCGGAAGTATCAAATGATTCATAATCAAGTGATTCCAAAAGTCCATCTGCATGGAGTTTCTTCATGCGATTTACACCAATATGACCTAAATGGCAGTGCCACAAGTATGTTGCACTATCATTATCAACTTTGCATCTTTTGGCATCAATATTATGAATATGTGTATCACTACGATCGAGATTCAATAAACCATTCACATTGGGTGTATGACCATAGAAGGTTTTATTCATGTAAACAGAACAACAATTATTCTCTGACTTAAATGAATAAATGTATTGCAATAAACATGATCTAATCATATTCATGCTCAATGCAAACACCAAATAATATTTATTTAGGTTCAACACTAATCCCGAAAGTAGAGGGAGTGTGTGATGGTGATCATATCAACCTTGGAATCATTTCCAACACACATCGTCACCTCGCTTTTAACTAGTCTCTGCAACTCCTGTTTTGAGTTACTAATCTTAGCAACTGCATCGGTATCAAATACCTAGGGGTTACTACGAACACTAGTAAAATACACCTCAATAACATGCATATCAAATATACCTTTGTTCACTTTGCCATCCTTCTTATCCGCCAAGTATTTGGGGCAGTTCCACTTCTAGTGACCATTTCCTTCGCAGTAGAAGCACTCAGTTTCAGGCTTGGGTCTAGCTTTGGGTTTCTTCACGGGAGTGGCGACTTGCTTGCCATTCTTCTTGAAGTTCCCTTTCTTTCCCTCGCCCTTTTTCTTGAAACTAGTGGTCTTGTTAACCATCAACACTTGATGCTCTTTCTTGATTTCTACCTTCACCGATTTCAGCATCGCGAAGAGCTTGGGAATTCTTTTTGTCATCCCTTGCATATTATAGTTCATCATGAAGTTCTAGTAGCTTGGTGATAGTGACTAGAGAACTCTATCAATCACTATCTTATCTGGAAGATTAACTCCCACTTGATTCAAGCAGTTGTAGTACCCAGACATTCTGAGTACATGCTCACTGGCTGAGCTATTCTCCTCCATCTTGTAGGCAAAGTACTTGTCAGAGGTCTCATACCTCTTGACGCGGGCATGAATCTGAAATACCAATTTTCAGCTCTTGGAACATCTCATATGCTCTGTGGTGTTCAAAATGTTTTTGAAGTCCCGGTTCTAAGCCGTAAAGCATGGCGCACTAAACTATCCAGTAGTCATCATATCGAGCTTGCAAAACGTTCATAACATCTGCATCTGCTCCTACAATAGGTTTGTCACCTAGCGGTGCATCAAGGACATAATTCTTCTGTGCAGCAATGAGGATAATCCTTAGATCACGGACCCAGTCCGCATCATTGCTACTATCATCTTCAACTTAGTTTTCTCTAGGAACATATCAAAAATATATAGGAGCTATATCGCGAGCTATTGATCTACAACATAGATATGCAAAACTATCAAGACTAAGTTCATGATAAATTAAGTTCAATTAATCAAATTACTAATGAACTCCTACTTAAATAGACATCCCTCAAGTCATCTAAGTGATACGTGATCCAAATCAACTAACCCATGTCCGATCATCACGTGAGATGGGGTAGTCATCAATGGTGAACATCTCTATTTTGATCATATCTACTTTATGATTCACATTCGACCTTTCGGTCTCCAGTGTTCCGAGGCCATGTCTGTACATTCTAGGCTCGTCAAGTTTAACCCAAGTATTATGCATGTGTAAAACTGTCTTACACCCGTTGTATGTGAATGTAGAGTCTATCACACCCGATCATCACGTGGTGTCTCGAAACGACAAACTGTAGCAACGGTGCATACTTAGGGAGAACACTTTTACCTTGAAATTTAGTGAAGGGATCATCTTATAATGCTACCGTCGTTCTAAGCAAAATAAGATGCATAAAATATAAACAACACATGCAATCAAAATATGTGACATGATATGGCCATCATCATCTTGTGCTTTTGATCTCCATCTCCAAAGCATCGTCATGATCTCCATCGTCACCGGCTCGACACCTTGATCTCCATCGTAGCGTCGTTGCGTTGAGGTCGTCACGCCAACTATTGCTTCTACAACTATCGCTAACGCATAGTGATAAAGTAAAGCAATTACATGGAGTTTGTACTTCATACAATAAAAAGACAACCATAAGGCTCCTGCCGGTTGCCGATAACTTACAAAACATGACCATCTCATACAATAACGTATATCACATCATGTCTTGACCATATCACATCACAACATGCCCTGCAAAAACAAGTAAGACGTCCTCTACTTTGTTGTTGCAAGTTTTACGTGGCTGCTACGGGCTTCTAGCAAGAACCGTTCTTACCTACGGCAAAAACCACAACGGTGATTCGTCAAGTTTGCTGTTTTAACCTTCTTCAAGGACCGGCCGTAGTCAAATTCAATTCAACTAAAGTAGGAGAAACACACACCCGCCAGCCACCTTTATGCAAAACTAGTTGCATGTCAGTTGGTGGAACCGGTCTCATGTGCGTGGACATGTAAGGTTGGTCCGAGCCGCTTCATCCCACAATACCGCCGAATCAAAATAAGACGTTGGTGGTAAGCAGTATGACTAACACTGCCCACAACTCTTTGTGTTCTACTCGTGCATATCATCTACGCATAGACCTGGCTCTGATACCACTGTTGGGAATCGTTGGATGGAAAACAAAAAAAATTCTACGCACACGCAATGATCTATCCATGGAGATGCATAGCAACAAGGGGGAGAGTGTGTCTACGTACCCCCGTAGACCGTAAGCGGAAGCGTTTCACAACACGGTTGATGTAGTCGAACTTCTTCGCGCTTCAACCGATCAAGTACCGAACGCACGGCACCTCCGCGTTCTGCACACGTTCAGCTCGGTGACGTCCCTCGCCTTCTTGGTCCAGCAAGACGTCGAGGTAGTAGATGAGTTCCGTCAGCACGACGGCGTGGTGATGGTGATGGTGAAGTGATATCCGCAGGGCTTCGCCTAAGCACTACGAAAATATGACCGGGGGTGTAAACGGTGGAAGGGGGCGCCGCACACGGCTAGACAATTGTCTGGTCTGTGCTAGGCGCCCCCTTCCCACATATATATAGGTGGGAGGGAGGGAGGAGCAGCCATAGGAGGTGCCCAAGTAGGAGGAATCCTACTTGGAGTCCCTCCCAAGCCGCGCCCCCCTGCCATATTTAACCGAGGGGGAAGGAAAGAGGGGGGAGAGGGAAGGAAGTGGGAATCTGTCGGCGTTCTAGGAACCGGGGTACCCATACTTGCCTGCCTGCGGCCCGCAGCGTGGCTCCATCTGCGGCCTGGTACGGCCCATCTTCAGCATCAAAAACACAAGACCCTCGCGAGGGGCCAAGCCTCGCGAGGCGGATGACGTCAAGACCTCCAGAGGAAGCGGCCTCCTAAGGCCGGCTCCTGAGGAGCGGAGATTTCTATGCGAGCCCCACCTCGTGAGGTTCAGGTGACGCAAGCTATGACAACCAAGGCCAGACGGGCGCCAGCGGGCGCAGTGCACCAGGTTTCCTCTTTGGTGATAAGGAAGCGGGTGCAGACGCAGAGTCCCGAGGAATCAGCCAAAGGTTTCCATTCCCGTGCTAGAAGACCAGAACGGCAGGACGGAGGTCATCGCTGAGCCCACCACGATGTCACAACCAGAAGCTTTGCAGGCGAAGACCACCTTTTGTCAGGATAAGATGTACTACTTGTCCCCCTTCAAACTTGGCCGTTGTGGGATCCCTTCCCGCCTTTGTTTTGGGGGAACAGGACCAAGGCCACTATAAATATAGCTAGGCCACCACCATAGAAGAGGATGGACGGAGGAACCAGATCATCCCCACCATCTCACACCAACACAAGAACACACCTCCTGAGGTTGTTCCCCCTCTGTACTAGTTCATCCTCAGCCCACCTCGAGGCCAATCCACCACAAAGCAGGAGTAGGGTTTTACACCGCAAGGTGTCCCGATCCTAGGTAAATCACTGTGTCCCTGTCCTTTCCAGTTCATCGAGCTAGGCCGTGAGATCGATGAGTTGGCAAACTGGGGAGATTGAGTTCTTCGCACACACCCCAGAGTTCGAACCTTTCTTGGGTCTGCGGAGCCCTGAATCCGACATTTGGTGCGCCAGGTAGGGGTGCGTCGAAGCCTCTCTTCCGCCGGTCGATTCGCCGCCGTTCCACCGTTCCCATGGCTGACGCTCGTCTAGTTCGCGCTGAGCGTCGGGCTGCTCTTGCCGCCCATGTCGCCCAGACAGCACCTGCGGGTGATGGCTCTCCCCGCCGTCCCCCATCGCCTGTGGCAAACGCTGTCACCGGCCCCGCAGCCCACGAGCAGCAGGCTTCATCACTGCATCCCTCTGTGCGGAGCGACGGATACACCGCCAGTCCATCGCTGACTCCGGCGAATGATTCGTCCTCCCATGCTCGTCGCGGGCCGGCGAACGCGCAGGCTGCGTTGCTCATGGCGCGCGAGCTTCTACGCTATCGCCCGACCGACGACCTCTACGAGGACTGGCTGGACCACATCACCGAGCTCATCAGCGCTGCCGGAGAGACCCCTGCACTGTCTCGCTCGCTGCCTCCCCCGCTGCCTCTTGTGGGTGACGTGGCCCACGGTGCGCCTCCTCCACCTCCCAGGCAAGAAGTCGCCCTCGAGCCAAGGCGTGAGGCTCCTCGACGCGACCCGCCGCGCAGGGCGCCGACGCGCGACAAAGAAAGCTGTCAAGTGGTGCAGCGGCCCCAAGGAGAGGCGCGCGCGCTTCCAGCGTCGCCATGACAAGACCGCGTGCTGCCTGAGGTGGCGGTGCGCGAGCGCCAAGTCCAGCCTCCCCCTCTGCGCTGAGCTCCCATGAGTGCGGCAGGCTGTCGTGCGTTCACCCCGGAGCTGCGTAGCGTCGTCTGGCCAGGGAAGTTCAAGCCAGACCTGCCCCCACGCTACGACGGCACCCCCGACCCTGCCGAGTTCCTCCAGCTCTACGAGCTGAGCATCGAGGCGGCCAACGGCGACGAGAAGGTTATGGCGAACTGGTTCCCCATGGCCCTCAAGGATGGCGCACGCTCATGGCTCCTGAACCTCCCCGCCGGATCGATCTCCTCCTGGGACGAAATGCGAGAGCGCTTCATCGCCAACTTCCCGGGCACTTGCGACCGCGCCCCGGCTGCGGGAGACCTGTGGCGCATCAAGCAGCAGCCAGGGGAGACCTTGCACAAATACATCCAGCGCTTCACCAACGTTCGCCTCAAGATCCCCAAGGTGTCAGACGAGGCCATCATTTCTGCGTTCACTGATGGCATCCGGGATGTCAAGATGAAGGAAGAGCTCGCCATACACGAGGACCTGTGCTCGGCTCTGGAGATGTTCAACATGGCAACCAGGTGCGCGAGGGCTGAGGAAGGTCGCCTCTCCCTCCTTGAGCTCCCGGAGGCTGATCCAGAAGACAAGAAGGCCAAGACCCGGAGTCCTCCAAGGGCAGCCGCCCATTCTGCGTCTTCCACAACATGCACAGTCACAACACCAATGACTGCCAAGAGCTCAGGGCCATCCGGGATGGGTGCCTTGGCCGCCGCCCTGAGCGCAATGACTGCGGTTACGGCCGTGGAGGAGGCCGAGGTGGGGGACGCTGGGACAACCGCGACCCCCGCCAAGACTGGCGCGACCAGCCTCGTGAGGATCGCTGGCAGGGCCAGCCTCGCGAGGGCCCCTAGAGGGATCAGCCTTGTGAGGAACGCCCTCAGGGCAACGCTGGCCTCCCTCCGCTGCCGCCGCTGCCAAGGAGGAATGATGACCACCACCAAGATGATGGGGCCGGGGGCTTCCAAGAGCCTCGCGCCATCGCTTGCATCTTAGGTGGCGCTCAGGCCCCCGCCTCTCATCGCATCTTCAAGCAATTCGCTCGTGAGTTGAACGTGGCCCTCCCCAAGCTCGAGGTGACGCATCCACTCAGGTGGTCCAAGTACGCCATCACCTTCGACTCTACTGACCAGCTCAAGTGCGCGGCCACCGCCGGCGCGCTCCCGATGCTTTGCTCGCCTACCATCAGCAATGTCCTCGTCACCAAGACACTCATCGATGGCGGTGCGGGACTCAATGTCCTCTCCGTAGAGACGTTCGACAGGCTCCAGGTGCCGTACGACCAGATTCAACCCACCAAGCCCTTCTCAGGAGTAACCGACGGCTCCACCACCCCGATAGGGCATATCCGCCTCCCTGTCACCTTCAGCAAGCGCGACAACTACCGCACTGAGCTCATCGACTTCGACGTCGCCCATATTCGCCTCCCGTACAATGCCATCCTTGGGTATCCAGCCCTGGCCAAGTTCATGGCCGCGACTCACCACGGCTACAATGTCCTCAAGATGCCAGGGAGTGGAGGCATCATCATGATCGCCTGCGACGAGAAGGACGCGGTGTGCTCCCTCGAGCGTGCCTACCAGGCTACGGCGATCGAGAACCCAGATGACGAGGGCGCCGTCTACCCTCCTGAGGTCATCCCCAAGAAGAAGAAGCAGCTGCTCCACCGAGGATCTCAGGAGGACGGGGCGTCCGATGATCGTGCTTCAGGCCTTGCGCCCACTGATGGGGCGCCCTCCCCTCTGGTATAGGAAGGCGCGCCCGACGCCCCCCTCAGGTTGGGCTCGGGGGCTCTCCTCTGGAGGGCCTCAGACCTGGCCAGCGTCACAAGGGAGGCGTTCGGGCACCATGTGGAGGCGTGCTTCAACGTGCGCTTCAGCGAGAAGAGCGCAGGGCGTGAGGCGCCAGGCGCTCAGGAGTTCATCACCAAGGCGATCGAGGATCTTCAGGAGGCGAGGGCCATGCGAGGCAAGCGTCGCCCTGCACCACCCGGCGCAGCTCCCTCCCCTGACGAGGGCAGCGGGCTGCGTGTCTACGTCAACATCCCAGGGCTCAACAGAGCCGCGTCTCAGGAGCTCTACTGGCCGTCCCGCGTGGGCCGGTGCGAGGGCCCCCCTCACAGCTATGTTTGCATGCCTTTTGGTCTGCTGAACAGGGCTGCCACGCACCAGCGCTACATGCGGAGCATCCTGGCGGCTCACGAGGCCAGGCACTAGGCGATCCTATCGGAGGAGGCGCTAGATCCTCGCGAGCCCCCGGGGCCTCACGAGGGTCAGGACCTGGACGGCTCGTGAGGAACGACTTCTGCAGCGCACGTCTTCAGCTACTCCAACACTTCTTCAGCAACGGTGCCAGGTGACACTTTTTGGTTTGTTCAGTTGGGGGCGCCCCTCGGGCTGCATTATCCCCAAGCCGTGTGAGTCTGTCCCTGCGGCATGTATCATTTTTCGCATAAATCAGGACTGGCCTTACCCTTTCATGAGTTGCTTTGCTATTGTCACCTGTCTGTCCGGTGCTTCGCCGCCATGAATGTCGTACGCCCTTGCAAACCCGCCCACGACCGCCTCATGATTAAGGACTGGCACGGCGTCTGTGCTCGGGTCCGTCCCTGCAGCATCGCTAAATCCAAGTGGCTAAGCTCTGGCTCGCGGGCCAGCTCCCGTGCACGTCACCTCCCATGGTCCTTGGTGCCTTGTTCTCGCATGAGCTAATCAGGAGCGGATAAGTTAGGGCGCGCGACCCGGTGCCTCGCCGTCACGGGAGCCGTGCGCCGGTTGTCTTTCTTCAGGACCTTCGCATGAGAAGACTGGGCACGGCGTCTGTGCTCGGGTCTGTCCCTGCAGCGTCGACAAACCCAACGGCTGAGCTCTGTCTGCCGGCCCGGCCCCGTTCACGTCACCTCCTGGGGTAGTTGGTGTTTGGCCTTCTCATGCGATATCCTCAGGAGATTCACTCGGTGCAGGCTACCTAACCATCTCGCAAGACCCTTGCAAATGTTTCGAACCAAATTCAGGTGCAACCCGCCTTGAGGTAGGGCCTCGTGAGTCCCGCGCTGGCTCACGAGTGTCCATATACACCTCCTCTAGTCCTGTTGTGCAAGCCACATGCCAGGACAAGGCTGTACACGCCCCGGAGTCTCCCCTCAAAGGGAGCTCCCACCCACGAACCAGTGGAAGCCCCATGCTCTGTGCTGGCGGAGGACACGGTCGAGGAGCGGCTATGCCCATGCAAGAGCGGAAGCGCCATGCTCCGCGCTGGTGAATAAACAACTAAGGGCACCCTAGCGGCTGCAGTAACCTCAGGAGAGCCACCAGGCTCGCCGCTCAGCTTCACCGCACCGCTCTTCCCTCGGGAGGGTCGCGCGAGGGGGCTAGGCACAGGGGCTACGCTCAGGTCACGCCTGGCGTACACCACCTCACCAGGTCCCTTGGACCTGGTCTTCTCGTGTCCCTCCCGAGCGAAAGCCCGGCGAGGAAAGGTATGGAGAGCTGTTCGTACGTCAAGGGGGACCCCTGAGCATCGTGACTCAGGGGCCTCACTGGTCACGTAGCCCCTCACCCCTTGGTCTCGTCCTAGTGATCCGGACGCCCCAACGGCGGCTGAGGTATGCGCGGGACCGGGCCTGGCTGACGCAGAACGCTAAAAACCACACTCACATCTCCTTCCCGAGGGCTGTTCGTACGTCAAGGGGGACCCCTGAGCATCGCGACTCAGGGGCCTCGCTGGTCACGTATCCCCTCACCCCTTGGTCTTGTCCTGGTGATCCAGACGCCCCAACGGCGGCTGAGGTATGCGCGGAACTGGGCCCTGCCGACGCAGAACACTAAAGCAAACGGAAAGGGAATCGCGAAATCCTAGCAAAATTATTACAAAACATATTGTTTCTTAAAAACTCAAGGCAGAAGTTCTCACGCCTCCACGAGGCACGGTAAATGTTGCAGGGTTAAAACGGGAGGAAGCACCGCCTTCAGACCTCTCCTTCAGCCTTGGACGCCGCCGCCACCCGCATGCAGGGGCCCATCGTCGACAACGTCGCCGCCACCATCACCACCGGCTCCGGTCGTGGGGTCAACACAGAGGAACTTCTGCACCAGGGCCTCCACCTGTTCCCCCATGGCCTTGGCGGCAGCATCGTGGAGCTCCGGGGCCACAGGTTCAAGCAGCGCGCCAAGGTCGAAGCTTGGGTCCCGAAGGTGGAGGTGGCTGAAGATGCGTGTCGCGGCCGAGGTGAAGAGCGCGCGAGCTTCCCCCTCCGCCAGGAGGCCCACTCCAGCGACGACACCCTCGAGCGTCGTGGCAAGCTTGGGGAGCAGCCCAGCAGAGCCTTCCTCTGGACTAGCTAGCGATCCCTCGTACCCTTCCCCGTAAAGGGCCCGCAGTGCCTCGCGGGACCTCAGCTCGAGGGAGATGAAGGCGTCGCGCCCCGCGGCGGCTGCCTTCTCAGCCGCGGCAATGGATTTCTCCCTGGCCTCCAGCTGAGCCTTCTCCTCGGAGACGAGCTTAGTGTGGGATGCCTGGGCCGCCTCCGTCTCCTCCTTCAGCTTCGCCAGGTGGCTCCGTTCTGTAGCTTGCTCCTGGGCCACTCGCTCCAGCTCGGCGTCTCGCTCGGCGAGCGCAGCTTCTCGGGCCTTGAGGTCCTCCTCCTGCTCTTCAAGCTGGCCGACGCGGGCGGCCTGCTCATCGCGGAGGGCCTTCAGCTTGGCCTCCACCATGCGGCAGCGCTCCTTGGCAGACGTTGCGTCGGTCAGCGCTGCGTCGCGAGCCGCTGTGGCCTCGCCAGCCTCCTTACTTCCCTCCATGACGACAGCCTCAGCCTGGTCCCAGGCCGCCCTGACGGAGGAGTCGGCCTGGAGCCACCCCGAGATCAGCCCCAGACGCCCCGTCACCACCCGCTGGTCGGCGCCCCGAAGATCAGTCCGGAGCTGGTCTAGCGCGGTGAAGGCCTCCTCCAAAGCGCTGGGCATGGCAGAGGAGCCATGGTCCGCCAGTGTGAGGACGCGAGGAGGAGGTGGCACCGGCAACTGGACTGGCGCCGCTACAGCAACAAGGGCGACAGGGGGCTCCGGAGCCCTCAAAACCCCAGCAGGCGCGCTGGAAATGGGCATCTCCGGAGTCGGCTTGGCCACGGAGGCGGTCTCCTCCTGAGGTTTGGCCACCGAGCCTCGAGAGACCTGCTCCATCACAGGCGCACGCGAGGCGGCCTCCCCCGCTCGGGCCAGAGTCGCCGCGGCCGTGGCAGGTCGCGAGGCCTCGGAGGCCTTGGCCTCCTCCTCCTTCTTCTTCTTCACCAGCGTCAGCCTGGCCACCAGGAGGGGAGGGTTGTGAGAACGGCATCAAGGATGGGAAGCAAACAAGGTGAAGTACTTACTTGTCGTCAGCAATGTACGCCCTCCTCTTGGCCAAGAGCGCAGCACCCCCGAGCTTCTTGAGCGCGGGCTTCGCTGCGCCCTCGGGATCGGCCGGGGGCATGGAGGCTGGCCTCGGGATGGTGGCGACGGGCGACAAGGCGGGGGCGTTGCCCTGGGGAAGCAGCACCGCCTCGTCCTTCTTCGGGGTCCCGAGCCTCATCCTCCATAGAGGGGTCCCCCCGGACCTCGTGATGACCCCGGCGGGGCGCGGGGAACCCGCAGCCAGATATTCGCCGGCGTCGTCATCATCGGAGAGACCGCGGAGAAGCTCGCTCTGCCGTGGAGGAGAGGTCTCTCCCACCTCCTCCATGGTGGCCTCCGAGTCCTCCTTTTCCTCCTCCCCGGAGCTCTCCCTGGAGGACACCGGCACCGGGGAGTTCGGGGGCTTGGGCGGCACAAGCCCCTGCTCGTTGAAGACAGGCATGGCGGCGGCCACCTCCGCCCTGTCGTCGCGGTGATACAGCGGAAGGAAGGCCTCTGGGAGGCCGCCCAGGTCCTTTTCAAGCAAGGTGCGCAAGGCCTTGCTCAGCTCCTCGTCCATCAAGGCTTCCGGGCACAGCCGGAGGTCGTCTTCCGCACCCTTGAGATCCCACAAGGGGCGCGAGTGCGCCTGGAGCGGAGCTAGGCGCTGCGTCAGGAACTCCTTGACGAGCATGGCTCCCGTCAGCCTCCCCGCCTCCAGATCCGCCGCCATCTTCTCCAGGACCGGCGCCGCACGGGGGTCGGTGAGCTTCTCGTGAGCCCACAGGTCCAGCTTCGCCGGCATCGCGATCGGCAGCTCCAGCCGAGCATGGAGGCGCTTGGCGTCCATGAAGATCCACTTGCGCCGGAAGTCGTCCACTTTCTTCCCGGCCCTCGAGAGCGCGTTGCTGCCATGGGATGCAATGAAGCAGACGCACCCAGAGCACTGGGTTGTGCTGTGCATCCGGAGGTAGAAGAAGTGGCAGAGCAGCGCAACGGAGGGCGCCACCCCCACGAACGCCTCGCAGTAGAAGGCGAAGATCGACAGGAGGAGGATGAAGTTGGGATGGAGATGAAGGGCACGGATCTGGTAATGGTCCAGGACGGCGAAGAAGAAATCGGAGAAAGGGGGGACGAGCCCGGCAAAGACGCTGTGCAGAAAGAAGGGGTAGAAGGTCCTCCCCAAGGTGCCCTGCTTGGTGGAGCTGACCCGAAGCACCGTATCTCCCCCCTCGTTGTCATTGCTCGCCGTCAGCGGGAGCACGACGGCGAGGTGCTTCTCCTCGGTGATGGTGGACACACCGAGGGCCGGCTCGAGCAGGGAGGCCGGACGCGCGGATGGAGCAGCAGGCTTTGCCTCCTTAGTCGACATCGGTGGTGAGCTTGGGGGAGGCTTGACAGATCTGGAGGCGCTCTCGGCAGGGAAAAGGGGGGATCTGGAGCAAGAAGAAGGGAAGGGAGTGAAGGCTTAGCGGCAAGCGCCAGCCCAGGACGGTTGCCGAGGCAGCATGGGGAACTGGAGACGCCCACGTCCCATCAAGCGCCACGCGTCGACCGGGTCCACAGGCGGTTAGGGCCCGCGGCGCTTCGCCCTTGCCCTTTGGCTTCGCCTCGAAGCCAAGTCCGAGCGCGCCTTGGGCCCGGGGGCTACTATCGGCGTTCTAGGAACCGGGGTACCCAGACTTGCCTGCCTGCAGCCCGCAGGGTGGCTCCATCGGTGGCCTGGTACGGCCCATCTTTAGCATCAACAACACAAGACCCTCGCGAGGGGCCAAGCCTCGTGAGGCGGACGATGTCAAGACCTCCAGAGGAAGTGGCCTCCTAAGGCCGGCTCCTGAGGAGCGGAGATTTCTATGCGAGCCCCACCTCGTGAGGTTCAAGTGACACAAGCTATGACAACCAAGGCCAGGCGGGCACCAGCGAGCGCAGTGCAGCAGGTTTCCTCTTTGGTGATAAGGAAGCGGGTGCAGACGCAGAGTCCCGAGGAATCAGCCAAAGGTTTCCATTCCCGTGCTAGAAGACTAGAACGGCAGGACGGAGGTCATCGCCGAGCCCACCATGATGTCACAACCAGAAGCTTTGCAGGCGAAGACCACCTTTCGTCAGGATAAGATGTACTACTTGTCCCCCTTCAAACTTGGGCGTTGTGGCATCCCTTCCCGCCTTCGTTTTGGGGGAAGAGGACCAAGGCCACTATAAATATAACTAGGTCACCACCGTAGAAGAGGATGGACGGAGGAACCAGATCATCCCCACCAGCTCACACCAACACAAGAACACACCTCCTGAGGTTGTTCCCCCTCTGTACTGGTTCATCCTCAGCCCACCTCGAGGCCAATCCACCACAAAGCAGGAGTAGGGTTTTACACCGCAAGGTGGCCCGAACCTGGGTAAATCGCTGTGTCCCTGTCCTTTCTAGTTCATCGAGCTAGGCCATGAGATTGACGAGTTGGCAGACTGGGGAGATTGAGTTCTTCGCACGCACCCCAGAGTTCGAACCTTTCTTGGGTCTGTGGAGCCCTGAATTCGACAGAATCCTAATCCACACTTTCCTTTCCCTTCTCCCCTTTCCTTCTCCTCCTTAGGCCGGCCCATATGGGGGATGTGTTTCCCCTCTTGGCCCATCAGGCCCATATCTTTTGCCGGGGGTGCCCGGAACCCCTTCCTGTGACCCGATAAGTACCCGGTACCCTCCGAAACACTTCCGGTGTCCGAATACCATCATCCTATATATCAATCTTTACCTCTCGACCATTTCGAGACTCCTCGTCATGTCCGTTATCTCATCCGGGACTCCGAACAACATTCGGTCACCAAATCACATAACTCATATAACACTATATCGTCAACGAACGTTAAGCGTGCGGACCCTACGGGTTCGAGAACTATGTAGACATGATAGAGACACCTCTCCGGTCAACAACCAATAGCAGAACCTGGATGCCCATTTTGGCTCCTACATATTCTACGAAGATCTTTATCGGTCGAACCGTTATGACAACATACGTAATTCCCTTTGTCCATCGGTATGTTACTTGCCCGAGATTCGATCGTCGGTATCTCTATACCTAGTTCAATCTCATTACCGGCAAGTCTCTTTACTTGTTCCGTAATACATCACCTCATGACTAACTCCTTAGTCATTTGCTTGCAAGCTTATGATGTGTATTACTGAGAGGGCCCAGAGATACCTCTCCGATACTCGGAGTGACAAATCCTAATCTCGATCTATGCCAACTCAACAAACACCTTCATAGATACCTGTAGAGCATCTTTATGATCACCCAGTTACATTGTGATGTTTGATAGCACACAAGGTATTCCTCCGGTATCCGGAGTTGCATAATCTCATTGTCGAAGGAATATGTATTTGACATGAAGAAAGCAATAGCAATAAAATTGAATGATCATTATGCTAAGCTAACGGATGGGTCTTGTCCATCACATCATTCTCCTAATGATGTGATCCCGTTATCAAATGACAACTCATGTCCATGGTTAGGAAACCTTAACCATCTTTCATCAACGAGCTAGTCTAGTAGAGGCTTACTAGGGACACGGTATTTGTTTATGTATTCACACATGTATTTAAGTTTTCGGTCAATACAATTCTATCATGAATAATAAACTTTTATCATGATTAAGGAAATATATTAATAACCATTTTATTATTGCCTCTAGGGCATATTTCCATCAGGAAGGGGCAGCAAGACATGCATGTATCGTTGCTATTAAGGATAACAAGATGGGGGCTATTCCTACATGAATAGATCTCATCTACATCATGTCATCGTTCTTATTGCATTACTCCATTTCTCCATGAACTTAATACACTAGCTGCATGCTGGATAGCGGTCGATGTGTGGAGTAATAGTGGTAGATGCAGGCAGGAGTCGGTCTACTAATCCTGGACGTGATGCCTATGTATTGATCACTGCCTTGGATATCGTCATAATTATTCGATCTTCTATCAATTGCCCAATAGTAATTTGTTTACCCACCGTGTGCTATTTTCTTGAGAGAAGCCACTAGTGAAATCTACGGCCCCCGGGTCTATTCTTTATCATATTTGCTTTGAGATCTATTTTTATTCGCTTTTGTTTTCAGATATATTATTCCAAAAAACCCAAAAATACCTTGCTGCACTTTTTTATTACTTATTTTATTTCAAGTTTTATCGAGATCTATCTATCCAATCTACACAATTTTTATCCCGTCAACTTGACAATTTCTGGCACCGTTACCCGTAGAAGGATTGACAACCCCTCCTAATCATCGGGTTGCAAGTATTTGTTCTTTGTGTGCAGGTACCGTTTACAATGTGTTGCTTGGTTCTCCTACTGGATTGATACCTTGGTTTCATAATTGAGGGAAATACCTACCGTAGCTGTGCTGCATCATCCCTTCCTCTTTGGGGAAATACCGACGTAGTTCAAGTGACATCAACAGCCAATGAGATGTTGAAAGCTCGATGCAGCTTTGTGCATTGTCGGAATTGCATTCCGAGGATGAAGGACATATGTAGCACAGTCAAGCTCTAGCTTAACGATGATGATGTAGTCAAACGACTAGGAATGACATGATCGAGTACAAACTCGTAAGTAATGAAGATTGTTAAGAGTTGTTGAATTGCAGTGCAGACTCGATTTACTTATGGGTGTCCTCGAGTGACTACAACTCAGAACCCAGGAAAAATTTGAATCAGTGAGAAATAAAACTTGATGAAGACTCATAATAAGAAACATGGTTCTGTGATATTGTCAAAATACCAGAGGGTAATACTCGAAGGTAGAGCAGATAAAGGTTGGAGAGGTGAAATGATCTGCAAAATACAAGTACTTTAACTTGTCTGAGAAATGGGATCAAAGAAGAATAATATGGTCAGAACCACGTTTGCAAAAGACCAAATCCCAGATATAAGATGAACTTATACCAAGGGGATAATTAATTTTAAGAGAAGTTTCCATGATAAGATCTACATTGTGTCCATGGGCATGAACACAAAGATTCAAGGTCGACTCCCACTTCTCCAATACACAACTTCTCATTCACTGCTCTCTGTTAAAATGTTTTGAGTTTGAAAGTTTAACTGGTGGAATACTAGAAGGGTATGTCCCATGAAGACTTTTGGGTTCACACAGATAGCAAATGCATAGACACAACCCATAGGGACATTTTATGAATCTATACCACACACTTATAGAAGCAATAGATAACATCTCAAAGTAGAATACAGACGGCAAGAATTAAATGATACCACATTGCCAAAGGCATTTGTAACAGGGGAAGAACTCACAAGATTTTTAATATGCGGAACTATCGGGTAATAATCCACCAAAGGATCTAGTGGACCACAAAGGATCTGATGTGAGTAATGGTACTCAACCAGAAGAAGAAAGAATGCAAAGGCATCAAATTATTGAATTATCTGAGTAATTCGTGGCTTAAATACAAAGGAATTATGATTTCCAAAACAAAGGGTCAGAAGCAGCGCTCTAATCAAGGATGGATAAGTTGAATAGACTTAGGGGCACAATTCAATGATAATTTGATTGGCGAGAACCAGCTCATATCCGGAATGACGTCTGAGCCGGAAGAACGAATTCTAGTTCGACTGATGATTGCGAGCATTCACAAATATATCGAATCAAAGGCTCAAAATGACGATGACAAGGGATGCTCATGAATATTGCTAGACCTATGGAATTAACCATAATGCAGGCACGCAAGACTTTCCAAAGCAATAGGTTGCAAAGGATTCTCGGAAGGTTGAATAGCATTTCGGGGTATTTTGTGAAACACATGAATAACTAGGAATGAACAAATCCTCGATAAGTGTGAGGAATTACTCGTAGGGGTATTCATGCGGCAAAGAACTGCAAGGCAGTGGCACAAGGGATTCTTAAGAGTCGAAGAATAATTCGATGTAACTTGTAATAACAAGAGCAACTGGGAATGAAGGTATGAACGACAAGGATATGCAGTTATCCATAGGGATATATCGGTGGTAGGGAATTGCAAAGGCGGTGGGCACAAGGGTCTCGGGAAAAACATCGAACAGTATCTTCAGAATCTTCTGGTGAATCAAGCAATCTTCTGGAATGAGGGGCTCTCCGGGAGGAAGTAGTTACAAGAACCTAGAGTTAGAGTTAGCAAAATCTTTAACCCAAATAGAAGAGAGATCAGAGTCCCAGAGTAAGGACGATGAATAAAAGATCCTAATACCACCCATTTGTGATGTGGGCCCGTAAGCCACACAACAATGTTAGTAAGAGTTTTTCAAAGACTAGACTCAACTTTGGCCAAGGAGTTGGAAAGGGGTCTACCTACACGCAGTTGGCTCTGATACCAACTTGTGACACCCTGACTTAATCATGCACTAATCATACACGCAAATGTGCATGATCAAGATCAGAGACTCACGGGAAGATATCACAACACAACTCTAGACACAAATTAAAGTCATACAAGCTTTATATTACAAGCCAGGGGCCTCGAAGGCTCGAATACATAAGCTCGAATACAAATGACTCAGCGGAAGCAACGATATCTGAGTACAGACATAAGGTAAACAAGTCTACCTTAAGAAGGCTAGCACAAACATCAACATAGATCAAAAAGGCAAGGCCTCCTGCCTGGGAGCCTCCTAACTACTCCTGGTTGTCGGCGGCCTCCACGCAGTAGTAGGCACCCTTGGGATAGTAGTAGTCATCGGTAGTGGCATTTGGCTACTGGGATCCATCATCTGATCGCAACAATCTGGTATGGGGGAAAAAGAGGTAGCAAAGCAACCGTGAGTACTCATCCGAAGTACTCACAAGACTTACATCAAATCTATGCTAAGTATGCATCAGTATCAAAGGAATGGGGCTGTATCTTTGGACTGAACTGCAGAAATGCCAGAATAGAGAGAAAGGCCTAGCCTATCGAAGACTAGCATCTTGCAGCGTCTTGCAGCATCAGAAGAGATAAGAGTAACATAACATAAGTAATAAGTATGTTGTAGTATCAACGCGCAGAGACCCTTCCTCGACTCCCAGTGAGAAAGCGATCCCTCATATCCATTTCACATCTCCAGCATCCAGTTCTAGTTGTATCGATCGGGATACAACCCCGAGCGTTCGTTACCGTGGACACGGTTATTCGAATAGATATACTTCCCTGCAGGGGTGCACCAACTTACCCAACACGCTCGATCAACTCCGGCCGGACACACTTTAATGGGTCATGCCCGGCCTCGGCCGATCAACATGTCGTAGTCCTACCTAGGCTCAAAAGAGAGGCCACCATGTCATTCTACATCCTAAGCATGCAGGGGTCTTGGGCCCATCACCCTTTGCACTCATGCACGTTGCGTACGCGGCCTGGAGCAGACCCACCCCCTTATACAAGCGCAGATGGTTACCATCCGACCGGGCATGCGCCGCTCAGTCGCTGACATCCGAAGAGCTTTCGGAGAATCGTACGACACCGAGTGCCCATACTTATTCCCGCGTGGTGGTCAGTGCGAAAAGGCCTCTTAGGCCTACTCAAATCACATATCCAAACCCGTTAGTGTCTTGGGAGCGTGCGGAGACAAACAATGATCCATGATCTGTGGTCCCATCGCCCCATCTCGCGGACTTACGGCAAGGGCTAGGAATGCCCGGCCGTGCCGCGTAGTTATCTCGCGGGTACCCTCCAGGTCAACCCGACTACACATCACTCGCGGGTACCCTCACGGTCAACCCAACTTCACATCACTCGTGGGTACCCCTCGGAGCCGACCCGACTTCAGTAACTCTCGCGGGTACCCCTCAGGGCCGACCTGACTTCAACATGGCTCTGGGGGTATAGTCAAAGTAATCGTGTGTCCAAAACATCAAGGGGGAAATCCGAGGAATCACCCTCGATGGATTTCCACTCGATGGTCCATAACATCAAGGAGAATATGAGGAATCACCCTCGAAGGGTTCCTACTAGATGTAACCGTCAAGGTGAACTTGGAGGAATCACCCTCGAAGGGTTCACACTTGAGGTGTTGCATGGCAGAGTCATTATCGGGACTGGTGAAGGAGGAATCACCCTCCATAGACCACGACCGGCTAGCTACACTACAGAGATCTCATCAGAAGTGCTATATGAGGTATCACCCTCGGCACTTGATAGTAACTCTACAGAGTCATACAACTAAGGGGGGTCAGGTGATGTGTCGGGCTCAGGACATCAATCACGTTGATCGAGTCATCTATAGTAAAGCAGGGGTGTTGGGACCGAGAGTATACCGACAGAGGAGGGGTGAATGGGAGATTCAAAAATTCTTTCGAATGTTTTGAATTGATCCCAAACACAACAGCGGAAATAAGGTTTGGTAGAGACAAATTTAAACAAGCACTTTATCTGGGAACATATCTATCAATGAAGAAGGTAATGATGGTACGAGCATATGATATCACAGGTTTGACAATGATGATGGTAAAGCAATATGCTAACAGATGCAGCAGCATGAAGGAGATACAAGTTGAAGAGCTACGATAGATGACCACGAGAAAGAACTATGATAAGGTGAATGAAAACAATACAGGGGGACATACAAGTATGAGCAGCAGAGTAAGTGAATGAAATGACTACACTGAATGATAAGAAAGTAACAGAGCGAGCAATGAATGATATCAATGATATAGACGAAAGATATGCCCCATACAACGACTGATCAGATAAACTATCGACACAGAGCACGAATGTAAACTGCTAAATGGTAATGCAGTAAAGTAGATTGAACCAGTGGTGCTCGATGGCGACAGATGAATTTGGTAGACCAGTTCGCCCTTCTGCCAAAGGACTACGTCTGGTTGGAGGGGTTGTGATTTAACACAGAAGATAAACTCTCTTCGCCCTATTCTCCTTCAACTCGAAGCTAATCAGACTCCAGTTGATTTCACTCGTGGTAGATACTTGTCGGCGATCTCCAAACCTTCGGTCGACCTTCGCGAACCACAATCACACTTGGTTGCTGAAGATCTTGCTCGGTGAAGACAACAACTCTTCAACACTCGAGATGAAACCTATCCATCTAGAGAGTGTGCAGCTCTCAAGAGTAATAGGTACAAGAACTCTAGACTCAGAACTACTGTGATGCTAAACCACTGCCTAAGTTTTTGGCTCTTGATTTTTCTCTCGATGGATCTTAAACTCAAATCACTCGGAGAGGGGATGCTCAGTCAATCTTCTCAGAAATCTTAGGTGGAGCAGCCAACGAACAACGTTGGAGTGGGGTGGCTATTTATAGCCGCAACCTTCCCTGAAGGGAAATGACCGAAATGGACATGTGAAGCAGCCAATGGCCGAACGACATGAGTCCAACGGTTGGAAATTGAGCACAATGGTAACATTACTTGCGGAGCAAGTAAAGCTAACTCCTCAGTTCGAAAGATATCTCCTGCAACACGAAGAACAACGTCTACTGCTGCCAGGTAATCATTCGAAGCATAAAGAGATTTCTCTCGCATCTTTCATAGGTTTTGGGCTAAGCATCACAGCGGATCTAAGCTTCAAGAACCTATACCCCTCTTAATAGTACGGAGGTCCTATGACTCAATTAAATGAAAGAAGAACAACGAAATGAATACTAAGTCTTCACTTTGTCTTCGACTTCCATTCATTGTAGTCATTTTCCTTCGGATAGAATCTCCAAACCAATTGCTTCACGTCAGCAATAATTTTCGAGGGGCTAACTCCTTCACATCAATCTTCTCACCTACATGTCTTCAATAGATATAGCTCATTCTTCTCTGCAACGCAGATATTCTTCGGTGAAGTTCCTCAATCTTGACACCGAAGACAACATTCTCTTCAGTTCTGCATGGACTATTTCTCTCTGTATGCACTAGCAAACAAATCAGTCCATGCCTGCTTCTGTCAACAGTCTCCAAAACACAAGAGGCCATCTTCAGCGGGGAACAATGGAAATGTTTCCAAAGGATTTTTCAGATGTTCTTCGCTCACATTCCGGGTCTGAATATCATCCGGTGCTTGCACACCTTCCTCAATAGGCTTTAGTGGGGCTTGAAGCTTTCTTGATTTCTCTTGGGCTGATTTCTTTGAAGAACTAGAATTATCATCATTTTTCTTCGCTGGAACTCCTTCAATGACCTTTTGATTTTCAGGCACTAGGGCCTTTTCTTTCTCTTCATTTTCTTTGACTGGGGTCACAACTGCTTCTTTCTCGGACACCTGGGGTACAACACGTGGGACAACTCCTTCGTGAGCCATGGGCTCTTCAGATTTCTTCTCTTCCTCTTCCAACTGTGTAGCAGTGGAACGAGGAGCAGGATCAACATCCATCTGGGTATGGGCACCAGATGATGTGACCGGGGTAGTTTTCTCTTGGGAAGCATTAAGCTCCCCCTCAATCTTGTCATTCTCCTCCTTTGAGTTGGAGGGCTCAGCTTGCATTTTCTTCGAAGGCAATGGGTCTGCCTTTTCAACCTCAATCTCTTTGTCAGTCTTATCATCTTTGACTTGCTGCTCAGGCAGAGCACTTTCTTCGTCTGTCTTCTTGAGGAAAATGTCAAGAAAAGTTTGCTCTTGGGCAGATGAATCAGGAAAGAGAACCTCCACATTCTCAGCTTGCTCCATGGGTTCATCTTCATGCGGTGGAGATGGCGGAATCTGCTGCAAAGGAGCACTTGAGTCAATTAGAACATCAGCAGCAGTCTGAGGGCGGCGATCCTTGATTCCTTCTGGCTTGCTGGCTCTTGCCTTAGCCTTTTGACATTTTTCTTCCTTGATCCTCCTTCGAGCAAGTTCAGATTGGCGATCAATTTCATCATTCCTTTGGCCACAAAGCTGAGAAATATCCATCTTCAACTGCGAGAGCCAATCAATTTTGTCATTCCTCATGACACTGAGAGCCTTTGTGAGCACAACAATCTCTTTGTTCAGCCCTTTCCATTCAGATTCAGTGTCGGCATCTCTCCTCATTTGCTCGAGGGTTTGCTTGTCCTTGACCGCCTGATTGAGCTTTTTGGTAATTTTCCTCAACTCGATGAAATGTTTCGTTACCATTTTGGTAATATCGTCAGGAAGTCCCAGACTGCTCAAATCAACAGATTTTGCATCGTAGGCAACACTCTTAATTATATCGATCATGAGATTGAAGCCATATTTTTGTTCCTCTGTGGGAGTAGGAACACTTGGTTTGGCTTTCTTGGCAGAGGCTTCAGCTTTCTCTTTCGACAGCAGTTTTCTCTTCGCAGAAGGAGCAGCAGAACCTTAAGGTTTGATAGTGACTGGAGTAGGTGGCTGTCTTGGTGATTTTCTTGTTGGGGGTGAAACCTCAGCTGGTGAGGGAGTCTTGTATGGCTTGTTCAGAAGAGCACGTTGATCACACATAGATACTTTTTTGGGAGCATCATCATCGAAGGACTCATCAGACAAGTCAGGAGCGGCCTTCTTGGATTTCCTGGCCACAGATTTCTTTCAAGAGGCACGATCCTTTTTCTTTTGCATGTCTTGTCGAGTCAGTGCAACATTTCTTGCTTCAACTTGATTTTTCTTCGCAGCCCTAGCTTCACACTTGGCTTTGGCCTTCTGCCTCTTGGCTACTTCATCAGGAAAATCCATGATGGTTTTGTGGGAGTCAGGATGAGCAGTTGATGGCTGAGGAGGCCTGACTTTTTCATCGTCTGGGCCGATGCAGTTCTCAGCAATGCAGTCATTCCAAGGAGGAGTGAAAGCAAACAAAATTTGATATTTCTCTCAAACGTTTTCATAGTTGAACCATTTCTTCGCCCAGTGACGGCGAATCCTTTGTAGCCTGTTATTTCATTCGGTTGTTGTTTCAACTCCTGGTGGGGTTCTGTACCCATCTGGTTCAGACATCTCAGCAGTGGTGTTCTTCTCTCTACCACGACCACCCTTCTTTGGATTTCCATCAGAGAAAAGTGTAAGAGCATCAGTGACTAGTTCATCCTCGGGCTGACTGTGAGCAGAGGGAACTTCTTCGTCATTTCCTTCGGATTCAGACTCAGATTTGTTCTTCGGCAACTTGGGTGGCTTTGATGATCTTCCTCCACCAGTCAATCTCATTCGGTCTGACCTTGGTGGTGGCTAAGGCAAATCTCCTTTAGAATTTGTATACTCATTTGAGCTTAGTGCCATGACCAACCTGTGAACCAGAGTAGATACGAGGGAAAAACAAGGTAGGGTCATAAACATGCACAGAAGCATTGTTGGTAGAAAAAAAATGAATGTTTTTCGGAAGGAACGTTGGAATCCATTGTATACTTTGGATAAGATGTCATCGATAGATTTGCACCATGCCATAGAGTGATTAAGGCTGAGTAAAAACTACCTAATCTTTTGAAAAAGTACTCATGAACCCTAGATCCAGGAAAACTAGTATGAGGGAAAAGCTACAAACTGTACCAATGAAAACCTAATGATTCCTAAGGATCTACCGCAAAGAAATAATTCAAAGAAAAAGCGTCGGTAAGAACTTCCCCAGAACAGAGAGGACGACAGGAGCAGTTCCAGATCTATGCGCCCTAACTTGGCAGCGTAGATTGACTACGGCAATGCGGGGAGGAAGATTTACCGCACTGGCGCGACCAACCACGACGAGACTTCACCGGAGTTGCATGGCGAGGCACTTCGATGGCGTTGCTTCGAGCTCGGGCTCGGGAGGAGGTGGAAGAGGGATTGGGGAAGAAATGAGGAAGAAGATGCCGGGAGGGGTATTTATAGCTAGAGAGCAGAACCACTTCTTCCAAAATCTACGGCCTACAAAAGCAAGACGTTCCACATTCAACGGATACGATCACAATTGTGGGGATCATGGGAACGTGGCAATGTTTTCCTGCGAAAATCTTGGAAACTGAGAGGGAGACCAAAAGGTATGAAGAAGGGCAAACGCCAAAACAGATTGAAGGTCGAAGTCCATTTCTTTCGTGAACAAGGATGCTGAAAAGAAACTTTCTTTAGATCAAATTGCATGTTTATGACGGACAACATAGATTGGATGAGAAAGAATAGAGGGATAACAGGGTCCGAAACAAAACACTCAGCCAAATGAAAGAAAACACAAAGCAATGAGCTATGAGTGAATTGTTTATCGAACGAAACACAAACACGGCGAAAAGAAAATGCAAAAACAAACGAGAGCAAATAAACGCAAGGGGCGAGCACCAACAATGTAAATCTCAGGGTTAAGAATAAACGATAAGAATCCCCGAGAGAGTTCCTGCAAGAAACGTTAGTTCTTTTTCGCAACCCACATTTGCATGGGCAGCGAGCATCTCTTTTGCTTAGTCAGAGCAGGGACATTTCTTCGGTGAGATCTGTAGTTCACCTGTGCATATCGAGAGTAATCATATGAATAAGCATTGAAATTGTTTCCAGAGACATGAGCATAATGATTCAAGGAAGTACGCATGTACTCCTTTTGTCAAAAGTTTGACTGAATTCCATTCGAGGAAGTTTCAGTGCCAATCTGTGAATGATAACCATCTCCTCGAAGGGAATTACTCTGCATATTCAAGTTAGCAGTGACAGATAAATTTTCAATGATGCACTTTTCACCTAGATTTGCTTCTTGGGTGTGCCAAACCTGCAGTTAGTACCAACATATCGAGCAAATGCCTTACCATTTTGTTGTTTGAAGAATTTGTAGTTTGAGTCATCAGACTCATCAGAAACAACAGAAATGGGTGAGTCATATCCAGATAGAGCAGCAGGTTCGAGAATTTTACTTTTATCAAGAACCCAACTCGTTCGTGGATATTGCTCGGGAGTCCAGTAGGTTCCATCAACATTGAGTTTTCTTTCGAAACCCAATCCTTCCTTTCGAGGATTTTTGTGCAGAATGGACTTCTTGAGTACATCACAGAGAGTTTGATGCCCTTTGAGGCTCTTTAGCATTCCTGTCTCAAGCAAGTTCTTTAATCTGCAATTTTCATCAGAGAGAGCAACAAATTCCTCGAGAGAGGGGTTAGAGATATCATTCGTAGTAGTTGCAAGATTCTCGATGATAGCATTAGAAGATTCAGCATTAGAATCATCATTGCATCGTTCTAGACATTGTAAGCATGGAGGCACAAAGTCATCAGGAAGACTTTTAGATTGCTCGGCGAAGAGAGAAGCCTTTTCTTTCGCCAACTCGTTATGAGACTCATTTAGTGACTCGAGTTCTTGATTCCTGTTAAGGAGTTCATCTGATAAACTCTCATAGTCAACTGTAAGTGAATCATATCGGTTGGAAAGATCATCAATAGTTGAGGAAAAAGCATCATGCTTTTCGATCAACTTTTGATTCTTCTCCATCTCTTCGACTAGTAATCCTTCAGTTTTCCTAAGATTGTTCTCAAGTCTTTCAAGTTCATCTTGTTGAGATTTAGCAATCTTAACCAGTTTAGCATAGGCAATGTATTCGGGAGAATATTCATTCATAGATTTTCGGTGTTTTGCTGATACCTGATCTTTTGAGGTTTTGCCATGAGATAGAATGCAATGGGTTCATCATCACTTGAAGCATTGTCATCAGTATCTGGCTCGAATGAATTCTTAGATGATTCATACGCGATGAAAGCATTGCTTCTTCCTAGCCTTCTGTGAAGCTCTTCATCTTCAGATTCTGATTCGGAGGTCTCATCTTCAGATTCCAGGGTCATATCAGCACATGCTCTATTCAGCAGTGATATTCTCTTCATATTTGATTCGATGGTTGCTCTTGCTTTCACATCAGTGACTGATCTCGTCGAAGAGGATGAAGAACATTCATTTTTCTTCGAGAGCTTAGTATGACGATCCATTCAAGTAAATCCACTGCAGTGAAGATATTTCCATCTGTTACTAGGTTTTCATTCCCAGCTAGGATAGTCTGCTATGAGATGACCGAATTGTTTGCACTTGAAGCACTTCATTTCTTTCGGAGGTAACTTTCTTGATGATTCAGGCAAGTCAAATTCGTCATCATTCGTGAGGCATAAGTTTTGTCTTCTGAGATCACTTAGCCTTTCTGTTAGCATCTCTAGTTCCCTGGTGATGGTGTGTTGATTCTCAACATCTTCTTTTTTTTAACTACCATAATTTGAGAGAATTTCTCCTTCACTTTCCGAAGAAGATTCTTGATCTGCATTTTCTAGTTCCATCTTTTCTTCGTGAATCGACTGCAGCGTCATGACCTCTACATAGTGAAGTTCTTCATAGTCTGGTCTTTGCTCGATTTCTGCTATGATGGGATCGAAGGTTGCATCAAGAGCACTTAGCATCTTGTTGACCACATCTCTATTGGTGATATCAGTTACTCTCGTTGATGAAGTCTTTCAACAATATTTGTCAACCGATCAGTGAGTTCCATAGCACTTTCTTTATGAAGTCTTCTAAAGCCGGCAAACATGGCATGAAGCATTTGAGTGCGAGGGTCTGTTCTGGCAATGAATTCTTCATGAGCATTTTTTATGGCATCCCAGAGTTGCTTTGCAGTGTCAAGCGTTCGGAACCTAATGAATATGTCCTTTGAGATACTTGCACAGATAATATCTTTCGCTTGTGCATTCAACTGTGGCATATCTTTGTCATTAGAAGTAGGAGCATCAGGGTGCTGAATGGTGTATCCATTTTCCACAATCTGCCACAGTTCTAGATTGATGGATTGAAGTCTGATTCTCATTCTCTCTTTCTAGTAGAGATAGTCATTTCCATCGAAGATAGGAGATCTTTCAGAGTGCGAGGATCTACCTACATACGACATACTCAAAACTCCAAGGCTGTTAGACCTTTAATAAGTAGAGACAGAGAGTACCTGCTCTGATACCAATTGTTGGGACCGAGAGTATATCGACCAGAGGGGGTGAATGGGAGATTCAAAAATTCTTTCAAATGTTTTGAATTGATCCCAAACACAGCAGCGGAAATAAGGTTCGGTAGATACAAATTTAAACAAGCACTTTATCTGGGAACATATCTATCGATGAAGAAGGTAATGATGGTACGAGCATATGATATCACAGGTTTGACAATGACGATGGTCAAGCAATGTGCTAACAGATGCAGCAGCATGAAGGAGATACAAGGTGAAGAGCTACGATAGATGACCATGAGAAAGAACTATGACAGGGTGAATGAAAACAATACAGGGGGACGTACAAGTATGAGCATCAGAGTAAGTAAATGAAATGACTACACTAAATGAGAAGAAAGTAACAGTGCAAGCAACCAATGATATCAATGACAAAGATGAAAGATATGCCCCATACAACGACTGATCAGATAAACTATCGACATAGAGCACGAATGTAAACTACTGAATGGTAATGCAATAAAGTAGATTGAACTAGTGGTGCTCGATGGCGACAGATGAATTTGGTAGACCAGTTTGCCCTTCTGCCTATTATCCTTCAACTCGAAGCTGATCAGACTCCAGTTGATTTCACTCGTGGTAGATACTTGTCGGTGATCTCCAAACCTTTGGTTGACCTTCGCGAACCGCAATCACTCTTGGTTGCTGAAGATCTTGCTCGGTGAAGACAACAACTCTTCAACACTCGAGCCGACACCTATTCGTCTAGAGAGTGCGCATCTCTCAAGAGTAATAGGTACAAGAACTCTAGACTCAGAACTACTGTGATGTTAAACCACTGTCTAAGTTTTGGGCTCTTGACTTTTCTCTCGGTGGATCTTAAACTCAAACCACTCGGAGAGGGGATGCTCAGTCAATCTTCTCAGAAATCTTAAGCGGAGCAGCCAACGAACAATGTTGGAGCGGGGTGGCTATTTATAGCCGCAACCTTCCCTGAAGGGAAATGACCGAAATGGACATGTGGAGCAGCCAATGGCCGAACGACACAAGTCCAACGTTCGGAAATTGAGCACAACAGTAACATTACTTGCGGAGCAAGTAAAGCTAACTCCTCAGTTCGAAAGATATCTCGTGCAGCACGAAGAACAACGTCTACTGCTGCCAGGTAATCATTCAAAGCATAAAGAGATTTCTCTCGCATCTTTCATAGGTTTTGGGCTAAGCATCACGCGGATCTAAGCTTCAAGAACCTATACCCTTCTTAATAGTACGGAGTTCCTATGACTCAATTAAATGAAAGAAGAAGAACGAAATGAATACCACGTCTTCACTTTGTCTTCGACTTCCATTCACTGTAGTTATTTTCCTTCGGACAGAATCTCCGAACCAATTGCTTCACGTCAACAATAATTTTTGAGGGGCTAACTCCTTCACATCAATCTTCTCGCATACATGTCTTCAATAGATGTAGCTCATTCTTCTCTGCAACGCAGATATACTTCGATGAAGTTCCTCGATCTTGACACCGGAGACAACATTCTCTTCGGTTCTGCATGGACTATTTCTCTCTGTATGCACTAGCAAACAAATTAGTCCATGCTTGTTCCTATCAACAATCTCCAAAACACAAGAGGGTAAATATTGCACCAACAGGGGGCAACAGGGACAAGGTGAGGGGTCACTGGTGGATCACTATCCAACCTATATTAAGCATATAGGATAAGCAGGTAGGTAACAATAGCACCTTACAAAAGAAGGCTATGCATCAGAATAGGAGCAATCAATTACAGTAGAAAAAACTTATGCAACCATGAGAGAGAATGGAATGGGCGATATAGGAATGATCAAGGGGGTTTTGCTTGCCTAGAAGCTCTGCTGCAAAGGACTGGTTGTCAGGAGTGTAGTCGATCTCGGGAGCAGCGTCAGTCTCTGGGTCTGCCGGAGAGAAGAGGGGGAAGAAACAATAAATACAAGCAAACAAATGCATCATGATGCATGGCATGGAAGTATGTTGTGCTAGGGTGGGCTAACGCAGTGCTACACGTTACAGACGAAGCGGGAAAAACATCTGGGAATGCTTTCCCGGCTTTTGGCGGTTATCAGACAGATGAAACAGAGGGGAAGGATCCATGTTCATCATGTTAGAGGCATGTGATAGATGACTGGATAGCATATTCGAATTTGTCACATTTTTCTGAGCAATTTTCATATATAAATTATTTTCATCTGAGTTATAGATTATTTTATATGATTTTTCAAAGATTTAAATGTTTACTGAAATAACTGGAATTATTTTAAGTCGAAAATAAACAGTGCAATAACTTTTTATACACAACAACATCTAGCCACTGTGTATGACATGTGGGCCCAGTGGGGCTGAGTCAGCCCAGTCAACTGTTGACCAGTTGACTGGTCAACGAAGTCAAAGGGGACCCAGGGGTCCCACCTATCACTAACTAGGAGTGCCCAGTCAGTAGTGTTGACTAGTCAACTGGGTCCAGTGGGACCCAGCAGTTAGTGAAACAGTTAGCTTATACAGAGTTTAATTAACTCAATTAGATAATTAGAGGTGTGGGGGCCCACTGTTAGTGACTAACTTAACTGAATCATTATTTTACGGTGGGCTCCTATGTCAGTGGCTATTGGGGTCAGATGGTTAGTACTAAAAGGTGGTTAGGCCCCTACATAACTAAATGACGGGCGGACCCGGTGGTCAATTGCTCCGGCAGGGGGGTTTGAAGGGGCGTGCGCCGGCGATGCTCACCGGCGAGCAACAGAGCGGGGCGGCGTGCGTGGAGCGGCCCACTCCGGCAAGCATTTGGTGAGCTAAGAGCATCTACAGGACGAAGGCGACGTCGCACGTCGAGGAGAGGCAGCATTGGGTGCGGGCATGGCCAGAACTAGTGGTAGCAGCGTCGGCCATGACGAGTGTGAGCGGCAACAAGCAGCAGTAGAGGAGCGGCGGCGGCAGCAAAACAGCAGCGGCTAGAAGCGCAGCGTTAGCGGCAGCAGAGTAGCACGGCAAGGAGCAACGGAAGGCAACTGCAATGCACAGGGAAGCAGGCGGGGCACAAGCACCTACGGGCGCGCGGCCGAGCAAGGTGTGGGCGCATCTGGAGCGCGATGCTACTTCTTGAGCTTGCGTTGGTTTTTCCCTTGAAGAGGAAAGGTTGATGCAGCACAGTAGAGATAAGTATTTCTCTCAGTTAAGAACCAAGGTATCAATCCAGTAGGAGAAACACGCAAGTCCCCAATAGATGCACCTACACAAACAATCAAACACTTGCACCCAACGCGATAAAGGGGTTGTCAATCCCTTCACGGTCACTTGCAAAGGTGAGATCTGATAGAGATAGATAAAACTAAACAAAAGATAAAATATTTTTGGTTTTTTTGGTTTATAGATCTGAAAGTAAAAGATTGCAAAATAGTAGATCGGAAACAAATATGATGGAAAATAGACCCGAGGGCCATGGGTTTCACTAGAGGCTTCTCTCTTGAAGGCAAATAATACGGTGGGTGAACAAATTACTGTCGAGCAATTGATAGAAAAGCGCAAAGTTATGACGATATCCAAGGCAATGATTATGCATATAGGCATCACGTCCGTGTCAAGTAGACCGACTCATGCCTGCATCTACTACTATTACTCCACACATCGACCGCTATCCAGCATGCATCTAGAGTATTAAGTTCATAAAGAACGGAGTGACGCCTTAAGTAAGATGACATGATGTAGAGGAATAAACTCAAGCAATATGATGAAAACCCCATCTTTTTATCCTCGATGGCAACAATTCAATACGTGTCTCGCTACCCCTACTTTGTCACTTGGTGAAATCACGCAAGATTGAACCCAAAGCTAAGCACCTCTCCCATTGCAAGAAAAACCAATCTAGTTGGCCAAACCAAACCGATAATTCGAAGAGAAATACAAAGATATCAAATCATGCAAATAAGAACTCAGATAAGATTCAAATAATATTCATAGATAAGCTGATCATAAATCCACAATTCATCGGATCTCGACAAACACACCGCAAAAGAAGATTCCATCGGATAGATCTCCAAGAACATCAAGGAGAACATGGTATTGAGAATCAAAGAGAGAGAAGAAGCCATCTAGCTTCTAGCTATGGACCCGTAGGTCCGTGGTAAACTACTCACGCTTCATCGGAAGGGCAATAGGGTTGATGTAGATTCTCTCCGTGATCGAATCCCCCTCCGGCAGGATGTCGGAAAAGGCCCCAAGATGGGATCTCACGGAAACAGAAGGTTGCGGCGGCAGAAAAGTATTTTTTTGGCTCCCTCTGAGGGTTCTGGAATATATGTGAATATATAGGACGAAGAAGAAGGTCAGGGGACTCCCGAGGGGGCCACAAGGCAGGGGGCGCGCCCTCACCCTTGCCGCCACCTCGTGGGTCTTCTGGCTTGGACTACAAGTCCTCTGGGTGTCTTCTGGTCCAAGAAAAATCATCGTAAAGTTTTATTCCATTTGGACTCCGTTTGGTATTCCTTTTCTGCGAAACTCAAAAACAAGGAAAAACAGAAACTGGCACTGGGCTCTAGGTTAATAAGTTAGTCCCAAAAATAATATAAAATAGCATAATAATGCATATAAAACATCCAAAACATATAATATAATAGCATGGAACAATAAAAAATTATAGATACGCTGGAGACGTATCAAGCATCCCCAAGCTTAATTCATGCTCGTCCTCGAGTAGGTAAATGATAAAAACAGAATTTTTGATGTGGAATGCTACCTAACATATTTATCCATGTAATTTTCTTCATTGTCGCATGAATGTTCAGATCCATAAGATTCAAAACTAAAGTTTAATATTGACATAAAAACAATAATACTTCAAGCATACTAATAAAGCAATCATGTCTTCTCAAAATAACATGGCCAAAGAAAGTTATCCCTACCAAATCATATAGTCTGGCTATGCTCCATCTTCATCACACAAAGTATTAAATCATGCACAACCCTGATGACAAGCCAAGCAATTGTTTCATACTTTTGATGTTCTCAAACTTTTTCAACTTTCACGCAATACATGAGCGTGAGCCATGGATATAGCACTATAGGTGGAATAGAATATGGTGGTTGTGGAGAAGACAAAAAGAAGGAGATAGTCTCACATCAACTAGGCGTATCAACGGGCTATGGAGATGCCCATCAATAGATATCAATGTGAGTGAGTACGGATTGCCATGCAACGGATGCACTAGAGCTATAAGTGTATGAAAGCTCAAAAATAAACTAAGTGGGTGTGCATCCAACTCGATTGCTCACGAAGACCTAGGGCAATTTGAGGAAGCCCATCATTGGAATATACAAGCCAAGTTCTATAATGAAAAATTCCCACTAGTATATGAAAGTGACAACATAGGAGACTCTCTATCATGAAGATCATGGTGCTACTTTGAAGCACAAGTGTGGAAAAAGGATAGTAACATTGCCCCTTCTCTCTTTTCTCTCATTTTTTTCTCCTTTTTTTTGTGGGCTTCTTTGGCCTCTTTTTTTTTTGTGGGCTTATTTGGCCTCTTTTATTTTTTATAAAGTCCGGAGACTCATCCCAACTTGTGAGGGAATTATAGCTTCCATCATCCTTTCCTCACATGGGACAATGCTCTAATAATGATGATCATCACACTTTTATTTACTTACAACTCAAGAATTACAACTCGATACTTAGAACAAAATATGACTCTGTATGAATGCCTCCGGTGGTGTACCGGGATGTGCAATGATCTAGTGTAGCAAATGACATCAAAAAATGGACAAGCCATGTAAACATCATGCTAGCTATCTTACGATCATGCAAAGCAATATGACAATGATGAAGCGTGTCATAATAAACGGAACGGTGGAAGTTGCATGGCAATATATCTCAGAATTGCTATGGAAATGCCATAATAGGTAGGTATGGTGGCTGTTTTGAGGAAGGTATAAGGTGGGTGTAAGGCACCGGCGAAAGTTGTGCGGTACTAGAGAGGCTAGCAATGGTGGAAGGGTGAGAGTGCGTATAATCCATGGACTCAACATTAGTCATAAAGAACTCACATACTTACTGCAAAAATCTATTAGTCATTGAAACAAAGTACTACGCGCATGCTCCTAGGGGGATAGATTGGTAGGAAAAGACCATCGCTCATCCCCGACCGCCACTCATAAGGAAGACAATCAATAAATAAATCATGCTCCGACTTCATCACATAACGGTTCACCATACGTGCATGCTACGGGAATCACAAACTTTAATACAAGTATTTCTACCAATCCACAATTACTCACTAGCATGACTCTAATATCATCATCTTTATATCTCAAAACAGTCATAAGGGATCAAACTTCATATAGTATTCAATGCACTTTATATGAAAGTTTTTATTATATCCCTCTTGGATGCCCATCATATTAGGACTAAATTCATAACCAAAGCAAATTACCATGCTGTTTAGAGAGACTCTCAAAATAATATAAGTGAAGCATGAGAGTTCAATAATTTCTATAAAATAAAGCCACCATCGTGCTCTAAAAAGATATAAGTGAAGCACTAGAGCAAAATTGCCTAGCTCAAAAGATATAAGTGAAGCACATAGAGTATTCTAATAAATCACGATTCATGTGTGTCCCTCTCAAAAGGTGTGTACAGCAAGGATGATTGTGGCAAACTAAAAAGCAAAGACTCATATCATACAAGACGCTCCAAGCAAAACACATATCATGTGGTGAATAAAAATATAGCCCCAAGTAAATTTACCGATAGACGAAGACGAAAGAGGGGATGCCATCCGGGGCATCCCCAAACTTAGGCTCTTGGTTTTCCTTGAATATTACCTTGGGGTGCCTTGGGCATCTCCAAGCTTACGCTCTTGCCACTCTTTATTCCATAGTCCATCAAATCTTTACCCAAAACTTGAAAACTTCACAACACAAAACTCAGCAGAAAACTCATGAGATCCGTTAGTATAAGAAAATAAAATCACCACTTTTGGTACTGTTGTGAACTCATTATTTATTTATATTGGTGTAATATCTACTGTATTCCAACTTTTCCATGGTTCATAACCCCCGATACTACCCATAGATTCATCAAAATAAGCAAACAACACATAGAAAACAGAATCTGTCAAAAACAGAACAGTCTGCGAACATCTGAATTGTTCTAATACTTCTGTAACTCTAAAAAATCTGAAAAATTAGTAAAACATAGGAAATTTGTATATAAACCTTGTGTAAAACATTCAGGGTTTCTACACGCTCCAGTGAGTTTAAACAATTCTGTGACTGGACGCAAAAGTTTCTGTTTTTCAGCAAGATCAAATCAACTATCACCGTAAGCCATCCCAAAGGTCTTACTTGGCAGAAACACTATTTGAAACATAAAAACACATATAACTAGAGTATAGATGAAAAATTTATTGAAAAACAGAACCAAAAAAGCAAGAACAAAAATAAAATTGGGTTGCCTCCCAACAAGCGCTATTGTTTAACGCCCTTAGCTAGGCATAAAAACACATAGATCTAGGTATTGTCATCTTTGGTATGCTTTCCTTTGGATGTGTTCTCATCAGGAGGTTTTGCAAAGAAAACTTGAAACACATTATCCATAGAAATTTTAGCATTATTAAGCTGCTCATCTATGTATCCCTTTTGATTTCCGGCTACAATCCAAGAATATTGTTGATTAACATCATTGAAAACTTGTTGGATCATATCTAAAACAGGGATTTTCTTTTTAAGGTTTTCATCAAAAATTTGATTATTTCCAAACAAATGTCTCAAAGTATAATCACTATTGTGAAGGATCTCATCTATCACCAATTTTTTACGGCTCATACCATAATGATCAAAAATTTCCCTAGCTTCCCTTACTATGTGATCAAATTCATCCTTAAGAACTTGGGTATCTATCTTTTTAGCCTTAGGATCCCTTATAACGGGCAACTCATAAAACAATCTTTGCAAGGTAGGATGGGTACGAATAAATCTACTTTCAAATTTCAGAACTAGTGCTGAAATAGCTTCTGCATAAGTTTTAGTCCTTTTAAGTATCGGAACATCATCAAGAGGCAAATTGCCTACACAATTGAAAAATTCTTGTATATGTTCTTTCCCCATAAATATCCCTTGTCCCAAAATGAAAGTTTTAACACCCAGATTTCCTGAACGTCCAATTTTAGGAGTCAGGCTATCATCAGTTTCTGCCATACCAAAGTCACTCATGCTGATGAGTTCAAGCAACCAAAAGATCGGACAGAAGAAGGGCGAATAAAAAGGCAAATCTTTTTGTATTTTTCTGAAAATCGTTTTAGAAGTGGGCGAGAGGAAAACGAGAGGCAAAAGGCAAATAATGTAATGCAAGAGATGAGAGTTTATGATGGGAACTTGGTATGCTTGACGTAGATCTCCCCGGCAATGGCGCCAGAAATTCTTCCAGCTACTTCTTGAGCTTGTGTTGGTTTTTCCCTTGAAGAGGAAAGGGTGATGCAGCACAGTAGAGATAAGTATTTCCCTCAGTTAAGAACCAAGGTATCAATCCAGTAGGAGAAACGCGCAAGTCCCCAATAGATGCACCTGCACAAACAATCAAACACTTGCACCCAACGCGATAAAGGGGTTGTCAATCCCTTCACGGTCACTTGCAAAGGTGAGATCTGATAGAGATAGATAAAACTAAACAAAAGATGAAATATTTTTGGTTTTTTGGTTTATAGATCTGAAAGTAAAAGATTGCAAAATAGTAGATCGGAAACAAATATGATGGAAAATAGAACCGAGGGCCATTGGTTTCACTAGAGGCTTCTCTCTTGAAGGCAAATAATATGGTGGGTGAACAAATTACTGTCGAGCAATTGATAGAAAAGCGCAAAGTTATGATGATATCCAAGGCAATGATTATGCATATAGGCATCACGTCCATGTCAAGTAGACCGATTCCTGCCTGCATCTACTACTATTACTCCACACATCGACTGCTATCCAGCATGCATCTAGAGTATTAAGTTCATAAAGAACGGAGTAACGCCTTAAGTAAGATGACATGATGTAGAGGAATAAACTCAAGCAATATGATGAAAACCCCATCTTTTTATCCTCGATGGCAACAATTCAATACGTGTCTCGCTACCCCTACTTTGTCACTTGGTGAAATCACGCAAGATTGAACCCAAAGCTAAGCACCTCTCCCATTGCAAGAAAAACCAATCTAGTTGGCCAAACCAAACCGATAATTCGAAGAGAAATACAAAGATATCAAATCATGCATATAAGAATTCAGAGAAGATTCAAATAATATTCATAGATAAGATGATCATAAATCCAGAATTCATCGGATCTCGACAAACACACCACAAAAGAAGATTACATCGGATAGATCTCTAAGAACATCGAGGAGAACATGGTATTGAGAATCAAAGAGAGAGAAGAAGCAATCTAGCTACTAGCTATGGACCCGTAGGTCTGTGGTAAACTACTCATGCTTCATCAGAAGGGCAATAGGGTTGATGTAGATGCCCTCCGTGATCGAATCCCCCTACGGCAAGATGCCGGAAAAGGCCCCAAGATGGGATCTCACGGGAACAGAAAGTTGCGGCGGCGGAAAAGTATTTTTTTGGCTCCCTCTGAGGGTTCTAGAATATATGTGAATATATAGGACGAAGAAGTAGGTCAGGGGACTCCCAAGGGGGCCACAAGGCAGGGGGCGCCCCCCCCCCAGGGCGCGCCCTCCACCCTTGCCGCTGCCTCGTGGGTCTTCTGGCTTGGACTCCAAGTCCTCTGGGTGTCTTCTGGTCCAAGAAAAATCATCGTAAAATTTTATTCCGTTTGGTATTCCTTTTCTGCGAAACTCAAAAACAAGGAAAAAACAGAAACCGGCACTGGCCTCTAGGTTAATAAGTTAGTCCCAAAAATAATATAAAATAGCGTAATAATTTATATAAAACATCCAAAATAGATAATATAATAGCATGGAATAATAAAAAATTATAGATACGTTGGAGACTTATCACACAACAACAGGCGGACGGGCGCAGCGAGCGGGGCTAGCGGTGCGCAGCCGGCGCAAGAGAGCACACATGAGGGCGCGGCAAGCGCAGCCCAGCGACGGGACGACTACGGGGCACGGGAAAGTAAAAGGGGAGGGGGTCAAGGGGGAGCTGGGGCTCACAGTGAGCCGGTAGTGGTGCGTAGCGGGCTCGGGGAGGCTCCTGTGGGGTGGATTCGATGCGGTGGTGACAGTGGCCGACGGTGAAGAAGATGGAGATCCCGATGATGCCGTTGAGTCCGGCTTGATCCGATGGCTGTGGGCGAAGAAGGCGACCCAAGGGGTCCTCGTGGACAAGCTCGCGTAGTTCAGGGACTATGGTGGCCGTGTGGTTGACGACGTCCATGTCGACGGTGGCGCGGCCGAGCTCGAGATCACGGAAGAGAGAGCGAGAGGAGAGGGGAAAGTGGCTAGGGTTTCGGCCAAGGGGGCGAGGGCGGCCTCCTTATCTACCAGGGGACGTGGGATGGCATCCGCCTGTCCGGGGCGTGGCCATGGCGGGTAGATGGGTGCCACGCCCTCTCTGTTGAATAGAGGAAGGGGGAAGGCGCCGGGGTGGGCTGGGCCTCACTGTGCACTTGAGGCCCAAGTGCAAAGTATTTTTTTCTTTTTTTCCTTTTCTTTTTCTGTTTTCATTTTTCTTTTCTCTTTTCTATTTTAGATAACTACTAAATGAATTTTGTTAAATGTGAGATTTGTCACAAAAATACTATGCAATATTAGGGGGCTGTCTACAAAGTTTGGGGTCATCTTGAATTCATTTAAATTACATTTGCATTTAAATGGGGTGGTAAAAGGCTGATGTTCCTCTAAAATAATTGACAGGGACAATTTGAGCATCCAAATGTAGTTTATATTATTTTTACCAATGCTTGGGGATTTTATGACATATTATGAAGAATTTTATTTAGCTGTTTAAAGAAACATTATTTTGACTTTATTTTAAATATGAATTTTGACTTTGATTTTGATCAAGTGACAAATGGATTAGCAAAAAGGTTATGACATGGAACCAATAGGGGGAGATTATGTTGGAAATATGCCCTAGAGGCAATAATAAATTGGTTATTATCATATTTCCCTGTTCATGATAATCGTTTATTATCCATGCTAGAATTGTATTGATCGGAAACTCAGATACATGTGTGGATACATAGACAACAACGTGTCCCTAGTGAGCCTCTACTAGACTAGCTCGTTGATCAAAGATGGCTATGGTTTCCTAGGCATAGACATGAGTTGTCATTTGATAACGAGATCACATCATTAGGAGAATGATGTGATGGACAAGACCCAAACTATGAACATAGCATATGATCGTAACAAGTTTATAGCTATCGTTTTCTGCATGTCAAGTATATGTTCCTATGACCATGAGATCATGCAACTCACTGACACCGGAGGAGTACCATGTGTGTACCAAATGTTGCAACGTAATTGGGTGACTATAAAGGTGCTCTACAGGTATCTCCGAGGGTGTCTGTTGAGTTGGCATGGATCAAGACTTGGATTTGTCACTCCGTATGACGGAGAGGTATCTCAGGGCCCACTCGATATACAACATCACAAGAAGCTTGCAAGCAATGTGACTAATGAGTTAGCCACATGATCTTGTATTATGGAACGAGTAAAGAGACTTGCCGGTAACTAGATTGAACTAGGTATGGAGAAACCGATGATCGAATCTCGGGCAAGTAACATACCGACAGACAAAGGGAACTGCATACGGGATTAGCTGAATCCTTGACATCAAGGTTCGACCGATAAGATCTTCGTAGAATATGTGGGAACCAATATGGACACCCAGGTCCCGCTATTGGTTATTGACCGTAGAGGTGTCTCGGTCATGTCTGCATAGTTCTCGAACCCGCAGAGTCTACACACTTAACGTTTGATGACGATATAAGTATAGTTGAGTCATTATGGTGGTTACTGAAGGTTGTTCAGAGTCCCGGATGAGATCCTAGACATGACGAGGAACTCCGGAATGGTCCGGAGGTGAAGATTGATATATTGGACGAAGGGTATTGGAGTCCGGAATTGTTCCGGGGGTACCGGGTGATGACCAGCATGACCAAAGGGGTTTCAGGGGGCCCCGGCAAGTGTTGGGGGGCCTCATGGGCCAAAGGGAGGGGCACACCAGCCCACTAAGGGGCTGTGCGCCCCCCTCACCCCATCCCATGTAACCAGGAGAGGTGGGGCGCCCCCTCTAGGGTTCCCTCCACCTGGCTTGGGGGCCAAGCCACCCTAGGGTTTCCCTAGGGGGCGCCCCCATCTGCCTTGGCCACCGCCCCCCTAGGGGAAACCCTAGGGGCCCCCCTCCTCCTCCCTTCCCCCTATATATAGAGGGGTAGCGGGAGGGCAGCCACACCCCATCTATGCCACGGCGCTGCCCTCCCTCTCCCTCGTAGTCCTTCTTCTTCTCCGTGAGGCTTGGCGAAGCCCTGCTAAGATTTCTCCACCACCACCGCCATCACGCCGTCGTGCTGCCGAAGGACTCGAGCTACTACTTCACCATTGCTTGCTGGATCAAGGATGTGAAGGCGTCATCAAGCCATACGTGTGTTGAACGCGGAGGTGCCGTCCGTTCGGCACTTGGATAGGGAGTTCGCGGGACGGATCGTGATTGGATTGCGAAGACGTTCGACTACATCAACCATGTTTCTTATCGCTTCCGCTTAGCGATCTACAAGGGTATGTAGATGCAATCTCTCCTCTCGTAGATGTTCATCTCCTAGATTGATCTTGGTGAGCGTAGGAAAATTTTTGTTTCCCATGCAACGTTCCCCAACAGTGGCATCATGAGCTAGGTCTATGCGTAGATGACATCACGAGTAGAACACAAAGGAGTTTGTGGGCATTGATGTTCTGATTGCTTCCTTCCTTGGTATTTTCTTGATTCAGCGGTATCGTGGGATGAAGCGGCCCGGACCAACTTTACATGTCCACGTACATGAGACCGGTTCCATCGACTGACATGCAACTTGTTGCATAAAGATGGCTGGCGGGTGTCTGTCTCTCCCACCTTAGTTGAATCGGATTCGACAAAGGCGGTCCTTGTAGAAGGTTAAATAGCAACTTGCAGATCACCATTGTGGCTTTGCGTAGGAAAGAATAGTTCTTTCTAGATACCCATAGCAGCCACGTAAAACATGCAACAACAATTAGAGGACGTCTAACTTGTTTTTGCAGGGTATGTTATGACATGATATGGCCAAAGACATGATGAGATATATTCGATGTATGAGATGATCATGTTTGTAATAGTTTATATCGACTTGCATGTCGATGCATACGGCAACCGGCAGGAGCCATAGGGTTGTCTTTAATTATTGTATGACATGCGTGTCAATCATTAAGCGCTATGTAATGCTTTACTTTATCGCTAAGCAGTAGCAATAGTAGTAGAAGCATGGTTGGCATGACAACCTCGATGGCGGCACGATGATGGAGATCATGGTGTCATGCCGGTGACGATGGAGATCATGCCAGTGCTTTGGAGATGGAGATCAAAAGCACAAGTTGATGGCCATCTCATGTCACTTATGATTTGATGTGATGTTAATCCTTTTATGCATCTTATTTTGCTTAGGACGACGGTAGCATTATAAGGTGATCCCTCACTAAAATTTCAATATAAAATTGTGTTCTGTCCAAGTGTGCCCCATTGCGAAAGTTCGTCATTTCGAAGCACCACGTGATGATCGGGTGTGATAGACTCTACGTTCACATACAACGGGTGCAAGCCAGTTTTGCACATGCGGAACACTTGGGTTAAACTTGACGAGCCTAGCATGTACAGACATGGCCTCGGAACACAAGAGACCGAAAGGTCGAACATAAGTCATATAGTAGATATGATCAACATGGAGATGTTCACCATTGAAACCACCTCATCTCACGTGATGATCGGACTTGGCTTGGTGAATTTGGATCGTGTTACACTCGGGCAACCGGAGGGATGTTGATTTGAGTGGGAGTTCTTAAGTAATATGATTAATTGAACTCATTATCATGAACAATAGTCTAAGTTGTCTTTGCAAATTATGTTGTAGATCAATAGCTCGCGTTGTAGCTCCCTGTTTTAATACGTTCCTAGAGAAAGACTAAGTTGAAAGATATTGTAAGCAATTATGTGGATTAGGGCCGTAGTATGAGGATTGTCCTCACTGCTGCATAGAAGGCTTATGTCCTTGATGCACCGCTCGGTGTGCTAACCCCTCTAGCGTCGTCTATGGATGTTGTGAACATCTGGCAGACACGTTCTGATGACTACTTAATAGTTTAGTGTGCCATGCTTTACGGCTTAGAATCAGGGCTCCAAAGGCATTTTGAACGCCATGGAACATACACTACTGCAGGATGCTGCTAATGCGACACTATGTCGGTGTACTAAGTGTTGGGCCACTAGTACCCCGTACTTGTGCACGGGCAGTTGTAGCCATCCTCGCGGTAAGGCTTGCCGGGGAACAGTTCGAGGTTGATTCAAGCCATCAAAGAAACCATCTAGTCAGAGATCTGAGGATCAGCAGATAAGGAGAGCTGGAATCTGAAGGCCAACTTCCCCGGCAAGACCTTGCCGGGGTGGCCTACGGAGCCCGGTAAGGATCGGTGCCCGGCAAGGCTTGGCGCCCGGCAAGGCTTGGCGCCCGGCAAGGCTTGGCCCCCGGCAAGGTTTTGTTGCTGTGCCACCGCTCTAGCACAGCGACAAACCCGACATTCTGGGTCCTTCTTTCGATGCGTGGCGACGCGCCAATGGAGGAGAGCTTAAAATCCCTGATGGGATGGCCCCTTTTTCCATCCCCAAGAAAGTAAGGACACCTAAACGGACACCTCATGGTGCATTAAATGCGTTCGTCCTAGTCCGTCAGGGGTTAGGTATGATTACCCTGTAGCTACTTTACACCTCAATGTATGTACATTTTGCCACTGTGGTGACCCCTTTGAGCGTATAAAAGGAGGCCCAAGGCAACTGCTACAGGGGAGGAGAACTTCTGGCCCATTCTGCATGCGTAGCTGCTCTTTGAACGTACTGTTCACAGCGAGCGCTCCTGAAGGCTGGGCTCAAGAACACTAATAAGAACACAAGGCAGGAGTAGGGTTTTACGCTGATCAGCGGCCCTAACCTGGGTAAAATCTTCCCGCGTCGATCGTTGGTTCTGCTCTTTGCGTATACCTCTCCCCCCGCCGAATCGTAAAGGGGTCTCTCGGGATCCCATAGGTGTCGTGCCCCGACATCTTTGGCGCGCCAGGTGACGGAATTGAAGGTTGCGTGAACCTGATCTAGTGATCGGCGCCTCAGTTTCTTCATCATCATGCCGCCCAAGAAGAAGAGCGCCGCGGCGGCACAACCGTCCATGTCCGTTTTGCCTACGCCTTCGCGTACGGGCGACAGCGTGGGTGCAGAAGGAAGAGGACTAGAACCCCCGCGGCGTTCTGGTGATCCGAACCAGGCGAGCGGCATCGTTCGCAGTGGCAGTGGCAACCTGCACGCCGCCGGATCTAGAGACGGCGCTGTGTTGCCTACGGGTGGCACAACGAACTCCAGAGATCGGAGGGCGCCTGCTGGAGCCCCCGCGCCGGCGCAAGCATCACGACCTACCCAGGTCGTGCATGATGAGCGACATCATGGCGCTGGTGGTTCAGGGCGTCCCCATGAAAAGATTTCTGCGCATCGATCCCAAGATGCGCGGGACCAGCATGCACACCGAGCTGCTGGCGGGGGTGGCGCGCGGTCGCGTGACCGTGGTGGTGCTCCTTCTAATATGGTTAGGAGTCAGAGCACCTCACGTACCTCGCACCTGTCGCCGCCGCCTACGCCAGCGGAAGCCTTGGCACGTGCGCAGCTGCTCCTCGATTTTCCTCCTGCCCCGGAGAAGATGGAGGATTGGCGAGCTACTATCCAGAGCCTTATCGGCTTCGCCAACAAAGATGGACCGCAAGAGGCAGGGCCCTCGCAGCGAAGGCCCATCGATCCGGCGCGAGCCGATGTGGAGAAAACCGGAGGTGGTGCAACCACAGTGCACTCCCCTCCGCGGCACCAGCGGCGGCCGACAACCCAGCAGGTCGACCGCCGTGAAGAAGTTTCCACGGCGTCGTCCGATCCACGGATGCGCCGTGATCAGCGTCAAGTTCTCCAGGAACGAGGCAAGGAGGACGCTCGAACTACCATCGAGCAGCGACGGGAAGCGCGCTATCAATTTGATAAGCACGCAGGGCCAGCTGTCGATGAGCCTGCGCCAGGGGACGTAGGGGACTTGCCTTATGAGGTGGGGACTCCAGCGTTTACCCGTGAGCTGCGGCAAGTCCAGTGGCCAAATTCCCGAACCTTCAAGCCGGAGGTCCCGGAGAAATATGACGGTAAGACCCATCCCTCGGAGTTCCTGAGCATCTACACCATTGCGGTGCAGGCTGCCGGGGGCCGAGATGACAAGATACTTGCCAACTACTTCCCGTTGGTGCTCAAACCCAACGTCAGGTCGTGGTTGATGCATCTGCCGGAGAATTCTATTTCTTCCTGGTCAGATCTGTGCCATCAGTTTGTTGGCGCCTTTGTCGGAGGCCACCAAGCTCCTGGCCAAGAGAGTGATTTGCATATCATCCCTCAGAAGGAGGGCGAGTCCCTGCGCAAGTTTATGCAGAGGTTCAGCCGGGTGCAGTACAATATTCCTGACGTTCATCCTGCCGCTGTCATTAGCGCGTTTCATCAGAACGTGCGCAACCACAGAATGCGGGAAGAGCTGGCGATGAACAAAGTCAGGAGTATTGCCGAGCTTTACGCTTTGGCCGATAAATGCGCTCGAGCTGAAGAGGGGAGGAAACTCCCTGGTGAGGCTGTTGGCGCGGCGGGCGAATCCGAAGATGAAGACGCCGCGACCCCGTCAAGGAAAGGCCGACGGTGGAACAGGAAACGCGGAGGCAAGGCCGTGCTTGCTGTCGAGGAATCCGACAACCCCGGCGCCGCCAAGAAGGCCAAGGTTGGTGACCCCGGCAAGGATCTTGCCGGGTGCCCTTCCTGTCAGGCCATGGCGGCCGCCGACAAGTCAGAAAGCTCCGGCAAGCAGTATTGCAAGATCCATCGCACCAAGGGCCATGATCTCCAGAACTGCCGGCAAGTTGAACAGCTTGCCGAGAAACAGAGGGCCGAATATGAAAGGCGAGATAAGGAGAAGGCCCAAGATGGTGCTGACGGGTCCAGCAAGAAGCGCGGTGGCCGAGGGGGGCGTCGCGGCAAGGCCAAGCAACAAAAGGATAGGCCCGCTCGGGGCCGAGACAAAGAAGAAGATGATGAGTCCAGTGAGCAAGAATTCCAGAAAGCTACAGAGGCCATGTGTATCGATGGAGGTGCCTTGCTGCATTCTTCCCACCGTCAACTCAAACAGTGGGTGCGGGAAGTCAATGCGGCAGAGCCATCCCCAGATGCATGTAGGCCCCTGAAGTGGTCCAACACGCCTATCATTTTCGACGCCGAGGATCACCCTGATCGCACAACTGCCGTCGGGTGCTTGCCATTGTTGGTCTCGCCAATGATTCGCAACCTCAAGGTGACGAAAATGCTAGTTGACGGTGGGGCCGGCCTAAACTTAATCTCACCGGATGTGCTCAAAAAGCTCCAAATTCCCGACGATGACCTCGAAGAAACGGGTACGTTTCAAGGGGTCAATCCGGGAAGAACCCAGCCCAAGGGCAAGATTACGCTGCCGGTGACATTTGGTAGCGAGCTCAACTACAGGACCGAGAAGGTGGTGTTTGATGTCGCCAAGATCCCCATGTCATACAATGGGATCCTTGGTCGGCCAGCGCTGGCTAAGTACATGGCGGCATCACACTACGCGTACAACGTGTTGAAGATGCCTGGGCCGTTGAGCGTCATCACTATCCATTCCGATAAGAAGGATGCGCTCATCTGTGCCGACCAACTTTACCGGGAAGCAGTTGCAGCACCTGCCATCAAGGCACCTGCTCCTGCCGCTGGAACTCCCGGGGGGAAGAAGAAGACCGGCAAGAATCTTGGAGTGAACTCCGGCAAGCGCACCTCCTCGGAGTGCTGTGCTTCCGTCGAGAATGCACCAGAGAGTTCCACCGGCAAGAACAAGAAATCCAAGGCTGCTCCGCCGGAGACCAAGAAGGTGCCCGTCAGGGAGGACGGAACGGGTGAAACTTTTACCATAAGTTCCACCCTAGATGACAAATAGGAAAGCGCGCTCGTTGCCTTCTTGCGGGCGAATGTCGACGTGTTTGCATGGCAACCGTCTGACATCCCGGTGTTCCCAGGGAGGTAATTGAGCACCACCTTGCTGTCTGTCCTCATGCGCGGCCCGTCAAGCAAAGGGTCAGGAAGCAAGCCTTGGAGCGGCAAGAATTCATTGCCGAAGAAATCAGAAAGCTAGAGGCGGCAGGATTGGTCAAAGGAGTGCTTCATCCAACCTGGTTGGCCAATCCGGTTGTAGTGCGGAAAGCGAATGGGAAATGGAGGCTTTGTATCGATTATACAGATATCAATAAAGCTTGTCCAAAAGATCCCTTTCCCTTGCCGCGCATCGACTAGATTATGGATTCCACCGCTGGTTGTGATCTCCTGTCCTTCCTTGATGCCTATTCAGGGTATCATCAGATTTTTATGGCAAAATAAGATGAAGAGAAGACCGCATTTATCACCCCATGTGGTACGTATTGTTTTATACGAATGCCTTTCGGGTTGAAAAGTGCTGGTTCGACATTTGTGAGAGCAATCCAAATTGGTTTTGAGCCTCAACTCCATAGAAATATGGAGGCGTATATGGATGATATAGTGGTCAAAACCAAAGACAAAGCGACGCTCATTCAAGATTTAGAAGAAACATTTGCAAATCTGCGCAAGATCAACTTGAAGCTCAATCCTGAGAAGTGCGTGTTCGGTGTTCCTTCTGGCAGGCTCCTCGGATTCTTTGTATCTTGCCGGGGAATCGAAGCGAACCCTGACAAGATCAAAGCTATTGAGCAAATTGAAGCGCCGAGACGCGTCAAGGATGTGCGTCATCCTGCCGGCTGTGTTGCTGCTCTAAGCAGGTTTATTTCCAAATCTGCTGAGCGCGCCCTGCCCTTTTTCAAAATTTTGAAGAAGGCAGGTCCAATGAAATGGACTCCGGAGGCGGAGGCTGCGCTGCAAGATTTGAAGAAATACCTTTCCTCTCCGCCAACGCTAGTCGCACCTAAACCACAAGAGTCGTTGCTGCTGTATCTGGCAGCAACAAATCAAGTGGTTAGTGCTGCGCTAGTGGCGCAGAGAGAGGCTGATGAGGAAGCAACACCAGCGGCAGGACCGCCAGGTGACGCGGCAAGATCTTCCCCGGCAAGGGTTGATCCCGGCAAGACAGGATCTGCGCAAACAGAAGAACCAGTGCAGAAGAAGAAGGTGGTGCAGCGCCCAGTTTATTTTGTTAGCTCTCTTTTACAAGGAGCTAGGTCAAGATATTCTGGTGTCCAGAAGTTGCTTTTCGGCCTTCTTATGGCCTCGAGGAAGCTGCGCCATTATTTTCAAGCACATGAAATCACCGTCGTCACTCGCTTTCCGTTGCAATGGATTTTGCAAAATCCAGAAGCAACCGGCAGGATCGTGGAGTGGGCGTTGGAGTTGTCGAGCTTTGGCCTCAAGTTTGAAAGCACTTCGACGATTCAGAGCAGGGCCTTGGCGGAGTTCATTGCAGAATGGACCCCAACACCGGACGAAGAGGCTCAGGAAACAACTCTCCCCGGCAAGGAAATCAATCAGCAATGGGTTATGTACTTTGATGGGGCTTTCTCGCTGCAAGGCGCCGGTGCTGGCGTGCTGCTTGTCGCACCCACCGGAGAGCACCTCAAGTATGTAGTCCAAATGCATTTTCCCCGGGAGAGTTCGACCAACAACACTGCTGAATACGAGGGTTTGCTTGCCGGTCTCAGGATCGCGGCAGACCTTGGTATCAAAAAGCTCGTCATCAAAGGCGATTCACAACTTGTCGTCAGGCAAGTTAACAAGAGTTATCAAAGTCCATTGATGCAAGCCTACGTGGATGAAGTGAGGAAAATGGAAGAGCGCTTTGATGGTCTGCAAATGGAGCACGTTCCTCGTGCCGAGAACAGTGTTGCTGACGACCTGTCAAAGCGTGCCGCCCTCAAGTTGCCTGTGGAACCAGGAACTTTTGTGCTCCAATTGACTCAACCATCCGTGGCACCATCGAGGCGGCAAGAAAAGAGAAGAAAGTTGAACTCTGGTCAGTACTTCCCGGCAGAGCTCCCCGGAGCCGCCGGCAAGGAAGTTGCTGGGATCGACATGCCTGCCGGGGAACAACAGGCTCCGGCAGGGCCTCAGGCCCTTGCTGTCGAGACAAACGTTCCCTCGGCGGAGGAGATGCCTTTAGTCCTAGCCGTCGAGCCTCAGGCTCCAGCATGGGCGCAGCACATTGTCCATTTCCTTCAAATAGGAGAACTCCCGGAGGAACAGCAAGAAGCAGAAAGAGTAGCCCGTCGGTCTGTTATGTACAAGTTCGTCGATGACGTCCTGTACAGAAAGAGACCAAACGGTGTGAAATTGAAGTGCATTCCTCGGGAGGATGGGCTAGAGCTGTTGGCAGAGATACATGGAGGCATATGTGGTTCTCACATAGGATCAAGAGCACTTGCCGGGAAAGCATTCCGGCAAGGTTTCTTTTGGCCCACCACTCACCAGGATGCAACTGCACTAGTCACCAAGTGTGAAGCGTGCCAGTTTCATTCGAAGAAATCACATCAACCAGCTCAAGCTCTTCAGACAATCCCTCTCTCCTGGCCATTTTCGGTCTGGGGGCTCGACATACTGGGCCATTTCCCCCGTGCTACCAGGGGCTTTTAGTACTTGTACGTTGCTATCGACAAGTTCACAAAGTGGCCGGAGGTGGAAGCAGTGAGGAAGGTGACAGCACAATCAGCCGTCAAGTTCTTTAAAGGGATAGTTTGTCGTTTCGGTGTACCCAACAGGATCATCACCGACAACGGCACGCAGTTCACAAGTCGCACCTTCATGCAGTACGTCCAAGACTTTGGCGGCAAGATTTGTTTTGCCTCTGTTGCTCACCCGAGAAGCAACGGCCAAGCAGAGAGGGCTAATGCTGAAGTGTTGCGCGGTCTCAGGACCAGGAATTTTGACAGACTGAAAAAGTGCGGAAGACGCTGGATTGATGAGTTGCCGGCGGTTCTTTGGTCAATCAGAACGACACCAAATCGAGCCACCGGCCAGACGCCCTTCGCTCTGGTCTACGGAGCGGAAGCAGTTCTCCCCACAGAACTCACGTACGGATCACCTCGAGTGCTCGCTTATGATGAGCTTGAGCAAGAGCAACTGCGGCAAGATGACGTTGTGCTCCTTGAGGAGAATCGTCTTCAGGCTGCTGTGCGAGCTGCACGCTACCAGCAAGCTTTGCGCCGCTACCATAGCCGCAAAGTTCATGCCCGAAGCCTTGAGGAAGGCGACCTTGTTCTTCGGCGGATTCAGTCCGCCAAGAATTCAAACAAGTTGACGCCAAAGTGGGAAGGCCTTTATCGGGTAGTACGAGTCACCAGGCCCGACGCTGTCTGCTTGGAGACCGAAGATGGCGTTCCAGTGAGCAATTCCTGGAATATCGAACATCTTCGCAAGTTCTACCCATAAGGCGCGGTTGCCGGGGGCTCCCGGCAACCACCCTTTTGTACAAGTCTTGCCGGCAAGGAATGTGATCCTTTGTACAAAGCCAGGCGCAGACCCTGAGCGCAGATGAATAAATTTAAGTGTTGTACATTCCCTTATTGATTCCCATGTTCATATTTATATATGCATGTTTGTCTAAGATGTTGTATAACACCTACTCCTGGTAAGTTCTAACGAACCGCCAAGGTTTCATGTCTTTATTTTCTCTTCTTTCTTTTTAAAAGACAGAAGGATTCCTCGCGTGCACATTTGCCGGGGGGGAAGAGAGATATGAGTACCAGTTGGCGACGTTCGGAATCGACGCTTGCCAGAGGAAGGACAGTGACAGAAAGCTAAGTTCTAAAAACTTAGAGCAAGTTTCCTTTATTGCAACTTATTTCCTTGGACGATTCCGACTCTTGTATGGAAAATCTGCACGCGAAGGAACCCTTGTTGTAATCAGTTGCGCCCTTATTTTGTTTCGAGCCCGCTCAACGATTTAAGTGGCTGCACTAAGAACGCCAAGGAGTCTTGCCGGCCGCTGCGCCTCCAGCAGGCTGCTGAAGTCCCGCACCCAGCGCTCGCGGCAGGTTGCGTGCCGGCAAGTTTTTCAGTAAGCGTAGGATGAACTCCATACATAAAGGAATCAGACAAGGGAAATAGCAAGCATCAACCTAAACATAGGCGAGTTACATTACATTCATGAGCTGCCGCAATTCTAACTTGAGACTTAATTGTCTTTTACATGGAATGATGACGGCAAGAAAAGGCGGAGCACTTAATCCCTACGCTGGCCTTCGATCCTTTTGATGGAGTCCACCTTCTCAAGGATGGGCGCGATAAGTTCTTCAAGCGCCTCGACGTTTGCGTCCCTTGGCAGATGGCCAAGCGCGTTGGAGAGGTCGATGCCGGGATTGCTGTGCACCACCTTGATAAGCACCTTGCGAAGGACGGCCCGGCAAAGCCGGCGAGTCTCGTTGGCCAATTGGGTCGCCCGGCTAGACTGGAGTACCCTCAAGGCGTCGATGATGCTTTCAAAGAACATCCTTAACCTGGCACTTGAAGATATCCTTTCCTCGGAAGAATACCTGAAGTTCGACAAGCCCATGGTTGACAGTTCTGCCGTAAGCTTCTCCGCAGCGGTGATGAGACGTCCAGTCCAGATCTCCACCCCCTTCTCATAATCGATTTGGGCGGCGGCAGTGCTCTTGAGCAAGTTCCTCTCTCCTTGGAGATCCTTGAGCAAAGCCTTCTCACGGGCCTTGCCGGCCTCGAGAGACTTCTACAACGTGGTCAGCTTCAATTCCAGAACCGTAATAGCATCAGCCGCAGAGGAGAGCTGCTTGGTTTTGTTGGACAGGGCAACTTGCATCTCCGCCAAGGAGTGGAGGGTTTTTTCCCTATCACCTTTGAGCGTTGAGAGCTCCTTATCGTGCTCTTCGAGATCTATTTCCAGCCTCTTTACCTTGTCGCTCCGCTCGTTCTTGGCGGCCTCTGCAGCTTCGGCAGCATCGACGGCCTCATTGAGCTTGCCGGCGTGACTTGCAGTCAGAGCTTCGAGCGCCTCTTTATGTTTTTGCTCCAGCTCCTGGGTCCGCCGCGCGACAAGCTTCTCGATATCTTCATCTTTGCTGCGAAGCTTGGCGGCGAGCGCCTGCTCACGTGCGGTGAGATCTTCCTCATAAGCATCAAGAGCAACGCGGCGCCCCGTCAGGAGGGCATCTTCAGCAGCAATCCTTTGAGTAGCTTCATCCTGCGCCTTCTCCATATCAGATTGCTTCAGGAGGATCTCTGTCCACTGTTGGCTCACCTGTTCCCGGCCAGCAGTCAGCTCTTGGAGGGCCTCGGCGTACCAGGTTTGCATTTGTTCAACGCGCCTCTGGAAATCTGCCTCGGCCGCCTCGACGACTGCCATTCTGGAATCCGCTTTATCTTTTCGGGCGCGGTGGAGAGCCTGGAGCTTGCGGAAATTCTCGCCCATGGCCTGAAGGAGCCGATCCTCTTCAGATTTGCCGCTGCTAGCACTGGGATCGTCGACAACCTCGAGCACGGCAGCAGCGATGATTTCTTCGTCAAAAACTTCTCCTTCGGCTGGTGCCCCAATGCTTGCCGTCCCCGACAAGTTGACAAACAGGTTCTCGCCAACCTTGAGGTATTTGCTGGATGAGGGGCCTTCAGATGTTGACGGTTGGTCTTCAGCGACCGCCTCACCAGTGGCAGGGGGCTCCGTGGCCGGTGCAGCGCCTGGCACTCCTGCGGCAGGAATGCCGTCAGTACAGTCATCAGCCTCCCTGTCGCCCCCTTCAGTAGGTTCCTTGGCGGGTTCCTCCTGTGCAGTCTTGGCGGCCTCCCCGTCAAGAGCACCACCAGCCTCGACAGTGTCATCCTTGGTGGCCTCACTGGCAGCGATCCTGTCTGCTTCGGCAGCGGCGTCCCTGGCGGTCTCCTCGATGACAACGTCGACATCCATGTGTTCCATCACAGGGAACTCTGAAGGACGAAGGAGGAGAACAGAATAAGATCAAGATTGAAGTTTGAAGCGGCTAAAGACAGAGAGATAAGGGAAAGAGTAACAAGCATTCTGAGGCAATCGATTACCTGCGTCGAGCTGTTGAGAGGTGGCCTCGCCCTTCCCGGCAACTTCGGTTGCCGGGGGAGGGTTGCCGGTGTCCATGCTTGCCGGCTTCTCCTCAGTTAGGTTGGGCTCATCGGTAGGATCTCTTGCCGGGGACGTGCTTGTGGGCGGCATGGTCGATGAAGGTGGCACGACGGGGATGTCTTCCGACAACTCTCCTTGTTGCCATTCCTCTCCTGCGAGCCCAAGGATATCAGCGGCAAGAATGGAAGCCTCAGCACCCGCCAGCGGAAAAAGAACAGTGAACCTACGCTGGGGGCTGTGCTGGGGGTTGCATTGAGGACTAGGCTCCGGGCTGACGACGGCGGTTTCTGGCACGCTCATGGAGCCTGCCGGAGGCTCGTCGCCCGTGGAAGTCTTTGTCCTCTTCGCCATCCTCTCCAGCAAGGTTTCTGCATCACTGCGGAGACAATACGAGCAAGTCAGCAAGATCGATCCAAGATTGGAATATAAAGGCTGTGGCAAAGTACTCACTCTTCTTCTTCTCGCTCCGGACTAAAGCCAGAGATGTCGAAATCGGCCTTCGCTGCGATGTCTGAGTGGGGAGGCGGAGGAGGGGTCCTAGGTCACTTGGCTGTGGCAGGCACCGGGGCAGCTTCCGGTACGGTAGTGCGAGACACCCCTGCCGCCCCAGCAGTGGCCGCTGGTGTGGGTCTCGCACGCCGCGCAGGTTGCTGACGAACCCCTTGCCGTGGTGCAGTCTTGCCGGCCATCTTCTCGCCGGGAGCCTCGCCGCTCGAAGAAGGCTGGCTTGCCGGGATGCTAGATGTAGCCTTCCGAAGAACGCGCTTCGTCTTCTTCGGGGCTGGGAGCTCTTCTTGCGGTTCTTTTTCGGCCGTGTCCTCGTCGGACGAGCTCTCAGCGGCTGTGCTGCTCTGTTCCCCGGCAGCTTTGTCCTTCCCGGCAGATTTTACCTCCACTACTACCTCTGCGTAGCTGGTTTCCCATTCTGTGAAGCCAACGCTGCCGGCCTCCGCGGCAAGATTTGCCTCCTCCACCCTAGTAGCAATGTAAGCTACTTCTTGGTCGGTGGTGGCTCAGATGAAATCTGTCTCTTGCCGGACGGGTCTCTCCGTCAAGTTGTCAAAAAATTTCTGTGCTTCCTCCTCGGTTGGCTCGGCCCAAGTCGCGTCAAGACCGTGGGCGTTGAACATCGGCATGAAGGCGATGATTGACCCCAAGGCGGAGTTGTTGCACAAAGGGACAATCCTTGCCGGCAGCCGATGCTTGTCTTCGCGCTGGAATAGTTTTTGGCGGAGAGCGCCAAGCTGCATAGTGGTCAGATTATTATTCAACCCGGGGCGCAATCTCATGATATCTACCGCGTTTAGCTATTCCCAAGCTGGCCTTCCCCTGTTCTGCAAGGGGGCGATGCGGCGGCGGAGAAAGTCGAAGCCAATCATCTCCATTGTCAGCCCGGCAGCCTTCAGGTGAAGAATCCTGGTGGTGGCGATTGCGAGCTTTTCGTCATCAGCGGCAAGACTGCTCCAACCGCTGCCACGGACCACCTTCTGTTGCCGGGGAAGACAAAACGGATGGGGATCTGCTTCCTTGATCCAGCACCATTCAGCCCGCCATTCGTCCCACTTTTCGCGGTAAACTCCTTCTGGGTATATTTCCTTATTCCAAGCCCTTGGGATCCAGGCGATAGAACCCGAGAGGGCCTCTCCTTTTTGGATGCGGGGGAAGAAGTAATGGTGGAAAAGAGTAGTGTTGGGAATCACTCCGGCGAAGTTTTCGCAAAGATGGGCAAAGATGGACATGCACAGTACCGCATTCGGTGTGAAATCGAGAAGATGAAAGCCGTATGTGTACATGATATCATTGAAGAAGTCGGAAAACGGGGGGCAGAGCCCGCAATAGAAATACGCAGCGAAGAAAGGGTATCTGTCCGACCCACTTTTGGAACAAGAACCTGGAATCACGCGTGTGGCGGGGTGAGCTTGCGTCTCCTTCGCCCACATGCATTGGTACCGCCTCTTCAGAGCTTCTGCATCGAGCGATGGGGGGAAGACGACACACTTCTTCCGCATCTTCACTAGTTCGCTCTCCGGAACTTTGGCTTTCACCTCCTTACTCTTGCCCTTGCTGGCCTTGGGCGGCATGGCGGCTGTGAGGGCGGAAGCCGTGGGTGAAGCGAGCGTGGAAGCGGCGGGCGGAAGAGGGAAAGCTTTGCTCTGAGCTCGAGAGGAGGAAGGCGATGGCGACGGCCAGATTGAGGAGAAGAGGGGGGGCAAATAGGCTTGTGCCTCTGCGGCTTCTCCTTTTTATGGGGAAGGAGCGGGGCCGCCTCTTTTATTCCCCAATGTGAATGCGCCTCTATAGGCGCGTCGCAGTTGCAGCCTTTGAGGCACGCTCCCCACGCTGCGCGTTAGACGCGCGTAGTGGGGGGCACAGTAAACGATATATTTACGAGCAGTTAATCCTCTGCCACGCGTGCCCGTGCATTGTTTGGGCCTAGCCCAACAACGCCTCGCACTCGTGTATGGCCTAGGCCCGGGGGCTCCTGTCGGTGTACTAAGTATTGGGCCACTAGTACCCCGTACTTGTGCACGGGCAGTTGTAGCCATCCTCGCGGTAAGGCTTGCCGGGGAATAGTTCGAGGTTGATTCAAGCCATCAAAGAAACCATCTAGTCAGAGATCTGAGGATCAGCAGATAAGGAGATCTGGAATCCGAAGGCCAACTTCCCCGGCAAGATCTTGCCGGGGTGGCCTACGGAGCCCGGCAAGGATCGGTGCCCGGCAAGGCTTGGCGCCCGGCAGGGCTTGGCCCCCGGCAAGGTTTTGTTGCTGTGCCACCGCTCTAGCACAGCGATAAACCCGACATTCTGGGTCCTTCTTTGGATGCGTGGCGACGCGCCAATTGAGGAGAGCTTAAGCGGTGCTGATGGGATGGCCCCTTTTTCCATCCCCAAGAAAGTAAGGACACCTAAACGGACACCTCACGGTGCATTAAATGCGTTCGTCCTAGTCCGTCAGGGGTTAGGTATGATTACCCTGTAGCTACTTTACACCTCAATGTATGTACATTTTGCCATTGTGGTGACCCCTTTGAGCGTATAAAAGGAGGCCCAAGGCAACTGCTACAGGGGAGGAGAACTTCTGGCCCATTCTGCATGCGTAGCTGCTCTTTGAATGTACTGTTCACAGCGAGCGCTCCTGAAGGCTGGGCTCAAGAACACTAATAAGAACACAAGGCAGGAGTAGGGTTTTACACTGATCAGCGGCCCGAACCTGGGTAAAATCTTCCCGCGTCAATCGTTGGTTCTGCTCTTTGCGTATACCTCTCCCCCCGCCGAATCGTAAAGGGGTCTCTCGGGATCCCATAGGTGTCGTGCCCCGACACACTATAATCAGAGACCCTTCGACGAAACTGTGTGCGATGCATTAATCGCAAACGGTGATGTAAAAAACCGTCAAAAAGGTGCAAAACATTTGTGATGGCGGATACATCAAACACGGTTCAGATTTTAGTTGCGTGTGCGATGCGAGGCATACGGTTCAGTTCAATGAACTATTTGCGATGAGGCAGAACAACAGAAATGGGCAGCCAGATGAAGGCGTGTGCGATATATGGCATACAGTTCACTCGGATGAACTATTTGTGATTAGGCAACACAAAAGAAATGGTCAGCCATATCAAGGTGTGTGCGATATATAGCATACGGTTCACTCGGATGAACTGTTTGCTTTGAGCCAAGAGAATAGAAAAGGTTCAATTAAACAAGATGTGTGTGATACGCGGCAAACAGGTCTGTAATTAGAAATGTGTGCGAAGACCGATAATAATACAGACGATTGCTGCTAATAAGCCGTGTGTGTTGTGGGCAAACGCTTGCTGGTATACAATTGTCAGCGATTGATGAAATCATCACCGACGGGTTCCCTAGTATGGTCCGTGTGCGATGTCATTGCACACAGAACAACAGCATATGTACTTATAACTTATAAGGACTTGATTCCATAAACAGATTGAACATCCAATAACATAGGTGGCTAGTACACACATGACCTTTGCACACACCAAAGTATGTTCCAAAATGCCTAGAAAACTCAAATAATGTATAAAAAGGCAAAACAAACCCTGGATAATTTCATATTTTTAGGATGACGCTCCTATAGTTGCATGTTGCCTCTGTAAAATAAATCAAGGCGGGAAGAGACAGTGTATGTCGTTTCGCACACATAGGTGACAAGTTCCCTCTCGGAACCATGAGCCTTTTTGAGAGAAGCTCCGGTTTGTAAGAAGTTTATACCAAAACTTGTCCCAAATTGGACTATTTTTTTACCACAGCATGTTGGTGCCATGTCATAACACCATGCCAAGTTTCATGATTTTCAGGCGAGTTTTGGATTTACAGTAATTTTAAAACCAGGTTTCTCAATGTTTACTGTCGAGTCGGCACCGCCCTGGATAGGCTTTTTCCTTGTGGGTCCGAAATGACAAATCCAAATCTGTCACTACCATGCAACTTTTCTTATTAAGAATTACAGCCCATTAGGTATGCTAGCTGAAAATAAGTTTGTTGGTGCTGGTGGGCGCTAAGAACTTGTGGGTTCTGTAATGAACAAAGATCTCAAGGATCCCGCGAGAGTGATGTTCTTTCCCTATGTTGTGAATGCTTATAATATTTATGTCTTAATTAAAGAAATGGCAAGCCATTGGCCCAGTATGAAAGAAAATATGGGTCAAAGCCGAGTTGAAAAGGGCAACAATATCTAACTCCAGCTTACAAACAATGCAAAAGCACGAGGATTAATTGCTCATTAGGTTTAGACAAAATCCAAATTGAACAGGACAATGACATCTAACTCAACCAAAGTTTTCGGCAGTCACAATCAAATGGATCGGTCTGATCCATAAAATCAAGATCCTAGTACAAAATTTCTATTGCTCGAAGATGACGACAAGCTGTTGTAAATAGAAGCCGAGCACGATCAGAAGCCCTTAGGTCCACTTGAAACTTCTTTTTATGCTGTTCAACACTTGCAACCGTGAGAAATTTCTTGTCGAAAAACTTAATCCTCACGAACAATAGTGCCCTCGCATTCAACATGAAGAATGTGACAAAGCTAGTGTTTGCATTGTTGGATGCATATCATTCCAGCGTTACTGTCTTCAAACGAATGTCATGAGATCTGAGAAAATCCCGGTGCTTCTTGAACCATCAATTGGTTATACCTTTTTCTCCATGTGTTATTGCCTAAATAGAGATGAAGATTGAAAACAGTTAATGTCTAAAAAAGATTATGTTGAAAGAGTGATAGTAGAACGATTAATTATAGTACATTATATATGGGCTTTCAATGTGCGTGAAATCATCACCTTTGTATACAAATTCTCTAGACATGGAAAGCATTGCAGCAAGGCAATAATGATGTTGAGATCAAAACACCACATACTGATATATAAGGTCTTGACAGAATCCACCACCACTGATAGGATGGACAAGCTCTTCATTGAGCATAGAACATAATATTAGCACTGAAAGTGTACTCCAAGATGATACTTAACTTATGCGCACAAATGAAAAATGCAAATTACAAAAGTGTACGTGAATAATATACAGTACCTCAATAGGTGTGGAGGCAAACAGCATCTCGAACCATTTAAACGGATCACGAATTGCACCCAAGGTCTCCAGTTTAGGCGCAGAGACCACAGTTATTTGTGAAGGTTTATAACAACAATCAAGGAGCAACCTTTGAAGTGAAGGGGCATCTTCGATGATGAGCTCCTGTCCTTCAAAACGAATTCCAATGCTTACAAGGTGAGGAGACTTTATTTTGAGACAAGGGATATGGATTCCTATTCCAAAAACAAGCACCAAACGCTCCAGTGCAGGGCGGCTGGAGTGGATGATACTGTGCAGTGAGGCCACCAACAGATCAACCAACACAAGCGCAAGTTTTTTCAGCAGTGGGAGTCAAAGCATTTGTACCAGATTGTCTGCTAGATGGCACCGGGTCAAGGTGGCGGTGTGGTGAGAGGAGGAAAACCATGAGATGGGCATCGGTGGTGAGGGCACAGATGCAGCACTGGGTGGTAACCCATCGCTGTAGTAATGGTAGAACTCAAGTTGCTGGAGTTTATCGGATTGATGGGATGTCAGCCAGGTGACCACCGTGCAGGGTATGTCCAGCAGGTAGCATGCCGGGATGCATATGCGTTGAACGGAGCCCTGGTGGGAGGAGATGATGGCTCCGGGGAGTTCAGAATCATCATCGACAGATAGCTAACGACAATCGAGATTAAGAGGCGCGGCACACCACTGAGTGTGCCACCGAGATGCGAGGACTTGTGTGCGGCAGCCATTCTTGATGGGGAGAAGGGAGATGATCTCCCCAAGGATGGCGTCCGGGAGATCGCTGATGCGGTCTGCCGGAGATTCTACTGGTTCCTCAGGTCCAGGGGGCGTGGCCGCTTCTGGCCGCACTACCGGGTCCAAGATCTACATTCGGCGGCGGTGCTGGCCGGAGCCTCATCTGTGTACATAGCAATCTGAAAGAAAAAAAGGACAGAAACATACATGTAGGACATTCAAAATCAATTCTCAAGATCTGGAAGAAAAAAGGCACAAACATATATGTAGGACATTCAAAATCAATTCTCAAGATCTGGCCATGAATTATTAGCACGCAAGTTAACCCTAGTCGAATTATTAGCAAAAATCATTTGTACAGAACAAACAATTAATCACTAACTCTATACGGATAACATTCAAACAATCAATACACTACGTGCATCTAACGGATCTTAATTACTCTAATTTCATGGACTGAGAGAACATAACCATAGGATTTGTATTCCAAAAAAATTATAGAGGGGGGGAGTAACCAGAGAAAACACATGATATGTTTGCCGCACAAATGGGTATATAGATGACTAACTGGTTTTCCGTCAGAGTCGCAGTCGTTGCCGGAGATGCTGTTAACCTCCGGCTCCGGCTGGGGGGGCACGACGGCGCCGACGAAGTCAAGGTCATGCTGTTGCCCGCACGAGACCTTGTCGGCGGCGACGGCAACCTCTGTGCCCAGCTTCATGCGTTGCGCGGGTGCTTCACCAGCCCCGGCGTCTCCACTCCCTCCGATGGTGCGCTTCGGCGGCATCCTCACACACTCCAGAGTCCAGACGTTGGTGACCACTGTGGACCGGGGGTGCGGCCTCCTATTATGGCCGGCGGCTCGGGCGCGCAATTAATATGGACCAGTGGGAGCGAAGCGGGCGGCGGTCAAAGGCTGTCACGCCTCCCGGTGAGCCTGCGCGGCGGACTTCTTCCATTCCTACCATCATTTCACACAGCAACTCGTATGCCTCCGGTCAATACGCATACCTGCATGCACGCCTCCCGGTATGCCTGCGTGGCGGACTACTCGCATGCGTCCCGTCAACTCATGCCTGCTCGCACGGCACACGGGGCATGTGGCAGCACGTATATTTTTTGGTTCATTGATGATTCATTCTGCCGCTTTACTGCTTAACCGAAGCATGGCACGTTCTAACGCACACGGTCCGAATAAATAATCCGTATGAGATATTGGTTGCCAGTTTTTAATAATCTCCCATTTGTAAGAAGATTATATCAAAACAGGTCTCAAATTTGACGAAAAAATACAATATCACAGTCTACTGGTGTCCATATATGACACCATGATAAGTTTCATGAATTTCAACTAAGTTTTGGATTTACTGAATTTTAAAAATCTATATTCTCAATGTTTTGAAATCTCTTGCACGGGGAAACATGCACCCAGGGACACATATGATTTTGCAATCCATTTTGGTGCACATGTAGCTCAAATTTGATTTTTGCACATTAAACCCCTAGGAAATCAATCAATGTATAAAAACGGTCGAATGATGTCTTTTTTTTAATTTTAACACGACACTCCGCCTTTGGTCACATGTTCACTGCAGAAAAAGTTTGACATGCCTCAGAGTGGCTGTGGTGGTGCGGGATGTGTGTGTCTGTGTGTGTGGGGGGTGGGGGGAGGGGTCCGGCAGTACACTACGAGTCGTGAACCTCCGTGTGGGATTATTGATCATTTTGTGAGTCATATATGCCACATGAAAGTCGTGAATTGGTTATTTAAAGCATTACACAACCCTTTCATACATACATGTTCGGGCCACATGCATGCATTGGTGCTCCTGTCGGACACTCTCCCTCGTGTGGTTATCAGCGACGTGCCCATTCGTTAGCCCGCAAAGGTTTTCAGTTTCCACCGACAACGAGAGGCATTTAACCAAAAGGTGGATTCATCTTGGCATGTGTGTGGTGTGGATCATGGTGAGATTCCATATCAAAGTTCGAGCACATGTGTACACACCCTCCCACCAGCTTGAAGTGAGGGGGCACGCATCGTGGTGTAGTGCGTTTCTGGTTTGCGAAGCATGTGCCACGTCAAAGTTGTGCATTGGGTATTCAAACATCACATAACACACGGGCACATGCACGCGGTGGTTTTGTCCTATGACACTCACTCGCATGTGCCTCTCTCTATGGGCCCACGAGGTCGTCGTCGACCAGTTGAATGTACAACGAGAGAGAGGTTAATTTGACCAACAAAGATGGTTCTTTTTTTTGTTTGTGTTACGTATATGCACGGTAGGAGTATGTACATGTCAAAGAGGGGGTAACATGAATACTCTATATATATGCGTGTCATAACCTCGCTCCATGTGGGGACTTTTTGGTTCCCGAGGCAGGTACCACATCAAAGTTGTACATTATATTGGTAGTCAAACATCACGCAATACCATGTAGGCGGTGGTTGCCCTATAGGAACTCACTCGCGTGTGGCACTTTCATCCGTGGGCATGCGAGGTTGTCCTCCATCACTTTGACCCAATGAGAGAGAGGTTAATTTGACCATCAAGGAATGATTCTTTTTTGGTTTATGCTATACAGTAGAAGTACATATATACCACGCATCGAATGGGGGCGTACATATAGCACATACCACGCATCATGAACCTCGCGCTCTCTGTGGGGAATTTTTGGTTTCCTATATATGTGGTGCCACATCAAAGGTGTGCATTGCGTATTCAAACATCACACAAACACCTCTTTGGGCCACATACAGACGGTGGTACATAGTCCTATATAGGATGATCACTCGCGTGCGATGTACGTTCGCTTCTGTGCTGGGCCCGCGAGTTCGTCGTCCATCACTTTGACCCAGTGAGAGAGAGGTATGTTTGACGAACAAGGAGGATTAATTCTTTTAGGGCTGTGTTACTAGGTGTATAGTACGTGTCGAAGGGGGGGTGACCAGTATATATATATATATACTAGGTGTCACATGAACCTCACTCTATGTGGGGACTTTGCGGTTTTTGAGGCAAATGCCACATCAAAGTTGTGCATTAGGTATTCAAAACATCACAACACACCTCTTCATATATATGTTCTGGCACACATGCAATCGCGATGGTTGTTGTCCTATATATGGCACTCACTCACGCGGTTATCGGTGATGCTTCCATCTGTCGGCCCGTTTGGTCCATCACTTTCACCGACAGCGCGAGAGAGGTTAACTAATTTGACTTAGGAGGGGATTATTTTTTTGTTTGTCTCATGATATAGATCATGATGTGAGATTACATATATATAATAGCGCATGTGTACACATGAATCCATCCCGCTGGATCGAAGGGGGGGGCGAGCACACGACACGTCATGAACGACCTCTGCGATTTTCAACGCATGCACCACATCAATGTTGTGCATTGGGTCGGGTATTCAACACATATGCATGCATCACACACCTCCATAAATATGTTCGGGACACATGCATGCAATGGTTGTCTTTGGACACACTCTCACTCGCTTGGTTATGGGCGGCAAGCCTATATATATTCGTGGGCCCACGTGGACGTCCATCATTTCGACCAACGACGAGAAAGGTTACCAGGGTGGATTCTTCTTCTTTGCTTCGAGTTACCGTATAGTAGGTCGACCATTCCAAGCCTAATTAAGTTTGAGCGCATGCTACGTGTCATGAACCCTCGATCAGTGTGGGGATTTTACGGTTCCAAAGCATGGTGCCACATCAAATTTGTGCATTGGGTATTCAAACACCACACACACCACTTCAATATACATACTTGGGCCACATGCACAGAGTGGGTTTGTCTTCATACAGTACTCCCTCGCGAGGTTATCGGTGACAAGCTAGCCTATTTTGCGGGGCCGTGTGGATGTCCATCACTTTGACCAACAACGAGCGGGAGAGGTTGTACGACCAAGTTGGATTCTGCTTGGTCCGTGTTACAGTACGTCTTGGTGAGATGCCCTCCCCTCGACATGTGTGTGTGTGGGGGGGGGGGGCTACTTCGCACTACCTGCAACCTTCGTGGGGTTAGGGAAGTCTGGTTAATTTGTGAGGCACACGTGCCACATCAAAGTTGTGAATGGTAGTTAAATATCACACCACACCCTTTTCATACATATAGTAGGGCCACCCGCATGTGGTTCGTATGTGGTCTCACCCATCTCGCACCACAAGCACACATTTGTGGGTCGGCACACGGTCCACCTTTGTCGGGAAGCGAAAGGGGAAGTTTGACCATATATATATATATATATATATGATGGACTAGCAATACTGTGCTTTTGTGCGACAGGTGCCACATCAAAGTTGTGCATTGGGTATTCGAACATCAAACCACCCTTTTCATACATATATTTGGTCCACATGCAAGTGTGTTCGTGTTCTGACCCTCTCCCGCGTTATTCTTTTTGCCAAATTTATAAATAGCACATGAATTGGATGTAGAAACCGTCTGTGATTGGGTACGTAACACACACGGTTCGGTCAGACTACCCGTGTGCCATGCCCGTGCCCAGCAGTCACTCACATCAGCACAGTAGATTGGGCTCCACGAGGCTTGCCTCCCGGTCTCGAAAATATCTACGGCCTCGTAATCTCGAAAATATCTACCGCCTGGAAGGTTTTAATGTTTGATAGCACAAGATTAGTATGTGCAGACCGTGTCCGATGTCTGTTACTCCCGCTCTGCTTCAATCCCTTGATTCAAATTTTCAGTAGCCCTGGCATTTTACTCCCGCCTCTGCATCCCTCGCAATCTCAAAAATATCTGCTCGCCCTTGATTCAAATTTTCAGTAGCCCCGCCTCTGCATCCCTCGCAATCTCAAAAATATATGCTCGCCCTTGATTCAAATTTTTAGTTGCCCCGGCATTTTACTCCCGCCTCTGCATCCCTCACAATCTCAAAAATATCTACTCGTCCTTGATCCAAATTTTCAGTAGCCCAGCATTTTAATCCCGCCTAGTAAAATTTTCAGTTGCCGCGGTATTTCCTCAAACACCACCTTGCCCCCCACCCCCCTCCACACACACCACACACTCCCCAAAACCTCCGCTCACATAGACACACACCAACCCTCCCTCGCTCGAAACCATTGGTAGGTCTCCGCCATCGCTGCCGCCGCCTCCATCCTCAACCTCTGCCTGTGTGCCGGGGAGCTCAAGGAGCCAATGGCCAAAAAGAGGATTATCGCGTCCTCTTCACCCGACGCCGGCGAGGTGGCCGCCGAGGTGTCCCTGTCGTCCTCCGCGGGCTCTTTATCGATCCGCCGTCGCCGGTTGCCCGATCCGCCCGCCGCCGTGCCCCTACGCTGGTTCGAGGACTTCCCCGTCCTCCCTCGGGCCCGGCCGCCGACGAGGTCCTACCTTGGGGTCCGGCAGCGGCGGTGGGGGACATGGGTCACCGAGATTATGGATCGAGAGACCCACACCCGCCGGTGGCTCAGTAGCTTCCACACGGCCGAGCTCGCTGCCATGGAGTACGACCACTGGCAGGTCCGCTACCACGACGTGGCGACTAGGCTCAATTTCCCCTTCGACACACGTCCGGTCGACCTCGTTCCGCTGGAGCCAGGGGTGGTGAGCTCGGCTATGGCGCGGGAGGACCGCGAGGCGTGGGAGCGCCTCGAGGCCGAGGCCGCCGACGAGGCCTACATGCAAGAGCTCTGCCTGCAGCACCCGGAGCTCGTGGAGGCGGAGCGGGTGATCTTTGCCAGCGCAGAGGGCGGTGAGGTTATCGTGCTCTTCTCCGATGACGAGGTCGAAGGCGGCGAGGATGGCGGCGCGGAGGGCATCAAGGTGGGTGGGGAGGACGAGGAGATCGACATCGACGAGTGGAGGAGTGTCTTCCCAACGACCCCGACGACGACACCGGCCCGGACCAGGCTCGTGACACACCGTACCTAACGAGGAAGGATTGGCTCGACCTCCACTTCGACCGAAAGTAGTTTAGCTTAGTTTAAATTTATGTTTTATGTTCGGTTATGCAAAACTATCTATGTTTATGTTTGAATGCATGCTACTTTCGGTTGAACCTGCTTTGAACTTGATCAAATTGAAGTTTACAACGTTAAGTTTAGGGGATCGACTAGAAACGGCCAAAAATTGCTGGAGTATATATATATCCACTAAGGGTTTTAGTCCGTTAACTTTTAAAGGATCGGCTAGAGATGGCCTTATGCCTTGTTTATTTTAGTTCTTCACAATGTGATGCTCTATATGTGCAACTATTTGCCATGCAGTTCAATTTCATCAATTACAGTTTCAACAATACCACTATGAATTACGATATTTGGTTGCTGTTAAGGATGTTGCAGTTAACATGCCTTTTCGTTTTTTTAACAATAACTAGTGTACTTTAGACCTGCACAATACCAATTTGAATGACTATTTGCTTGTTTTTAAATGTTATGCCTGATGCAGTTAACACACCTTTCCACTTCTTGTTTTGCTTAACTAGCGTGCTTAAACCTGCACACTGAAGCTATCATTTGTAGATTATGTTATCTACCATGGATATATTTGGTTGATGTTTAGCCTGTTGTGCTTAACATGCCTTTATATGTACTCATACAGGACATATTGAGAACAGTGTTGTTTTCCATCGAAGTTAGTTTCATCGCATTGCTTATATGTACTCACTGTTCAGGATATCAGTAGCTGGTACCATATAGCTTGGGGGCTGATAAGGGATTAATCGTCGAATCGGACATTTCACTGAATATATCTGTAACCCATTTATCAGTAGGTTAACCAGGGCCATATTTAATATATCTGAGGCTACATAGCAACATGCATTGTACTGAATGACTAAATATGCAATCCCAGGCTACATAGCAACAAGGAAGAGTGTTACCTTAATGTTCTGATGATGTCTAGATATACATGTAATAAAATCTTATATAATGGGGTGGAGGGAGTGTTGTACTACATCATTTTGAAATTGTTGTTTAGCTTCTAATATTAACTTGGTGCTTTTAGGTACATATGTCATAGCCAAAGATCCACACTTCGACCCTTTCTGCGTATGGGGCAATGAGATATTCATGAACCAGCATCAAGTGAGGAAACTGATAAAGATTGTTATTAAAATGGGTCAAAAGATGTCAATCAAACTATTTATTTACACTTTATGCAAGACAACAGTGAACTACAGGATGGTAAGTAAGAACTTTGTAGCCTTCTTTTTACTGCCCATAATGAGTAGTGTTAGATGACAATGTCTGAATATTTTTTCCTTTGCAGTGGATCCTGAAGAAGTTTACTCAAGATTACCTCTCAAACTACATGATTGGCGGTCAGCCATCACAAGGGGTTGGACTAGAGCCGTGCGTGCCTTCTGCATCCAGGAGAGCACAATAGGGCCATTCCGCTTCACCTTGTTCAGTAACCAGAATGTATGTCGCCTCTTTCTTTACCATCTGTAATAGTACAAGTATAGAACCCTGGTTCATCATTCTTTATTTGGTGCTTATGTAATTCTTAAACATATGTACCTGTGAATCGAATAATGCATTGGTTGTTTGAACCTGATGGATATGAATAAAGCTATAGCCTACTTTCAAGTTCAAATTAGGTACAATTTTAAATAGCAGCAATTAAATTAAGGTGAAATTACGATGTGCAGGTCATTACGGCGCACACGGTCTATAAAGCACAGCGTGTGCGATATACATCATAATCCAACATGGTTCACAGAGAGGAAACATGTGTAACAATGCACACAGTTGCCGTTTGCAAAGCGTGCGTGATGTCAGACACTATCACAAACGGTGCGGGAAAACTAAATGTGTGTGATTGTCTACCTATCATACACGGTTTACAATCATGAACTGTTTGTGATGTGCCAGGCATCGTAAACATAGAGCCAGTTTGGTACGTGCCTGGAATGTGCCTGGTTTTAGGTAAAACCACAAAACTCCGACTGCGATGGCAATGCGAGCACAAACGAGTAGCAAGGATGAAGCGTTTGGGATATTCGAGATATCAGAAACGGTTATATAGGGACAACTGTATGCATCAAGGCTCCCTATCCCCGATGGTTTCTGGGTCGTGTGGGAAGGACCCCCCTATCGCAGTCACTCACTAGGCGACGGTTCAGAACGCCGTCGCGGAAAGGGGTTAAAAACCGTTTGTATAGCACCTCGCTATACCAGTGATATGAGATGTTCCAAGAGTTGAAATTGGTATTTCAAGCTCATGCCCGTGTTGAGAGGTATGAGACCTCTGACAAGTTCTTTGCCTACAAGATGGAGGAGAATAGCTCAGCTAGTGAGCATGTGCTCAGAATGTCTGGGTGCTATAATCGCTTGAATCAAGTGGGAGTAAATCTTCCAGATAAGATAGTGATTCACAGAGTTCTCCAGTCACTATCACCAAGCTACTAGAGCTTTGTGATGAACTATAACATGCAAGGGATGGAGATGATCCCGGGGCTATTCGCGATGCTTAAGGCCGTGAAGGTAGAAATAAAGAAGGAGCATCAAGTGTTGATGGCTAACAAGACCACTGGTTTCAAGAAGGGCAAGGGCAAGAAGGGAAACTTCATGAATGGCAAGCCAGTTGCCGCTCCAGTGAAAAAACCCAAGGTTGAACCCAAACCCGAGACTAAGTGCTTCTATTGTAAGGGGAACGGTCACTGGTAGTGGAACTGCCCCAAATACTTGGTAGATAAGAAGGCTGGCAACTTCAACAAAAGTATATTTGATATACGTGTTATTGCTGTGTACCTTACTAGTACTCCTAGTAGCACCTGGGTATTAGATACCGGTTCAGTTGCTAATATTGGTAACTCGAAACAAAAGCTGCGGAATAAACGGAGACTAGCTAAGGGCGAGGTGACAATGTGTGTTGGAAGTGTTTCCAAGGTTCATGTGATCACCATCGCACGCTCCCTCTACCTTCGGGATTAGTGTTAAACCTAGATAAATGTTATTTGGTGTCTGCGTTGAGCATGAACATGATGAGATCATGTTTATTGTAATGTGGTTATTCATTTAAGTCAGAGAATAATGGTTATTCTGTTTACATGAATAATACCTTCTATGGTCATGCACCCAATGTGAATGGTTTATTGAATCTCAATCGTAGTGATACACATGTTCATAATATTGATGCCAAAAAGATGCAAAGTTAATAATGATAGTACCACATACTTGTGGCACTGCTGCTTAAGTCATATTGGTGTAAAGCACATGAAGAAACTCCATGCTGATGGACTTTTGGAGTCACTTGATTTTGAATCACTTGACACATGTGAACCATGCCTCATTGGCAAGATGACTAAAACCCCATTTTCCGGAACAATGGAACGGGCAAGTGACTTGATGGAAATCATACATGTTGATGTGTGCGGTCTGATGAGTGTTGACGCGTGTAGTAGATATCGTTATTTCCTCACCTTCACCGATGATTTGAGTAGATATGGGTATATTTACTTAATAAAGCATAAGTCTGAAACATTTGAAATGTTCAAGCAATTTCCGAGTGAAGTTGAGAATCATCGTAACAAGAAGATTAAATTCCTACGATCCGATCGAGGGGGAGAATATCTGAGTCATGAGTTTGGCAATCACTTAAGACAATGTGGAATTGTTTCACAGTTGACGCCACCTGGAACACCACAGCGTAATGGTGTGTCCAAACATCGTAATCGTACCTTATTGGATATGGTGCATTCTATGATGTCTATTGCCGATCTACCACTATCATTTTGGGGTTATGCATTAGAGACAACTACATTCACTTTAAATAGGGCACCATCTAAGTCCGTGGAGACGACACCGTATGAACTGTGGTTTGGCAAGAAACCTAAGTTGTCGTTTCTTAAGGTTTGGGGCTGCGATGCTTATGTCAAAAGGCTTCAGCCGGAAAAGCTCAAACCCAAAGCAGACAAATGCGTCTTCATAGGATACCCCAAAAGAGACGGTTGGGTATACCTTCTATCTTAGATCCGAGGGCAAAGTGTTTGTCGCTAAGAATGGGTCCTTTCTCGAGAAAGAGTTTCTCTCGAAAGAATTCAGTGGGAGGAAGATAGAACTTGATGAGGTTGTTGAACCTTTACTTCAACCAGAGAGTAGCACAGCACAGAAAGATGTTTCTGTGGCACCTACGTCAATTGAAGAGGAAGCTAATGATGATGATCATGAAGCTTCGGATCAAGTTACTATCGAACCTTGTAGGTCGACAAGGGTACGTACAGCTTCTGAGTTGTATGGTTACCCTGTCTTATAGGTCATGTTGTTGGACAATGGTGAAACTACGAGCTATGGAGAAGCGATGGTGGGCCTGGATTCCAACAAATGGCTAGGAGCCATGAAATCCGAGATAGGATCCATGTATGAGAACAAAGTATGGACTTTGGTGGACTTGCCCGATGATCGGCAAGCCCTTGAGAATAAATGGATCTTTAAGAAGAAGACAGACGCTAATGGTAATGTCACCATTTATGAAGCTCGACTTGTCGCAAAGAAGTTTCCGAAAAGTTCAAGGAGTTGACTATGATGAGACTTTCTCACTCATAGCGATGCTAAAGTCTGTTGGAATTATGTTAGTAGTTGCTGCATTTTCAGTTATGAAATCTGGCAGATGGATGTCAAAACAAAGTTTCCTTGACAGTTTCCGTGAGGAAAGGTTGTATGTGATACAACCAAAAGGTTTTGTCAATCCTAAGGATGCTAAAAGGTATGCAAGCTCCAGTGATCCTTCTATGGACTGGAGCAAGCATCTCGGAGTTGGAACATACGCTTTGATGAGGTGATCAAAGCTTTTGGGTTTATACAAAGTTTGCAAGAAACTTGTATTTACAAGAAAGTGAGTGGGAGCACTACAACATTTCTGATAAGTATATGTGGATGACATATTGTTGATCGGAAATGATGTAGAATTTCTGGAAAGCATAAAGGGTTGTTTGAAAGGAGTTTTTCAAAGGAAGACCTGGGTAAAGCTGCTTACATATTGGGCAACAAGATCTATAAAGATAGATCAAGACGCCTGATAAGACTTTCACAGAGCACACGCCTTGACATGATTTTGAAGGAGTTCAAAATGGATCAGTCAAAGAAGGAGTTCTTGCCTGAGTTGTAAGGCGTGAAGTTGAGTAAGACTCAAAGCTCGACCACGGCAGAAGAAAGAAAAAGGATGAAGGTAGTCCCCTAGGCTCGATATGGTATGACATGTTGTGTACCGCACCTGATGTGTGCCTTGCCACGTGTCTGGCAAGGGGGTACAAAAGTGATCCAGGAGTGGATCACTAGACAGCGGTCAAAATTATCCTTAGAGGAGTAAGGAAATGTTTCTCGGTTATGGAGGTGATAAAGAGTTCGGCGTAAAGGGTTACGTTGATGCAAGCTTTAACACCAATCTGGATGAGTCTCAGTAGCAAACCGGATACGTATAGTGGAGCAGCCATTTGGAATAGCTCTAAGTGGAGCAGGGTAGCAGCATCTACAATATAACAAAGAGATTTGCGAAGTACATGCGGATCTAAATGTTGCAGAACCTCTCTCACAAGCATAACATGATCGAACCCCAGAACTCATTGGGTGTTAATCACATGGTGATGTGAACTAGATTATTGACTCTAGTGCAAGTGGGAGACTGTTGGAAATATGCCCTAGAGGCAATAATAAATTGGTTATTATCATATTTCGCTATTCATGATAATCGTTTATTATCCATGCTAGAATTGTATTGATCGGAAACTCAGATACATGTGTGGATACATAGACAACAATGTGTCCCTAGTGAGCCTCTACTAGACTTGCTCGTTGACCAAAGATGGCTATGGTTTCCTAGCCATAGACATGAGTTCTCATTTGATAACGGGATCACATCATTAGGAGAATGATGTGATGGACAAGACCCAAACTATGAACGTAGCATATGATCGTATCAAGTTTATTCCTGTCGTTTTCTGCATGTCAAGTATATGTTCCTATGACAATGAGATCATGCAACTCACTGACACCGGAGGAGTACCTTGTGTGTACCAAACATCGCAACGTAACTGGGTGACTATAAGGTGCTCTACAGGTATCTCTGAGGGTGTCTGTTGAGTTGGCATGGATCAAGACTGGGATTTGTCACTCCATATGACGGAGAGGTATCTCAGGGCCCACTCGGTAATACAACATCACAAGAAGCTTGCAAGCAATGTGACTAATGAGTTAGCCACGGGATCTTGTATTATAGAACGAGTAAAGAGACTTGCCGGTAACAAGATTGAACTAGGTATGGAGATACCGACGATCGAATCTCGGGCAAGTAACATACCGACAGACAAAGGGAACTGCATACGGGATTAGCTGAATCCTTGACATCAAGGTTCGACCGATAAGATCTTCGTAGAATATGTGGGAACCAATATGGACATCCAGGTCCCACTATTGGTTATTGACCGTAGAGGTGTCTCGGTCATGTCTGCATAGTTCTCGAACCCGCAGGGTCTACACACTTAACGTTTGGTGATGATAGAAGTATAGTTGAGTCATTATGGTGGTTACCGAAGGTTGTTCGGAGTCCTGGATGAGATCCCGGACATGACGAGGAACTCCGGAATGGTCCGGAGGTGAGGATTGATATATTGGACGAAGGGTATTGGAGTCCGGAATTGTTCTGGGGGTACCGGGTGATGACCAGCATGACCGAAAGGGGTTTCGGGGGGCCCCGGCAAGTGTTGGGGGGCTCATGGGCCAAGGGGAGGGGGCACACCAGCCCACTAAGGGGTTGTGCGCCCCCCTCACCCCATCCCACGTAACCAGGAGAGGTGGGGCGCCCCATCTAGGGTTCCCTCCACCAGGCTTGGGGGGCAAGCCACCCTAGGGTTTCCCTAGGGGGCGCCTCCATCTGCCTTGGCCGCCGCCCCCCCTAGGGGAAACCCTAGGGCGCCCCCTCCTCATCCCTTCCCCCTATACATATAGGGGTAGAGAGAGGGCAGCTACACCCCATCTATACCATGGCGCTGCCCTCCCTCTCCCTCGTAGTCCTTCTTCTTCTCTGTGAGGCTTGGCGAAGCCCTGCTGAGATTTCTCCACCACCACCGCCATCACGTCGTCGTGCTGCCGGAGGACTCGAGCTACTACTTCACCATCGCTCACTGGATCGAGGAGGTGAAGGCGTCATCAAGCCGTACGTGTGTTGAACGCAGAGGTGCCGTCCGTTCGGCACTTGGATCGGGAGTTCGCGGGACGGGTCGTGATTGGATCGCGAAGACGTTCGACTACATCAACCGCGTTTCTTAACACTTCCACTTAGCGATCTACAAGGGTATGTAGATGCAATCCCTCCTCTCGTAGATGTTCATCTCCTAGATTGATCTTGGTGAGCGTAGGAAAATTTTTGTTTCCCATGCAACGTTCCCCAACAGATTATTGTAGCATGTTTATCGGGGTGTTATAGTCTGCCTCTGCAGTATATGGTGGCGGACGGGTGGAACCTCTTTCCACTGCTCCTGGAGGCACCAAGGGCATCAAGCCCTCTGTCTTGATCAGATGGGGCTCCAAGGTTCAGTCCCATCTTCCCTTTGCTCCCCCTCACTGCGCAGTTTCTCTCCTATCTATCGAGATTTACTATGTCTCTCTACTGCTATTCTACTTAATATTGTTCTTGGAGTATCAAAGGCAGTTGCTTTACTGGTGAACATGTGTAGGAGGATTTGTGGTTTAGCATTATTATACCTCTGTAAATACATGTATAGGAGTATTCTTTTAGCTTTGCACAATCAATGAGGCCATCAAAGCTAATTGCCTTACTGGTGAACATGTATAGGAGGATTCACTATTAGACCTCTGTACATACATATTTGCTCTGTGCTATAAAAAACACTCCTTTGGTGGTGAGAATAAAAAGGAAGAAATTTGCTACTCGAAATAAAATTTAATTGGGTGAACCGTAGAAGCCGACCTTGTTAGAGAAAGGTTGAGAACCCACTCTTTCTTTCTTGCAGGATCGAGAAGATTGTGACTTTGAAACCTTTTAGATGTACACAAAGAAAGCAGATTGTGCTTGTAGATAATGATGGTGAGAAGGTCAAATTTATGGTATGGGGAGACTGGTTTCACATATTGTACTTGTACAGAAAGAGAGCACAATATGTTTCTTTTCAGAGGATAACTTTTGCCAGCCATTGTGTTGCTTGCAAGCAGAATCACTGGTACAGCGAGGTGCTATACAAACGGTTTTTAACCCCTTTCCGCGACGGTGTTTTGAACCATCGCCAAGTGAGTGACTGCGATAGGGGGGTCCTTCACACATGACCCAGAAACTGTCGGGGATAGGGAGCCTTGATGCATACAGCTGTCCCTATAAAACTGTTTCTGATATCTCGAATATCCAAAATGCTTCATCCTTGCAATTCGTTTGTGCTCGCATTGCCATCGCAGTCGGTATTCTGTGGTGCTATGTTTATGATGTGCAACCCATCACAAATAGTTCACGATTATAGAACGTGTACGATAAGCAGACAATCACACACATTTACTTTTCCTCGACTGTATGCGATTCGATGTAAGAGCGCGTACAGTTGTCCCTATAAAACTGTATGCGAAGCTTGAATACATCCCACACGATTCATCCGTCGTACCCGCACCGGATGAAGACCTATCGCATGCGTTCTTCAATGACCAAATGTTTGCGATGCGCACAACATCATAAACAGTCCATAATTGCCAAGCGTGTGTGATAAGGTGACATTCGCAAACATTTAATAAGAAGGAACTGTGTGCGATGTTGTTGTTAATTGCACACGTTTTTTCTTGCTTGACTGTGTGTGCAGTAGAGATTGATCACACACGTAGTGGATCCGAGAAACGTGTCTGATCTCCACGTCTATCGCAGACGCTACGCTTTCGCAAACCGTGTGCAGTGTAATCCCTAATTTATCCCTAATTAATCCCTATTTTAATCCCTGCATTTAAAAATCATAGATTTTGAATTTGAAAGTAGGCAATCACTTATTTCATATCGAATCATGTTTATTACAAATATAGGTTCAACCACGAATGCATAATTCGATGCACATGTAGATATACTAAAGAACTACAGAAGCACCAAGTAAAGAATGATGAACCACAGTTGTACTAAAGACTATAAAGACAGAGGCGAAAGACATTCTGGTTGCTGGAGAAGGTGAAGCGGAATGCCCATATTGTGCCCTCCTCCATGCGTAATGCGCGCACGACTCTAGGCCAACCCCTTGTGATGGCTGCCCGTCCATCCTTCACTGTCTTCATTAGGACTTCTCGATGGTCATTGTAGTCTGGATGAAATACTTTAACCTTCATTGTGTGTCCACTAATCATGTACTTTGCGAGGTAATCTTGAGTAAACTGCTTCGGGAACCACTGCAAACAAAAAAGATTTAGACATTGTTGTCTAACAACTCATTATGGGCAATAAAAAGAGAAGGCTGCAGAGTTTGTAGTTACCATCCTACAGCTCACTGTTTTGTTGGATAGAGTGTAAACAAATAATTTGCTTGCCACCGTTCGTATCTTTTTGCTAATAATCATTATCAGTTTCCTCACTTGATGCTTGTTCATGAATATCTCATTGCCCCATATGCAAAAAGGGTCGATGCGTGGATCCTTGCCAAGGGCATATGTACCTACAAGCAACAAGTCAATATTAGAAGCTAACAAGTGTCCAGGCCTGGATCTATACGCACTACATTATGGAACGACGGGGGGAGTACAAGCCGAGGGATGAAACTAACCTCGGCGGAAAATGGTGGCCACTCCCGTTGTTGTCCTACATAAGTAGTGGAAAGGCATGATAAGTACAGCAACCTTAACATCAAACAAATATAGCAAAGGTAAACAACATCATCTACAAATGATAGCTTGAATGTGTTGGTTTCAGCATGTTGTTAAAGCAGATATAAAATGGAATGGAATGTTACCTACAACAGGCTTAACAGCCATCAAATATTGCAATTCAAACGGGTATTGTTGAAAATGAATAGAACGTAGGTCATGCTTAAACATCACACTCGATAAATGTGTAAAACTTAAATAAAGGGCATGTGTTAACTACACCAGGTATAACTGGAACCAAATATAGTCGTTCAAACTGGTATTGATGCAATCGAGCGGCACAGTTCCGACTTGCACAGAATGAACATCACATTGTGAATGACTGAAATAAACAAGGCATAAATGATCAGTATAACAACCAAATATAGCCATTGAAAACTGGACAGAGTCTCACTGCAACCAACCTAACAAGCAAATACAGATAAATAGGGCATATGCTTGAAAACTGGACAAATGCTCACTGCAACCAACCTAACAAGCAAATACAGATAAACAAGGCATCTGCTTGAAAACTAGACAAATGCTCACTGCAACTAACCTAACAACCAAATACAGATAAACAAGGCATCAGCTTGATAACTGGACAAATGCTCACTGCAACCAACCTAACAACCAAATACAGATAAACAAGGCATCTGCTTGATAACTGGACAAATGCTCACTGCAACCAACCTAACAACCAAATACAGATAAACAAGGCATCTGCTTGATAACTGGACAAATGCTCACTGCAACCAACCTAACAACCAAATACAGATAAACAAGGCATCTACTCACTATAAACAACCAAATATAGCCATTCGTGAAACTGAAGTCGACAATTCATACTTAAACATCACATAGCCCTATTGAACATTACATTTTTGCATAACTGAAATAATTAAACACGGCACAGTTAAAACACCGCATGGCAAAAGCTACTACAACAAAGGGTACGGGTTGGCAAGCTAGAAAAGGTAAGATTTGCTGATAGGATGTCGCCTCACATGTCATGGACGGGATCCTTCCAGTTGGAAGAGCACAGACCCATGGTGCGCTCTCTGCTGTCACAGATGGGTTGTTTCACCATAGAAGAACCTTTGTGGGTGCCCTCCTCGTGGTCGTGGTCGATGAGATATGACTTGGCAATTGAGGATCCCAAGCCGCCGCCATAGAACGTGTCCTTCAGAAATGACAAAATGGGCTCGGTGGCGTACAAGGATCGCAGATCCTTGACCGCGTGGCGGAGGAGATCAGCGGCAGGGGCGTCGAAGAGATCGACGGCGGTTGAACCAGAGGGGTTGGGGATGGACCACTTAACATGTGACATGGCCCGCGTGAAGCCGTCGTTGTCGACGAGCTTGATGTTGTAGCCAGCTTTCCTGAGATACAGTAATACGCTAGCCCGCTGACGTGAAGCCTTCGGCATGGCAACGTAGTCAACGTCTTTGCCGGCTTCCGCAGCGAGGTGTTGCTCCGGGATCGACAGGTCGGGGCGAACGGCGGCCACCTCACCAATGTCCGCCGGAGAGGCCATGATAAACCTCTTCTTGGCCGAACGCTCATCGGGCTCCCCGGGATACGCGGTCGGGCTTAGGCTGCGACATTCTGGAGCAGGGGATGTGGATCTGGCGGGGAGGGACACCGCATGCCTCATCTAAAAAGTCAGGGGCGTGGGGCAATGGTATGGGAATCGCTGGGTAACCTGAACTTTATTATCTAAGCTAGGAGGAACGGGCAGACCGACAGGGGTTGGTGGCGCCGCCGCCAGTGGCGGCAGCGAGCTAGGGTTCGAGGGGGGGCGGGGGGGTGTTTGAGGATATGCTGCGGCTACTGAAAATTTTAGTAATGGTGGGTAGAGATGGTGGTGGATGAGGGAGGGTGACGGTTCATATGCCTCGGCTACTGCAATTTTACTATAAGGTCGCTCCTGGAGGAGTGGGGGCGACAGTTGAAGTACGGCGGCTACTAAAATTTGGGTAAAGGAATTGATGCGGGGCAGGAGTACCCAAGATCGCACACGGTCCAATAAGAATATGCGTGTATGATAATAAGGAAAAGCAGCGGAACCGCCGATTTTTGCAACGCTCATGGCGGGTAGTTTGTTTTTAGATTTCTAGCTAGCTGGTCTATCGCACACGGTTCGTCCTAATTTTTAGATGCAGACATGGAATTCAATCTAAATAAACTACCCGCATTTAGCTTGCACAGGTGGTGATTTTACAGCGCACTAGCATCGCACACGGTTAAGCCAGTACCGCTCCACCTTTGCTCGTGCTTGCGCAGTCATGGGGATTCACAGCGCACTTGCATCACACACGGTTAAGCCAGTACACCTGTGTCCGTTGAGCGTCATCCTAGTCTTTGCAACAAAAAAATGTTAGAGAGGGTCAGAAGACAGCCACACCAGCATGTGGCCCAAATATATATGAGTGAAAAGGGTGGTCTGTGATGTTCAAAATTCCAATGCACAACTTTGACCGCGTGGTCCCACGGTTGGGCGCGTCGTCGAAGATCGATGAGAGGGGCCAGAAGTCAAGAACCACCTGGAAGTGACCAAATATATGTAGGAACATAGGGTGTGATGTTTAAAACTTTAAATACACAATGCAAAACTTTGGTGGCACCTGCCTCGCAAACCCGAAAGCACCCTTGGATATATCTATAATGACATAATGTCATAGCTACCTAGCTAGGGTGCTTGACCCAGCTCCCACTTCGTGTCAGCGGGGCGGATGCACGTAATGATACTTTGGTCATACATGCATGTCGCCATGACCTACCATAAGACGGACCAGTGAATCTATCACTTGGTCAAATGACAACTATTGTTGTCGATAAAAAATGGATAGAATATATATATAAACTGCTTGGGCCAATAGATTGAACCATCATAAAAATCACACGAGAGGGACCACAAAACCAGCACCGCCTGCATGCGGCCCAAAATGATGTACGTTGGAAGGGGTGATGTGTGTTTTCAATATCGAATAATGTACAATTTAGATGTGGCGCCTGCCTCTCGATACATACAACAACCATGAAAGCCATGTAGTTAAGGACGAGATACGCAGGGTACGGTGTTGGTCGAACCCAGCAATCCGAGCATGTGGGAGGGAATCCTGACAACACATGAGCTTGAGCTTTGGTTGAACGACATGTGACGGTGACCGGCCCTAACATGAACTAGGAGGAATCCATTCATGGCCAACACATACCCCTCGTTATCGGTCAAAGGGATGGTATATATACACTCGGGAAGCCCACAGATATGCATGTCGTCACAAAAAAAACGCACAAGGGAGACGTGGTCAATCAGAGACCCCCTAAACACTGCATGCGGCCCAAAAATATGTATGGGTACGGTGGTGTGTGATGTGTTCAAATCCCGAATGCACAACTTCGATGGGGCACCAACTACATTACAAACCGAACACCGTACCCGACCCCAAGCTAGGTTCAATACATATGATGTCGGTTCTCCAACTTTGAGGCGGGGGGGTGTCGTCCAACACATGCGCTCAAATTTTATTTGGTCTAACATGGCACACATAGCAATAGGAAACCATCATGGTCAAACCCTTCTCGTATGTTGGGTCAAAGGGATAGATTGTGTGGGCCCCCCGCGTTATCGATCAAGGATGATATATATATAAATATACCTCGGGGAGCCCACATATATGTGTGGCGTCTATAAACCACACAAGGGAGACATGCATGCTCGATCAAAACACCCGGCCCCCTATACCATGCATGCGGCCCAAAAAAATGTATGGGTCTGGTGTGTGATTCATTCAAATCCCGAAAGCACAAGTTCGATGGGGCACCAACTACATCAGTAGCATTACAAACTGAACATCGTACCCCCGCGGACAGGTTGAAGACGTATGATGTCGGGAATGCAACTTCGAGGCGGGTGGGGGGGTAGGGGCCGGGTGCCATCCAACGCATGTGCTGAAACTTGATTTGCTCTAACATATCACACGGAGCAAAGAGTAAACCCTTCTCATGCATTGGGTCAAAGGGATAATTTGTGTGGGCCTACAGATGTTGATCATTCTTTGATTTTTTAGAACAAAAAATAACCAATAAAAAACATAGTCTGCAAATTAGCAAAACAAGGATCCCAAGGTTTATATAATCGTCATGACAGGTCACTATAGAGACATTTATCTCTATAATGACCGTATCATAGCGTTTAAATGAAGTTTGAGATATGCAACTTCCCATCGGGTCACCCATCCTTAGACTACTCCAGCCCAAGCATGCTTAACTTCTGCGTTCTATTCGACTAGGCTAGCGGATGGGAAGCCGCCCCTTGCTGATAAGAATTGCCTCCTTGCCTTTAAGGTGTTTCACGTTGGTCACCCTATGGGACCTACTCCCTACTATCACACACGTTTGTGCTTTTAGAAACTATGTGCAATAATTACATGGCCGGTGTGTCGCCGCCTAGCCTTCTATGAGCACTGACACTGGCAGCGGGAAAACAATGGGAGAAGAGGCGGGAAACCGATGGGAGGAGTGGCGGGAAACGGTAGCTTGTTTGGATATATAACAACATTAATATGGAAAACTTTTTTAACATGAATATGGAAAACTTAGTAGAGAAGGAAGTGTGAGCTAGCACGACGCATGCGCACAGTGCTTACCCATATAAATAAAATCACAACCGGAACAGCATGTGTTGTCGAAAGGGATGAGGATTGACGTTCGATCTGGGAGCATCCGACGGTGCAGGCGTACGATCCGTGGGGTTTGGGTTCTGGCCAATCAGAACGCATGACTCAGATCGCGCGCGCATCAGGGGGGCATCGGCCACGGTTTGGTAGGCACACGGCTTTCGTGAGTGAATCGTGTGCTATTTGAAAACATTTCGTGAGAATCTCGGTTTTTAAATCCCCGTAAATCCAAAACTCACCCGAAAATCGTGAAACTTGGCATGGTGTCACGACATGGCACATATATGTTGAGGAAATTTTTTTGTCCATTTTGGGGCAAGTTTTATTACAAGCCTCTTACAAACCGAAGCTTCTCTCAAGAAGCCTCGTGGTTCCGATAGGGAAACGTGTCCCCCTTGTGGGTGAAACGATAATCACTGCCTCTTTTCGCCTTGTATTTTCTTCTACAGGCAACATGGAACGACAGGATATCCGTGCTGAAATTTAAAATTACTCAGGGTTCGTTTGGCCTTTTTTTTACATTAATTGAGTTTCCTAGGCATTTGATGTCCATAATTCAAATCTGAACTACAAATACATGCTCCAGTTCACCAAAATGGCTAGAAAAATCATACATGTGTCCTTGGGTGCATGTTTAGGTCCCATGCAAGGAATGGGAATGAATTACAACCGTACCGGCGTCCTAGCTCATCCTCAAACATTTGGAATCTCGGTTTTTAAATCCCCGTAAATCCAAAACTCACCAGAAAGTCATGAAAGTTGGCATGGTGTCACGTCATGGCACATATATGTCGTGGTAAAAACATTGTCCAATTTGGGCCAAGCTTTATTACAAACCGGAGCCTGTCGCAAGAACCCTCATGGTTTCGATAGGGAAACGTGTCCCCTTGTGGGTGAAACGATAATCGCTCCCTCTTCTAGCCTTGTATTTTCTTCTACATGCAACATGGAACAACGGGAGATTCGCGCTGAACTTTGAAATTATTCAGGGTTCGTTTGACCTTTTTTATTCATTAATTAAGTTTTCTAGGCATTTAATGTCCATAATTCAAATATGAACTACAAATACATGCTCCAGTGCACCAAAATGGCTAGAAAATTGTACATGTGTCCTTGGGGTGCATGTTTAGGTCCCATGGAAGGAATGGGAATGAATTCGACCATCTCAGCGTCCTGGCTCGGCCTCAAACATTGCGAATCTCAGTTTTTAAATCTCCATAAATCCAAAACTCACCAGACAATCATGAAACTTGGCATGGTGTCACTACATGGCACATATATGTCGTGGTAAAAAAATTGTCCAATTTGGGCCAAGCTATACTACAAGCCTCTTACAAACCGAAGCTTCTCGTAACCCTCGTGGTTCCAGTAGGAAACATGCCCCTCTTGTGGGCGAAACGATAATCGCTGCCTCTTCTCGCCTTAAATTTTGTTTTCTACAGGCAACATAGAATAACAGGAGTGTCATGCTGAAATTTAAAACTGTTTAGGGTTCGTTTGGCCATTTTATATATTAATTGAGTTTTTTAGGCATTTAATGCAGTCCATAATTCAAATTTGAACTACAAGCACATGCTCCAGTGAAGCAAAATGGGTGGAAAATCGTACATGTGTCATTGGGTGCATGTTTAGCACTCATTGAAGGAATGGGAATGAATTACAAACGTCTCGTCGTCCTGAAACATTGAGAATCTCGGTTTTTAAATCCCAGTAAATCGAAAACTCACCCAAAAAACATGAAAATTGGCATGGTTTCATGACATGGCACATATATGTCATGGTAAAAAAATCGTCTAGTTTGAGACAAGGCGCACACATTAATAGCCAACGAAGTCCTTTTGAAACAAATAGCTGACACGTTAATATCGCAAACGGTTGTATTATATGAACCGTGTGTTCCCGTAACCATTTAAGTGCGGCCACGCGTCCCTCTTTTCTTATGGGATAGTACTACCTCCGTCCTCGTTCATTGGTCATCTTTGTATTTTGTGCCAAAATTTAACCATACTCGGTGGCGTGCGTGCAGCTGTTTGATTAGACGGGACGAGCCTGAGAAGTCCGCCGTGCAGGCTCGACGGGACGCGTGCATCTTGTCCACCTCGTAGGCTCGATGGGACACGTGCGATCAGCAAGGCCGCCCATGCTCACCAGGAAGCGAGCTCTTTGACCTTTGTTCACTAGCCGCCCGCCTCGTTCACAACTTCTCCATTAATGGCGGCCAAGCCACTGTTTAACACGCGGTTAATTAAAGCACCTGGACGGAGGGTGTTTGCTTGTGATCCCATGTCCCCTCTCAACATTAGCATTTGCTTTGTTCGTGTTTTCAACTCGTATTCCGGATAATTTAAAATGCCACATAGGGCAACGGATAATACTACGACAAATAAAATGGCAACGGATAATATGACGACAAATAAAATGGCAACGGATAATACGACGACAAATTTACAATGGCACGGATAATAATTGTCTTACATATTCCGGATAATTTTAAATGCCACATGCGGCAAAGCCCGGAAGACACGGGGGCAAGATAAGAAGAAAATCGCAGACAACGATCTGGGTCACTACTGTCTCCACTCCTCGATGGATCGCTGGGCGACGACATCCTCCAGCTCCTTCTTCAATTCCTCACGACTTTGCTTGACAGCAGCCACGGATTCCTCCACCTCCTGCTCGCGCTTGATCCGGAGCTTCTTCAAGTCACCCATCAGTTCCTCGATGACCGCTTTTAGCGTCATCCCCGAGGCACTGCTCTGCTCATGCAGCATCTTTTGGCCGGCGGCCTCCTCCTCCTTCTCGGCGAGCGCCTTGAGGAGCTTTGCATTGTCACCCATGAGTTGTTCGATGAGGCCGGTCGCCTTCTCAACAAAGGCATCACTGATCTCGAGCAGCTTCATCAAGCTGTCGACCAGCTCCTGCTGCTTAATGAGGCCAGCGAGAATGTCATCATCGCTGGCCAAGGACTTCAGCAACGCCAGCTCGTCGCGATCGCCGATGCAGCGAGTGCGCTTGTGAGAGCCCTCGCGTGCCGATGGGAGCTCGTTCAAGGGCTCCACGGCGCGCCGGGACATCTCTGCTGCGGCTGCCGCATAGCAGCGGGACCTCTCTAGTGCCTTCACGGCCTTGGTCTTTGCTCCCTGGTTATATGTCCACCCGAAACTCCTCCTACCGGTCATGGCGGAACGACTTGACAGGAAAGACCAGTTTTGTGGGTGGTGAGGAGAGGAACTGTGAAGTAATTTTTCAGTGGGTAGTTTTTATAGCCCGGTGCTAGGTGTGAACACATATTGGCTTGATTGGTGTGAACAGATTTGCAATTACTTATTGCGTTGTAATCTGCAATGTGACGAGAAACAAGGTCAAAATTTATTGATGGCTCATCGCAAACAGTTCTTTTGGATCAACCGTATGCCACGCATCAGAACCCGAAACGGTCCCCGGATGGCGTACGTCAGCCCGCGTTCTCGGATGTACGTGTACGTGTCTGCCCACTATCACACACGGTCAAGATATCACCATCGTGTCCGATGGATGCATCGTCGTGCCTGCCACGGGGTGCCAGAAGGTTGACCACGTGGTTGCTCGCCATTGAGGCAGCCGCGGCGCGCTCTGATCGCGTTCGTCCGCGTGTTTTGCTCGTCATTGAGGTGGCCGCGGCTCGCTTTGCTCGTGTCCGTCCGCGCGTTTTGCTCGCCATTGGGGCGGCCGCGGCACGCTCCGCTCTGGCGTCCATGTGCGCTCTCTGCTCGCCGTTTAGGCAAATTTACAATGGCAACAATTAATAATTGTCTTACATATTCAGGATAATTTAAAATGCCACATGCGGCAACGCCCAAAACACTCACGGCCTACATATGCATACAATTATAATAAAATATAGGCTAAAAGGCTGAGCTGGCGGCCTTCCGACGATGGTCTTCTCGGACTCCATGATCAGCATAGCACCCTTGCGGTCGTTCATTCCAAGTGTCTCGACCCGCCTCCGCCTACGGAGCTACTGGCGCTGGGAGGCTCCTGGGGCTGCTGGGCCTCTTCTAGAAGAGCTTGACAGCATGCAATCGCGCGCATGATATCTCCGCGGAACCGCTCCATTTCCATGTCTCTGGCCTGGTAGCAAATTCCGTCCATCACCTGCATCCTCAAGATACCACGTTGGCGATGTTCTACTTCGTCGGGGACGTCAACTCCGCCAAGGATGCACTCGAGCCTGGCCACCACATCATCGGGATCGAGGTTGGCATGGCCGCCGCCGGCAATGATGAAGCCGCAGGGTGGCTGTCTCTTAACTGAATCGCAGAGGTCCTCTGCCCATTCCTTGCGGGGCATCAGGCTCTCGATGAGCACTGGTGACGGCGGCTCTTCGGGTGGGTCATCGATCATGCCGTCGAGCAGCTCTGGATCTTTTGCACGGTGGATGGCAAACTGCTCATCACACTTCCTCTGCAATATGTCGATTGTGCACCCAAGGACTGTCACGCTGATATCGCTGCCGATGGGCCATGGTGCCTGCACCGGCCGATGAAGCTCTTGCTCCCCGACTTGCTCCAGCTCGTTCTCCTCATTGAAGATGTAACGCAGGTAGGGGTCGACGTCGAAGCTTTGGTCGTTGCCTGGCATGCTTGGAATAACTAATGATAGATGGGTGAGGACTAGATCTGCGCACAGTGTCGCGACGGTGCATTGCCGCCTGGGTTATATGCAGCAAGCCATTAGCTGGTGGCGGGAAACCGATGAGGGAAGAGGCAGAGATTTTACAATTCACACATGTGGAGCGCGGGAAGACTAAGTGGAGCACACAACCCGAATACCGTATGCAGTGCCATGTGTTATCTATCACACACATGTCAACATAAGGAAATGTATGTGTAACTTACTAATCATCGCACACGAGTACGCGCAGACGCATCATGTGCGATACTCCTAGCCACCGCAAGCAACTAGTTTGCATTTTTCAAAGTTTTTTGTACACACAGAATCGCACACGAATTAACTGCAGTAACCATCTGTGTTATAATTTCTCATCGCAAACAGTTCATCTGAGTGGGCTGTTTGCCGCGTATCACACACATCTTGTTTACACGAATCGTTTGTGTTCTTTTGGCTCATCGCAAACAGTTCATCTATGTGAACTGTATGCCGCATATCACACACATCTTGTTAAGTTGAACCGTTTTTGTTCTGTTCCCTAATCGAAAACAGTTCGTCCGAGTGAACCGTATGCCGTATATCACACACACCTTGATCTGGCTAACCGTTTCTGTTGCATTCCCTAATAGCAAACAGTTCATCTGAGCGAACTGTATGTCGTACATCGCACACACCTTGATATGGCTGCCCATTTCTGTTGTTCTGTCTCATCGCAAACAGTTCGTATGGATCAATCGTATGCCCTGCATCGCACAAGCAACTTAAATCTGAACCGTGTTTGATGTCTCCGCCATCGCAAACGTTTTGCATCTTTTTTGACGGTTTTTTTTACATCACCGTTTGCGATTAATGCATCGCACACAGTTTCATCAAAGGGTCTCTGATCGTAGTGTCGCGTTAGCAGCATCCTGCAGTAGTGAATACTTGTTGATTTAGTTCTCTCACCACTGATTCTACTGAAGATATAATTTATATTGAGTTATATATATTGTACCAATCCCAACGTTAGTATATGCAACCTAACATGTTGAGTTTACCGCAATGAAAACAAAAAGAATTTAATATTGCATACGGTGTTACATGCCGTAATATGTTTAGTTCCTGTTAGTTCTGTTTATTTGCATCTTGTGCTTTCCGTCCATCGAGACATGCAACATATGCAAAACCAGAAACTAGGTGCAATCTGATGATCCCTTGGTAGAACCTGCTTTGAGAAAATAGTACCCAATGCTCCAAGCTTTCCACTCTCTTTTGGTGATTATTTTGTGATTCTGTATATAAAGGGAAACTGTTTTTGGATCCCCCCTCCCTCCACCACACTCATCATGCAGTTTGTATTTTTGGGGAATACGCAAAGCTTGCATATCATTTCATTGATAGAAGAAGATAGAATGAGTACAGGAGGTAGTACAACACATGACACAAACGCAAGGGGCGTGAACATGGTGCCTGAAGCGGAAAGATGAGAGATGCTCGACCCAAACAAAGAAGAACACAGCTAAACTCTTCGACTAGAGAAGCTATCCAACTAACAACCAAACTACCAACATCTCCAAAACTAGCATCGAGGACGCCATGAGCAAAACAAAACAATGCCTTCACGAAGGAGAACGACACCGAGACGCCGTCTTCGTCCGATCCGGAAAACCGGTCCTTGGGTTTTCCCTGAACTCGAAGAGGGGCACAGAAAATGGCCATGGCAGCGCCTTCAAGAAGGGGACGACATCCGCGGATGTTGCTGCTGCCAGCATAAGCTGTAGGGATATATCTTGCACGTTTGAAACTATTATATTGCATGGATACCTATGCAGGTCGTTAGGTAGAGTTGGAGTTGGTTGTGTTGTACATCTCTGGTCTTACTTGTAGTTTGACTAAGGTACTGTTGTATTAATGCATTTTTGTCAATTCTGTATGGTTGTCTGGTTAAGAAGTCCACTATGTGCATGTTCGATATGAGATAATTATGTCTTAACTAGGATGACTCAAAAAAATTCTTAAGTGCGTCGTGCACGCTTACTAGTTTCTTGAAAGCAACTAGTCAAGGGTACCCCAGGAGCCTGATAACCCACAAGTATAGGGGATCGCAACAGTTTTTGAGGGTAGAGTATTCAACCCAAATTTATTGATTCGACACAAGGGGAGCCAGAGAATATTCGCAAGTATTAGCAGTTGAGTTGTTAATTCAACCACACCTGAAAGAATTAATATCTGCAGCAAAGTTTTTAGTAGCAAAGTAGTATGATAGTAACGGTAACAATGGCAATAGTAACAGTAGCAGTTTGTAGTGATTGTAACAGTAGCAGCAACGATAGTAACTTAGCAAAGATCAATATGTGAAAAGCTCGTAGGCATTGGATTAGCGATGGATAATTGTGTTGGATAATATTCATCATGTAGCAGTCATAACCTAGGAAAACACAGAACTAGCTCCAATTCATCCATGTAATGTAGGCATGTATTTCGTATATAGTCATATGTGCTTATGGAAAAGAACTTGCATGTCATCTTTTGTCCTACCCTCCCGTGGCAGCGGGGTCCATAAGAAAACTAAGGGATATTAAGGCCTCCTTTTAATAGAGAACCGGAACAAAGCATTAGCACTTAGTGAATACATGAACTCCTCAAACTACGTAATCACCAGAAAGAATCCCAATTATTGTCACCTTGGGGTATGCGGATCATAACTCGTAATAGGTGCATATAACTTGCAAGATAGGATCTAGAACAGATATATTCATGAAAACATAATAGGTTCAGATCTGAAATCATGGCACTCGGGCCCTAGTAACAAGCATTAAGCATAGCAAAGTCATAGCAACATCAATCTCAGAACATAGTGGATACTAGAGATCAAGCCCTAAGAAAATTAACTCGATTACATGATAAATCTCATCCAACCCATCACTGCTAAGCAAGCCTACGAAGGAATTACTCACTCCCGACGGTGAGCATCATGAAATTGGCGGTGAAGGAAGGTTGATGATGATGACGGCGACGGATTCCACCCTCCAGAGCCCCGAACGTACTCCAGATCAGCCCTCCCAATGAAGAACAGGAGGTGGCAGCGGCTCCATATCGTAAAACGCGATGAATCCTTCTCCTTGATTTTTTTTCTCCGCGAATAGGTATATATGGAGTTGGAGTTAGGGTTGCTGGAGGTCCAAGGGGCCCACAAGATCACCATGCGCGCCCTGGGGGGTGGGCGCGCCCCCTGAGCTTGTGGCTCCTAGGTGGCCCCCCTCTGGTATATGTTTCCGCTAGTATTTTTATATATTCCACAAAAATTCTCCGTAAATTTTCAGGTCAATCTGAGAACTTTGATTTCTGCACAAAAACAACACCATGGCAATTCTGCTGAAAACAGCGTCAGTCCGGGTTAGTTTCATTCAAATCATGCAAATTAGAGTTCAAAATAAGGGCAAAAGAGTTTGGAAAAGTAGATACGATGGAGACGTATCAGAGCCCCGCAAGGGTCATTTTTGTAGGCTGAGGGCACGCCAAGTGGTGCGTCCAGCCACCATCATGTGTCGTGTGTTGGGTGCTCCCTAAGGATTTTTTTTCTATACATGCTTTTAGATTTTAAATAGTTTTTTTTGTGGTTTTTCGGTTTTCGTCCGATTTTCCTAGGTTTTGGAGAGAAAAAAATTTGCACGAGAAGCACAGCTTCTCGAAAAGGGAAAAAACATGATTTTTTTTTTCTTCCAGAAGATGCACAGATTTGCTTCTAATGAAGGCACGGATTTGCTTTCGCGAGCTGTGCTTCTAGAAAATGAAAAAAATCATGATTTTTTTTTGCTTCCACAAGAAGCACAGCTCGAAAAGGGAAAAAAATGTGTTTGCTTTTTTTTCACGAGAAGCACAGACTTGCTTCTCGTGGAAGCACAGATTAGCTTCCGCCAAAAAGCACAATTGTCCTTCTCCGAAAGGGAAAAAGGTGAAAACAAAACCCGTGCTTCCGATGGGTTTTTTCTCTGTTTTTTGGGGAGTTTCGTTAAAAAAGGTCAACAAAACCTATGAAAATGGGATCTAATTTCGAAGATCTTGACACGAGAAATGGAATGGTGAAAACAGTTTGGGGCTTGGACGCACGGTTCAGATATAAAACGTTCTGAAAAAACGAATCTACGAAAAAAAGGTAAAACTCATAGGTTGCAGCAAGTATCAGCGCCTGAGAAGATGGGAGTGACCTTTGCAAGGGGAACGTTTTAATTAGGGATTTCATTTTTTCTTGGATTGACAAATCAGCAGGTACCTTATGATGCCTTCACGATGGGCGCGTCGCGTGGTGCGTCCAGCCTCCTGTCGTGTGTTGGACGTACTGGTGGAAATATAAAAAAATTGTTTTGGGGTTTTTCTAGGTTTTTTGAGTTCTTGGATTTTACTTGGTTTTCTCTTGGTTTTGAAGAAAAGAAAATTGTTTCTTTTTTTTCTCTACGTGAAGCACATCGTGTGAAAAACATAGTTGTTCTTCACGGTGAAAGCACAATTGTGCTTTTGCGTGAACCACGGTTGTGCTTCCCGAAAAATGAAAAAACATAGTTGTCCTTCACGGTGAAGCACAGTTGTGTTGTGCTTCGCAGAAAGTTAAAAGCACGGTTCTAGGTGGTGGGTTGGTCGAAAAATCCAACCTCTTCCGAGATTTCCGGATCCGCTCGTGTATCAAGACCTGGTTACCAGATATTGTGAGCTTCTGAATCTGATCTAACATCTCATTCAGGAGAGACTTCTCGCACTTTTCTTCGGCCCGATCTGATTCGGGGACCAGAGGAGTTTTCTCCAAGATCTGATCTGACATGGATCTCGATTCTTCATCTTCGGCCCGATTTGATATCCGGGCCTTGGGAGGCATTATCGAATCCTGACTCAAGGTCGGGTCCAACGAAAGACTCTCACGGTCGTCCTGACTCTGATTTGACATCTGTGTCGGGGCAGTCGGGCAGGTGTCTCATGCTGATCATCGATCTGGTTTGACACCTGGCTTGTGAAGAAGACCAGCTCCCCATAGAAATCCACGGTGTACTCCATACTACCGAATCTAACGATCCGGCAAGGAGCGAATATATCGACCTGGCCTAGGTGGCTGGTCGAGTCAGTGAAGAGGGCGATGCTGCCTAAGACAAAGGTTTGTCCCGGCACGAAAGTACCATCATACTGATATGCTCGCTGATCTTGATCCCCTCATATCATGGTGACTGCTTAGCGGGACCTGTATGGGCCACCAATGACGGAGCTAAATCCGAAAGATATCAGGTAGGGGGTCCCGAACTAAGCGTCTAGATATGACAGTAACAATGACACGAGGTTTTACTCATGTTCGGGCTCTCTGAAGAGATAGCACCCTACGTCCTACTTGTGTTTATTGCTTTGGCTTGGAGTACAAAGTACAAATGATCTACCTAAGATTGTTGTGCCTTCTACGAGCCCTACCCCTCGGTTTATATAGATACTGAAGGGTCTAGGATTACAACATCCTAATCGGCTACATATAAGGAAACAACGTCTTCGACGAATCCTACATCGCGAGCCTTCCATGTATACCCCATGGGCCACTCGACGTGTCCCACTCCAGAACTGACATGGGGTCCCCAGCTCAGCCCACCAAGCCGAGAGGCAATGTGCAGAGAGACCCCCAATTCAGGAACCATCACATGGTGCTCCACTTCATAGGCAGCATCAAGTCCAGGGTACTTATGATTTTCAAACATCCTACATAATACATGTACGCATATCAATACAACTATCATTTCGTACATGTCCATTGATTGTATGCCTACAAGCTCATGAAAATCACACAAACATGCCAAAAAGTTATTAATCCTACTAACAATGCCACTAACATTTGAACAATAATATACATGCAATCATAAATACATTCCTCTCTAAAGCTCTTAAGTACACAATCTATACAAAATTTCTCTATAAGGCCATGAGTACATCAAAAAGCAAATAAATACATTTGAACAAGCATATGTATAATCCCCAGATAGATTTGAACAAGCATATATATATAATCCCAAAATAAATATTTCACCAAGAAAAACACATATGTATAATCCCTAGCAAATAAATGTTTACAATTTTTCTTATAAATCCACTACTACACAATACTAAATACATTTCCACAGCAACTATATCTTTCTTCTCAACCAAATCTTGTCCAATCAATCACCAAACAAATTAGGAAAATACTGATCTTAGGGTTCCACCAACTACCAAATAATGCATGTAAAGTAGCATGGTTTGACCGAGAATAATTGGAGGAATAGAGGCAGAATACATCTCCAACTTGGGGAGGCTTAGATCCATGGATTTTGGCGGTCAAATGAGTGGATTTGAGGAGGATTTGGTGGAGAGGGGAGAGGGGGCGCCACCTCTTATCATCGGCTCGCGCTGGAAGAAGATCCCGTGATGGCTGTGAGTGGGCTGGGTCCCACCCGCGGCCACTTACCTCTTTAGGTAAGCAACCCCGGCAGCAGGGGCGTTCCTAGCAACATGTGGCAGTTCGTCGTTTCTGCCTGCCACGTAGGCACATAACGCCAACTCGGCCTGGTTGTGGGCTAGGCCAGAAACGCCCAGCGGTTCGGCGTTTCTATGTGGACCAGAAACGCCGCAAGTGATGGTGTTGGATTAGACTCCCTTTCTTTCCAGGGTTTGTATTAAAAATGCAACACCTGGTTCTAACCATATTGCACTACGTATCAACATTCGATAAACCAAGAAATGCTTCTTCTTTCTGATTCAAGTAGAAATACAAATGGAAAAATGCAAGGGGTATTCAGCAAAACATAATCCTCGTCAACAATACCTCGCATAAGGACCCCAGAATACCAAGTCCCCACCTACAGAAGCAAATTGTTGATAAAACTCCAAAATAGCTTTTTTCTTTCTGACCAATCCTCTACTTCTCCTTAGCATTCGGGAAAGACAAGAAAATTTCAAGGTAGGAAACATTATCTAGAACTTCTCTTAGATTCGAACCTATAGTTGATGATAGAACTAGAATAGATATGGAATCAACAAGAGAAAAACTTTGTTAGAAATTACCCCTTTCCTGATTGGTGTCAGGGCTGTGAAAAATGGTTGGTATAACAAACAACCATCAGGTTTGTGCTTTGGGTACCCCTATAACTAAAAAAATTGGGTCAGGTCATTATGTGCTAAAATTTTCTGACAAGGTCAAAACAGTAAGTTTGGCCCAATCTTCGCATAATGCCAACCTCAGTGGATATTTGTCCATATTGTTCTGTGCTGCTAATCCAGTTGTAGGTCCCCCTTTCCAAAGCTTTCAGGTTCCATGCACCTAAAGGCTTTGCTACTTCCACTGAGGTGGAAAAAAAAGGCTTTGCTACTCCCAGATTCATTGTGCACGCATACAGAGGATCACTTCGCATCTGGAGTTTAAGGTGCTACAAAAGAGAGGCTAACAGGGACACAAATACATCCCTCAGTCGACACTCTGTCTCAGGATTTTCACAACAGCTATCTCAGTGGGGTTTAAGGTGTTGTGGAATGCAGACTGCAGGGAAACAAGCACGACTCGCAGGAATCAACCCTTGCCTCGACCGACGCACTCTCAAGGTTATCATAGAGGCTGCTTAGTTTTTCAGGTCACTAGAGCTGTTTCTTTAGTCTTCGTTCCAATAGCCTTTTGTTGCTTTGTTGTTCTACATGAACTGCTTTAGGTTCCTGCTTCTAGTGACTAGGCTGCTTAGTTTTTCAGGTCTCTAGAGCTGTTTCTTTAGTCTTCGTTCCAATAGCCTTTTGTTGCTTTGTTGTTCTACATGAACTGCTTTAGGTTCCTGCTTCTAGTGACTAGGTTCATCTCCTGATCTTAGCTCTTCTTGCTCTTCTTTAAGGGCATGACCAATGCATAGCTCCAGGGTGATATTTCACATGCCATGTAGGATCGGATGACAGGAAAAGTAGGTTCAGATGAGGAAGCGGGGTCCTATGCATAGCTCCAGGGTGATATTTCACATGCCATGTAGGATCGGATGACAGGAAAAGTAGGTTCAGATGGGGAAGCGGGATCCTCTGTAGGAGGCGAGTGCTTGGAGAGAAAAAATGCGGTCCGGTGCATAAAGTTGAAAAAGTTGAAATGAAGAGCAGAGAGCATATGTAGTGAGTCATTTTCTATTCTTTGATGAAACCCACTAGTAGTAGTTTGCATTGGGAAGAAAAAACAATATAGATGCCTCAAACTACTTTGTTCATGGGTCATCTGTATCCATATGCCATCATTGTACATACCCTAAGCAGGGCCATGTATTCTCTTTGAGCTGAATAAAATTTAGCACCTTTTTGGGGCAGCTAAGCTGATCCTCAACAACAACACAAACACGTTAAGCTGCCTTGAAGGCGTGGCCACAGAATTTCGGCACACCAACCAGATGTTGCAGATGATTCAGTTACATCATTTGACCAAACAAAGCAGCTCCAAGTTTCACATGAATTTGGGCGTCCCAAGGATAAACTCGAAGCTGTCTAATTCTCCACCACAACAACACTAGATCATTATTCTTTTTCACCACTTCCCTCTGGCCTTCATCAAGCCACTGGAAACGGGCACCTTTATTGTCCCACAGCTACCATTACTACCAAAAAGTACACTTGCAAGAATAAACGCCCTTAAACGAATCCATTTTCCGCTATAGGGACGCAAACTTTACTCGAATTAGCACAATATAGGATGGACCCTATTCGTCGGTGACGCACCCGCTTGAGGCTGAAGACACGAGCTTTATGTACTGCAAGAAAGAAAGGAAACGAGAGACGTTTATATAAGGTCAACATTGCACCATCAGGAATGCCGGTACTTAAGCTGGGTACCTTCCAAAGTGCTCCACTAGTAACCTTGTGTGGGGGCGGGCTCCATTTCCTTCGCCTTTGTTCAAGCTGGTCTTCCGTCAAATCAACATCAATTACTTTCTTCCCGACGTCGATCGTGATTGCATCGCCATTCTCAACAAGACCAATTGGGCCTCCTTCCTGAAAACAGCTACCTTGTGAATAACACACCCACAAATTTACCAATTATGAGTTGGGCGCTTTAACCACTCAGCCATGGATGCTTAACAAGGATCATCGTACACCGTAAATAACCAATTTTCATAGGATATTTGCAGTCGTTATTTTTCGGTGACCCTAGCTTGTATACTACTGAAAGAAGTTGAACTGCCACAAGAGAAAAAATTGAAAATTACACACTATAGATTAATCTTGTAACCATTGGGAGTATTACAACACAGTACCTGTGCTTCAGGACATATGTGGCCCACAACAAATCCATGCGACCCCCCAGAAAATCTACCATCTGTCAGCAGGGCACACTCCTGTAGTAAAGATTAAACTAGTTGAATATTCATCAACTGTCGCAAAAAAAAACTAATAGGTTATCCGAAGAAAGCAAGATGACTTCATGGCATGCGTGCTGAGCGGCACATAGGCGCGGCATGGGCAGAAAAACAGAGACAAAAGGAGGTTGCAAGGAAGCTCTAGAGCATTCAAATGTGAAGAACAAATCAATCTCAAGATTTCGAAGAGCAATGTAAGTGGTAATATGTTCAAGAAAGCCCAAGATTGTTTGCCTTGAAATTTCGAAATTTTCAGGAGCTATGAAGCATAGCAGAACGAACATATGGAGCTGTCCAGATGTACGATTTGCATTAGCAGCTCTACTTCCAAGAATGGGTAAAGTATGTCACTAACTAGGTGAGATATAAAATAGCAGTGCTCTTATGTTATCGCAATTATTAAGGGCACATAAAAACCAGAAATACAACTCTGACAATGGCATGCATGAGGTAGCATTACCTTCCCAAGACCAGCCCCCATTATTGCACTTGTTGGAGTCAACATTTCAGGCATCCCGGGACCTCCTTTTGGTCCTTCTCCTCGGATCACTACAACCTTTCCCTGTTTTATAACCATCGTGGCAATGAAATACTTCATGAGAGAATGTACGAGACTTGCCCTGGTAAACTACCAGCATAACTGAATGAATCAAAACAGCTATTACATTGAAACGGATGAAAAAACGAAGTTATACCTTGAACCAACTGCAGATAATTGACTTGAAGAAATTTCGATACAAGAGAGAGAGAGAGAGAGAGAGAGAGCAATTGCATGTCCAAAATCACCTCTTCTGAATCATGGCCTTACAAAGTTAATTGCACACATTACCTTGAAATTTGCTGGGTTTTCTGATATAGCTGTAATCATTGATTCTTCACCGTCAAAAACTAGTGCAGGACCTGTCATTTGATAAATAAAAGTTAAAATCTGCACATTATAAAGGCTTCCAACGATTGAAAAATGGAAGGAGCGAAAGAACACCTGAGAAAAACAGTCCCTCCTTGCCGGTTATTTTTGCTACTGAACCTTCTGGTGCAAGATTGCCATAAAGTATCTGTATATGCCCAGTCGATTTGATAGGATTGTCGAGCCGTCGTATTATTTGCTGAGTCAAATAACATGTGTACAAACGTTAGTACTCAAGGAGATGGAGTGGGCTGAAGAACTCAGGATTGAGCTTTACCTGTCCTTCCGATAAAGGTGGGAATATTTTAGCATTTTCCGCTAGAGTTTTTCCAGTGACTGAAGGGCAAGAAGAAAATACATGTCATTAGTCTATAAAAAGGAGTTCCTACATGACATGATGGACGATCATTGACTGTACGCACCAGTCATACAATCCCCATCAAGAAGACCTTGTTCCAAGAGATAATGAATTACTGCAGGTGTTCCACCAATCTACAATGTCATTACAAGCATAAATTATTTGCATGGTTTTCTATGAACATGATTCCAAGAAGTGTACAGTAAAAGTGTTAATACAACTTATATTCTAGAAACTTAGTGATTAACACTAGTGTTAGGTTTCCTCGATTGGCTTAAGTTCTTAAATTTTCAACTTCATTATGTGTGGTCAAACCAGAACGAAGTGAAATCAAGTTTAGCGAGTATTTACCTTATGCAGATCCTCCATGACATACTTTCCACTAGGCTTAAGATCTGCAAGAAAAGGAACTTGGTCGCTGACCTTCTGGAAATCATCAAGAGTTAATTGCAAACCCACAGACCTGAAAGGGGAAGGCAATGAGCATTTGTCTAATTAAGAAATTAAAAATGGACAAGAAGATGATAACCCACCTGGCAATAGCAATCAAATGCAGTACAGCATTAGTAGACCCACCAAGTGCCATGATAATAACCATTGCGTTCCGCAATGACTTCTCAGTTATAATGTCTCTAGGCTTCAAATCCATCTTTAACAATTCTAGGAGATACTTCCCAGCAAGACGGCATTCGTCTAACTTTAATGGGTCTTCAGCAGGGGTTGAAGAGCTTTGATAAATAAAACACAGACGAAATGATAATAATTTTAGTCAATCCATGAGGTCAAATCAAAGTGAAATGGTTAAGAGGAAACACAATGTTTTGCCTGGAATTAATAAGAAGTTTCCAGATGTTATTTGCACCTGTATGGAAGGCTCATGCCCATTGTCTCAATAGCAGATGCCATTGTGTTTGCTGTGTACATACCGCCACAAGCACCTGCTCCTGGGCATGAGTTGCGGAGCACATTCTTTCTTTCCTCATCACTGATTGATCCACTAACAAATTCTCCATAGCTCTGCATATAGCACATCAAAATAAGTAAGCATAAGTTGTACATTGCTGCATAAGCAGCTGCGTGTAAAAAAGAAACCGAGTTGACGAACGTAAAAAGGTGATACACTTACCTGGAATGCAGATACTATGTCATATGAATTGCCCTGAAAGTGCCCAGGCTGCACAAATAAAATCTCAAAGTCAGAAAATTATCAGAAACATGTAAAAACAATACTGAACCGACACACATTTAACAGCGCACATAGTTACACCAAACTGTGTTTCCAGCGTTTCCAGCATGAATAGCTCCATTCAATTGTTATTTATAAACGGAACCATTTATGTGTCCCAGAAACAGTTCGGTTTCATCATAACTCTGAGTCACATCTACAGACTAGTAAAACACGAAACAAAGAGCATTCCCGCATGTGTAGTCAGTAGATTTATAACAAGAAAATAGGGGTAACATTACCTTAATAGTTCCACCATAAACCATGATACTTGGTCGATTTAGCCGTCCCATTGCCATTATTGTACCTGGCATCTGCAATGCGAAGTGCCACTAAATTCAGACGCAACAAACATCCAGACGTCATAGTTATTCTATAAGCCCTACTTGTGTACAAGGTAAGACATGAGATAAATTGAAGTACTGGAAAGGTACAAAACATGAGTGTTTTCTCATTCTTAAACATTACAGTAAAGCAGACGCATATGAAGCTAGAAACTTGTTCCACTGCTTTTGTTCGTGATGAGATGGAAAACATACACAAAAACCGAGATAAAACTCCCAACTTCATTCTCAAACGAGGTGGGGCAGTAAACCCATTTCAGAGAAAAATCCTGACAGCAGAAAGGCTTGTGATGTTACCAAAACTAGGAACCATGGTTTGGCACAAGTGAAGACAGACCTGGTTAATATTGTTTCGTAGCTAAAATACATGAGATTTGTAATACCACCGTGGCGAGAGCTGCAGTTTCGTCTCTACTATAACAGAGCAGTGAAGAACAGATTGCAGATTTTCAGAAGACCTAATCGCTGTTGAGTTAGGTAGGAAGGATAACAACAGAAGGCGATATAGGGAGCTCACTGACGTTCTTATCGCACCCAGGGATTGAGATATTGGCGTCGTAGTGCTGCGCCCCCATGACGGTCTCTATGCTGTCGGCGATGAGGTCGCGCGACTGGAGGCTGTAGCACATGCCCCTGGTACCCATGGAGATGGCGTCGCTGACCCCGACGGTGTTGAAGCGGAAGGCGACCATGCCGGCGTCGCGGATTCCGTCGCGCACGGCCTCGGCGAGCTGGAGCAGGTGCATGTTGCAGGTGTTCCCCTCGTACCAGACGGAGGAGACCCCGACCTGCGGCTTGCGGAGGTCGGCATCGGTGAGGCCGACGCCGTAGAGCACGGCCTGCGACGCCCCCTGCGACTTGGGCTCCGTGATGCGCGCGCTGTACTTGTTGAGCTTGGGCTCGTCGGAGACGGCGGCGGCGCGGACGCGCGTGGTGAGGCGGCGGCCGGAGGCGGGGGTGGGGGCGGCGGCGGGGAGAGAGGGGGATGTGAGCGCCAGGGACTGCATGGCGTCGGCGGGGGCGGTGAGGTTTGGGATGGGGTTTAGGGTTTTGGAATGGGGTGGGGGTGGCGAGTAAAGAGGAGGAAGACGACAACAGCAGCGCCAGCGCGTGCCAGGTCGGATTTATTTTTTGAGCTAAATGCGCTGGACGTCCTAAAAGTTTCGTCGGGGTATCACTTTAGTCCTAATTCTTCTAAAATGCACCTTTAGGTCCTAATTCTTTAGTAAGTGGTTCATGCGAGGTCCTTTTTTCACGAGTGCTCGTTGACCTGCCTGCGTGGCGCGTTAACCCACGTCACGTCGACACAGAGCCCAACCGCCAGGCGAGAAAAATACACTGGAGGTCCTATAAGTTTCTGGGCAGTGTCACTTTAGTCCTACTTCTTTCAAAATGCACGTTTCGATCCTAATTTTATAGTAAGTGGTTCACGCGAGGTCCTTTTTTGCACGAACTTTCGCTGACCTGCTCGCGTGACGCGTTGACCCATGCCACGTCAACTTAGAGGCCGTTGTGGTTGCTCTTTTTTTTTACAGAAAGCCCCTTGTAACCCCCCTCTTGACATTTCCCAACCCCTACCGAATCTCTTTCTCTCTCTCTTGCCCACACCGTCGCCATGGCTGGGGCAGCAAGCTCCTCGGCATGGAAGTGGGTGACGAAGAGGAGCGTTGCAGCAACATCGGCAGCGCTGCCTCCTCCACAAGCTCCTACTGCCTAACCCCAAATCGAAGCAAGCGGTTTGAGGAACTTAACGAAAGAGTGCAAATCGAGGTCAACGCGCAATGGACGTGGCGTGGGTCAACGCGCAACCAAGCAGGTCTGCGAATGATTGTGCGAAAAAGGACCTCGTGCGAACCATTTACTATAGAATTAGGACCTAAACGTGCATTTTCAAAGAATTAGGAGTAAAGTGACACTCCCCAGAAACTTTTAGGACCACCAATGTATTTTTCTGCCAGTCGGTTGGGCCCTCTGTCGACGTGGCATGGGTCAACGTGCCACGCGGGCACGTCAACGAGCGCTCGTGGAAAAAGGACCTCAGGTGAACCACTTACTAAAGAATTAGGACCTAAAGGTGCATTTTGGAAGTATTAGGACTAAAGTGACACCCCGATGAAACTTTTAGGACCTCCAGTGCATTTAACTCTTATTTCTTAGTATATGGATATATGGAAAAGCCTCTGGCGCACTTTATTTTGAGAATTGAATAAGTTTACGCAGTTCAAAATATTGTCACGACAAAGCTCAGATCAAGCTTTTGGGATGCCGCGAACTGCGCGGAGCTCTGGTTAGGTTTCTTGTTGTTTTTTTTAGTTAGCAGCAGAGCTGGTAAGATTCCATTCGGAAGAAATATGCCGACGCCCAGAATTGCTCGGTTTATTAAAGAGAAACCGGGCGAAAACCTAAATAATAGGCAACTACACCTAGCTGAGCTAGGTCACTAGCACCACAAGACATAAAAATGCCAGAAAAACTAAACATGATAGAGCAAACCACATTATAGGCCATTGCAGTGTCATCGTACATCCTCCATCGCGCTCGTGACCCGATGACTTTGACTTCGCTGCAAGAACACAGGAGCACCCGCATCCGGCATGTCCGTCACAAGCGTGTTCTTTCAACCTCATTTGACATTGGAGAGAGAAGACATGTCCGAAGAGAGGAGGACACATGTCGCTCCGATCCCGGGAGGAGGACAAACAAGGCTTGCCCGATGCTCCCTGCATGTCCAGTGTGCTTCTGTTGCCCACCACCGTCGTGCCACGGCCAACCATGGACGCGACCCTGACCATCCAGACCACCGCCAACCAGGTGCGCCCACCAAGACCCTCTCCAAAACAATGCTTCCAGTGAAGTAAGGCCGCCAAGGCCACTTGTAACAGCCTGAGACCGACGCACCAGATGCATTCCATATATTTGGTTATCACCGCGTTAATTATTTGTTTGTTGCATTCATCATCGCAGCATCCGCATTGCATCGGCGCTCTGTTGTCGTCTTTTTCCAAAACTTGCATCCGTTAGTGGTCGCCGCTTCTCTTCGTTGTCTTCGTTGACCGTTCCAAGACCAACCACACACTTGCATGCAAACGTATTGTCTCTCGGCACAGCCCACATACCCCCCTCGCGCACGTTCAGAAACTTTCTCGAACCCCGAGCTCCACCTCCCGCAACGTCCATGCTCCCCTACTCCAACCAGGCCGCTCCCCCGCATCTCCTTCATCTCATTTCCCTCTCCTTCCCCTGGCTTCTTGATACGTCTCCAACGTATCTATATTTTTTGATTGTTCCATGCTATTATAGTATCAATCTTGGATGTTTTATACGCAATTACAAGCAATTATATATCATTTTTTGGGACTAACCTATTAACTTAGTGCACAGTGTCAGTTGCTGTTTTTTTTGCCTATTTTTTGTTTTTTAGAATATCAGTACTAAACGAAGTCTAAATGCCACGAAACTTTTTGGAGATTTTTTTCAGGACAAAAGAGACCCTAGAAGCTTCGGGAGAGGGCTAGAAGATGAATGGGGTCCATGTTCACCCTTTTGAGAGGGAAACACATTTTTCGTGATTTATTAGAATACTTTATGTGCTTCACTTATATCTTTTGAGCTAGGCAGTTGATCTAGTGCTTCACTTATATCTTTTAGAGCACGACGGTGGTTATATTTTGAAGAAACAGATGAACTCTCATGCTTCACTTACATTATTTTGAGAGTTGACAATAGTAATGGTAATATGCACAAGATATGAATTTGGTCCTAATGTGATGGATATTCAAGAGGGATATAATAAAAACTTTCATGTAGATCACTGGATATGATAAGTTTGATTCCTTGCAATAGTTTTGCGATATGGAGATGATAATATGTTAGTTATGCTAGTGAGTAATTATGATTTAGTAAGAATATTGGTGTTAAGGTTTGTGATTTCCTATGCATGCACGTAAAGTCAATAGTTATGCAACGAAGTTATATCCTACTTATGGTGCATTATTCAGTGTTAGTTATTCTCAATGCATGTTTATGACCGTTTTCATTTTCCGGTTGGTTGCTTCTCAATCTATTTGCTAGCCTCCATTTGTACTAAGCGGGAATGCTGCTTGTGCATCCAATTCCTTTAACCCAAAGTTGTGCCAAATGAGTCCACTATACCTACCTATATGCGGTATTTACATGTCGTTCCAAGTAAATTTGCATGTGCCAACTCTAATCATTCAAAAAACTATCCGTTTTGTGTGCTCGTACCGCTCATGAAGCGACAGGGGTGGTCAATATCTTTCATGCTAGATGGGTTATTCTCAAGATGAGTGTTTATTAACTCGTCATTGCGTGAGAAAGTGACAGGTAATAGGGATGCCCAGTCCCGAAATGAATTAAAAAAAACTCCCCCTTGGAAAGTTGAAAGTTTGAAAGGCACCCGTGGATACGGCTAGCTATGGATTGTGAAAGAATGGTGGAGGGGGAGTAAACTTTATTTTCTATTTGGGAACCACCTATAATGTGTCTAGCATGGGAGATATTGGAAACTTTCGGTTGTCATGTTGATAGGAAAAGCATGCCTCTCAAAAATAATTTTATCTCTGTTTTAAACTTTGAGCTCTCGCACCTCTGCAAATCTGTGCTTCCCTCTGCGAAGGGCCTATCTATTTTACTTTTATGCATTTTTATTTTTATTTTGAGTCTCCATCTTGTAAGTGCATCTAATGCCCCTTAGTGATTTTGGTGTATTGAAGACTTATAGGTTAAGGGACTAATGTGTTTGTGAGTGTACGCAGGTTATATAAGTCTTTGAGGAGTTTGATATTTACGGAGAAAGTCGACCCCTAAAAATGAATGTCTTCTTGAAGACTTTGGTTTTCCTGAAGACTTTGAAAATGAGCAAATTGGTGTGACCTTAAAGACATTGATATTGATGCGAGGATTATGAAGCATGAAGACTTTTGTTTTCGTACTTTCATTTTCTCTTTCTTGAGTCATAGGAAACACCGTACTGTTAAAGGGGGTCGAGGTAAAACTAAGGAAAAGTTTCCAAGTGATGATCATCTCAAATCCTACACCTATCCAATCCTTCGAGTGAAGCCTTTGGAAATCTCATACAGTTCAGTCAATTTCTTCAGTGAGAGAGATGAAGATCTTCTGCTCTCTGAGGAATTTGCTCTGTCTGAGGAGTTAGGAATTCGCCAGTGCGGATTGCCTACAAGTGAGGAACATGATAGCCCTGAGGAATTTGAGAGCTCAAATTTACGACCGTTGCTGTGCTACGCGCCAGCTGTCCCAAATATCTTATCCACCTAACGGTCATATCATTGAAGGGCATTTATGTCTTATCATGTCGGGCTGCTCCCCGGCTATAAATAGCTGCCACCTTCAACCACTAGGTGGTTGGCTGCTCCGAGAGAAACTGACACTTGTCATTTAGAGCATCCCATCCTCCGAGGACTTTGAGAGAAAATCATCAGTGAGGAAAAACCCAAAACCCCAACACCTAAAACCCAAAGTGATTGAGCATCACTGAAGAGATTGTTCCTGTGTGGAACCGATGCTTGTTACCTTTGAAGATTGTGCATCTTCCAGACGGTTAGGCGTCAAGGTCTAGAGCATCCAAGAGGAATTGCGGATCGTCGAGTGACCAAATCTATGAAGGTTTGGAAGTCACCTGAAGACTTACCACGAGTGATTGGGCGAGGTCTGTGTGACCTTAGCTCAAGGAGAATACAGTAAGAACTGTGTGTTCTGGGACTGTGTGTCCTTTGGTTTAAATACCAAGCTGCTCCAACCAGACGTACAACTGTCACGGCAGTTGGAACTGGTCTACCAAATCACTGTCTTCACCGAGCTACTGGTTCTATTTCCTCAACCCTTTCATTTCCTCGTTCATGTGTTGATGATATTGATCGTTACTGTTTGAAGACTTTGACTGAAGACTTTCTCAATTTCCTCAATCCTAATTCTTCAGTCATCTTGTCTTCTGCCTGCTTATCCTATTTACATGCTACCTGTGTTTTGTGTATGTTTCATTTCATCATGATGACCATGCTATCGTCTTGTTATGCATGCACCTGAGTACTTATTCCGCTGCTTGTAGTTCGTCACTTAGCAAATTCCTCAAGTAGTATTTCCTCAGTGATGAATTTGTAAAAATCGCCTATTCACCCCCCCTCTGGTCGATATAACGCACTTTCAATTGGTATCAGAGCATGGTACTCCCTTGTTTCTATGTGATTTTGGTTTAACCACCTGGAATTTTAGTTATGTCGACTGCAGGCATGATCAAGGTCTCGGCTGGGTGTCCTACCTTCGATGGGACAGACTACCCCTACTGGAAGAACAAGATGCGCATGCATCTTGAGGCAATTGACAATGATCTCTAATACGTTGTGGAAAATGGCGTTCCCTCTGTCACTCCTTCCGTGAACGCTGCTGATGTGAAGAGATTCAAGCAACTCGACTCTCAAACGAAGAACATCATATGTGGCCATCTGAGCAAAAGACTGTACGGCAGAGTGAGTGCTTTGGAGTCTGCAAAGCCTATCTGGGACAGGCTATCCAAGGTCAATGAAGGAATCTCAACCCAACGTGATTCTCGAGTTGACGTTCTTCGCAATCTCTTCAACCGCTTCAAAAGACTCGACAATGAAAATGTTCAGCAAACCTTCGATCGCCTCACTGACATCTCAAATGAGCTTTAAGCACTTGGTGCCACTGACATCACCGACCATGAGGTGGTGAAGAAATTACTGAGATCACTTGATTCCTCATTCGATACACTGGCACTGATGATTCAAGAACGTGGAGACTACAAGTCACTAGATCCTGTTGATATCCTTGAGAGGCTGAACACTCATGAATTCCAACAAGCTGAGAAGAGAGATCTCTACGGGCCAAGCTATGGAAGATCACGCGCACTGAAGGCCAAGGCAATTTCCTCATCTGAAGGAGAAGATTCTGACAGTAGCCTTGGTGATCCTGAAGAACTAAGCCAGGAGCTAGCAATGCTCGTGAAGAAATTTCAGAAGTTCTCAAGGCGTGGTTGCTTTGGAAAATCTTCAAGAGGTGATGACATGAGATCAGATTCCTCATCCCGCGATTACAAGAAGAGGACTTGCCACAAATGCAAGAAACCTGGTCACTACATAACTGATTATCCTCAGTGGGCGAAGGAATCAAAGAAGAAGAAGTACAAGGATGACAGTTCAGACGACTCGAAGAAAAAGAAGAAATCTTCAAAGTCCTCATCGTCAAAATCTTCAAAGACTTCATCTCACGAGAAGAGCAGTTCCAAAAAGGCTCAGGCATTCATTGGCAAGGAAATGGACTCTGAAGCTAAATCTAAGGAAAATGAGGAAGAGGAGGAATCTGAGGAGTCAGACTCTAGTGTGGCGAGCCTAGCTCTCGCTACTGCTTTCGTCAGCAAGTCCATCTTCAACATTGAGGAAAATGGCTACCCCAACACTGCTGACGACGGCGACGATGACTATGCTCCCACCTATTGCTTCATGACAAAAGGTGCCAAGGTACTCAAATATCACTCCTCTGAATCAAGTGAGGATGAATCTGATGAAAATCTCAAACCTAGATATTCCAAACTTGCTAATATTGCTATAAAACAACAAAAGGCTTTGGAAAAGGTTCAAAATCTGCTAGACAAAAGCGATGACCTGTTGGGTGAGGAAATGAATCAAACTCAAACTCTGACTGATAATCTTCAATGACTACAGTCTAAGTTTGATAACCTTCAAGGTCATCATGAAACACTCTTAGCTGATCATGAGAAGCTTTCTTATGAATTTCTTCAGAGAAAGCAAGATCTTGAGAAGCTAAGGGTGAGTCATGAAGATCTGTAGAAGGAAAATGATTCATTACTTGCTCAACAGATCAATTCCGCTCAGGAAGAATTTATTCCACCATGTTTGAAATGCATTGAACATGAATCTGCTAATTCTTCACCTGAAAGTTCAAATGCTTCTATTGCTGCAAATTCTTCAACTATCTATGTGGTCACAAATTCCTCATCTGAAGATACTACAAGTATTACTAACGAAAATGCAGGGTTGAAGGAATTGTATGTGACAGGCATGTACAAAAGCCTCAAAGGGCATCAGACTCTTTGTGATGTGCTCAAAAAGCAGATCTTGAACAGGAACCCTAGGAAATAGGGTATTGCCTTTGAGAGGAAACTCAATGTCGATGGAACCTACTGGAAACCTGAGCAGTATCCCAAAACCACATGGGTTGCTGCAAAAGGACCTCCCGTAGATCCATCCACTTTATCTGGCTTTACATGTGAATCTTCATATTCATCTGATGAGTCATTTGACTCCAACTATAAGCTGTTCAAAGATCAGAATGGTGAAGTATTTGCTAGATATGTTGGAACTTTCTGCAGGAACGGTCCTCCTATGAAGAAAATCTGGGTTCCCAAAAGGTGCCTTGAAAGTCTTCAAGTGAATGTCCTCATGACACCACCAGTGAAGAACAGGAACCCCAGATCAAATTCTTCATATGGACCAAAGTCTTCATTCGAATCAAAGTCCTCATATGGATCCAAATCCTCACATGGATCAAATTCCTCATATGGATCTAATTCCTCATATGAACATCATCGTGCTAATGCATCTGTTTCGTAGGGAAACTCTAAGAGTCGTGAATATGTGCATTATTCTTCAAATCATTATGTTCATAAGTCCTCGAAGAATTTCTCTGCTTATTCATATGCATACTCTAACCCCTCTTCTGTGAAACGAAGTGCACTAGCTTCAATGCCACCTTTCTCTTATGGAACTCGTAGAATGATCAACTCTTTGCCACCCCTCCAGATGTGGGTGGTAAAGAAAAAGAACTAATCTCTTATGCAGGGTCAGGTCTCCAGACGAACTTGAACGTCTGAAGAATTTGCTGGAGACCTGAATATGCTTGAAAGGACGCAAGCTAATCATGAAGAAATGATTTGCTCATTTCTCATGTCCTCATACTGCTATATCTGTTGCACTATTTGATGAAATTCTATCTGATGAATTTGATGTCATATTCTTCACTCTGAAGTATATGAGTTCGTAAGATGCACTAATTCATCCGCAGGATGAAACACCCAAAGCTACTGAGTGGGTCCTCGATAGTGGATGTACAAATCACATGACCGATGACAAGAGCTTACTGATGGACTCTGCTCTATCTCCATCGCATCTGAAGCATATCACCTACGCTGACAAAGGAAAAAGCAAGGTATTGGGTCTAGGTAGGGTTGCAATCTCAAAGGATTGACACATGGACAAAGTCATGCTTGTCGAGTCCCTCGGATTCAACCTCATGTCTGTCTCAATGCTTTGTGATCTTGATATGGTTGTCGTCTTTGGCAAATATCGCTGCTTAGTGCTCATGGAATCTGACAATTCCAAAGTCTTTGAAGGCTTTAGGAGAGAAGACTTGTATATTGTTGATTTCTCTGCAGGACCACAGCCTGCCACATGTCTACTTGCAAAAGCTTCAGAAGGTTGGCTATGGCATCGTCGACTCGGTCATGCTGGCATGAGGAACTTGCACACGCTTGTAAAGAAGAAGCACGTCATTGGCATTGAGGGTGTCAAATTCCTCAAAGATCATCTTTGCGGGGCTTGTGAGGCTTGAAAGATGACCAGATCCAAGCACCCCTCGAAGATTATCATGACTACCACTCGCCCTTTTGAATTGCTTCACATGGACCTCTTTGGCCCTACTCATTATGCCACACTAACCAATGCAGCATCTCTATATGGCTTTGTTATTGTTGATGATTATTCTCGTTACACCTGGGTGCATATCATTATGTACAAAACTGAAGTGTAGGAAGTCTTCAAATGATTTTCCTCAAAGGCCTCGACGAATTTCGATGTGAAGATCAAGCATATCCGGAGTGACAATGGGACCGAGTTCAAGAACACTGCCCTTGATGATTATCTTGATGAACTTGGTATTACTCATGAGTTATCTGCCCCATACACTCCTCAGCAAAATGGTGTCGTGGAGTGCAAAACAGGAATCTTGTTGAGATGGCTCGCACTATGCTTGATGAATACAAGACGCCTCGTCGCTTTTGGCTTGAGGCTATTGATATTGCATGCCACATCATTAACAGGGTATATCTTCACAAATTCTTCAAGAAGACCTCATATGAACTCCTCACTGACAAGAAACCCAATGTGAGTTATTTCAAAGTCTTCGGTGCTAAATGCTGGATTAGGGATCCTCATCACAACTCTAAATTTGCACCGAAAGCACACGAGGGTTTTATGCTTGGTTACGGAAAGGACTCGCACACCTACAGAGTCTTCAACACCTACCACAACAAGGTTGTTGAAACTATAGATGTGCGGTTCGATGAAACTAATGGCTCGCAAAGAGAGCACCTGCCTCCTATACTAGATGAAATGTCTCCTGAGGAATCCATCAAGTTCAAGGCTATTGAGGATGTCATACCCACTGAAGAATCTGTTGAAGAAGTGATTCCAGACCGTGAAGAAAATCATGCTGATGCATCTGAAGAAAATGTCACTGAAGAAAATGCTCAGCCCAATCAAAGTCGTCAACCTGCTCATCCTCGCGTTGCAAATGAAGTGCAGATTGAGAAAATCATCGACGACATCAACGCACCAGGTCCTCTCACACGCTCAAAAGCTTCACATTTGTCTAACTTTTGTGGGCACTTTGCTTTTGTCTCTATCACAGAGCCCACCAAATTTGATGAGGCTTTTCTCGAGCCTGAGTGGATTCAAGCTATGCAAGAGGAATTACATCAATTCGAGCTCAACAATGTGTGGGAACTTGTCAAGCGACCAGACCCTCGCAAGAACAATATCATCGGTACCAAGTGGATCTACCGCAACATGCAAGACGAAAATGGCCTAGTGGTGAGGAACAAGGCTCGTCTTGTAGCTCAAGGCTACACACAGGTTGAAGGAATTGATTTCGATGAAACTTTTGCACCTGTTGCTAGACTTGAGGCTATTCGCATATTGCTTGCTTATGCTAACCATCATAATATCATCTTATATCAAATGGATGTGAAAAGTGCATTCCTCAATGGTAAGCTTGAGGAAGAAGTATATGTGGCTCAACCCCCAGGTTTTGAAGATCCTAAGCATCCTGACAAAGTCTTCAGACTCAACAAGGCCCTCTATGGCCTCAAGCAGGCCCCTCGGGCGTGGTATGATACACTGAAGGAATTCCTCATGAAGAAAGGCTTCAAACCCGGTTCACTTGACCCAACTCTTTTCACTAAAACCTATGATGATGAATTATTCGTGTGCCAAATATATGTGGATGATATTATCTTTGGTTGTACTAACCAACGTTACAGTGACGAATTTGCCTATATGATGAGTGAGGAATATCAAATGTCTATGATGGGAGAATTGAAATTCTTCTTAGGTCTCCAAATTCGTCAACAACGCAATAGCATCTTCATATCTCAAGAGAAATACCTCAAGGACGTTCTGAGGAAATTCGGCATGCAAGAATGCAAAGGTGTCAAAATCCCTATGCCCACAAATGGCCATCTATGCACCGATGAAAATGGTAAAGACTTCGATCAAAAGGTATACCGCTCCATGATTGGCTCTTTATTGTATCTATGTGCTTCTAGGCCAGATATTATGCTTAGTGTTTGCATGTGTGCCCGTTTTCAAGCAACACCGAAGGAATCACACCATAAGGCTATGAAACATATTCTTCGATATCTAGCTCACACTCCAACACTTGTATCATGGTATCCCAAGGGCTCGGCTTTTGATCTCATTGGATATTCTGACTCTGACTATGCTGGTGATCGAGTGGATCGCAAGTCAACATCAGGCACATGCCATTTCCTCGGACGATCCTTAGTATGTTGGTCCTCGAAGAAGCAGAACTGCGTATCACTCTCTACTGCTGAAGCTGAGTACATTGCTGCTGGTTCTTGCTGTGCTCAATTTCTATGGATGAAGCAAACCATCAAGGACTATGGCATCAATGTGAAGAATGTACTGCGACAATGAGAGTGCCATCAAGATTGCTCATAACCCAGTTCAGCACTCGAAGACAAAGCACATCCAGATTCATCATCATTTTCTTTGAAACCATGTGTTGAAGGGCGACATCTACATCGACCACGTGAAGACTGAAGAACACCTGGCAGATATCTTCACAAAGCCCTTGGATGAGAAGAGATTTAGCAAGTTGCGGTGTGAGCTAAATATCTTAGAATCTTCGGATGTTTTTTGAAAGGACACACATCCTAACACTTATGCAAAATTGATGACTTAGATGTGCAACACACGAAGTAACGTTTTTCTTCAATCAATGAAGACTAACCCTCTAAGTTTGAAGAAATTAATGAAGAATTTGATTCTCAGAGCCCTACGACAATTGTACGCGGTGTCTGAAATCATCATTCTTATACGGTGGGTCACGCCACTAACCAAAGTTGAAAATTGTCAAATTTGAGTTTTTCTTCATCTTTCAATTTTTCAATTTTTCAAATTCCTCAACTTTGCAATTTCCTCAAACATTTCAATTGGTGTTCTTCATTGACTATATATATATATATATAAACAATATTCTGATCACGGTATCAGAATATTATTCTGATCACGGGTTGAACTTCCCGAGTTACACAACCTGAACTTCCCTCTGTAGGAACCCGACCTTCGGGCTATCTTCGCAACCGTGTCTCCCCGCGTGAATTATTCTGGTCAGTCGTGTTCTATGTGATGTAAGTGCAATCTGGAAACGGTTTTTAGCAACTAAATGTCCGTTTTAAATAGGAATCTCGCTTGTTGTCGGATTTGCTCTCGGGACGTGATGAACTTGCGTCTGTTGCAATTTTACTGCATGAGTTGTTCGACCTGAACTTCCCTTGGTGACAGGTTGAACTTCCCGCAACATTGTCCAAATGAGACTTGCAATATACCGTTGGAAAGTTGTGCACATGATGGTCACGACCCAAGTTGAATTTTTGGCAAAATGTAAGCGGTTTAAGAGCAGTTTTGAAAACCGTTTTTTCTTCATACAAAAAACGTGAATCATATTTTCGATCGCATTTCTAAACCGTTTATCGGAATGAAGCAAATAATATGGCATTGGAAAGCTGCTGCAAAACCGCTCCTTCCACATGTTGATCGTTTTCTCTAATTCCCTATGGTTAAAGAGTAATTTGGAAAATCGTAAAATTTCGCAAACCGAACAGCCGAGTTCATATTTTCGATGTCATTTCTAAACAGCTAATCCAATTGAGGCAAATGATATGGCGTTGGAAATCTTATGAAAATGCGCTACTTTTTCATGTTCAAAGTTTTTTCTAATTTTGAATGGTTTAAAAGTAATTTAGAAAACGGTTCAACTTCCACCGAGTTCGTATTTTTGAGTTAATTTTTTAGCCGCACGTCCGAATGAAGCAAATGATAAAGCGTTGGAAAGCTTGAGGAAATGCGAAACTTTTTGGTATATATTATTTCTCCCAATTCATTACGGTTTTAAGTCAATTTTGAAAATGGCTAAAAATGTTTTTTGGCCCTAATTTTTACAAATTTTATTGGAATGGGGCAAATAATATACCGTTGAAAAGCTACGGAAAATGCAAAACTTTTTCATGTAGATGGTCGTCTCTGATTCCTACCCGTTTTCAAGTAATTTCGAAAACGGCGAGATCATGCGTTCTGCCTTTATCGTGAAACAGATTCTTCGAAAATGCACCGCGTGAAGAACTTGAACTTCTCGGCATGTCGACTTGAACTTCACTCTGTTTTTCACGTGCTTTTATTGCTCGTAGATCTCCATCCACTCATAGGAATTGAGCAAGTGATATACCGATGGGAAGCTGTTGTAAACACGCAACTTTCCCGTGTTGATCATTTTTTCATACTCGCGACGTTTTTAAAAGTTTTTCATCTGAAATTCATTCAGTGTAGTAGTTGAACTTCCTGCTGTTTTCACGTTGAACTTCTATGACGTATTTTCGTTTGTAATTTTCTCATCCATTTGTCAGTGTTACACAAATGATATTCCTTTTGTACGAACCTCTCTCACAATAATTTTTTTAACTTTCTCCGACCGAGGACTTGAACTTATAACAACAAAAAAATTGGACATTGCCTTTTAATTCATTTTTCTCATATTAAACACACACCATGTAGTACATGAACTTTTTCCATTTTTATAATTTGAATTTTTTATTTTCTTTTTGAAATCAAATTGCTCCCAAATAATAACTGAACTTCTTTGTGGATTGTGAGAATTATTTTAAAATGCAAAAAAAATATGTTTTGTGTTTTTAAACATGGAAATACAAGGTGAACCTCTCTCGCAAAAAAAATTGAACTTCCCCAGACAGAGCACTTGAACTTCTTTCAACAAACCTTTTAAGCTTTTATTTTTCTATACTTTTTATTCTCACCTGAAATGCATTCCTTGCAGTACTTGAACTTCTCGTTGTTTTCACTATGAACTTCTGTCACATTTTTGTGTATACGTCGAATTACACGCAATTGAAGGTCGGGCGTCATTTCTTGCCATTTTAAAACATGTAATTGGAGGTCGGACGTCCCGCAATATAAATTCTGAACAACATACACCAATTTGTTTTAACCGTTTTTCGGAATAGAGCGTGTGATATACCCTTTGGAATAGAGCATAGGATATACCGTTTGGAAAGTTTTTGAATACATTGTGAACCTCTCTCACACAAATTTCTGAACTTTCCCGGGCCAAGCACTTGAACTTCTAGCAACAAAAAATTTACCTTTTTATTGTAGTTTTCTCATACGAAACACACACCATGCAGTACGTGAACTTCCGGTTGTTATCACTTTGAACTTCTCTCTGGTTTGAGAGAATTATTTTAAAACACCAAAAACAACATTTTTATATGTGTTTTTGGACATCTAAATACACGGTGAACCTCTTTCAGAAGAATTTTTGAACTTTCCCGGGCCGAGCACTTGAACTTCTAGCAACAAAACTTTTAGACTTTACCTTTTTATTGTATTTTTCTCATACGAAACACACACCATGCAGTACGTGAACTTCTGACAGTTATCACTTTGGACTTCTATTTGTTTCTCTTTAGTAATGGAAAAAATCTGAGTTTTTATAGACATCGACCCGCTCTAACTTTTTACAAAACAAAATTATAGTTTTTTCCACTTTCTACGATTTGTTTTTTGTCTTGCGACATTTTTAGGCATTTTGTTGTTGTCAGTGAAATGGCCTAGACGGTCCTTTTTTTCATTGATGAATTTCTTCAGTATATGGTACACGTGAACTTATGAATTTCTAAAACATGAACTTCGCATTTATATCTAAAACATGAATTTCTAAAACATAACGGTTAAGCTTTTGTTTCGAACAACATGCACCATTTTGTTTTAACCATTCTTTAGAATAAGAATATTTATACACCTTTGAAAATTTGTTGAATAGGAGAAACTTTTTAATGTAGAGCATTTTTGTTTCAAATTTGTAATGGATTGAGAGAATTATTTTAATACACAAAACAACATTTTTTATGCGTTTTTGCACATGTAAATACACGGTGAGCCTCTCTCACAAGTATTTTTAAACTTCCCCGAGCCAAGCACTTGAACTTCTAGCAACAAATTTTTTTAGACTTTGCTTTTTTATTTTTATTTTCTCATATGAAACACACACTATGTAGTACGTGAAATTTAGGCTGTTGTCACTTTGAACCGCTCTCTCCTTTTTTTTGTCCCAAGTCCTAAAACACTCATCAAAATTGAGCATGTAAATCCAAGGTTTTTATAACCTCTAAACTTCTCTGCTTTTTTAATTTGAACTTCTTAGTTTTATTCTTAGAAAAGAAAAAAATGATTTTTTATGTAAACATCGTACAACTTCTTTAAAATTGAACTTCATACTTTAATTTTTACATACAAACAAGAAGAATTTGAGTTTTTCGTATACATCGAACTACTTCATTTTTTAGTTTGAAATTCTTGACTTTATTTTTAAAATCAAATTGCTCCAAAATAAATAAATTGCAAAACGATGCTACCCTTTAGCAATGAAAAAATGAATTTTTATAGACATCAAACCGCTCTATTTTTTTTCAATTTTTGAACCACTTTGTGTATTTTTAGAAATGGGAAAAATTCAAGTTTTTTTTAGTAAATGTCGAACTTCTTGGTTATTTCGAACTGAACTTCTTGGTTTATTCGTTAGCAGCGGGAAAAAAATCAAGTTTTTGTAATAAATATTGAACTGCTCCATTTTTTGAAATTGAACTTCTTGGTTTATTATTTAGTATCGAGGAAAATCTGAGTTTTTCATGGACATTGAACTATCATATTTTTTTAAATTGAACTACTTGGTTTTTTCAGTTTAGACTCCTTGGTGTTATTCATTTGTAACAGAAAAAAAAACCTAGTTTTGCAATAAACATCATAAATCTTGGATATTTTCAAACTGAACTTCTTGGTTTTTTTGTTAGTAACGGGAAAAATTATGAGAAAAATCTGAATTTTTTGTAGACATCGAACTTCACCATTTTTCAAATTTGAACTTCTTAGTTTTATTTGTTAGTAATGGGGAAAATCCTTTTCTATAAATATCAAACCGCTCCGTTATTTTAATTTGAACTTCTAGGTTTTTTATAAAACTGGGGAAATCATTTTTTATAATCATTTTTTAATTATTCCATTTTTTAATTTGAACTTCTTTTATTCTTTAGTAACGAGAAAAAAATCTGATTTTTTTATAAACTTCGAACCTCTCTGTTATTTTAATTTAAACTTCTTAGTTTTGTTGTTAGAGAAAAATATGGTTTTTCAATAAGTATCTAACAATTTTTTAAAAAAATTGAACTTCACATTTTTCTAGTACAAGCGAAAAGAATTTGAGATTTTCGTATACATCAAACTACTCCGTTTTTTAATTTGAAATTCTTCATTTTATTCTTTAGGAACGAGGAAAATCAAAGTTTTTTAAAACACCGAACTTCAAAGGCAAGTCATGATGAAATGAACTTTCATGTGTCACGTGTTAGTGTTCAGAACACATATGGAATCAAAGATGGATCAGAGGAATACAACTTCACAATTTCTCATGGCCAACGTCAGGAGGCATAAGCATTAGTCACTTTACGAGATTATAGCTTAGTACTAACTAGCACAAGAGAATCAAAGATGGATCAGATCTTGAATCGACAACGGGTCAGAGGAGCCTGTCGTCTAGAAACCAAGTTCATAACACTACATTCCACCTCCCAACATAACACTAGACTTGGGGGATTTTTTCCTCTGTTGATGTTTCGTCTTATGCGTTTATCCCAAGCAGAACACACCAATCTTCAAGCGGCCTGGTGGCCTGAACTAGGAATGCTTGAAGTATGTGAAATACTGCAAAGAATGCTTGAAGTATGTGAAGTACTGCAACTAGTCAGCGGCTTCTGAAGAACAAAAAAGCGATGTATGTAAATACTGCAAACAGTGTTTAACTTTTTCCAATGATAATAAAAGTGAACGTCATGGTGGCAGTAGGTGGAGGTGGAGGACCTCGGCGGCAGTGGGTCGCAGTGGCGCGCGCGACCAGTTGGAGTTCAAGAGCCCCTCTAGATGCAGGTCAAGACAGCCCCCAGCTGCAGGCCGGAGGGATGGGAGGCGGTGTTTGGTCGGGAGGCGAGCGAGTCGGGGTGGGGAGGTTGCTGTTGGACGGAGGTCGCGCGTGATTGAACTTCTTTAAATTTGCATGTAGAGGATCCGCGTGGCTCGAGTGGAATGCCACGGCTGTCCTTGACAAGGGCGGCGCCGATGGAGCACTGGGAGGGAAGGGGGCATCGCCGGTGGATCGCTGGGCTGGGTGGGGCATCATTGGAGGAGCGCTGGGATGGGAGGGGGCAGCACCAGAGGTGCGCTAGGAGGGCAGGGCGACACCAGGGGTGTGGAAGACAGAGCTCAAGCATGGACGACCCGCTGGCGGGCGGCGTGGTGGAGGTGGGATGCCGGATCCGGAGACGGGGATGGCGCGGCAGACAGATACGAGCGGCGCGGCAGCCGGATCCGAGGCCAGTGGTGGCACGGCAGCTGGATCCGAGGCCGGAAGCGGCGCGGTGGCCGGATCCGGAGGAGGAAGGCGGGACGACGGCGGGATTGGGCGATGGCGGGGCGGAGGGGCAGGGGAATCGGGGAAGAGTGAGCTGCGGGGTTGGGTGTTTTTTATCGGTTCGGGGGTGCGTTTTCTGGATCTCGGGAAGATCTCATCGGGCCCTTATAGGGCCGGCTGTGATCAGAATAACTATTCTGATCCCAGGATCAGAATAGTGCTACTATATATATATATATGAGTTTTCAATGTCCTCAACAGCATTCACTTATTGCTACTTCAAGTTGATTTTGTTCTAAGTGAATGTGATCGGACCCGTTCCCCCTCTATGCTAAACTCAACCCAATCTGTTCACAAATTCTTCATGTGCATTCTATTTGAAACCCGTTCAAAATCTTCACTGTGTCCTTGACAGCTGTAGAATTTGTGAACGAAACATTAAAAAATTTCATATCTGAATTTTCGGCTGTTGCCGCTCAAACCGTTCCGCTTCCCATGATGGATTAAACTACTCACCCATGATCCCCCACGATCTCCACCTCTCTGTACGTGGGTGGAACATGTTGTTAGGATAGCAAGGGTCAGGGGCATGTTCGTCCAAAATCTTCGGGCGAGCAGTTTTTCACTACGGCTATAAATACCCCTTACCCTCCTCCTACATCATTTACTCCGCTCAACTGCTACTCCCCTAGCTCGAGCTCTTAGACCTAGCGCCGCCGCTACTCTCCATCATCACCGGTGAGGAAGAGCTTCACTGCCTCGACCTCGTCATCGTCGTACTCGCGCCGACCGCGGAAATCTTCACTCCGTCGTTGCCGTAGCTGTCTCCCTCTGCAAAGTTAGGGCGTGGGAGACCTGAACTGACGAACTTCTCCATCTCCACTCCTAGTTCGTCGTGTTCTTCATCAAGGGTAATTAAAATCTAATTTTACTGCCCTGCTTTGATTCTTATGATTTCCACAAAATTCTCAAAAGGTGTTTATTCTTCAACTTCCCACTCCTTAAACACCGGAATGCTTCTGCTCCTTGATTTGTTTCTCTAAGCTAGGTTTTTTCTTCAAGATTCCTCAATTATGTGGATTTTTAAATCTATACAACTCTGGAACCTAAGTCAAGAACGCTTAGTGAAATTCCTCAAGACACCTATGGTCAAATTCCTCAAACTTGATACTTTTGAAAATTTCTGAGAACGCATATGATCTCTCCAAATTCTTCGCACATATACTCTGTTCACAGGTACAAATGTCTGCTGCTAAATCACTAGGTTCTCATCAACTTAACTCATTTGCAGCGTTCCTCGAAGAAAATTTGCATACTTCCTCAGAAACATCCAAAGTTCAAAGTCCTCAAGTGAGGAAAATGGCAGATGGGAAGAGACCTTAGAAGGGAGGCAAGAGGCCAGAGACAAACACTGCGTTTGAGATCCCAGAGGATATCTATGCTGAGTACTACACACCTGATGAAGAAACTCATGGGAAGGAAAATAAGAATCAACACAAAGTGCGCATTCAGAGAATTGAGAGGAGATGGGCGAAGGAGTGGAGGGAATACCGCTATGTAACCCCAAAGTACATGAAGAAATTCGCTGTGAACCCTCCATGTCCAAGACCTCCTTTGGCTGCTGGCCAACAAGCTGATCCCACCAGCGTTAGGCGCGGTGAGGAATTTCCTAAAGAATGGGCCAAGCGCCAAGCCAAGCTTCAGAAAACTGCTGCAGAAGCAGTGAGGAAATTTAATGTGGATTCTCAAGCTGCTGCCACTGAGGCCTCTGCTAGTACAACAGCGACAAAGAAGCCCATGCTGAAGAAATCTGCTGTGCCTGAAGAAACTGACAATGCCACGGCGACTGCATCAGTCGTGCCTGAAGAAATTGCACCAACTTCCTCTGCTCCTCAAGCAAGATCTTCAAAGGTGAAGAACATCACTCTTCCTTTTGCATCAGAGGAAAGCATCAACCTCTGTAGAGTCCTCAGCTCCGAAGAAAGTGAGGACTTTGACGAGCTCTTTCACGGAACCAATTGATGTTGTTCCAATCTCTATAGTGCCATCAAAGGAGCTCATTCCATTTGGTGAAGATTATGTCATTCCAGATGACACAGATGAAGAAAATCCTTCTGCTGCTTCTTCAGAGCAGTTGGATAAAGAAATTCAAGTGGAAGATGTGATTTCCACTCCATTGGTATCATCGCCTATGCCTCAGATCACAGCTGAAGAGGCGGGCGTTGCGGAAATTGAAGAAGATGTGGATATTGGCTCTACAACTCCGGTGTTGAATGATGACTATTGGGAAAATCTTCACCCCAATTCCCGAATTACCACACCTTTGCATCAAATTCCTCAGTCCCCAGTGCAAACTGGAGAAATTCTAACGGGATCTGAAGGACGTCAAGCTTCACTTTACTCCATACCTGAAGAAATAGAGAACCAGACTGCTGCTAATGAAACTGCCGCTGAAATTCCTCAGTCTAATGTTCATGAAGCTGTGACTCAAGAGGTTGTGAGACCGTCAACTGCAAATCTTCAGCCCAAGCCACAAAATCCTCATGCAAAGAGGCAAAAATTCAAGAATGTCGATTTCTTCGCTGAGCATCATTTCTTCACTGATGCAAATCCATATGACTCAGCAAGACTTAGGCGCAAGAGGTTTTGGACACCAAGCTAGATGAATTTTTATGTAGCTGTTCTGTTTGACAAGGACAAGGTATTTTAGCATCGTCAAATTCCTCATGTGGATATGGAGTCCATTCCTTGCTTCCAACCTGTTTTGAATGTTCTTCGCGAAGCTGGACTTCTCAATTTCTGTGCTGATGTCTGTGATTGGAATGAAGAGCTAATTCTTCAATTCTATGCAACTCTGCACCTCACTGGCAATGTGGCTGATGTCAATTCATGGGTGCTTGACTGGATGACAGAGAATACTCACTATAAAGCTCCGGCCTCTGAATTGCTTCATGCTGTTCCTGTCAGTCCTCCTGCTGAAGGCGCAAGGCTGATCTATGAAGAATCTGAATTTCCAAATCATCTCATGCAAGTGCTGATGAAGCCTTTGTAGCCAGGCCAAGCCCCAAGAACCACCTTCCTAGTGAAGGATTTGCTGTATGTACCAAGGACAATATACCGCATCCTGACCAAAACCCTCAGTCCAATCAAAGGCCACAATTCTGAAGAAGAAGTTGGCATCATGAAGAATCTGCTATTCAACATCATACATGGGATTCCCATTAACTATCATGATTTCTTCATGAGGACTTTGGCAAATGTTGCACTGTCGTCGTTTGAATTGAAGCCTTATGCTCCTTGGATAATGAAATTCATCAGAACCAGGTCTTCAATTCACTACAAGGCAGATTTTCAGAATCACCTCAGCTTTCTGCCTGCCATTGAAGTCCTCAAAAGGACTATTTCTTCAGTTGATGAAAAAGGCAAAGCTGCTGTTATTGATGAAGGCACTCGTCCATTGGATGGTCAGTTTCACAAGGCTGCATCATATTCCACCAATGATGACTCTGCTACCCAAGATTCTGCAAGAGCCCATGAGCAAAATCCTCAAGCCACTGCCCCACGAGTGATGACAGATCATGAGCTTCTTCTAAGTCTTCATCAAAAGGTCGATCGAAATCCCAAGTGGGTCAAGCATCAATTTGGCTCAATTCTTCAGAACATGACTGTCACTCAAAACACTGTGAAGAAGAATCACTATTATGCTCATGAAATCTTCGATCGCACTTGGGCTATTCTGTCTCACCTTTATAGTGACAAAGACCTCAAGAAGATGGACTTTCAGCAGAACTTTGACTGGGCTCAACCTCCCTCGAAGAAATTCAAGAATGTCAAAGTTCCTCAGCTCGTCACAAGTTCATATTCTTCATCGCGTGAGACGGATGAAGCTGAGGATCTCGACGATACTGCGGCAGGCCCTACTTTGACAAACGACCCCGACAACGCTGGCGCTCCTCCATCAACATCATGATGAGATTCTTCAGGGGCGTTAGTCCTCATTTTTTGTCCCTTTTGGTCATTCGATGACAAAGGGGGAGAAATTTGATTTAGTCTTCAAGCGGGTCTTATATATGGGCTATTTTTTTTTGTTAAGTTGCAACTCTCGTTCTTCTGAAGTGTTTGTTGGTTGAGTTGTAAACTTAAGTCCAATGGTGGTTTGATACTTTTGAACTACTTTCTGCATGCTTATTTCCTCAAGTACCTTAATGCACGCATGCTGAAATTCGTCAGACACCATTTTCCATCATGCATTTCAAATTCTTCATATTATATGTTAAATGCGTGTATGGATTACAAGATATAGGGGGAGATCTCCATGATTTTATTCTACAATGTGCATTTGCAGTCAAAGCAAATTCCTCAACTACGCACATCTTCAGGGGGAGTTCTATATCTTGCAATCAAATTCCTCAATATCAGTATTTACACTTCATATGTTTATCCCCGTTGAAAACTTAAACTATTTGTCATCAATCACCAAAAAGGGGGAGATTGTAAGTGCATCTAGTGCCCCTTAGTGATTTTGGTGTATTGAAGACTTATAGGTTAAGGGACTAATGTGTTTGTGAGTGTACACACGTTATATAAGTCTTTGAGGAGTTTGATATTTATGGAGAAAGTCGACCCCTAAAAATGAATGTCTTCTTGAAGACTTTGGTTTTCCTGAAGACTTTGAAAATGAGGAAATTGGTGTGACCTTGAAGACATTGATATTGATGCTAGGATTATGAAGCGTGAAGACTTTTGTTTTCGTAGTTTCATTTTCTCTTTCTTGGGTCATAGGAAACACCGTACTGTTCAAGGGGGTCGAGGTAAAACTAAGGAAAAGTTTCCAAGTGAAGCTCATCTCAAATCCTACACCTATCCAATCCTTCGAGTGAAGCCTTTGGAAATCTCATACAGTTCAGTCAATTTCTTCAGTGAGAGAGACGAAGATCTTCTGCTCTCTGAGGAATTTGTTCTGTCTGAGGAGTTAGGAATTCGCTAGTGCGGATTGCCTATAAGTGAGGAACATGATAGCCCTGAGGAATTTGAGAGCTCAAATTTCCGACCGTTGCTGTCCTACGCGCCAGCTGTCCCAAATATCTTATCCACCTAACGGTCATATCATTGAAGGGCATTTATGTCTTATCATGTCGGGCTGCTCACCGGCTATAAATAGCCACCCCCTTCAACCACTAGGTGGTTGGCTGCTCCGAGAGAAACTGACACTTGTCATTTAGAGCATCCCATCCTCCAAGGACTTTGAGAGAAAATCATCAGTGAGGAAAAACCCAAAACCCCAACACCTAAACCCAAAGTGATTGAGCATCACTGAAGAGATTGTTCCTGTGTTGAACCGACGCTTGTTACCTTTGAAGACTGTGCATCTTCCAGACAGTTAGGCGTCAAGGTCTAGACACTACAAAAAAAACCCACTTCCGTGATGATACGTGTTTGTCACAGTAGGTCGCGTTTTTTGTCATGCATGTACATCCATGACAATTTTATGATAGAATCAAGATAGTCATACCTGTGCTATCGTAGAAGTGTTCCATGACAATACCAAAATTATCATCACGGAAGTGTCCACTTCCATGACGATAAATGGAGCGTCATGGAAGTGCTTTCGTCAAGGGTAACCAACACGTGGCATCCACCGTAACGGGTCGCCGTTAAGCTATCGGGTTCCGGTTTGGATCCGGTAACCCGTTAACAGCCCGGACCAATGGGGATTTTCCACGTGTAAAATCATCATTGGCTAGAGGAAACACGTGTCGGCTCCTCGGTGGGCCAGATGTCGCCCGTCCAATGGAGGAGACGTGCCTATGATACGTCGACACATGGCAGGGCCCAACAGAGGCCCATATAGGTTAAAAAGGCCGGCCCAGTCAAAGGCCCGTAGTATTTACTCAGGTACTAGTGGGCCAGCCCACTAACGGCCTATTTAAACATGGCCCATTTACGGCCCGAAGCCAGATCTGGCCCGTTAATTGTTCGTCGAATATTTGGGCCCAATTACGGCCTAGTGACATTTCGGCCTGTTAGAGGCCCGATGTAGACATGGGCCCATTTCGGTCCGGTGTGTCTTTCTGCCTGGGAATGGCCCGTGCTGCCCATGGGCCATATATGGTCCGACTTTGGGCCTGTTAAAGGCCTGTCGTATAATTCGGCCCGTTGATGCCTCTACTTAGCTTTCGGCCTCTTAAAGGCCCATGATATCAGTGAGCCAACTAAGGCCCGAGATATGTTTCGGCCTGGTAATGGCCCGTCATATAACTGGGCCAATAATGGCCTGGTCTACATTTCAGCCTGCTGAAGGCCCGTCGATGACTAGTGAAAATTGAGGCCCAACATGCATTTCGACCTGCTAAGGCCCATGGTTTCTTCTGGGCCGTAACAGGCCAGCAGAATATTCAGCCTGTTAATGGCCCGAAGCTACATGAGCCCAACTAAGCGCTGGGTCCACTAAAGGCCCAACTAAACTTTGGGCCGAATATAGGCCCGTGTAAGTTGTGGGCCTGGCTCAAAGTGTGAAGGCCCCTATGGCCTTTCAGGCCCAAGAAAGTCGCAGGCCGGCCCAATTGTGGCCCGCTAAAATGCAGGCCCGTTAGAGGCGAATGTTTCGGCTCGGTCGACTACATCAGATTTTTGCCATTTTTTTCAGATAGCGAATGATGGCATATACGGTAACTAGTAGGAATTAAGAACAAACCTACTCTATACAATAAAGAAATTATGGCATAGTAACTTAGAATAAACCTACACTATACAATAAAGGATTTATGGTATATTACATCCACTGGGCATTGAAGTTCGCCACCAGTGATCATAAAGCGCAATGAAGAAGCAGATTACAAAAACTGGGCGCCATTGCAGCATAACAAAATAATAGTGAACCAAGACCACTTCCAAGACAGTTCAAGAAAGGTTAGCCTTGCGCGGGAACTGCTACGCAAGCTGCTGAGCAAGGCTGTGAGACCGGCCTAGCATGTCGGTCATAGCTTCTAGGTGTAGCTGTTTAGCAATGAGGTTCTCATTGGTGTTCTCCGCAATCTTTCTTAGAGATAGGACTTCAAGTCAAAGTTGAGTTGCAGAATGCCTTTTTGCTAGAACTTGGGACTGAAGAAGTCGAACTGATTCAGACAGCGAATTCTGTGAGCTTGTCTGACTGCTAGTCTCAAGTAACTTGAACACTGCATCAAGATAAGACTTTGGGGTTGTCTCGCTATCTTCAAGATGTTTTGCCTTCTTTGCTGCAATATATGTTGGGTTTGTCTCACAGCCTTCAGCAGACTTGTGCATGCCATCCGGCATATCACCCTGAAACAAGCAGAGAGATGACAGGTTTTGCACATGTATAAACAAAGATGATAACTGTGCTATCAATTCCATCCAATTTCAAATTAGAAAATAAAGAGTAAGTTCAAAATATCAATAGCATAATTTGGCATTGTTCATAATGCGGGGAGCTTCACCACACTACTGGATTACCATGTCAACAAAACAAGCATAGATGAAGGGCAAAGACAATCATTGTATCTATTTTGGTTAATGTGCATGGCATGCTGTTCATATCATTAGCCACATCAGTAAGATAAAACAGGAGATGACAAGGTGCAAACGTGGGCTGCTTCACCACACACTGGATTATAGATCCACAAAAACAAGCATACATATAGGGAGTATTGAGTAATGTGCATGGTATGAATAAGGAATTTGGTTTTACAAGTAAAACTTGGAACTTACAGTTGTTGCGAACATGCATTTTGATAGAAACAGCAAACTAAACAGCAGTTAATGATAGGGAGTATGAGCAAATTAAACAGCAGTTGAGGATAAAGGCTTTAGAAGGACTGACTTACATTAATAGTTAACACCGGCTTTATAATGCCCTTCTCCATGTCAAGGGAAGGATAACTCAAGAATTTCAGCACATAATCTTCTTCATAAGCATTGCATGTACTCTACATTTTGTAGATTATAGATATGATAATACTGGAAGGGATAGAGGATAATGAAGATAAGATGCAGATTGATGCTACATAATCAACTACCAATCCCTAGAAGTACAAGCGTTACAGGACAAAATGTACTGACAAGAGCAATGGGCTACACTTCTGCACTGGCATTGTCTGTGTATTCAACTTTTTGGTAAGATTAAATATAGATCTGATATTTTTTAGTAAATGGTGGGCGAGGGAGATAAGATGCAGAATGCTACACAATGAACCAATCCCTCTTCCCATAATATAAGAGTGTTTTGAACACTGGTGTACTGTACAAAACGCTCTTATATTATGGGACGGAGGGAGTAGCTATTAATGTAAGTACAGTGATAGACGACGTTCAGTCCTTACAAGAGGACTGCAGAGCTAAACCTCTTCAAAAGCATTGGGTTGATTCTAAATTTATGTAAGAGTCGGTACGGATCTTATAATGTCCACCAAATGGAGGATAACGAGGCTAACATGTGCAGTGATGCTACATAATCAACCAGCTATGAAAGTAAGTATGGTCATATAAGGCAAGAGGTACTCACAAGAGCAATGCAGTGTGCAGTATAGTTGCGAGATTCTGTGGTCCCTTGAGAATGAATGTTCTTCTGCAAACAGTTTTCGTACAAGTGAGACGTTAAGGCACATGCAGAAATGTAGTTCAAATTGTGATGTGATATCATAGACAGTACCTTACGCTGCAGACGAGACCAATGTGTAACAAGATTATTCCAGTCACTGTCTGATAAATGTAGCATCGGAGACTTTACAGAAATTTCGTTTAGAGGCTTGCCATCGAAGTGCGCTTGCCTCAGGTAGGAACGATACTTCATCAATGAGTGCTTGAAAAGTGCAACCAACCCTTGCTTGTCTTGACTATCCAGTTTGGTCCTCGCCTATTTGAAAGAATGAAATCTTGTGTCTTCTGTCAGCAGAAACATATGAAGTAATTACCATGAATAACATTAGTACATTACTTACACGTAAGTTGCGGAGGAAGATTGGAAATTGTTCTTTGTCTGTGGTATAATCTTTCCATGAAGGAAAGATGCGCATAAAGTTTCTGACAACAATATAAGCTTCGTCTTGTAAACTAGGAAGAAGTGGAACAGGAGTCCTATTTGCTGCAATTGGGGCTCTCTCTCCTTCGAAAAGGGATTTGGCAACTGGATTTGGTGTACTCTTTGCTGGAATGGGGGTTTTGCGTCGTAGAGCTGGTGCTATGTCAACTGGCATCATCATACTGTTTGCGGCAGTTGGGGTCTGCTGAGTTGGGGAATCAGAGATGGCCAGTGTAGTAGGGCTAGAGTCTGCTAGAGTTGTGGTCGTGTTTTCTGGGTCTGGTGATATTGCAACTACACCTAATGGGCTATTTGATTTATCAGGTGTCACTACCTTTTCCAAATACTTTGTTCGTGCTCCTCCGTGATCAGCAATCGCCCTCTTCCTTTTGAACGTCTGATACACAAGAACATCATTTGAATGGATAAATATGGTATGATGACAGATGGAATATGTACTGAAAATGGATAGGCAGGGCGCATTCACATACACGACATGTAAACTAAGCTAATGGCAGTGCAACAAAGTAGAAGCAATGCAAAGCATCAGTTACAAGATATGTGCGACCAATATAACCTTGGAAAGTTAGAGCAAGCACCTTGATGGGTGAATAAGATAGGGAATCTGCCTTTGACTCCTCCACTAGGGAGCTACATTGACTTAGGTCTCCCTCTAGCTCAGAATCACTGTTAGGATCATATTCTGAGCATGAATCTGTAGGTGGAGAGCATTTCCATTGCATTGCATCCAGACTTGATTTCAGTCCCTTAATGCCAAGTTTGACAGCCATGGCATTGTTCTGCTTTATTCTTCTCATGCATGCAAGCTCATAATCATTATGATGCTGTTCAGTATCTGAGATTCATGAAAACATAAAAAGTAGTCAGATTATCTATGGAATGCATTGCGGATTTAACTCGAAGAGTGTCTCCCTATAAACCCCAGCGTAAGCAAAGTTCACCCCCAACCGTGCTGACCAGACCACACACAGAAATACAAACCTCTTATGTCTCTATAACAGGCAGACACACATTTCAAAACTGAAGTAGGAACATTAGAATCATATCAAATTCGTATTTGAACAAATAAACTAAGGAATTATGAGTGGCATAATGTTTAGCTTCAAGGGTGGAGTGCTGGTATTGCGACACAAAGCAAGTAGGCAGATTGTATTCCATGTAAAAGATCGTAGTCTATGTAAAAGGTGGAAATGACACTTTCTTTCTATACAATGCAGTGTTCGTTGCCCACACATGATGGAAGAGATCACACAGAGAAATACTATTCACTCATGTCTGCGGTTCCAGTATTTTGAAACAGGGTGGTCCACCCTAAAAGAATATTGACAACAAATATGACAAGGCAAGCATAGAGGTAGTGAATCAATCATCACTTGTGAGCTTACTAGGACAAGTATGTAGAATTGTAACTGCAGTAAGAGACCGTCCAAAATCTGAATCAAGAAGTTGGTCTAGCACTTATTGTTTGCAACTAATCGACGTGAATAATTGGATATCATATGGAATGAGTAAGAAAGACAAGTAAAATTGTCAACAAACCTGGCCTGCAGTAGTAATCTGGGTCAATGTCACTATGACCAACAATCCAAAATGACTAGTGTCTGTTCCTAGGGCCGGAATTTTGAAACCCTGTGAACTTTACAGGTACTAAAGATTACTGAAATACATCTGAACCATTAAGTGTAGGTAGCACTCAGTACACAACAAACCCTAATGACAGTCCTGCCTAATGAGTAATGAATCAATTAGAAAGTGGGTGATGAGGAGTGGCTGCTGAGTGTTGAGGATGTATCTCAGGATAAATCGGGTTGGCTTAGTGGCTGCTGCATGCCTGAGCCCTGAATGGACTGGGAAGGTAGGCTCGGCGGCGCGCCCGGGCAGCGGTGACGCTGTTGGGTGAGCGGCTCCTAACCTCCTGTTAGTTCGGCGTCTCCTCCTAGAGTCATGCCGTCCAGGGACGGCAAGTTGCCGGCGAGGCAGGCGGCTGGGGCGAGTAGAGATCGGAAGCGCAGCAGAACAGAGGAGAATCGGGGCCTGGGCCAACCCAAAATCCTAGGGTGGGCCGCTGCCCACCGTGGGCACCCTGTAGATCCACACCCGAGTGGCGTACATGCATTTTCAAAATTAAATTAGGAACATTTAGCTGACCAATTAAACGACTCTGTTTTAATAATATCAGATTCGTATTTGAACAACTAAGCTTGTTTAGCTTGATGGGTGGAGTAGTGCTATTATGACACGAAGCACGTATGCTGGTCGTATAGTGATCATAGAAGGGGGGAAACCCTAAGCATGATCAATTAAACCCTATTATGACTGTGCCATGGCAGATTTGAAGCTGCAAACCGCAGAAATGCTATTTAGCAACCATTGTTTGCTTCGAACTAAGAAATAAATTCTAAGAGCTGAAAAGAAAGTATAGTAACCAAGTTACGATCTATTTTCTGGTTGAGATCAAAAAGTTGAGCAGATATGAAGTAGTACCACCTCTCTTGCGGTGCCGTGTAGGCATTGGGGGTGCGATGGCTGTCGGTGGCATTGAAGCAGATCTGCGACGGTAGACGGGTGCATCGGGGGATAAGTCCCGTTGCGGTGGACGAGAAGGTCGTGGGAGCGGCCCCGGCAAGGAGGACGACGGCGCCGATGAAGCGAGAGGACGCGATGCAAGGCTCCTGGTCCGTCGCCGTGGATGAGAAACGTCCATCTCTAGCAGTGGACGACGCGTTCTTGGTAGGCGCTCCGTCATGGTGGAGGACGGCGGCGATGGATGGGGTGGAGGACGGCGATGATGGATGGGGTGGCGGACGGAGGAGGCTGGTGTGGGGATGGTGTTCTAGCACGGACGGTGTATGAATGGGAAAATGGAAGGAGAGGTACGGGGAACCATGTTTTTGGGACGCACCTGTCTGAAATATGGGAAAGTTATGAACTTAGCCCCCGTTTAAAATTTGGATGTCTTGTCGGTTGGGGATAGGACCGTAATCTCGCATCTCCCCAATATTTGCCCAGAGCGATTTCGGGGACAAGAGGGTGTTTTGGTGCCCACGGTGTATGAACGGGGCTGACAGGTAGGGCGGTTGTGTCACGTCTCAGTGAAGTTACAAACCTGCCCCTATTGAAAATATTTGCCTACATCGATTTCGGCCGAGTCGAGTTTGTTTTGCCGCCCACTGTGTATGAATGGGGAAATGGAGGGAGAGACAGAGGTCTTTCGGACGAGCTTGAATCAAATGTGTTTTGCCGCCCACGTTTGGCGCCCACCGTGTCTGAATGGGCTTAGAGGCGGTCGTGTCACATCTAATTGAAGTTACTAACCTACCCCCTATTGAGAGCAGTGGAAATCGGGCTGATGGATTGTCCGTGCAAGGGGTAGATAGTAATTTCCATCTCGCAAACACTGGCTTCGGGCAGCCGACGTGGGAGTGGATATTTTGCCGCTTCTTTCGAATTTTGGGACAATAAGCATCCATGTTTACCCTGGCAACTAAATTCGAATCCATTTTGTATTCTTATACGAATCTTTATAAATCTTTCTATCTGTTTTTATATATCTTCAAAAGCACATCAAAGATGTATTCCACTGTCATATATGAATATGATTTACAAACGCCAATACTCAAATTCAGAAGCTAGAATCCAGTTTAAGGTGAATTCGAATATTTGAAACCACTTTATGTCCAACTCAAGTGTCACACGCAGCATAATGTGTACTCCCATTTAGATATGTACACAAGCGATGTCTCAAGATTCAAAATACCGAGTCAATCAACCAATAATGTACAAAACTAACAGACATATAAACACTTATAGAGTATATGGATCAATAATATCAACTAACATACATAAGCCAGGCCGCTGTACTTTTTTTGCTAGAAGAGCATCATTTTTTTAGCGAAGCTAGTATAGCATCTTGGCCCTTTCAGATGCATGCCACTTAAGGACCATCTATACTACTATTATTGCTGAATGCACATTCAGCCCGATTGGCATATTTGTAGGTCTGGCACAGCAATCAAAATGAAATGTCTCAGAGTCTTATCAATTAATACAGACTCGTGCTAAAAAAATTACAAACAAAAAACCAATTATTACATGATCTCTAAAACAAATGGTTTGATCGATTACATGAACAAACAACACAAAGGTTATTCAATGATGGAAAAAACATTTCACCTATGATTTACCAAGTGGGAATTTAATTTCCTTTTTTCCTTCAGGACCTTAACAATGAGGTCAGTCTCAGCTTGCTTCGTTTTGAAATCCACCAAATATTTAATGGTTGTCTTGAGTACTGCTTGTGATTGTGCTGTTTGCTTCCTCAACATGTCAACTTCATCTCTAAGTGCAGAAGCAGAATCTCTTTCTACCAATAGTTTAGCCTCTAGAGCATCAGCAGTTGGCAATTCATGATGCACGATTGGGCCGGTGCCACTGCTGTGGGATGATACAACGTCCATGGGGACCTCGCTCTTTGATCTTGGGCTAACCTGTTTTGCCATTAAAGTTCCGATTGGATTCCGAAAAGTTGAAGTTAGCAAAACATCTCAACTGGGAGTTAGAACAGCAAACCAGTTAAACAAACAAGGAATTAAAGAGTTTTGATTGGATGCTGAAAAGTAGTTATTAACATCATTGTAACCGGTTGTAGCAGCAAAGCAGTTAAACAAACAAGTTTTGCAAAAGGTACCTGTTGTGGCATTGGAGTTTCTCTTGGATCCTGAAAAGTTGAGTAGCCAGTAACGTGATTAGAGCAACCGATTGCAGCAGCAAAGCAGATAAACAAACAAGTTTTGCAAAAGGAACCTGTTGTGGCATTGGAGTTTCTCTTGGATCCTGAAAAGTTGAGTAGCCAGTAACGTGATTAGAGCAACCGGTTGCAGCAGCAAAGCAGATAAACAAACAAGTTTTGCAAAAGGAACCTGTTGTGGCATTGGAGTTTCTCTTGGATCCTGAAAAGTTGAGTAGCCAGTAGCTTGATTAGAGCAACAAGTTACAGCAGCAAACCTGTTACACAAATATATTTTTGAAAATGTATCTGCTGTGCAATTGGACTTCCAATTGGATCCTGAAAACTTGAAGTTGGTAAGATGATTACAGCAACAAGTTACAACAGCAAACCAGGTAAACAAGGAAGTTTCTGAAAACATACCTATTGTGCCAACGGAGTTTCAGTTGGATCTTGCAAACTTGAATGTTAGCAATCATAAATAAAGTGTTGCAAGAGCCATAAGAAACTAACATCAAACTAGTAAAACTAACCAATTTTGCAACGTATTTAATTACACATGAACTACTAAAACTAACAAGTTCATGGCAACGTATTAAAGTAACAAGTCGGTACCGTTTACCAGCAACACAGACATCTGTAAATTTCTTTGATGTAAGCAAAATGATTCTGACACACACACACACACACACACACACACACACAGATATATATATATATATATATATATATATATATATATATATATATATATATATATATATATATATATATATATATATATATATATATATATGTAGGACAACACTGTTCTAATCCCAGGATTAGAATAGTTATTTGGATCACAGCAGCCCCTATAAGGGCTCGACAGAAGCCCTCCCGAACTTCTGAACTGCCGGCTCGACCGACAGGATCCACCTGATCCCGAGCCGCCCGACAGGATCCACCTGATCCCAATCCCGATCCCGAGCCGCCCAGCCCCCCTCCTCGCCGCTCCTCCCCTTGATCCCCGACCTCCCCCCGTGGTTCGCCGCCGAACTTCGCCGGATCCGGCGCCTCCCCCCCCGTCTCCAGCTCCTAGACGACCGGATCCGGCACCTCCCCTCCGTCTCCAGCTCCTGGCCGACCGGATCCGGCGCCACCCCTCAGTCGCCACCTCCTGGCCGACCACCGGCGCGGGCGAGCGAGCGACGGCGGACGCCGGCGCTAGGGAGCCCGCGTCGCCTGGAGGCGGCGAAGCCGCCATGGACTTCCAGAAGCATCCTCCTCCGTCCATCCTCACCTCCCGACGACTTAGCAGAGCAATTGAAGGCCAAGGCGCAAGTTATGGCGAACGGCACGGCCAAGGGAGCATCTCGGCAGCGGAGGCGGCATCGGCGGCGCCTTAAAATCCAGCAACGGTATATGAACTTCCTCCCTGATCCAGCCTTCAATCTTGCCTTACCTGACCTTCTTGCTTCATGCAGATGAACTTCGCGCCCTATGCAAGACATGGATTGCCATGCGATTCCTCTCCTAACTCTCCACCAAATTGCTCTCAAGGTGGCCTATCTACTGCTGGAAAAAGGTTGGCCGAACTTCTATCCAAGGTATGGTTGAACTTCCTGCCGTCTGTTATCTTCTTTCAGCCATGTGAAGTTCAGGTAGTGTGTGAGCCTCAGTCCAGGCTGCAAAACATTAGGAAATCTGCCTGCATTCATATGTGAAGTTCAGGTAGTGTGTGAGCCTCAGTCCAGGCTGCAAAACATTAGAAAATCTGCTTGCATTCATATGTGAAGTTCAGGTAGTGTGTGAGCCTCAGTCCAGGCTGCAAAACATTAGAAAATCTGCCTGCATTCATATGTGAAGTTCAGGTAGTGTGTGAGCCTCAGTCCAGGCTGCAAAACATTACAAAATCTGCCTGCATTCATATGTGAAGTTCAGGTAGTGTGTGAGCCTCAGTTCAGGCTGGAAAACATTAGAAAATCTGCCTGCATTCATATGTGAAGTTCAGGTAGTGTGTGAGCCTTAGTCCAGGCTGCAAAACATTAGAAAATCTGCCTCCATTCATATGTGAAAAGCCATGTGAAGTTCAACTAGTAAGTGTGCTAGAGTTCAGGTTGGTATGTATCTGGTTGTGTGCAAAAAATAAAAGGAAAATAAAACATACATGTGATCACATGAAGGTCAGGTTGGTAGGCACTAGTGGTTCAACCATTCAAATTCATGAAGGTCAGGTTTTTTAACTGTAGACAATATTTCCCCTTTGCAAACAAGAAGTTCAGTATGTGGAGAGTGCTCAGTTCAGGTACATATAAGTAATCAAATAGTGTAGAATTCACAGAATGTGAGGTTCATTCTGTGAAGAGTGCTCAGTTCAGGTACACAAGTATTGGCAGATGCTCAGCTCAGTGTAGAGTGTGATGCCTGTCCTAGGGAGCAATATGTACATGAACAACACTTTTATAAGAGAAGTTCAGGCTGTGAATAATGCTCAGTTCAGTTACACCAGTATAGGCAGATGTAACTTGTGTGCTAACACATTCTCTTTTTTTATGCCAGCAGGATGAGAGACGCAGAAAGAAGCTTAAAAGTTACCAGCAGCAAGTACACAACCCTAAGCCTGTATGCGTTGCGCCACCCCCTCAATGGGTCACACCTCAAATGCACCAACAGCATTACCAACCTACTCCACACCAAAATTGGATGACACCCGAAACACATGCAGACTTCCAAGATGCTGGGTCACAGCCCTATCCGCACCACTTTGCACCTCCACCTAATTGGGTGACGCCGGAAATCCCCCGCGGATTCTTTGTATCCACCAGCAGACTTCCAAGCACACCGATAGAGGAGGGGGTTAGCTCAAGTCCTGCGTGTAACTCTGGAGGTTATCCTGGTGTGGCTCGTCAATGCCAAAGGCCAGCAACTAAACCAGATCCCAGGACAAATCCAACAGGAACACACACACGGAGGAGAGTGCTCTGCACACTACCACCGTTGGCTGCTGCTGCTGCTACAACTCAGAATTGTACGGGACATAAGGTAGATGGATTGCTTCACAAAACAAAAAACCAAACCAAAACCAGGATCGCAATACCTCCACAACCACCACAAGCAAAAAGGACGCAAACAAGAGAGAGGCCACCTTCAGCCCTCCTTCCTCCTTGTGATCCACTCCTGCATCCTGCTATGATAACTCCGCCGTGCCCCATCCCAGAGGGCCAGCAGCAGACTCTGGTGGAGTTGCGATCATACATGCATGTAAGTGAAACAAAAATTTAGGTATTTATATATGCATCTTGTATGATCTGCCAATTTTCTGCTTCCTCCAGGATAACAAGTTTATAAACTGCATTTTAACGTGCCGTTTGGATTATTTTTTATTTTTCTGCAGATGCCGGATCTCCCGGATTATCTAATACCAAGACTAAAGATACGATTCCAGAATGTAGAGAAAGCAAGGGAATTTTATAACAGATACGCCAGACACGCTGGTTTTGGAATCAGGAAGACGGGAGGGAATGACAATCACAAGTATTTTGTTTGCGCGTTCCAAGGGAAACACACAACTTCTGTTTCAGAGGCTGACAGGAAGCGAAACAAAACATCGCAGAGGATAGGCTGCAATGCAAGAATGAGGGTGAAGGTGCAGGAGGATAACACATGTGTGGTAGTGGACATTGAGTACAATCATAATCACCAGCTCATGCAAACTGATGACATGCTGGTATTCTTGCACTCACACATGAATTATGACCCCACTATTTTGGAGTACGTAAAGCTCCTGCAGTACCATGATGTCAAGCATACAACAGTCATGTCCATGCTATCCGAAAATGAAGATGGAAGCTACTTCCTAAGCATGACCGGACAAGACCTACTAAACCAGTAAGTATTCAAAAATGCACATACTGCAAATGTACATAGCATCCTAAGTCACCACCCTTTTGCTAGCAAAAATAACAAATGCATGTTTGCATATAATTTGCAGGAAAGCCATGAATGCAAGGAAAGATGATTTGGATGATGTATTGAAACTTGTATCTTTCTTTAAAGACATGAAGGCAATCAATGATGGGTTTTTCTATGACATACAAGTAGACAGCGACAAATCAATTAAAAACATTTTTTGGTCCAATGCAAGCTGCCGAGGAGCATATCAAGACTTTGGCGATTGCGTAACATTCGACACAACTTACAAGACCAACAGATTTCATATGCCTCTGGGAGTGTTTGTTGGAACAAACCATCATTTGCAGTCAACGATATTTGCTGTTGCCCTGATCAGAGACGAAGATGCAAAGTCATTCAAGTGGCTGTTCGATACATTTGTACGGTGCATGAACAACAAACACCCAACTTGCATTCTAACAGGTAAGTTCAAAAAAAAAACTCTACAAGTTTCATCATCTTTTCAGTCTATGGGTCTGTATTGGGTACACTGGTTTTATCTGAAAATAATGTAAAGCAAGCAGTTCAACCACTGTTAGCACAGAAGTCCAAACAAACAGTATAAGAAGCAAAATTATATGTCACATGTTTAGAAAAAATATAGTTCTGGATGTGAAGTTCAAATAGAGGAATCATAGAAGTTCAAGGACACTGCTGTAAGAAAAAACATATGAAACATGTTCAGGAAAAATATAGTTATGTATGTGAAGTTCAAGCACTGGTACCACATAAGTTCAACAACACTGCTGTAAGAAAATATTGTGTTACATTATTAGTTAGTAATACTGCTACCTGTGAAGTTCAAGTACTTGAACAACATAAGTTCAACAACACTGCTGTAAGGAAAATATATGTGACATTATTAGATAGTCCTACTGCTACCTGTGAAGTTCAAGTACTTGTACAACATAAGTTCACCATCAGTGCAAGAAGCAAGTTTCATTTTTTTAATTCATGCAGACCAGTGCCCGTCAATGGCGAAAGCTATACCACAATCATTCCCGAACACCGTCCACAAGCTATGCCGTTGGCACATCCTGAAGAAGTACAAGGAATACCTCGTGTTGCTGTACAAAAAGTATAAAACATTCAAAGAGGAGTTCACAGCTATCTTAAACTGGCCGCTAATGCCAACGGAGTTTGAAGCTGCCTGGGCTGCACTCGTGCAAAAGTACAACCTGCAGAATGACCAGATGATGATGCAGCTGTGGAGTGATAGGAAAATGTGGATATCAGCATATTACAAGAACATTTTCTGTGCTAGAATGACTTCCACACAACGAAGTGAGAGCATGAATCACATGCTCAAGAGAGGGTTTGTCAAGGGGACCCAGAACCTACACAAGTTTGCTAGGCGGGTAAATGCTTTCATACAAACTCGGATGCAGAAGGAGAACGAGTAAACAATGACCAGCATGGTATTAAGACAAAAAAAACACCCCCATCATATTGTGACTTCCTTCAACATGTGCACTTTCTATTTAAAAAATGAAACCCATAACTCTGCTTCGACTAATATCTTATTTTTCGACATGTGCAGACCAATCCTGTGACAAAAACAACTTACGGCTACGAGGAAGACATGGCTATCAAGTACACGAGAGCCGTGTACAGCGAGATGAGGACTAGGATGAGAAAAGCCACCCTATTTCGCGCAAAGCCTACAGCAGAGCCCACTAAGTACCTTGTGTACTACCACAACAAGGCTGGCCATGATGATGAAGACAGATTTGCCTGGTCAAAGCATGAATTCCAGGTTGTAGCTGACCCAGATAATGAAATATACGAGTGTGAATGCAAGCTTTGGACACACACAGGTGAGCAGAAAAACAAACTCATTAAATATCTAAACTAGTAGTATCATATCAAAAAATATGAAACTCATTGCTGGCTCACAAACTACGTATTCTGCATTCATCACAAAATGCAGGCCTGTTCTGCCTTCACATCATGAACATACTAGACTACCTGAAGCCTGACAAATTTCCAGACAAGTATATCCTCAAACGGTACACAAAGACTGCAAAATCACAACCAGCATTTGATACAAGGGACTACAACACAACTGCATCGGATGGCAGCTCAAGACTATCGAAGCAAGACATCTTGCTGCAGCTAAATTTGATGGTTAACAAGAAAGCGATGAGATGTGACCAGCAATATGACAGAGCCTTCTATGTTCTCAAGAGGCTCGTGGAAGAACTTGATGCAATACATTCAGCAAATCGAGCGGATGCTGACGAAAGGATGGCTGAAGAGGATGCTGAAATTGAAGATGACCTTCATTATTATGAAGCTGAAATGCTCTAGACCGCTGCTCAAGCCAACCAATGCAAGCAGGGTGTTGACCAATTAATGCAGCAGTGGCAGCAAGAGACGATGAAACTGCCACTGTATTATGAAACAAAGGGTAGGAAGAAACTTTCTGCAGCAAAGAAAAGTGACAAGAGAGCTCAAATAAAGGCACCATCTGCAGATACAGTCGTCGTGCTCGATGAGAACGGAGTGCCACTTGGACACAGGCAATGCAGTGTTTGCAAAAAGGTTGCAGGACACAACAAACTCACCTGTCCAACACTCTTAGAAAGAAATGATGCCGAGGAGGTCAAGCAACCCAAAGTTCAAAAACAGCAGCCCAAAGTTATAGAATAAAAGAAGGGACCACACCCACAGAAAGCAAGCAACAGGCTTTGTAGCATATGCAAGGAGTATGAACCACACAATGCAAGAACATGCTCGAAGCGCGCAGATGTTGAAAAGACAAGCCAAAAGCCAGAAAAGAAACAGAAAGCAAAACCTAGAGCCAGCAACAAGAAAGTGGCGGAAGAAGAAGAGGAGGATGAGGAAGACGAAGATGAAGACATCATTGAAGAAGAGGAAGACGAAGATGAAGAGGAAGATGAAGACGAAGAGGAAGAGGAAGATGAAGAGGAAGAGGAAGAGGCACAACTCAAGCAAAAACCACCACAAGCAAAGCCTAGGAGGAGCGCAAGGCTGATGAACAGTTAGACTAGGTCAATTAAACAAAGCAAACTTATGTCAAGTCAATGTGCAGAATGTTATTCCACTTTTGAAACAGTATTTTAGGAGAAGCCTACTTGAACTTCTATTGTTGAAGTTTCAAAGAAATTATATAGTATAAGTTCAAGTAATATTACTGCAGAAGTCCTGGTATAGTATGAGAGGAGGTGCTGGTGATGTATTGCATGAAAGAGTAAGCACTAATAAAATGAAAATATACATTGTGAAGTTCAAGTAATATTACTGCAGAAGTCCTGGTATATTATGAGAGGAGGTGCTGTGCTGGTGATGTATTCCATAAAAGTGCAAGCAGGAATAACATGAAAATATACACTATGAAGTTCAAGTAAGCTTAGAGTAGAAGTTCTAGTACGTTATGAGAGTAGGTGCTGGTGTTGTATTCCATAAAAGAGCAAGAAGCAATAAAATGAAAAGATATACAGTATGAAGTTCAAGTCAGCTTACAGAAGAAGTTCTGGTATATAAATCGATGTCGGAAAAAATATGCTTGACAAAATAGGTATTGTCGTGTAAACTAAGGTTAGTAAGCCTAAGACAACGCGTTCAGATATGAAGTTCTATTTGGACACGTCGAGAAGTTCACGTAGAATGCCGACAAAAGATAAAGAAACGTAAAGGAGTGTATGAGAATATTTTTACACGAAGTTATAGTTGAAAACCATTCGTAGTTAAAAAATCACAAAAAAGCACATATAGATTCTATGCAAAAGGCTACATCTTGGCTGAGTTGAAAAATAACAATACATTACACAACACAGAAAATCCTCTCCATCTGAAACCAGCAGCCCAGCCAGATCTCAAGCAGATGTTCAAGTCAAAGATCATATGTTGGGGCCAAAAAATTAAACAACACAAAAAAACCCAGCAGTTCAACCATAACCCAGACAGAAGTTCAAGTACATATGCTGGGGAAAAAACATGCAACACTGAAATACTGAAAACGATGCAGTACATTGAAATTCACAAGCCAATCATTCTTCATACCAGATACATTTGTCCTCAATAACATAAATAACAGTGCTGCAGCTATAGATACACAAATTACTAAACCATTCTTACAACCAAATCTTTACGAAATCTTTCCAATCATTATCAAACCTAAAATCTTTACGAAATCAAATCTACACTAAAACTAATGCTTCGAATTCACGGGCCTAAGGACTGGATCTCGGCAGGAAGCTCTCCACGCACAATTTCATTCTTCTCGCTAAAGACTAGAGTGTGCATGAACTCGGCCTTCCAGTCATCTACAGCAGCCTGCAAACAAAAATGAAAGGATGGTTTAGTAAAGGCTAACTAAAACCACAGCAGGAGAGTCTCAGAAAAAACACGCAAGAAAAATGAAAGGATGATGAGACAAGAACAAGGACAAAACATACTTCCACATCACCAAAATCTTCAACAAGCTCATCGCCATCATATGTAGAGCAGAACTTCACGGAGAAGAAACCAAAATCACTATTCACTTGCTTTGGAACATTAATAAAAGTCGGCCTCTTTGCAATATTCACCCAGTTAGGCTGCTTGCTCGCTTTGTACGTAGCCTTGCCGTACACCTCCTCGAGCAACCCAACAAATCTCTTGATCTGCCAGAAATGACAAATAGATGAAATCAAAAACATCTTAACCAAAATAGTTAAGTTCAGGTACATAAAGCTACACTTGAATAAAATCCATCTAAACGATACCAAAAGTTCAACTGTCAAATGATAGTCAGTTCAAGCAGTATTACCAAAACAAAGACAAAAGAATATTTTGTCAACAGAAGGCATAATAAACTTTGTGTCAAAAAGAGAATATGACGGGAGGTTCAGGCTAAGAAACACTCATGATATTTTGGCAGTCTCCGTGGAAACTTGTTCGTGACATTCCCTTATTAGTGTAAGGAAGTGAATCAAGGATGTCAATGCTCCCATGATATCTATTCAGCACATACACACTGTAGTGCGCTATTTTGTCAATTGGCTTGAATAGTATCAAAAAAACCTGCCAAGATTGAATAAATGGTGAACACAAACTATATACCATAAGCAATGAACAGCCGAGATGAACAAAAACTTCTTGAAAAACTCAGCAAAAGGATGTGCATAAAATAAAATAAAGCAAGAGTTATGAAAACCTAACCAGCTTTGCGTTAAGAAGGTCTTCTTCCTTGCGAACAAACATTGGGAGGAGTTTAGCCAATTTTTTTTGCATCGAATTTTGGAACTGTTGCAGCGAAAAAATCATACTCCAGGCAGTACTGCATTCACAAAAACAGAATTAAAACACCTCCCAAATGTCACTACACCAAAACTAGAGCAAAAAAGGGAGATAGGGTTACAAAGAACTAAAACCTGTATGAAGTAGGGACTCAGTACAACCCTATCAGCAGAAGAGAAGATCTCAGAGGTCTCCGACTTATCCTTCCACAAGTTTATGAGATAATCCACTACGTCTCCTTCCATCTGCTGCCCTTCACCGAAAGAGTATAAAGGACACGCCCTGTGAGGTCAATCACATTCCCAGGGATGATAAACATGCAGTAGCTTGTACTGCAGATTTAAAAGGATGGGAAAAAAATATTACAAGCGCAACTCCAAGGCAAGGAGAATGAAATAGAAGTTCAGATACTATAACAACAGAAGTTCACAACAAGTAGCATGTCTGGCAGCAACAAAAATAAGAAGAAAATACTCACTCATAATACTTCTTCAGACCATCTTCACCAAGCACATACTGTTTCAACCTTCGGGCCTCGGATAGATGAGAGTAACTGTATTTATTCAGGGGAGCGACAACAGAACGCTACTTCATAGGCAATCTTGATGCTCTCTTGGAGGAAGTTATGTTGCCAGACTCAACTGCCGGTTTCCTCCTGGTGATGACAGCATTCTTCCCACCTCTCCCAATAATAGTACAAGCAGCAGATTTACCATTCTTCGGGTAAGCAATCTTCTCAAAATCATCATCCGACGAAATCACCTCTGCTTCGACTGCACAAACCTTCCTGGAGCAAGGGGTATTTGGAGCAGCACAAATACCGACAGCCTGCTTCCCCAACTTTGAAGGAATAAGGGTTCGAGAGCTATCATCTTCTCTCGGAGTTGTACTCATCGATTCCTCCCTAGGCTGGTATTCCTGTGACCCGAGGAATGAGTAGTGGTAATCGGTCAAGTCCAATGGCTCCACTGTGAAAAGAAAAGGAAAGAAAAAAAAGACCATTAAATATAACTGAAGTTCAGGTACAGCACAATGTACAGTCCAACAAAATATAGATGACATGGTTACTACTCAAGCTGACCTAAAAAAATGTGTTGCATTTAAAAACTAAATGAAGTTTAGGCACAACCCAAGGCACAGTTCAAGATAAACTAATGAAATGGAAAACATTCAACTACAGCTAACAAAAGCATAAAAAGGTATCATCTCTGAAGTTCAAGTAGAAGAAATGCTCTTGTCCAAGTAAGCAATGAAAGGAAAAAAATACTGAAACAAAATACACATGCAAAATAAAAAGATAAAAATGAAGTTCATGTAGAATAAAAGATGCAGTCCAAGTAAGCAGTCCAAGTTTCAAGACTTACATGAATAGTAGCCAAACAGACCATGGAAGTCTGTGTCAAACAAGTTAGAAGATGCAATTGAGTACAACCATGTCTTCCTGATATCCAAGATATTATCATGGGAATAGTTTGCAAGAACCCCTTCATGAAACGAATTAACATTCGTAAGCATGAAGAATCCGCAGTTGATACTATCATCAAACAAAAAAAAGAACAGTGTTAAAAAAGCCAACGAATAAAAGACGTTGCAGCTTACGTACAACTACAGTTAAACAGAAGTGATAGAGAGAAAGTGGAACTCATACTTGTTAGTCTGCTGGGGGACATCAATCCAATCCAAAGGGAAATGGTCAATAGAAAGAGGACTGAAGGGTGTCTCCCTGTCGTTGCTGGCATCGTTCCAAAGCTTCTTAATGTTATCAGTCATCCGCCGAAACCGGCGTACCGCATAGTCATCATTTGGTCCGTAGTAGGAGTCGAGAAGCTGGAACCTTAAATTCTTCAGGTCAAGAAATATCGAAACCCAATGACCAACACCACCCAAGTGAGCAGGAATTTTAGGTGGGTCAAAAGTGGGGAAAACAACCTTCAGCAAGATAAACACACAAATCATTAAAAACTGAAAATTAATATCAAACGGTACAAAGAAAAATAAAACAATATAAACAGAGTGGATCGCAGTGCAAACTAATACAGAGACAAAGAACAAGATACTGCTTACAGAATCATGCGCATCCATGCTATCTGGACCAGTCGCCAAGAAGTACTTCCTCACACGGGAATCAAACTGACATCTGAAAATCTTGTCCTAAAATAATGTAGACAACAGCAACATATGAAAATACAATGAGACAAGCAAGTTTTAACTAATATGGTAAAGAACAAAACAGAAAAGAAATTACTATAGGGTTGACTTACACAAACCCAATACGGCAGGATGAATTTATCTGATCCCTGGTATTTGGCACGTAGACAATACAGTGCAACCTCAGCAACATTAGATCGAAGCATTCCACAAGGAGAAAAAGATATTGCTACATCTTCAACAGTAGCTTCACACTCATTGTTTTGGAAAATAACCTTTGATCTAAAACAAGCAATAGAAAGTACATAAAGTTCAGCATCAGGAACTCAAGAAGTTCATCACACATATAAGCACAGAAGTTCAGCTACATCACAACAGGCAGTAGAAAATGGTAGAAGTTCAGCAACAGAGAGTAAAGAAGTTCAGGTATAAAACCACAGGCAGTTCATAGGGGTAGATGGATATAAATTCTGACCAGCTGCACTCACCTCTTAGAACGATCATTCTTAAGCCTAGTTACACTGAAATAAAAGTCATCAACATTCTTTCGGACGACAGCAAGTTCACTATCTGCTCAGCAAAAGAAATAGAAATTAAGAGCAACATTCAAGCACATAGATCACGACAGGAGCAACAAACAAACACAAGCACATCTCAGCTGCTACACCACAAAAGATAAAACCACAGGATTATAAACATCACAACCCATGCATTACAAACCTTCCCCCATATAGAAACAAGTTCATTTAACTTTATTTACAAACCACACGACAAAGCACAAACGAGAAGTTCAACTTGCACAACACAGGCAGTACACAGGGATATCATGGACCAAAACCAACAACAAAAAGGACGGGGATGGGGAAAGAAGAGAGAAGCATGCACCTCTCTTGATGGATTCTTGCCTAGACCAGTTGCAACACTAGAATGATCAATCTCCTCTCCCAAGCTATCGCTTTCAGTCTCTTCATCGTCATCTCCAGTAGACATTGCAGTGTCGTCGGCAAGGACACCAGCAGCAGCTGGAGCAGCTGGAGAATCTGAAACAACAAAAACTGTTGGTTGTGCTGCACTAGGAAGAGCTGGAGAACCAGCATCAACAGCAACTAATGGCTCTGCTGCAGGAGACTTCTCCGGGCCTGCAGCAGCACTACCACCAGTCTCAACAGTAGCCTCGATGGGATCTTTCTCCGAAGAGATATCTCTAGCTGTCTTGCCCTGCTCAGCATCAGAAACCCCAGCGCCAATGGACGACTGAGGTTCAGTTGGGTCCACCCCGTCGGAGCAGCCGGTGCTTGACACGGCCTTGTCTGCAACCTTTTCTGGAGGAACACTAGCATCGTCATTCTGCAGCAAGAACAGAAAGTCATTACAAATGGGCACATAGTGATAAAATGTACAACAAGTAAAATAAAAAATGAAACAAATGGACAAGAAAAATGGTACTTTATGATCACTGCCATGAACCTCATCAACTAATATATCACTTGCGGGAGCAGGTTCATGCACAGGGGCAGTTGCGCTTTTAGGTAAAACATCCTCCTCAACCCTAGCACCATCATCAACAACCTACAAAAAAATCATATAGAACACAAATGTCTAATCAGCAGAAGTTCAGATTACATAATTAAAGAAGGTCAGCTATGACCACTGACACATAGTGGAAGTCCAAATACAGTAAACATAGAAGGTCAGATATCAAACTACTATAATACAAAAGGGAACAAAAAGTGCCAGTTATGGAAAGCTCAGAAGTTCAGGTGCTGTAGCCCTTGAAGTTCAGACACTGTAAACAAAGAAGGTCACCTAGGAAACACTAATACTAAAAAGAAGAAGTTTAGAACACATGAAATCAATAAGGGTCACCTATGACTAAAAACAGTAATAACTGAAAGCTAACAATGAACATTAATGCAAAGAACTATCAAAAGCCAACATAAACAAACCTCTTCGGTATGCTCCACGTGGCCTCCTTCACGACCCAAATGAACAGAATCTTGCCTCTGAATCTGTCTGACAACAACACTAGCCTCATCTTCAAAAGGCTTGCAACGAGCATCCTGCATTTCCTTGAACAGCCCAAAGCTAGTCCGGAGGTGGGAAGTGCTCTGACGAAGCTCATCAAGAAATCTAGCTTCAATTGACAAAACTTCCTTTGAAGACTCAGCATCAAAACCGTGGCCGGGAGGAAGAATCCCATCAACGCGACTAAGACGCTCAACAGTTGTCGGAACACGGGCCATCTCCCCACAAACAGTTTCTAGAAGACCATCAATCCTAACTAGGGAAAGATTGGCAGCATCAAACAAACCCTCAGAAGACACACCACCTGCAGCACTCACACGGGCAGAAGAACCTCCTGGATCTATAGGGGGGGGGGCACCAGTATTGACATCCTGGGAGAATTCAAATCTTGGGGAAGTTCCACTCCCTAGGTCGGTGGCACGAGGCATAGTAAGAACAACACGTTCGATACGCCTAAAGAACACAACCTCAGCCTGTGTCTTCCACTGCATACAAAACAAAAGTCAACACGTCAAAAAACAAATGAAGGAACATGGAACAAAATATAGAAGACAGTACCAGAAGTTCAAGTTAAACTACACAGGAAAGAATGATGCATAGAAACACTCACAGGCAGTTTCCCAAACACCCAGTTGGCTGGGTCATCATCACCCTTCTTGACCAAGTCAGCCGCAGCAAGCTCAAGAAGCTTGGCCTGATCCATGAATTTGATGCGAGGGGTCCTCAAGTCAGGATTAGACGTCTTGCCAATGATAAGGCAGTCCAGGTACATAAGAAGCGGCGTGATGGCACAGCCTATGATAGCTTTTTCTCTACTAGTCCCTTGCTGGTACCTAATAACAGCCCTTCGAATATCATCAACAACCAACTGGCAATAGTCCATATTTGCCATATCTTCAAAGACAAGATTCTCAGCCATTGCTGCCTCCCTGGACACTCGTGTAGACGTACCAGGAATAACAACCTTCATGAAAAGAATCAGGTAAAACACCTGCAGAGCCAGATCATCCTTCGTCTCATCCTTCACAAGTTCCCTGAGGATATTCCGCAGATCCTTTGTCTTGATGTCATCACTCCTAGCGTAGCCAAGTTTGGCCTTCAGCCTCATAACAGCATTATCAAACCCATCCTCCGAGGGCCTAGGAGGGGTACGATCACCTTGAGGGAAACCAAAAAGATGGTGAACAGCATCACTTGTAATACGCAGAACCTTGTTCACCTCACCCATGTCCAGAATCATAGTTTTAGGGTCAATCCTCGTGTAGATGTGGCCCATCAAAGGACGAGAAATGTTGGAATCAACCTTCAAGTCAAACACACAACCAAAACCAGCCTTGATAACCCTCGCCTTGTGCCTAAGATGTAGCAATTTCGCGCACGTCTTGACCTCTTTCAGTGAGCAGCGAACCGTCTTGTTAAAACGTTTCGCCTCATCTCCTCCTTCATCACCTTCTTCGGCTGCTTTGCCTCCTCTCTTCCTCTTCTCAGGCCGCTCCACAAGCTGATACTGCAAAAAATACAATTACAAGGAAAAAAGGCAGAACAATTAGATAGACAAACTACACCAAAATTCCACTAATGCCTACAACAGCAATACATTTCAGAAGTCCAACTATGTCTACATAGGCAGTACAACCATGTATGACCAGTAGTTAAGATGCTTTTAAAATGTTAGAAATTTACAGAGCAGAAGTTCAACCATGTACACCAAGGCATTAAAAAACATGTATACCAAGAAGTTAAGCTAATTTCTTCATGTATATATCCAGAAGTTCACGTATGTACACAAAGGAAGTAATACCATATAAGCCAAGCAGTTCAGCTAATTTATTCGTGTATATGAAGCAGAAGGTCAGCTATGTACACCAAGGCAGTGCTACAAACACAAAAACTACAACAAAATCTACAAATGTTCTCAAAAGCAGTAAACATGAGAGATTCATACCTGATCAGCATCATCATCATCATCATCCTCGTCATCAGCGTTGAAATCAGCATCATCCTTGTCCTCTGGATTAACACGAGAACGCTTCTTGCCACCCTTGTTAACCTTTGTAGGTGCAACCTTGCGCTTAACGCCGCATTTCTTGCCCTTACCAGATGCACCGGCACCAAGCGGAGAAGGTGTAGGCGCCGCAGTGGCAAGCACACGAGGACTACGATGTGGCGTACCACCGAGGGCTAGCCCTTCCTCTTCAGCAAGTTCTGCAGCCCTTGAAACACGTGGGCTCCTCCGAGGAGTAACTTCACCAACTAAATGCTTCCTCGCTGCGGTCTTCTTGATTTTCTTCTTCACAGGGACAACCATGACATCAGTGCCACACGACACATCTTCCTCAGCAACAGAGCAATGCCCAACCGTGAGCTCAGCAACATCAACAGATTCAGGAACATCAAAACCTTTCTGAAGGCGGGCCGCCATCTTCTTGTCAAAATCTTCTTGCTTCTTCCTCTTGTGTTGGTCCTCTAGAAGAAGCTGAAGGGGCACATCCTCAGGTTGCGTGATAGGTTCAGTGACATCAACAGACTGCGACTGCGTCTCTGACATCTGAAGAGAGCACAAAGGCTCCGGAACGGAATCACAACCTTCGACTGACGGAGCCCCCTGCTCGGCCGCAGCAGTGTTTTCTGACACACCCAACTCAGATAGAACATCGTTGATGGTGTTCACAGCTTCCTCCTCTGTGGACACATCTGCAAGAACACAAAAAACATAGCAAAAAAGGAAAATAGTCAGGAACAAATACAAAAACACACGACAGGAACAAGTTAAAAAACGATGGCTCGAGAATTTAAAATAAAAAGAAAAGGAGTTGCACATACTAGGTGAAGCAAGAGCTGCAGAAGCAAGATCCTTGAGGCTTAAATTTTTCTCAAGGCTCGAAGCAACCTCAGCAATCGCAGTCAAAGGAATAATAGGTGGTTTAGCCGCATCAGATCTTGGAGCATCAGTATTAACTTCTGAAGCTCCATCTTGATCGCAGGCATTTTTTCCAGAACTATTCAATTCATCACCAACTACAAAAAATGGAAGTAAAAAGGCAGCTGAGTTCTAATCCGCAAACCTACACCAAAGGAAGTTCTACTTTTACATGAATGTCCAATATCCAGAAGTTCAACAATACCTAACAAAGCAGTAAACACAAATGAACAATCTACAATTTACATACTAAATATACAACAATCTACAACAGAGGGGGTACACATATAAGATGAATGTCCAGAAGTTCAACAATATATAACAAAGCAATAAAACAAATGCGCAGAATAGAAGTTCAACCAAATTTCATTATAAACAAACAATAATTTAAACCAAAAGTTCAACTGTGTGACCCAAGCAAGTAGCACATAAAAAAGATGTAGCATGAGCAGAAATACTATTTCACAGACAAACTAATTATCAATACCATGAAAATGATCACAAAAAAAATAAAGATATACACTATAAATATGAAACATTTGGGAAGTCCAACAACACTTGGTGACATAGTTCACCAGCAATTCATCAAATAAAAATTAAGCAACACTCTACTAACTTAAACTAAGGGTAAAATGCATACACATCACCTTTGTTGAAAGTTCACACTTCTAAGAATGGGCAGTCCAACAAGACAACCAAGTGAAGATATGGGCAGACATATATAAGAAAACTTATATTTAAAATACAAGATGCAACTACATTAAAATACCTGGAGAAGGTTTTGAAGCCATGACAACACAACCCCCTTGATGAATGGTACTCCAAACCCTAGATCAACCTACAAAAAACAGAGGAGAAATTACATATTGTTAGCAAGTACAGAATCATACAACAATACAAAAAAGCAACTAAATCAAACCCTAGGATGAAACAACTAAAACACATCAACAATTATGAAAGAAGAACAGAATCACATCTAGGCAAGCACAACAAAAAAAGTACTCATAAACTAACTAGCATGTGACAGACACAAACTAGACTACAAAATCAATAGCACTAATGCATTTAGATACATCAGATCCAGTGTCAACCGTAACACCACACCCTTCTTACATGCATCTCACTAGTTTGAAGGGAGAAAAAGCACACACAAGCATCTCACAGATAAATCTGACCACGGGGGAATGGAATCCACCCACCACACGCACAAGAACCCTACCTAATCTCCAACCCAACCATCAGAAGAAAGGGGAGGAGGCGGATGCGAGAGCACACAGAAGAAACAAAGAGGCCTCGTCAGATCTAGCGAACACTAAGAGCAATGATTGGGGGAAGGCAGCATTTACACCTCTCTAAACGACCCCGACGCACGAATCCGCGGCGGTTCTTCCACTCCCCACGACGCCACGCGCACCTTGGAACCGCGCAGGCAGTTGCCACCCTCGCTTCAGAGCAGAACAGAGCGGGCTAAGAGAGGAAGAGCGGGGCGTGGGGCACAAATAGGAGCGGGGCGGGCGCCGGTTACCCCACTCACGAGGGCAGGAGACAGCGGCGGAGAAAATCGGGGGAAGTTGGAGGCGACGAAGGCAGCGGAGCGACAGAGAGGGAGAAGAGAGCGAGCGACAGGCAGGGGGGGTTTCTGATAGGTGGTGGCGAGGGAGACGGACACTTAATGCCTCTCTATAGTGGGGTGTTGGAGCGCCGTGGTAATTACAGTTTTACCCCCCCTCCCACAACTAAAAAAGTAAATGCATCTATTAATAAATGAATGCACCATTTGAATGCATCTATTATAAAAAGATAAGATCAAATAACAAATCTGCTGGTATACCCTAAAACCAAAAATTGATGGCAAACAGAAAGGTCAAGTACAATACCAAGGGAAGAAAAATGCATACACAAAAAATCACTTACAAACATAGAAAGAAGTTCAAAAAATAAAGAACTGAAGTTCAAGTACACTAATTAGCGAAGTAAATGCATATGAATAAATAAACACTAAGAAACAAGAAGAAGAAGAAGTTCAAATACAGAAACATATGAAGTCCATATCTAACTAAAATACACAACTTAAAAACAATATAGAAGTTCAAAATTCAAATACACACAAAGTACACATGTGGCTCGGCCTCGCGCTACCGCATTGCTGCGCGCTAGGTTTTGACAGGACGCAATGCGGTTATTCTGTTTCCACCCCCTCCGCACGCACCCCAGAGCCACACCCCTAAGATAGATAGTGGGGTCACGGATGTGACGGACTCGCCTCCGCATGCGACGACGCGGCATGCCGCGTCGTCGCCTGCTCCGGCTCGTTCCTGTCTCAGCCTCATAAGGGGGAGGGGAGGGGGGTCCCGACCCCCTCCCCCCCGGCTTGGCCTCGTGCTACCGCATTGCTGCACGCTAGGTTTTAACAGGACGCAATGTGGTTATTTTGTTTCCACCCCCACCGCACGCACCCCAGAGCCACACCCCTAAGATAGATAGTGGGGTCACGGATGTGACAGACTCGCCTCCGCATGCGACGACGCGGCACATCGCGTCGTCGCCTGCTCTGGCTCGTTCCTGTCTCGGCCTCGCAGGGGGAGGGGAGGGGGGGTCCCGACCCCCCTCCCCCCGGCTCGGCCTCGCGCTACCGCATTGCTGCGGTCTAGGTTTTGACAGGACACAATGCGATTATTCTGTTTCCACCCCCACCGCACGCACCCCAGAGCCACACCCCTAAGATAGATAGTGGGGTCACGGATGTGACGGACTCGCCTTCGCATGCGACAATGCGGCACGCCGCGTCGTCGCCTGCTCCGGCTCGTTCCTGTCTCGGCCTCGCAGGGGGAGGGGAGGGGGGTCCCCCTCCCCCCGGCTCGGCCTCGCGCTACCGCATTGCTGCGCACTAGGTTTTGACAGGACGCAATGCGGTTATCAATGATTAAATGTTTTAAATCCAAAAAAAATATCAAAAATTATTGATGAAGTTCAAATTGTAAAGACACAGAAGTTCGGGGGTTTGAAAAAACATCAGATGTACATGTAAAAAAAAACAAATTATACAGGAGCAAAATTCTAGTAAGTTCAGGTTAAATACGTACTGAAGTTCTACCACTGTTCGAAGTATGCAAACATGTTAAAAAAATTAAAAAAGTATGCATGCATACTTGGGACTAATCCCATGGTTGCACGTGGGACAAACTCAAAACCAATTCAAAAATTGAAAATTACAAAAATAACCAAACAAAGAAAATATAGAGAACAATGTTGCACCGCCTTGAAATGTGGAAACCCAGAAGTTCAATCACTGGTACCATAGAAGTCCAACTTCTACTACAGACCTTGGATGATCCAAAAAACTATCCCCGAAGATAGATTAAAATAACAAACATAATTAAAAATAAGAAGTTCAAATAGTGATGATATAGAAGTCCGGGGTTTTGTAAAACCTCAAATTAACATGTTAAAAACAATTAGCATACAGAAGTTCACGATAGTTATTAAGTGAAGTCCAACAAACTATTAGAAGAACGAAAACATACTAGAAAAAACAGAAAAATACATGCATATCCATCGGCCGATTAATTCCATGGTCGCTCATGGGACTCAGTCAAAAAATCAGAAACCAATGCAAGAATGAAAAATGACAGAAAAAAGGAAAGAAATACAGAGGACTTGCTGCATTACCTTGCAATGAAGGAAAAGCAGAAGTCCACGTATGACAACGCAGAAGTCCAGCTTGTACAACGACCATTAGATGATCTAGAAAATATGAACGAACAAATTCGTCCAAAGCATAAAATCCTCTGCGCCAGATTAGAACACGTCCGCACCCCCTTGGAAATGATCTGGCAACTCCCTTTCCACAACAAAAATGACCAGAGGGCAAATCTCAAAATCGCAAAAACAACCCATGCAAAAGCCGCGGGAGTGCCAACATCAAATTGCTAGAAATCAAACCGTATGGACCCTCCCAATTGAAATTGACGTCTTAGTAAGCCTTGAATTTCACTAAAGTACGCAAATCAGCCAGCAAACTTTACAGAAAAACGAGACATCGTCAGAAGCGAAGGTTGCATCCCAGGCGGATGAAGAACATGGGCGATTTCAAATTTGTTTGAAATAAAAAAAATTGTGCACCAAACTCATACCAAAACCTAATTCCCATCATTCCAGAGCTTCGACAACATCCACAGCATACATTAAACTTGTAACAAACGCAAGTTCATCACGACCCGAGAGCAAATCCGCCAATGACAGAGATTCCTATTTAAAACATGCATTTAGTTGCTAAAAACCGTTTTCAGATTATACTTACATCACAAACAACACGACTGACCAGAATAATTCGCGGGGGAAGGCACGGTTGCGAAGATAGCACGAAGATCGGGTTCTTACAGAGGGAAGTTCAGGTTGTGTAACTCAGGAAGTTCAGGTTGTGATCAGAATATTATTCTCATCCCATGATCAGAATAGTGTTTATGTATATATATATATATATATATATATATATATATATATATAAAAGTTAAAAAGACGGTGTCCCTCATATAAACCTGACAGTTGTCTATCTATGAACATGCAAACATTACTAGTGCTACAAGTGATAACAGCAAACCATTTAAACAAACAGGGTATCAGAACATAAATTACACGTGAATTTTGCTGCACCCTAGAAGTACATATGACTAGCTATCTACGTGCTTAAGTAGCTATTTAAGTTCAAGCAAACAGGTAGTTCTTAACAGTAAGTATCAAACACATAGATAGGCGCAGTCTATAATAGGATTAATAGGCTATGGCATTATATAATCAGTAGCAAACTAAATTAAGCCAAGCAACATAATTGAACAATTTTGCAATAAGTGGCTAACTAAAATTCTGAGAAGCAGGTAACTGAACTTACGCTAGCTCTTTATATAGGCACACTGCGACTTCTTTTTCGCTTACAAGGTTCTACGAAGGAGTCCATGGCATCAATTGCTTGGATACGCAGTCCCAATACTTCTTTCTTCCCACACTGCATTGGTAAGTCAAATGGTTAATCTGATAATATGGTGCGTCCTTGATATGTTATATGAGGACGGGTTGTCAGACTAGTTGTAGCAACACACATCACACTGGCTTTTACTGTATATTTCATGCGATTACATTTGGCATATCGAGATCTAAGCAATCTACAATAGGATGAAAAGACTGGCATCCTTCACATTATTGGCGAACTCAGTTCATAGAAACAAGCGATTCAACCATTTTGTGGGTAAATCAAAAGCGCCACTGGAATATTTTTCACTACCCCAATCATACACGCAAAAAGGGGCAACGCCACCTTAGGGGCTGGTATGGGCCACCGCCTCGGGTGGCTGGAAAGTGTGTACCTAGTTTGAGTCGTCTAGGTTGGCCTAGGCTAGTTTTGTTCGTCCCAGCGCACGAGCAGGCAATGTAAAAAATGAAGAAAAACGTTTCAATTTGGATGTGCCAATAATGTAAGTGCAAGGCAGGCCCTATAGCAGGCTCGCGGCCCAAACGAGCGCCTCCCATATCGATCGACAGCAGGAAAAATTCCAATTCGTTTGCTCTAGCCTCCAGTCTGGTTCGCTCCTAACCTAGCCGCTGCTGGACAGACCGACACAACACTTCCTCGCGCCCTCGTTGGACGCCGGTCGCTGGGGTTCAAGCGAATGGAAGGACAAGAAGATGAAGATCCAACCCTGGGTGTAGCCTGCGTGGGAGGCAACGGCGGAAGCACGGGCATGGCATCGAGCTTGTGCAAACGGACAGTCGCAGCTTGCAAGAGCAGCATGCGCAACGAGCAGGTACATCACATCCCTGATTATATCTAATTCAACTGTTCAATTTCTGGCCAATAGTTAAACCTGACGGTGTTGTAAAACTGCTTGTATGTAGGGAATCTATAAGAAAATAAAACCAGTTTCTGCTTATTTTATAACTCCCCCAATCAATACTGAACTGACTGAACCTGATGTGTCTAATCAAGTTTCCGGTGCAAACATACAAGATCATGTTGTTCTTGAGCCTGAAGTGTCTAATGAACAGACTGCTAATGAAGGATTTGATGCAAACATTTTACATGCTCCTGGTGATGAACATATAGTGTCTAATGAGGGATCTAATGCAAGCATTTTGCAAGCTCCCATTGAAGGATTTAGTGTCTAATGATGATCTGCTATGTTGAGAGAGAGATAGAGATTTGCATGAATTGATGACAAGCAAATTATAGTACATTTTCATGGCTTGAGGAAACATCGAGGCCATCTACCAGAAAGTCCCTGTATCATGACAACGTAGCATAAATACTTTTCTAATCTGTTGTTTGAAACTATTGACATACTTGTGCAGGATAGATATATTGATATGCAGTTTGCGCACTGGTTATAGGTGTAATTACACTTCGATATTTTCAGCCAGAGAATGAATAATGCAAGCAGGTACAGTCCATGTTAGTAGTCCTTGTACACCATGTTGCATTTTGTGTTTTTTGGTGCTTACATCATTTAGTGTTTTATAATCTGGAACTACTTTGGATCATTAGCTGGTTTTCAAAGTGCATGTAGCTTCACATTTCTCAAGTTATGTTGATTTCTGGAGTGCAAGTGCCTTCGTATTTTTTAAGTTAAATTTTTGCCCCTGGTAACTTGAATTCATGGATCCGCCACTGCACACAAATCATACACGTAGGCCAGTACGGATTAAATGAAATGCAGGGACTTATGCTAGCTCATTGTACAGACTCACTGCAGCTCTACTTGCGCTTGGGATGTTCCATGTACAAGTCCATGTTACCACTTGCTTGGATGTGAAGGCCTTGTGCTCCTTGCATCCCCCTCTGCATTTTTGACACGACGAATGGTTGATCAAATAAGAGGAATTGACCTTGCTGTTGTACCGGAGGACAGGTACTTACAAGGTTATACCGGTGTGCAGGATGTGTACCAGATCTTGTAGCGCCGTTATGCTTCGCTAAAAAATGGTTTTGCTTGTTTAAGATGATATCTCCAGAAGAAATAAGAGTTAAAGTCAGAGTTGCATAGGCGTGTAAGGTAAGACAGCAGTAAAGGATATCCAAACATCGTCAGAATAGTGCACAAGGGAGTGATATGTGGAGACCTAGTTTGGGCCGGCGTTTGGGCATGCTCGCCTAGCTAGAGTGCGGGTCACTTCAGAGACGTTGAGGGTGATGCACTGCCGTTGGCTCGCCGCGCATGGATGCAGATCTTGAGCAGTAGCGGAGCTCTATGATGCGGTGGACGAGACCGTTGGTGAAGCCCCAATGGCCTCGGGGGGTGGAGGTGCGATGATGTGCTCGGTGAAGTAGCCCCGGTGAGGTGGGAGACGGCGTCGGTGAAGCGCACCTGATGCGGTGGAAGTCGGTGTCTGTGAGGCACGTCGGTTGCGGCGGCCGATGTTGTCGGTGGACCACCCGGTGCGGTGGATGAGGGCGTGGATGAGGTAGCTTCGGTGCGGTGGTGAAGCACGACCGTCGTGTTCGTCCGGCACAGAGGTGGGGAAAGAGACGAGACGAGGGGCAATTCAAACTTTGCTTGGGTTGGCGGCGAATTAGGGATTTGAGCGCTCTGGGCACGGAAGGGGACGGTGGAGAAGGGAGATTTTGTAGGGCTGGAATTGGGGCCGCCAGATATTTCAATCCGAAATGTGGAAGCACGAACTTTTTTTGTCGTCGTTCTTTTTTTTGGGAGGGGGGGGCGGGGGCGGGGGGGGGGGGGGAGGGACGGAGGGGGTGGCTGGCTGGGTGCTAGCGTCCGTATGACACATGCGACCACCACGGCACGACCCTGGTCTGCTTGGTGCACCTACATTTGAGAATGCAAACGAATCTTCTTTTATTTGCAAACGAATCTGTATGTATTACCATGCCCGTGTTTTCCTTGCAAATAATTAGTCATTCGAAACGAGATACTATAAATTAATTAATGATGAGTTATTTGAATTAGAGTGTGTGTCACATAGCGACCTCCAATTCTAACGTGGATTTCGCATTTCATGGTATCCACGCTACTTTTTTAATACAAATTCATATGTATAAGATGAACACCATGGTAGTGAGAAAACTTTGGATGGATTTAAACATATGACCTACAAAATAGCACAACAATCGAGTCAATGTCAACTTTTCCAAACCTAGTATGGCACGAATTCGAAATAATTACGGAAGCCATATGCATGGTCCTCAATTCAAATCTTACAATGTACACTAAATTGAAACGTCGATATTAAGTCTCGTACTATCTACATTCAAATGTTGTTTTTAGCCCCACCCCCCTTGGCACACACGCTACATACTTCCTATATCGATCAATCTTCCTCTCCTAACCACCTTAGAAAGCTACCAGTTTCCGACGCACGTTCATTCTTTCTCTCCATTTTTCGATCTCTAACTCTCTCAAGTACACAACCCCCTTTTTCCACTCTGTTACCAAATGTATCTCTCTCACACACCCGCCATTGCACTCCATGCCGAGCTCTCTCTCTCTCTCCCACCCTCTCTCGTTGGATACATGCATTGCCTATCTAGACCCTCCCTCTCATGCGCACGCACGCACATTGTCTATCTAGGTCACTCTCTCGAGACTCTCTCGAGACTGTCTCACTCTTTCTTCCGCACGGTGGCCCACACTAGCTCTCTTTATCTAAGTCTCGATTAACCTCACTTTCTCTCACACACAAATGATATATCTCCCTGTTCGGGCCTTGATTGACACACTCTATACTCTCTCACGCAGATTGTCTATCTAGGTTAGTCCATCCAAGCCGCCCCCACTCTTTCGACCTCATGGTGGGCCACGCTCGCTCAATCTCTCTCTCTCTCTCTCTATGTATGTCCATGTTTGAGCCCAATTTGACATATTCATATTGTATACTCTCTCACGCACATTGTCTATCTAGGTCACTCTCTCCAACCCGTCTCACTCTTTCGATCGCATGACGACCCACACTCGCTCAATCTCTCTCCCTTTATCTATGTATCGATTGACCTTGCTTCCTCCCATGCACAAAATATATCTACATGTCTATGAATGGATCATCTCTCAAGCTCTATCTTACAGCCCTCACCCTTCCCAAAAGCTCAATCGGACAATATCTCTCCAGAGCATATATATCTTTTCAACGAATGCCGGACCACACTCACTTTGTCTCTCTATCTATCTGTGTCTCGATTGACCTCGCTTTCTCACGCCGTATCTTCCACACATTGAAGCTACCTCTCCATCCCTCGCAGAGCCGGAGCTATTTACATTGCGAGGGGGACTCCAACCTTGGATTAATTTGCGAAGGCAAAAGGACGAGGATCGAACATGTGACTAGGGCCTTCAAGCCGCACGTCAATAGGCAACATAGTAGCAACGTTTGTTGTACCCCCCTTTGTTGATATAATGTTTTTATATTACCATAGCCTAATTAATGGATAACATGTTTTAATATTAATTTTAGTACATTAGTGGGACCGGCTCGTTAGCACTTACTATTTGCCTTCACTTACTGGTGGTTTCCATGTCTGCTCTCTCTCTCTCTCTCCTCCCCTTCTATGTTTAGACGCACGGGCAAACACAAAGAACACGCGGGCGATGTTGCCGTTGACCATATCTGGACGCGTTCACAAGTTATGGCACCAGTTCACGTACTAGTAGTATTATACATGTAACAAGCTTAGGAACAAAAGTGACCGTGACGGACAAGTTAGGCTAGTTGTAGTACTATTTATCTACTACTCCGTCATAATTAAATGCGTGGATAAATAGATGTATTGCCTAGTGCTCGAACAAGGGGACTGGTCGAGCCCTACAAGTATTTGGAATTGACTTCCCTAATTTTTTTTTGGAATTGACGTGGTATTTAATATGAAATGTTTGCGATGAGAAGGAATACGTGTGGCTTGATGACGTTTTATATACAGCTCTAGCAGAACATTCAATCGATCAAACCATAGATTTCATTCAGTCTGACTCCGACTTTAAATTCATATGATGATCGAACTAAAATAAACAGAAATGATAAATCCCAAACGTTCAGATTTTAAGCATGGCAATCCGAACGTTTTTCATGGCAAATTTAGATTACGCGGCAGCGGCGGGGGCGTCTTGCAGTGGGAAGCGGCTCCTCTGCCGTGCTCTGTGTGCCGTCGGGCCACTGACCGATGGCGATGGCGGCGTCTTGCTCTGTTGTTGGCGTACTCCTGGATGTTGGCCCTAGCTTCAAGGAAGGCCAGAATGTTCTGGAGTTCGGTCTCCAGGAGCGAGTCAACTGGCGGGAGGAGGCGACTGGCGTTGGTGCAAGGAAGCGGTCGATGGCGGCGATCCATGCCGCTGAGGGGGGCACTGGCACCCGCGCGGGGACAGGCGCTGGCAACGGCGTGACGGAGACATTCGTGTGCACGGGCACCAGCACGGGCGTGCGCGTCAGTGCACGCGTAGGCGTAGGCGCTGGCAGGTGCACGGGCGCATGAAAGTCGGTGGGGACCTCGTGGAACCCCGTGGCATCAAGCTCGGCAACAATGTGCGGCTCCCAGCCCATCAATGCCACGGGGATGGGCGCTGGCGCAGTCAGGGCGACAGGAGCCGGAACGGGAGCGGGGACAGGCGCGACATCTTCCCGCAAGTCCAGTTCAAGCTCGTCCCAAAGTGCCTTATGTTCTTGAGACTACGGCTGGGTGTCTTCCTCAGGAAACTGGAGGACTAAGGGCAGACCATCGTGATGCGGCATGGCATATGGTTAGGTCAGGCTGGTTGGAGGTAGACGACAGGAGAATCGGAGAGGAAGAGAGAAGATTGTAGCGATACCGGGTAGTGCGGGGGTGATTTTAAACTGTGGCACCGACGCCATTAAAAGTGGGGGTAGTTGGGACGAAGGTGGCGGCGGAGCCTGGTCAAAGGGCTCGCCTCCCGGTGAGCCTGCGCAGCGGCCTGCTCGCACGCCTCCCGGTCAGCCAGCGCAGCAGTCTGCTCGCATGCCTCCCGTCGACTCACGCTTGCTCGGACGGCACCTGCCGATGAGAAGCGGGACTCGTGGCGGCACGTAAACGCCCATGATTTGAATAGTGAAGCGTTCGCGTTAACGTGACAGGTCTTTGTTCCAAAATACCTTAGCTCTTCATTTGTGTAACTTTTCATAAGCAGCTTGTCTCAAATTGAACAAAAAAATTACGATAGCATATTTGTGCCATATCACGAGACCATGCTCAGTTTCATGAATTTCAGGTCACTTTTGGATTTTCTGAAATTTAAAATCCAAGATTCGAAACAATATCATAACCTGCATCATGCAATAAATTTTCAAGCGATACATCTTTACTGTTGTAGATGTTAATATTTCTTAAGAAAGGGTTTGGTCAAACATTTTGCTTAGTTAGACTTCAGACAAGTTATCTATGCAGAGTAAAAGGATAATCCCTCCGTACCAATGCATTGCCTGATATATTAACTCAAGTACTTGGCACGAACAAACGGGGCTCAATTCTGTGCTCATCCTGGTGTAGTACTCCTATTAGTACTAGGCAATGGAGTTGACGGGTGACCTTGGGTAGCGGCGACCGAGGGAATTGAACCGTGCTCGGCACGGTAGGTAACATTGTCTAGTTACTAAAGCATCCCTCCATTGTTCATCGGTAGTCATTATGGACCGGGGACATGAGGGGAATTTCCTATGGCTAGAATTCTGGCCACCAGATATTTTGACTCGAAACGCGGAGGCTCGAGTGGTTGGGGTTGGCTAATGTGCGTACCACGCATGCCACCAGAAGGACACGAGCCCGGTTTTTTTTTAGGATCAACACGAGCCCGGGTCTGGCTGGTATGCCGTTGGGTGATACCATTCGAGAATACGAAAGGAATCTTTTAAATTGCCGAACGAATCTATATGTATTACAATGCCCGCATTTTCCTTGCAAATTACTGGTCATTCCAAAAGGCACGGTAATTGCTTTATGACGAGTTCTTGAATTAGAGTGAGTTAGTGATATAGTGATCTCAACGTGGATTTCACATTTCATGGTATCTCCAGTAAGTTTTTCATTGCAAATTCAAATTTAAAAGACGAACGGTATGGTGGTGAGAAAACTTTGTATGTATCAAGCATATGACCACACACACACACACACGAATACAACAACAATCCAGTAAGTATAGTGCATCTATTTTTCCAAACCATGCATGTATGACACGAATTCAAAAATACTCCCTCTATTCCTAAATATTTATCTTTTAGAGATTTCAACAAGTGACTACGTATGGAGCAAAATGAGTGAATCTACACTCTAAAATATGTCTATATACATCCGTATGTGGCAGTCCATTTGAAATCTCTAAAAAGACAAATATTTAGGAACGAAGGGAGTAAAATGTAAGCCATGCATGGTCCTCAATTCAATATTTAAAATGAACAGGAAACTGAAACATGAATATTAAGTCTAGTACTACATACATGCGAATGTTGTGTTTAGGTCTCTCCATCGACCCCCCACCCCCACGCACATACACACACATACTTCATGTATCAATTGATGTTCATTTCTTTGTTAATAGAGCTATTGGTATCCGACACACGCGCGCTCATTATTGCTCTTCACGTTTCGATCTCCATTTATGTCATTCCCGCCCTCACACTCTCAACAAATGTATTTCTCACACACAACCTCATCGTGCCCTCCATGACAAACGCTCCCTCTCTCTCTCTCTCTCAAGACACAAGTGTTGCCTTTGTAAAGCACCTTCACCGTGCGCGCACACACAAAGTCTATCTAGGCCACTCTCTCGGTAACTATCTCCCTCCAGCCCTCACCATAGCTTCACCGCACAATATCTCGGTGTATCGTCTTTAACATTCGAGTGTACGCTAGGCCACACTCCCTCGATCTCTCCCTCTATAAATGACTCGATTGACCTCGCTTTTTCGCGTCGTCTCTCTCACACATAGATGCTCGAACTACACCTCTTGCATAGGCGGAGCTATGTAGATTGTCGGGGGTTACCCCTCGACCTTTGATAAAATTGTGAAGCTCTGTTTAGGATTGTTTAGATTATATTTTTTGAACATTATATTTGTCCCCACCCTCCCAAACACCGATTGGTTGTGCACCCCCCTCCCCGGGAGAATATCAGGTGCCCCACACCTTAGATGCTATATGCTGATATGAGTTCCTTGGAGCTTGTAGATCTGAGATATAGCAGCTCACATGATGTCTTAATATGTTTACAGGAAACCTTAATGAGTTTGAGAATTGCACACAATTTGTACAAAAAACTACTCAGATGCCCTTGGATCCCATATCCAACAACCTCGAAGCTCGTATCACCGTAGCATCTAAGATGAAGGAGGACCCCATATTCTCCTGTATGTAAGAATATCATGTGCTACCACACCTTAGATGCTTTGGTGATACAAGCTCTTCGGAGCTATTGGATCTGTGATCCAACAACTCCTTGGTGGTTTAAATGTTTTTTTGCAGAAAAGCCCCCAAAGAGTTCGGCCACTGCTTACAAGCACAAAGACTGCTCAGATGCCATTGGATCTCACATCGAACGACCTCGAAGCTCGTATCATCGTAGCATCCAAGCTGCGAAAGCATCTAAGGTTTTCTCGCATGGGAGTATATGAGGTGCTCCTGCGCCGTAGATTCTATGAAGATACGAGTTCCCGGGAGATCTAACGGCTCACAGTAGGAGGTTTGAATTTTTTTGCAATATAGGCCTCAAAGAGTTTGGGAATTGCGCAGAAAGTACAAGTACTACGCATGTGGCATCTGATCACAGATCATACGACCTAGATGCTCGTATCCCCGTAGTGGCTAATTAAGCTACTAGGAGCACCTAATATGAGCTACTGGGAGCCGTTGGATCCAAGATGCAGCGGCACACACGAGGCCTGAATGTTTTAATTGCAAAAAAAAACTTGGAGAGTTTGGAAATTGCGCATAATTACAAAGACTACTCCCAAGCCATTGGATCTCAGATCCAATGACGTAAAAACTCGTATCACCATAGCATCTAAGCTGCGGGGTGGGTGATATTCTATGCCGCTGTCATTTTTGTTCCTAAACTTGCAAAATACGTGTAACTGGTGCCATTACTTGTCTAACCGCGCAAAGTGTTTGTGCAAAAAAACCATCCTACACTGAAATATCGGAACAACACACGGGGGTCCCACTTGTCATTGATCAAATTTGGACCTAAAACTAACAAATCTGAAAGACGAGATTCAAATTGGCAACCTGGACTACAAAGCGTAAGTCGATAGCCTAAAACAACAACAGTTGTTGGCTTTGTCACATAACTTGATTTTATACAGTATTACGTTGAGTAGAGTAGAGGGAGTGGCTCATCAACACGTGCATGACCGTTGATTTACTTACTGGTGGGTCCCATGTCTGCGATCTCTCTCTCCTCTCCATCGTCTAACCTTTAGATGCACGGGCACACACGAAGAGCGGCGTGAGCTTGCCGTGGTGTTATTATCTCTATCTCTACTCCTATAAAAGACTCGGTGATGATGGTGTGTCTGCCATCCGTCATTTCTAACCATTAGATCTGCATCTAACGGCTGTGAGGTAAGTTGTGGCATTTTTGCAACAATAGCCCACTTCTCTGCTCCAATTTGCAGAAAACCCCTTATTATCTTATAAGCAACCACATCCCTCCCTCACCTCGTCAAAACAGCCTGAGAAATATATTTTGAGTGAAAAGTAATATATTTTTAGTGGTATATATGTATATTAAAACAAGAGTGTTTTCTTTCAAGTTTGTGAACAAGTACTATTCTACCTTGGATCCGTTGCAACGCACGGGCACATTGCCAGTAACTAAAAAAATGCTTAGAAATAGAAGAATCACCTAGAACAAGAGACGTTGTGGCTGGCCGAGGTGGAGCTAACCACACATATCCTTCATGCCACGTTAGCATGATGAAGCTGTGTGGCTAGTGGGGTGTTTTCGACCGTCTGGCTGGGTCCCGAGGTCGAACCATAGGTAGTACGTCTAATACAGTATATTTTTACACGCACATTTTTCCTCCGTGCCGAGACGTGGCACACCCTACCGCGCAGTTTCTGGGTCCTCCCGGGTGGTGCACGCATATTTTCTTCCTTGCCGAGACGTGGGACACCCTACCGCGCGTTTTCTGGGTCCTCCTCGGTCGTAGCACCGAAGCAAGTAAATGAGTCATCAAATCACAAAAGCCCACCTTTCCCGCCGAGTACATCAGTGAAGCACGGTGGCTAGCTAGTTGGGCTAGTGCGACCGATTAGCTAGGCCGCCGCCACATTTATTTTTTCACCCCTTTTTTTCTCTCCTTGCCGGCAGGTAAATTTAAATATCCACCGCGGCATTGCTCTGGTCTTTGGGTGTGGCAGGTGCGGCAGGATTTTTATTTTTTTGATTGACGGGAGCAGGCGCAGCAGCAATTAGTCATGATGACTCCGCCTGTAAAACCCACTGCTCCCGGATGTGAAAAGTCGTCGACTGGTGTTTTCCCATGGTGAAAACCAAAAGATTCACCCCGCTTCTCGGCTGGCTCCCTCCGCCTTCCCGTAGACTGCATTGCCTTTCAGCCGTTTCACCCCCTTTGCTTCCTCTCCCCATTGCTTCTACCTGGTTCCATGTCGGCGCACCAGATCACGGAGTCTGAGGTGAGGCACCTGACACAGGAGCTCCAGGCCAAGGATGCGGAGATCAGGGCCAAGGACGTGGAGCTCCATGAGCTCAAGGAGGAGAGGAGTGCCATGCTCCTCCTTTATGTGCGGGAGTTCATGGAGCTTCAAAAGCGGCAGGTGTCCACCACAAAGATGCTCGAGGTGTCGGCGGCGTTGCTGCAGAAAGCGGGAGATACGATAGGTGGTCTGGCGAGCCGGCTGGAGTGCGAGCGGGCCGATCGTGACGAGGTCCAGGATCGCCTCAACCACTTGGTGGACCATGTTGCCACGCACGTATTGCGGCTACGCGATGCCTACCATCGTGCCAGCGTGACCATGCCAACCGTCGGGCTAAACCCGTTTGACCACCCCGTCGACTTCAACGAGTTGCGGCTTCCTGACCTGGTCTCCTTCTTCACCTATATCTCCGAGGAGCTGAGCCGTCTCCGTACGATGGTGGGGGCGGAGCTAGACGAGGAGGGGTTGCGGGCTGCCGTCACTGTTGCCGCGCGAATCCTCTCAGGGCTTCGTCACCGGAATCCATTCGTGCCATTGGACGCCGTCTTTGACGAGCTGGGTCCCGTCGACCGGGAGCTGGCTCTGCGGGCGGTGGCACCCTGCATCACCAATGTCATGCGCCTCGAGAAGCAGAGGGACTTCGGTGGTGTTTAGGCATCATCTGCATGGGCATGTCCATGTCTCGGCGCAACATGACCGTTGGATCAAACTCAGACGGTGCAGACCAGTCACTGTAGCACAAAGCGTGTGGGTGTGTTTGGTTGCATTCTCATCTCAATATAGTTGTTCCCTCTTCGTGCATGCTCATCTCAGCTCCCCTCTTCATGCATGCTCCTAGTGTATTTGTGTTAACCTACTAGTTGGGACTCATGCACCCTTCATGCATTCTGCCAAACACCCAAAAGTGGGTCGAGAAGGGAACTTTTGCTCCCATCCCATGCACCCTTCATACACCCTGCCTAACATTGATTCGTGCTTCATATGGTTCATGTTCCGTGGAGTACTGTAGCACCGTACTCTCTGTGCGCTGTAGACCTAGTTCTGTTAACATTGATCTCACCGTTCATTCTTGACCGGACAGTCAAAAAAGGGGTATGTTACATTACTGTTCATATAGTTGACATGCGCACAACATCATTTGTTATCGTCATATCTTACTACACTAGCAACAAGATTTTGTAGTACTGACGTATGAACCACTGCACATGCCTAGTAGTAGGAGTACTGTGTAAGTTCAAGTGGCTGCCGTGTTTCGCACTCCTCCGTCATAAGAGTGGAAACGCTTGCTGTAATCATTTTTTCTTCAGAAACAGTGGACACGCTCTACCGTGCGGATCCTCCTCGACGGTCGTCGGGAACCTTGCTACTCACTTTCGCCGACGTGTGGGACAGCCAGCATCGGGGTCCACTTGCCATGCACGAAATTACTCCATACTAGAGTGCACAACTGCACGGTAGACTACCCTGGTCGAAGCGCCGCAGTAATGCCCAATGAGCCGTCAAATCACAAAACCCCAACCTTTCCAGTAGTAAGTTGGACGGATGAAGCAACCATCATTTCACTCTTCTCCCTCAGCTTCCTCTCTTGAAGAAAACCCCAACTCGCTTCTCCCTCATCTTGTTACTCATTTCTTCAAGAAAACCCCGACGCGCTTCTGCCATTGTTCTTCTCTCCCAAAGAAGGAAAGGTGAGCGCATCAATGGTGTTGATTCTGGCCAAGGCCCGGTCTTGCAACCCCGAGACTGATCCTATAACTCCCTCTCTATTCTTCTTTTGGGTTTGTGATTATGGTTTCTTTTCTTTTATTTCTATTTGACAGTTTCTTGATGAACCCTGGAGCACCGGCCGAAGTGATGTCTATGGCTCTGGCCAAAACCGTCGAGGCTCACGGTACGAAGAAGCGCAAGCACCCCGCCGAGACTACCGCAGACAAGCTCAAGGCCATCGCCCTGTCCAAGCCCCCCTCTCCGGGATCCCTCATTAGCAAGTCCAGGTAATATCTCTTCTTGACAATCTTTTTGGCGATCTTGATCGTGTTTTTTCATCTAACACGCAGTACTAGTACTAGTAGTACAACTTTCTGTGTGATCTTGCATGTGATTTTTGTGTGCCAAATGACGGTTCTAAATTGCTCTTTTGACCAAAACATGTGAGAGGTTGACACTGATTTCTTATAGATTACTTTCAACTACTTTATGAACATCAATGCTAGCTGTAGGAAATGCAAGATTTTAGCTCTCATGCCTTTGAAGAGAGTATATTAGCCTCAGTAACTTGTGTTATGGATATTGCAAGTAATCCCTCTGCTCTCATGCCTTTGAAGACATGTTATAGTGTCTTTGTTCACTCATTTCTGTGCGTATATGGAGTAAAATATCAAAATCATCTTATATTTCTGAACAGAGGTAGTAATAAAATATTTGGTTTTTGTTTGAATTAGAACCAGGTCCGCGGTGGAGATGAAGTTCTGAAAGTCATGCCGTGTGAACTGGAAGACCTGAGGATCAGTTCTACTACTAAACTATCCAGCTGCTGTGTCCTTGTCGCCACGTGTCGTGAACTAGTGTTTTCCTGTAGCATTGTTGTCAGGCATGTTCTCGAGGGTGTACTTCACCACAACAATTTCCTAGCTGTGCCTTTGATTACGAAGGGTGTGTTTCTTGTAAAGCTTCCCGACAAATCTGATGCGGACTGTCTTCATCGTCATGTTTATGAGTGGAAAGACCACTCTGTTAGGTTCTCGAAGGTTGACGAGATGGCGATGGTGTTGGTAGACATCTCTCACGAAGTCCATGGCCTAGTCAGTTATGTGGGGTACATCCCGTAGGTCGGTGGCAAGAAATAGTCTGCAGAGTTTAATTAGTGCAACTTTGCTTGTCTGTAGTAAGTACTATTGTTCAGTACTTGATTTGTGTGTGTGAACCATGTATTGTTTAGTACTGCCGCTTTTGTTGTGTGGTGAGTCCTGAGAATAGTCTATGTTAATGTCTATCCACTCAATTCAGTATGTATATTTTGAAGTATCCAGATCATCTTTTTTGTGAGGACGGTTTATCAGTTATGGTTACACTCCAATATCTGTATGCATTGCAGGGTTTATCGCACCCACCAGGATTTCCAGTCCCATGGATGTTCGGTACATACGATTTGTCATGACCTTTGGACTATCCTTCTTATGGGAGTAAGCGGGGGCCCTGCATGCCACCCATAATTGGACGATCAACCTTCTGTTTAGAACTTGAACATAGTGATTTCCTAGTAAGGATTCACTCGTGTCACATCAAGTAAATCTTATTGATTTACTGTCTAAATCTTATTGATTTAATGTCATGTTTTCTTACTTTTGCTACAATTTTACGATGCAGGTTTTGCCATGTGACATTCGTTACAGAATGAACCATTTGGTTTGCTCTATGATGGTTATTTTTGCAGGTTTCACTTCTTATGTCGTGTCAGTAATGAAGGCACTGTCCATCACTTATATTACTGGACACAATTGGATCAGTCTGTTGTCTGAGTACAATCTGAAGCCCTATGATGAACTGCAGTTTGGTTTAACAAACATGCCATAATTAGTCCTTCTCGCGTTTAAAAGAAATGAAGAAAAAGACTGGATCAAGGTCACGGATCCTAGTCAAGTTAGAAAGCTAAAGTATGAAGTCATAGCAGACCAGAGACGATCGCTGCTGTCTCGCACATCGGTACCACCTTCAGCATTGGATCGAGCACCGACACCTTCTCAGACAGCACTGGCTCTAGCACTGACAGCGGCAGCAGCTCAGTCCGATCCACCAGAGGATTGGGCACCGACCGCGTCAGCGGATCAGGCCGATCTATCAGAGGATCGGGCACTGACACGGGCACCTGCTCCGACACCGGCACCAGCTCCACAAGGAGCACCATCTCCGGCAGTAGCAGCGGCACTACCAGTCGCACCAGGAGGGGCACCAGCAACAACTCCGGCACCTGCACCAACACTTGAAGTTGCACTTGCATCTGCTCCGGCCCGTGCAGCGGCAACGGAACCAGCAGTTGCACCGGCAACAGACTGGGCTGCAGTTCGCACTGCATATACCAAAGTCCTTACAAAAACCGACATCTCCACCTTCTTGGTAAGCATTGGCCACCCAAGTGCTTCGTTCTTTTTTCTTTCCATGTTGTTTCACATGATTCACTGTGTTGATCTAACTGTTTGTGTATGTCTTCTTGTTTGCAAACAGAGAATTCCTAGAGCAACGAGGGAGTCGTTCAATAATCCGGGCGACCGTGGCCAAGTTTCTCTTACCATGCGCAGCCTTGGTGTGAATGAACCTGCTCAATATATCATAAGTACAAAGGATGGTCGCATGATGATTGGTGCTAAAGGATGGTCAAGGTTCAAAACTCTATCAAATCTTGCGGTAGGGGATGATGTCAAGATCGAACTTTCTCGGCAAGGAGAGCTGGTCCAAATCAACTTTGAAATTCTTCAGTAGCAGCACGCAACTGCTGAACTGATCTATCCTCCGAGAGCTTTTGATGTAATAATATGGCATGGTGAAACAAGTGTCCTGTGTGTATAAGTTGTACGACAGTATTATTTATCACATAGGATATCGTGAAAGAATTACAACTCTGATTGCTGGTTAGGAATTGTCGTTCGATTTCATTCTAACAGCTGCCATGCTTTATTTAATTTTCTGTATTCGCCTTGCGACAACATCTAAAACCAGCGCCGTATCGATCGCTTGCAATATGAAATGCGCTGAGTTAGAACACATGGGCCCCCAAACATGCAGGCCCGCCGGCCTATGGCCCAAAGTCCAGAATCATGAGCCTGTCTGAGTATTATATTCTCAGTTGAACCCCCATATTATGTTATATATATTCCCCTTGTTTTTTCTTATGTATAAAGTTGTGATATAAAAGATTTTTATATTTCTTTACAGAGGGAGTATCTCTCTGTTAAAAATATGTTTATGTGTAACTAGTTACTCCTGCCTTTCTACTTCCTTTCGCTGATATGTGGGGCATTCGGCAACGGGGTCCACGTGCCATGCACCAAATTAGAGTGCACAACTGCACGGTAGGCTCACCCTGGTCGTAGCGCCGCAGTGATGCCCAATGAGCTGTCAAATCACGACAACCCCTAGCTTTCCAGCTTTAGAAGTAAGCTGGACGGACGAAGCAGCAATATTTCACTGGGCCTGAATCCCCTTCTCCCTCATCTGCTTGTTCAGAGAAAACCCCCTCTCGGCGATTGCGTAGGGTTTTCTCATGGAGAACCAGGTACAGATTCTTCATCCATCCCCGATAAATCCTAGTCCCTTGGTCGCGGGTAATCCTAGGATGGCAGTCGCCGCCGTTGATGCATTTTTCTTCCTACTGAATCTAGTGTGTTTCATTTGCAGTGCCCAAAGTGCGAGGACCCTACATGTTTCTGCGCCCTCGGCGAGACGCCACACTTGTTCCTTCTCATCCTAACACAGGATTTTAAAATGCACTCAGTATGTTCCTAGAATCCTCTTTTCTATCCGGGAGGGTGGGGGTTTTTGAACATGCTGTTGACTAATTTGGAAATATGGATTGCTATATTTGGATAAAAGGTACTAGTACCATGGTTAACACTGACGTGAAGGAGGAAATTATTTCTAGATTTGGATAGCGAATACATTGTGTTCTCATATTATTTTTCCTGCAGTGCATTCCTTGCTCTGCCAGAACACATGTACTCAAGTTGGTCGGCCTTGCCATAACTTAATACACTAGTTTAATGGTCACATTGAAGACAAGCCATGGATATAAGTTCTGAGTTGGGTTCATGAACCAAGAAGATCGCTGCTTTTTTTATGGCCGAACTTGGATAAACTTTCTCAAGTGTTACAGACTGAAAGTTGGCGCACGAATGTTGATGGAAATAGCAGAACCTGGTCTCATCTTCACTGTGATCTTCCACCCCGATGTCGTTCCAGTAGTTCATCCATGTTAGTTTTGTATCTGGTTCTTGCATGTTGCCTCGATTACTTCTTAATCCACCTATTCTGTCTAACTAATCACAATTTAACTTTAGAAGTAGCAACGATTTGTGATTCCCTTCTCTCACGAAGATGCTACTTCTAACTAATATTTCTTATAATTGGTGGCACGTGTAGGTTATTTCAAAGTTAAGCATGCTACTCATTTGTTATTCTATAAGAACTCGACTGTTACTGATGGAACTGAAGTTGACTGGGACAACATCCACCAGTTCCTACACTTTATTGATCGTCTTGAGGTCCTTGTGGGATGTTTCAATGGTGGAAGACCGCGTGGGATATGTGTGCCACTGCTGCACACGTTGAACAGGTCCAACTGTGTCGAGAAACTTATGGCACGAGCTGTTTTTTGTTATATATGTTGTTCATAAACTCTTGCTTATACACAGTTTTACAGCTGTGATCTTCTTGAAACAGAAACTGCCCAGTTCTATTGTTCCTATACAGATGCCTGACCATGGTCGGGTCAGACTTGTGCTTGGTCACAACATGATGTTTATGTCGACCTACTCCATTTCCCTTGGAGGTGAAAAGATACTTATTCATGGGTGGTCTCAAATAATGAAGGCCCGTCCATCTTGGAGAATAGGACAGAAGGTTATGCTCATGCTTTTCCATGGCTCTAAAGCGAATATCCTGTTTATTGACCACATTGCGAGATGAAGCCGCTTTCAGAAGGTTGTGGATGCGCGGGGTGGCGCCTGGGCCTTGTCCTGGGGCTTGGTGGCCTCACCCTTGGTTAACTATAGGCAAAGTAGCACTGTTCGAGGCGTGCTTTGTACGGTTGAACCTGTATAAGTACTCATACTGCTTTCAGCTATGGTTGTTAAGTGCCCCTGCTGGTTTCAGTTAAGATTGTTAAGTACTCCTGCTGCTTTTACAGTCTGTCGTGTTTCTTCAGTCCTGTCTTCCTCCAGCCGCCAAAACAAACCAGCGCCGGCGGGGCCGCCTGCTTCCGCCTCCCACGGCTGGCTGCGCCTCAGCGCATGCATCACCGCCCCACCGTCTCTGTTAACGTTGATGTCCAAGGCCTCGCCGTCGTCCTCTGCGTGCTTTGGTGTGCTCGCCATGGCGCCACCCTCTCGCATTGTCAACATGGTCAACAAACAAGAGGAATCGTGAGAGGACTGTACGTGGAGAGGATGACAGTAGGGGCCCACCATGTCCATGGCCGTACACAAGCAAGTTCCTCATTTTTTGTTATATACTCCATTGTCAGCATATAGAAAAAGAAAATGCTTCCTCCTAGTGGTTTGCTGACATCTGGGACCCACGACATTGTCAGCGTATAGTCAATAGACAAGAGAACAGCACAAGATCGGCTGACACCTGGTACGTAGCTGCTCGAGTATTTTTTTTTGTTATTGTTGGGAAGGAGCAGGGTTTCAACTGGGCTGTGGCCCGTCTAGCCCAGGCTTCTATTTTACGTTCACCACATGACCAGCCCAGCTATTTTTTCTTTGTGAAAATGAGCCCAGTTTATTTTTCTGAAGAATACCCAATCCAGGCCTACTTATTTTTCTACGCCCTGCTGGGCTGAACTCTTTCAAGATGGTTGCAAATCTTGAAAGTAATATGAAATGGGCTGTAAATATAAAAAACAGACGACAAATTGGCAATTACTTTCAAATTTCTGAATTTTTTCACATTTTCAAATTCCAATTTCATTGGGCTTTAACCTAATTTTAATATATCTTCAAAGTACTTTAAATCTGGCTCGACATTTAGGTATTAAAAATAGTTTGAACCCCACCGAAATATGCAAAATTTTCGTTTAAATTTTTAACCCTGGCCCTGGCTAACAAAAAAACCGACTGCAATAAATTGCATAAGAAGTTGCAATGAGCTGTAAATTATTAAAAAAATAGGGAATGGTCTGACTTGTGGGCCTATTAAGTTGATGCGTATGCAAGATTTTTTTACTTATTATATACGTCAACAAACGATTCTAGCAGATGTGACCGTTGGATGTCAGTCCAACGGCCGTCGTGCTTCTTCAATCTCTGATCTTCTTGCTCCAGCCGCCAAATCCAGCGCTGGTGGGACCGCCTGCTCCCACCTCCCGTGGTCGGCTGTGCTACCGCGCAGGCCTCACCGCCCCCTACTACTCCCACCGCTAGCCAGGCCATCCCTCTACTCACTCACATCCCTCCACTGTTGTGGCTTTTCCGCCTCCGGGTCATTCCCTTCCTGGGTCTTGCCGTCGTCCATCGCGTTGGTGTTCTCGGCACGACGTGGTCAATGTTGTCAACAAACGACAACATCGGAAGAGGGATGTACATGGAGAGGCTAACAGTTGGGACCCGCATGGTCCATGGCCGCACGCAAGCAAGTACCTCCTTATTACGCCAAAATGAATGAATCCTCCCAATGACAGCTGGGACCCACCAGCTACATCTTGGCACGGAAGGAAGTGCCTCCTTATTAAGCGAAAAATAACGAGTGCTCCCCATGACAGTTGGGGCCCACCAGATATGGAGGCTGACTTGTGGCCCTACTAAGTTGACGCGTACGTAGGGCTTTGTCAACTTAGTCAACAAACGATTCTATCACCAGTGACCGTTGGATTGTTAACATCCAAGGTCGTCCTGCTTCTTCAACCTCTGATTTTCTTGCTCCAGCCGTCCAAACCACCGCGTGTTCCTGCCTCCCGTGGCCGGCTGTGCTGCGGCACAGGCCTCACCGCCCCCTACTACTCCCACCGCTGGCCAGGCCATCCCTCTACTCACCCACACCCCCTGTTATTCTGCGGCGATGGCAGCCTCACACCACAGCTGAACCAGTCAACCCTCGTACCACCCTCTGTGTGTTCCCAGGCTCCGCGTCATTCCCTGCCTCACCGTCGTCCACCGCCTGGTGCTGTCCGCGTGGCGTGGTCAATGTGGTCAACGAACGACAGCCATCGGAAGAGGACTGTACGCGGTGAGGCTGACAGATGGACCCACCAGCTACATCTTCGCACGCAAGGAAGTGCCTTCTTATTATGCGCAAAAAAAAAGAATCCTCCCCCTGTCAGCTCGGACCCACCATCAATATCTTCGCACGCAAGGAAGTGCCTCATTATCCTCCCTGACAACCGGGACCCACCCGATCGAAGCGTACGTAGCGTTGTCATTCTGGTCGCAAACCTGTACGTACGTACTGGTCCATCGGTCTTTCAGCCACGATGAACCGTGGCCCAGTAAGGAGCGGTAGCTGTTCAAGCAGTCCCGTCTATATCGTGTACACATATGTACAACCACGCTACAAGAAAGTAAATACGACTACGTACGTACATACGGGTGGGGTCTCGAATGCGTACAGCGATGTCGTCCTATTCATCGGCAGCCAACCGACTGGGTCGGAACGGAGAAACAGCATCGTGTTCATCGGGAGGCAACAGACTGGGTCGGAATGCATCGTGTTCATCGGGAGCCAACCGGCTTGGACGAAACAGCCGAAATGGGGTCTGGCGTACCACAAAATGGAGGAAACGGACTTGTGTTCGAGCTCCTACGGTCGAAACGGGGTGCTGTTGATTGGGAGGGGTGTGGCGTACCGCAAAACGGAGGAAACAGACTTGTGTTGGAGCGCCTACGATCGAAATAGGGTCCTATTCATCGGGAGGGGTGTGGCATACCGCAAAATGGGACTCCACGGGCTACTTTTAGAGCCCAACGCCTCGCTCGGGTTCAGTTAGAGCCCAACGCCTCGCACACACGCGTACGAGAGAAACGCGCAATCCCTCCGTGCCTCGCTCGGCCCCGACCACCCAACATAACCGGGAACTCCCCGAAATTTTCCTCGCCCTCGCTTCTACCATGATTTTTTCCGTCATGGACGGCCCAAAGAATGTCATGCAGGTGCGTCTCCGGCCCGCCCAGGATGAAAAGCCCATTTTCTGTCATGAATTTTTGTCATAGAAGTTGGAGCCCACCACATCTATGATGATACCGGGTTTTATCATAATTATCGTCATAGAAGTGTCATAAGCATGACAGGAAAAAAATTCGTTTGGCCCAAAATGTCACAGATGTGTCTTTTTTTGTAGTGAGAGCATCCAAGTGGAATTGTGGATCGCCGGGTGACCAAGTCTGTGAAGGTTTGGAAGTCACCTGAAGACTTACCACGAGTGATTGGGCGAGGTCTGTGTGACCTTTGCTCAAGGAGAATATAGTAAGGACTGTGTGTCCTTTGGTTTAAATACCAAGCTGCTCCAACCAGACGTACAACTGTCACAACAGTTGGAACTGGTCTACCAAATCACTGTCTTCACCGAGCTACTGGTTCTATTTCCTCAACCCTTTCATTTCCTTGTTCATGTGTTGATGATATTGATCGTTACTGTTTGAAGACTTTGACTAAAGACTTTCTCAATTTCCTCAATCCTAATTCTTCAGTTATCTTGTCTTCTGCCTGCTTAGCCTGTTTACACGCTACCTATGCCTTGTGTATGTTTCATTTCATCATGATGACCATGCTACTGTCTTGTTATGCATGCACCTGAGTACTTATTTCGCTGCTTGTAGTTCGTCACTTAGCAAATTCCTCAAGTAGTATTACCTCAGTGACAAATTTGTAAAAATCGCCTATTCACCCCCCTCTAGTCGATATAACGCACTTTCACAGCTTCTCTTATAAAGCACCAACTGGAAAGCACTATTGTCATACTTGTGCATTGGGTGTAGTTAATGTTGAGTGTGTTTCATGAATGGATCAATGACTGAGCATAATGGGCTAGGGATAACTTTCTATAGCATTGATATTTTGAAAGACATGATTGTTTGTTAGTATGCTTGAGTATTTATCTTCATGTCTATTGCTTTGAATCATTCGAATCCAAATATTCATGCCACAAAAGAAAAGATTATATGATGAATATGATAGGTAGCATTCCACATTAAAAATTATGTTTTTATCATTTACTTACTCAAGGAAGAGCAGGAATTAAGCTTGGGGATGCTTGATACGTCTCAAACATATCTATAATTTTGATTGTTCCATGCTATTTAGTATCAATCTTGGATGTTTTATATGCAATTACATATCACTTTTTGGGACTAACCTATTAACTTAGTGCCCATTGCCAGTTGTTGTTTTTTTTGCCTGTTTTTGGTTTTTTAGAATATCAGTACTAAACGAAGTCCAAATGCCATGAAGCTTTTTGGAGATTTTTTTTCTGGACAAAAGAGACCCTGGAAACTTCAGGAGAGGGCCAGAAGATGAAGGAGGAGCCCACAAGGCACCAGGGTGTGCCCATGGGGTAGGCACGCCCTGGTGGCTTGTGGGGCCCATGTTTTTTGACCTAATTCCGCCTCTATAAATTCTCTAAAACCGGGAAACCAATAGAGAGCCACCTGAAATACGTTTTTCGCTGCCGCAAGCTTCTGTTCTCAAGAGATCCCATCTGGAGGCCTTTTCCGGCACTCTGCCGGAGGGGGAATCAACCACGGAGGGGCTCTACATCAACCTTGTTGCCCTTCCGATGATGTGTGAGTAGTTTACCACAGACCTACGGGTCCATAGTTAGTATCTAGATGGCTTCTTCTCTCTCTTTGATCTTCAATACAATGTTCTCCTCGATGTTCTTGGAGATCTATTCGATGTAATCACTTTTTGCGGTGTGTTTGTTTGGAACCGATGAATTGTGAGTTTATGATCAGATTATCCATGAATATTATTTGAGTCTTCTCTTAACTATTTTATGCATGATTATTATATCTTTGTATTTCTCTCCAATCTATTGATTTGGTTTGGCCAACTAGATTGATTTTTCTTGCAATGGGAGAGGTGCTTTCTGATGGGTTCGATCTTGCGGTGCTCAATCCCAGTGACAGAAAGGGACATGCCATGTATTTGTATTATTGCCATTAAGGATAAAAAGATGGGGTTTATTCATGCGTGAGTTTACTTTGTCTACATCATGTCATCTTGCTTAAGGTGTTACTCCATTCTTATGAACTTAATACTCTAGATGCATGATGGATAGTGGTCGATGGGTGGAGTAATAGTAGTAGATGCAGGCAGGAGTCGGTCTACTTGTCTCGGACATGATGCCTATATACATGATCATTGCCTTAGATATCATCATGATTATTCGCTTTTCTATCAATTGCCCAACAGTAATTTGTTTACCCGCCGTATGCTATTTTCAAGAGAGAAGTCTCTAGTGAAAACTATGGCCCCGGGGTCTACTTTTATCATATATTAAAATCCAAAAAAACCTTGATGCAATTTTTCTTTACTTTATTTTATTTTGTGGTTTATTTATCAATCTATCACTACAAAAATAAATCTTTGCAATTAACCGTCGAGGGATTGACAACCCCTTGTTCACGTTGGGTGCAAGTATTTGTTATTTTGTGTGCAGGTACTTCTAACGAGGTGTTGCTTGGTTCTCCTACTGGATTGAACCTTGGTTCTTAACTGAGGGAAATATTTATCTCTACTGTACTGCATCATCCTCTCCTCTTCGGAGAAATCCCAACGCAACTCACAAGTAGCACTTATCTCCTCTTTTCCTCACCCTCGATCTCTCTTTGTACCAAGTACAAGAGCTACTCCATGCTCCAGCGCGACCCCACCTCAGTCTCCGCTGCCTCGACCTCGTGCCCGTCGCCCAACCGCCGCTGGTGACTAGCAGATGAGCCCTGCAACCACCTCCTCGTCCCTTCATTTTTTCCTCCTCTCTTTCCCATATCTCTCCCTGTCGATGCACAGGAAGCCGACCATGGCGCCAAAGCACCTGCTCCATCACCTTGACTCCAGGTCCGACCGCTCCCTCCCTGACCTCCGGCCTCGCCCGCGTCGTCCCCGCGCGCAAGTCTCCTGCAAGTCGTCGTCGTCCCGTGCCGGCTGTAGCCTCCTCCTCCGGCACCTCGCCGGAGGCCCTTCCCACGCCCTTGTTGTCCATCTACGCTGCCTCCCTTGCTTCTGCGCTCGTTCAAGCAAGGAGGACAATGCGCTTGTCGCCTGCGTGGGCCACTGCAACACCAAGTCCCCCCAGCCCAGCCATCGCCCGTGCCGGCCAAGCATCCCCTCAGTCGCGTCAACCCGCTGCAGCACCGAATGGGCCTAGCCCACTAAGGTGACGCCCACTAGATTCATCCTCAACACATTTTTTCCAGTTCTGGACAATTTGCTAATTACCTAGGATATGCATATTTACATAAATGTCACTGTTTTAAAATTCTAATAACTAAATAACTGTGCCTCGTAATAAAACATGTCATATATGCAACTTGGGTAGAATTTCATGTAGTTTCACAATATCTAACTTTCATCCACGTTAAAAATGTTTAAAATTGTTATTTGCATTATTTTGCATAAATGAATGCTAAAATAGTTTATTTCATAACTAAATAACCGTAGCTCCGAATTAAATAAACTATATATGTAACTTGTCTAGAAAAATATGTAGAATAACATGGTGGTATTACTTTGCATGTTTAACAACATTAAAATTATGTTTTAGGCAGAATAGTACTAATTTCGAAAATTACATATGGGGATTTTCCGGAATTGTTACTTGTTGTTTCCGGCCTCATTTAAACTTGCCTAGATGTGTAGTTTAATTTTGCTTCACCTCTTGCCATGCTTAAAACGATTTAAAATGGTTGTGTACATAAAAAGAGAGTGAACTAAATAAATTCATTGCAGAATTTCGTCAATATGCAACTCGTTGCATATTGAGCTTCACTTAATGTGTAGCATTTGGTTGTTGCATCTTGCCATGCCTCCTTAAACCGGACATGCATCATACTTGGTTGTGCATCATGCCATGGTTATGTTATGTTTGTTTACCGTGTTGTTTGCTTCTTTCCGGTTGTGCCTCTTCTCAATATTTCCCGGTTATGTTATGAAATGTGAGGATTCGATCGACTACGATTGTTCGACTACTTCATGGATTTGATCTTCTTCCAGGCGGGATTCCTAGCAAGATGATCATTACCTTGGATATCACTACTATCTCAGAATAGCCCTAAGTCACACCAGCCCCAAGATTAACACAACTGGTGGACTTCCTTGATATAGATAACCAGTACAAGATAATATTACACAGGGTTGAGTCTGAGGGCTCAACAAAGTTTATTACAAACTCGCCAATATATGGCAGTGGCGGAATATGACAGTGGTGTGGTGGTGATACAATACTAGTACAATAACATAGAGCCAAGCGTCAGAGTGAGGCTTGACTATTTATTTGTGTAGCGGAAGCTCAGCGGATGATACATGTGGTAGACTCCTATCTCACAGGTTGACTGACTGGGACTCCTCTAAGCGTCGGGCTCGCTAGCACAATCCTTCGCCACAAGCTCGTCCTCCTCCAAGTCTGGCCAAGTAAATAGCTAGGGACAAGCCAGTGAGTACGTTGGAATGTACTCGCAAACATTATGAACAAAAGATATAATGGGTGCATATGCTCATGCTGACTAAAATTTAAATCATGACAATAAATGATATGAACGTGAGCATAGCATGTTAGTCATGATCAAACTTAAAGCAAATGAATGCCACGGGTAGTCTAGCCAGCCCAAGTGACATTCAACAAAATAAAAGAAATGCCAATCGGGTGTCCACAAGAGTATTGGCGGGACCGCCTGTAAACTCGAGGGATGTCACGAAAAGGTCTTGAAGAGAAATGCCAGTCGGGTGTCAAGTGACGCCACGGTCGGACTTGAAGAGAAATGCCAGTCGGGTGTCCACAAGAGTAGTGGCGGAACCGCCTGTAAACTCGAGGGACGCCACGAGAGGTCTTGAAAATAAAGTTGAGTGCCCGGGGTAGTCTAGCCAGCCCCTGAGACACTCAGGAAATTCAAAATAAGAGAAACGGGTTAGTCCTCAATAATATGCATAACCATAATAATATTTAACATGCATAAAATATTCATGGTAGCATCAGGATGTCAATAATTATCCTGCAAAATATTTCAGGCATATTAAAATTATTTCCTCCGGAGACCGACACCGGGACCGGCACTTGACCCACCCAGCTAACGCCCTTGACCGTGGACAACGGCTATTCGAATAGGTTTAAACTCTGCAGAGGGTGTACTCTTTACCCAAAAGTAAAGGATTTCTTTAGTCAGTACCGTGACACTGACTAATTCCCATTACGGTCTTTGGGTTGAAAACACACCTGACCAGCACACACCAGATTAACTTTCCGGATGCCAAGAATCACCCAAAGCATCGTTCAAGAAAAACTCTAAGAAAGAGAGACCAACGTCCTGCATGGGATCACTATTAATATGCGCGGATTCCAAGGGGTGCCCCTCTCTTGTTTACAACCGGAAACACCCATGCCCCCTGAACCGATGACAGGATTTTGTCCAAGGCCCTAGAAACCCTCATCGTGGCCCTCTGTATGGTGTGTGCCTGGACAGGGGTTAATAACTTACTCAGCCGTACCTTCCTTCCGGAAGGACTCGTGGCAGCACGGGATCCAGCTAGGTGTAACGGAACAAGACTCGATCTAGGCCGACTCAGGAGGTGTTAATTATCTTCACCGGTATATTCCACATACGTCATGTGAAACCACCGTGTCAAAAATAATGGCCCGTGCCCACCGGCACGTCCAAGGCAGGAGACACTCTCCTGAATATCTCACAGCTATACCAAGTCAGTAAGTTTTCTTGTTTGAGTGAAGTGCAAGACAAGCATAAGATGTGATATGACCAAACATGCATGCACTTGTGATATATGTGGTGCAATTCCAACTGATGCAAACATGCAAAATGCAATCACCATATCCCAAGTTCAATAATGCTTGCCTTGTCCAAAGTAGTCAGGTGAAAACCCTTCAAAATTCTTGGCAAGGTTTCCCTCTTCTTTTTCTGAAAATATTCAAATTCAACTACAATTAAAAATTAAACAACAGTGCAAAAAGTTGTCTCAAAACATTTTTAAATAAATACTAAAAAAACTAGAGAGAAAAATAAGAATTTAAAAAAAAAGTTCAACTCAATCAGAGTTGTGGTTTAAAAGTTATTAATCTTTCAAAACCAGGGGTTTTTCTGCAAAAAAGCCAGTCCCTGTGTGTTTATAAAGAAAACGCTTCGGGCCAAAGTATGCTTCTCAGCGCAGAAGGCGTAAACAGAAGAATACGCCTTCTGTTTTAAACAGAAAAGAATAAAACACTGACGGTGGGCCCCACCCGTCAGGTTTAAATTCAAACGCGCTGCGCGCGCGTATACAGAGGGGAGACGGTGATCACCAGCGTCGATCGCCGGGGTATTGGAGGGTGGCGATGGTCGGCACATGCTCAGGGAGTCCGTCCGCGTCGGTGGGTGGTGGTGGTGGTCGCCGGCGAGCAGTAGAACGGCGGGGAGGTCTGCGACGGCGGATGGTGGTTCAGGTGGGGTTGGAACTCGCCGGAGAGAGCTCGGATGCTGGAATTGAGATGCGGGATCGATGAGTTGATGCAAGAGGTGGCTTCTGGCAAGATTTGAGTGGTGGAGGTGGCGGAACGGCGTCGAACCGATCGGAGACAGAGGCGGCGGAGCAGTGACCGGAAAGGAGGAAGGAGACCTCCTCGAGGTCAGGGGAGGTGGCGAGGGGGCAATTAGGAGGTGGTGGATGCGATGGGTGGAACGAGTGGAGCTCGGGGGGGGGGGGGGGGCTTTTATAGGCGATCCGAGGCGGTCCGGCGAGGTTCGGATCACGCCGGATTTACGGTGGTCGGCGAAGTAGGTTTGGACGGTGGTCATGGGCGGCGAGGGAGTGATGAGGGTGGTGAAGAACTCCGGAAGGCTCGGCGTGGACGGGCTCGAGCTCTTTGAGCTTATCCTGGAGCAGAGCTCCCGTACGGTGCGGTGGCGCTGTCCTGGTTCCGGCGACTGCCAGCGGGCCAGGGAGGGGTTGGACGGTGCAGACGGCGTGCGAGGATGCGGAGAGGCGCTACGCATGGCCAGGAGGTAGGCGGGGAAGCTGCGGCACAGTAATGGAGGTCGGTGGCCGAGGCGACTCTGCTCGGTCCGCCGCGGATGAGCACGGTGCAGGGGGTTGCACCGGCCAGCCGCCAGCTCACCGGCGAGGAGAGACTACGAAGTGGGCCAAGGAGGGGCGATGCATTGATGATCTTTGGCATCGCCGTGAAGGATAAGGAAGGGGAGGGGTGCACGACACCGATCATCTCTGCCACTGCCTCTGAAGATTCAGTTAACTGAATCTTATTCAGCTATGAACAGTGCATAACCATTCATATGATCTATAGCAGAGAGTGCTAGGGATTTTTAGAATTTGTGGCAATTTTTGTGGTGATGTGTTGATGCAAATGAGAGGGCCTGGCCAAGTTTCAGAATTTTTGGAGAAGTTTAGGTTTGGTTTTGAGCAAGAAAATGGTTTCTGGTCCAAATTTCAACTGTATGAATTTTGAAATTTTTGAACTTTGGACCCCAAGGTTTTTGGTGAAATGGATTTTGGGTACCATCTAGTTGCTAGGATAATTTTTGTGGGGATAGAAAAGTTGTAGAAATTATAGCTCCTTTGTAACTCAAGGAAACCATGGATATTGCAAATTCAAATTTTGGAATTTGTTTAAAATGAGAAAATATTTTTTGTAGGGTGGAAAGCAGTTGGATACTGCCCTAGAAGATGTGAGTGACTTGTGGGATGAATTTTGGAGTGGAAGAAAAATTGTTGGATGGATTTTAGAAGGGTTAGAGGGAAGTGAAAAGGGCCATTTCCTTTGAAATTTTTTAAATCATTCCCAAAAACTTTTCTAAATGAAATTGTTTGAAAACCCCCAAATTAATTATCCAAATAATTTTAAACCTTTCAAACAGAATCATTAAAGAAAAATTTAAACCCAATTAAAATTTGAGAGGGTTTTCAAACGGTAGAAAAGTAATATGATCAAAAATGATTTTCAAAGCATTTATTTTTAAAGGAAAGATTTCAAAAATTCAGAAAATATTTTTGGGGTGTTACATATCGCTATGTCTCGCTACCTACCACTTGTTTGTCAAGACTCCTAATATGCCATGATAAGCCTCTAACCCCCACCTTCCTAGCAAACCGTTGTTTGGCTATGTTACCGCTCTTCTCAACCCCTCTTATAGCGTTGCTAGTTGTAGGTGCAGTGCAGGTTGTTCCATGGATATCATGGGATATCACAATATCTCTATTTAATTAATGCATCTATATACTTTGTTGTGTGTGTAGAAGGCTTGGCCTTTTGCCTGGTGTTTTGTTCCACTTGTGCCGCCCTAGTTTCCGTCATACCGGTGTTATGTTCCTTGATTAGCGTTCCTAACACAATTGGGGTTTATGCCCCTCTTGACAGTTCACTTTGAATAAAACTCTTCCAGTAAGGCCCAACATTGGTTTTACCATTCGCCAACCTAATAAAACTTGCATAGGGACTTTCCGGACCCCGTGGATAATTAATCAACAACCTGGGCCAGTGCTCCTAATGAGTGTTGGTCCAAAACTGTTAACCACCGGTGGCCGCCAGGGGCAACTCTGGATTGGCCTACCGAAAGTTTGGATAATCCGATCATTTCCTGAGACGAGATACGAGCGGCTCCTATCAGCGTGTTAGCACGTCAGGAGGTCTTGCTGGTTTTGTTTTACCATTGTCGAAATGTCTTGTGCACCGGGATTCCGAGGACTCTTTGGGCTATCTCAAGGTTGAGGTCTTTCCAAAGATGATTGTGGTAATTTGTGATGGACTAAGTTGGCACAATCCTGCGGGGTTAGATCTTTCGGAGAGCTGTGCTCGCGGTTATGTGGTGACTTGGAATTTTATAATATCCGGTTGTAGAGAACTTGACACTAAATCCAATTAAAATACACCAACCGCGTGCGTTACCGTGATCGTCTCTTTTCGACGGAGTTCGGGAAGAAAACACGCTGGGGTTATGAATGACTCGTAAGTAGGTGTTTGGGATCACTTCTTGATCATTACTAGTTTATGTCTGCTTATGCGTAGTTTAATCTTCTTATTCTTATACTCGTAAGTTAGCCACATACAAATGCTTAGTGCTTGCTAAAACCTCACCACTTAACCATTCCATACCCATTAAGATTTGCTAGTTTTGATACCCATGGTAATGAGATTGTTGAGTCCCCATGGCTCACAGATTACTACAACAAACAGGTGTAGGCACAGGTAAAGCCATGTTTTGACGTGAGTGGGATGCTTGTTCTATTTGGAGTTCTTCTTCTTCTTCTTCGCTGATCATAGGATGGGCTCTCGGTTGGTGGCCTGGAATTAGCAGGGTGGATGTCGTTCTTCTTTCATTTGATTTCATTCGTAGTAGGATCCTGCTCTTCTGTATGATGATTGCTATGTATTGATGTATTCATGTTGTAGCTTGTGGCGAGTGTAAGCCTATATCTGGTATTCTCATCTATTCAGTACATGGTATGTTGTAATGATATCCACCTTGCGAAGCTGAAAGTGCATTGTTGCACTAAATAGTTTTTGACATCTATGACAACTTCATTTGTGTTTCTAACCACATGCTCTAGTGTAAACAACACCGTTAAAATTGAAGTGAAGCATGGATGGTTATTTCCCCACTTATCAGAAAAAGGAAAAGCGGAGTGACATATTGTTCTCTTCTTTCTTGAGTCCCTAGGGCAGCCGCACTATTAAGAGGGGGTGCATCATGAAAACATCTGGGAATCAACTTCACTTCAAACATGATCTAAAAATCTCATAGCGAAATGCTTCTGCTCAGGCCGGAACTTCTAGGACGGCCGGAACTTCCTGGGACCAGAAGGTCCGGGACGGATCCGGGCCACCCAGAGAAACTGCTATTTTTTGTGCAAACTCTTTGGGTAGCCCGGAACCTTGTCGGACCTTGGCCGGAACTTCCGTCCCCTGGAACTTCCGGGATGGCCAGAACTTCCGGGCACCGGAGCTTCTGTCCCCTGTTCTAGTAGCTTCCGGGGTACTCCAGAGAGGATGCAAACTATCTGTGTAGCCTGAACCTAGCCGGAACTTGGCCAGAACTTCCGGGGTCCGAAACTTTCGGGAGTCGAAGGAATCTGGCTCCAATGGTTGGATTTTGTCCCCACCTATAAATAGTCTTCTTCTTCCCCACAAAGAAGGTGATGACTCCATTTCTCTCACCTCCATTTTCAAACCTCAATTTCTTGGAGATCTCCCTCCTTAGCCACCCAAAGCTCTTGATCTTTTGAGGAGCAAAGGAGAAGTGCCCGATCTACACATTCACCAAAGCAAAAGTTGATTCCCCCTTGTTTTTGTGGTGCATCTTGTTACTCTTGGAGGTTGGAGACTCCTAGGCGGTAGGAGTACTCCAGTGAGGAATCGTTCATTGTGATTACCCCTGGAAAGTTTGCGAGGGTTTGGAGACCACCCCAAGGTCTACCACTAGTGGTTGAGAATCGCCTTCGTGGTGATATCTCAAAGAGAGAATAGGGTGAGCCTTCGTGGCGTTGGTGTGCCTTCGTGGTAACATCCACCTCTCTAAATGGTGATGTAGCTTCCCTCCAAGGAAGTGAACATCAGCATACATCCTCGTCTCTCAGAGTTGCGGTTATTCCTAACCCTAGCTCCCTACTTGTGGTTACTTATCTCTTTGCTTTTACTTGTCTTATATTGTGCTTGCATATTCTCTTACTTGTCGAACTTGGTCACCGTGCTTAGCTCATTGTATCATCTTTGCAATTATTAGGCTCACCTTCATATTTTGCATTATAGCCTAAAATTGCTAAGTCAGAATTAAAATTTGTAATTGTACCTATTCACCCCCTCTAGGTCCATCTCGATCCTTTCAATTGGTATCAGAGCCTCGTGCTCTATTCTTGTGGCTTAACCGCCCTAGAGTGAGATGAACCCCGATGGGACTCCCCTTGTTGCAGATCCGAAGGATAAGGGCACGGCTTCCATGGAAGCCAAGTCCTTCACTTCTGAGGATCTGGAATGGGCCCTTGCTAAGCAAAAGGAGGAGCATGATGCTTCTCTTGAGGCCTTGGTCCAAATGAGATTAGCCGCATTAACCATGATGCTCGCACGACTTGCTAATCCGGGTGGTGCGGCCTCGAGGCCAACTACGCCTACTCCTTCACTTGGCCAACAAACTCCTAGTAATGATCACTCTAGTGTTCCATAGCTTTATGCAAGACCTCAAGTAAAGAAACCTAAGTATAACCCTGGGGGGAAACCCCCTTTGCTTGATGACAGTTCCGATTTTGCTTTGTGGAGAGTTGGTATGAAGGACCATCTTAGGTACGCCAATGATGAAATGTTGGACATCTTGGAGCATGGTTACAACCCTGTCGACCCAAAGAATCTCACTCCAAGAGAAACATATGACAAGCATCTCAATGACACCGCAATCATGTGCATAAGGAAAGAAATGAATGATAAGCAAAGGAGACCTTACATACACATCACAAGTGCCAAGGAGTTATGGGATAACATTGTGAGGACCAAGACCGGTACCTCCACTCTCCGGCTAGCTCAATATGAAATTGCCAAGGGTCAATTGCAAAACTTTTGTATGGAGAAAGGTGAATCCCCCAAGCATCTCCTTGAGCATCTCATGACTCTCATCGCCGACATTGAGTCATGTGATTGTGACAAGACACAAGATGGATTCAACTTGACTAAGCGATTTCTCGTGGACAAATTACTTCACGCTCTTGCTCTGTATCATCACCAAATGGTGTGGGACATAAGGCAACATCATGGATTCAAGGAAATGACTCTGGATGACATCATATCCACTTTTCAACTATTTGAAGAATCCAAGGCAAATGCTACAAAGCATATTGCCATGCATGGTACCTCTACATCAAAGATCAATCTTGCTTTGAAGGCCGAGCATGTATGTGATGAAGGGCAAAGTGAAGAAGAAGAAGAAGATGATGAAGATGGTGATGAGGGTGACTCCGATGAGAGTCCTTCATATGAAGACATTGCCCTCTTTGTCAAGAAGTTTAGCGCAGGAAAATTCAAGGGAAGATTCCAGAAGAAGAAAGTGAGAAAGTGCTACAACTGTGAAGAAACCAACCACTTCTCTAACGATTGCCCTTATGAGAAGAGAGAAGATAAACCAAAGTTTCCCAAGACCTTTCCTAAGAAGATATTGCCAAATCCTTTGAACTCCAAGCTCAAGAAGAGAGATGGGAAAGCAATGGTTGCCCATGAAGAATCCGATCCGGATGATGTTGGTGGTGTTGCCGGAGTATCTCAAGATTCTCAAAACACCTTGAGGCTAGTCAACAAGAGTGGTGATGTTGTCACCTATAACTACATGAAAGATTATAAGGGCAATGTTGACATGTGCTTAATGGCAAAGGCCGTGGTAGAAGATGGAAAGGACCAAAACTCTCCTGACGAGGTCAAGGTAACCCCACGTTCAAATCCTCCTCTTTTCACTCCGTCTACTCCTTGTGATGAGTATCTTGATGAGGAGGATAATTATGATGATGATGATATAGATGATCCTATGCTTGCTAAACTAAATAAGTTCATGTGCTCCCTTAAAGGAAAGAAGCTCACTATGTTTCGTATGCTTATGGAGATGGTGAGTAAGCACACCATCACCATTAAGGAACTCGAAACCCTCGTCACCGAGGAAAAGGAAAAATATGAAATCCTTGAGCGAAAAGTCCAATATGAGGAAGCACGAAATTATGAACTATGCTTAAAAATTGGTGCAAACATTGATGTTCATGCTAAAGAACTTGCCTCCTTGAAAAAAGGCCAAGAACTCTTGCAAGGAGTTGATAAATGATAAAAGTAAGCTTGTGGAATCTCATGCTTCTCTCTCTAAGGATTGTGAGCTTATATCCGTGTCCCTCAAGACTAAGGAAGAGGAGCTCACCCTTCTTACAAAGAGCTTTCAGACGCTCAAACTTACTTATCTTGAAACTCTAGCCAAGGTTTACTCTTCACCTATTATCAATGTTGATGCTTGTACTACTAACTCTAGTGGTGACCTAGCATCTATTCTTGAGGAAAATCGCTTTCTAAAGGCACAACTCGAGAGAGGACTCATGACATGTGCTGAAGGACAAAAGAACCTTAATGAGGTATTGAGCCAACACAATAAGGTGGTTGCCAAGGAAGGGCTTGGGTTTGACCCAAGCACAAGCAAGAAGAAAACGTCTTCTCAAAAGTGCACTACACCTCTCAAGGAGACATTTGTATGTGAAGGGCACAAGGAGAAAGGTAAGGTTGTAAGTGGGAAGGCCACTAGGGGCATGCACTCTCTCAACAAGCCAAAAGAGTTCATGCCTCCATCCTATGCACTTCGTAAAACAAAGGATGGAGAAGTTTATGCTCAATTTGTTGGTCCTCGTAATGCATTCTGGTTTTATGCTATTTGGGTTCCTAAGACCCTTGTGACTAACTTGAGAGGTCCCATTGCAAAATGGGTGCCTCTAACCAAGTCGTGAATTGTGTGTAGGTTGCCTTCTCCAGTGGAGTTAAATGGGTGATCGATAGTGGATGCACCAACCATATGACCGGAGATAGCAAAATTGCTCTTCGATTTCATGGAAGCTATTCAACCATTTATGAGCATTGTGTTTGGTGGAGGATCAAAAGGACAGGTACTCGGGTTGGGCAAGGTGGCTATCACAAATGACATGTCTCTTGCAAATGTCATGCTTGTCCAATCCCTTAAATATCATTTGCTTTCCGTTCACCAATTGGCTTTTGTTGGTTATGATACACTATTTGGACTAACAGATGTGAAAGTCTTTAAGAGAGATACTCTCGAAGTGGCCTTTGTTGGAGAGTTGGCTGGCAACCTTTACACGGTTGATTTCTCGAAAGAGAGCACATTCCATGCAACTTGTCTGATGGCCAAGGCCGACAAGGGGTGGCTATGGCATCGCCGGCTAGCCCATGTCGGCATGAGAAATCTTCAAGATCTGTTAAAGGGTAATCACATCCTTGGACTAACCAATGTCTCTTTTGAGAAAGATTGTGTGTGTAGTGCAAGCATAGCCGGCAAGCAACATCAATCAAAGTACCCACCCAAGAATATTGTATCTACTTAAAGGCCTTTGGAGATCCTTCATGTGGATCTCTTTGGGCCTCCTTCATGGGATAGTCTTGGTGGGAAAAAGTATGGACTTGTCATTGTTGATGATTACTCAAGATACACATGGGTGTTTTTCCTCAAGTCCAAGGACGAGACGAAGATCACCTTCGTTGATTTTGCCAAGCAAGCCCAATGCAAGTTTGACAAAGAAATCTTGGCAATAAGAAGTGATAATGGCACTGAGTTCAAGAACTACACCTTGGAAGAATTTCTTAGTGATGAGGGGATTGAGCATCAATATTCCGCACCTTACACTCCTCAACAAAATGGTGTAGCCAAGAGGAAAAACCGTACACTTGTGGAAATGGCAAGGTCCATGTTGGATGAGTACAAGTCACCACATAGTTTCTAGGTCGAGGCCGTCAACACCGCATGTCATGCATCAAACCGGCTCTTCCTCCGCACGATATTGGAGAAGACTCCATATGAACTCCTAACCGGGAACAAGCCAAATGTTGAGTACTTTCGTGTATTTGGGTGCAAGTGCTTCATTCTCAACAAGAGAGAACGGTTAGGAAAATTTCAATCCAAAACAATTGAGGGCATATTGTTGGTTATGGATCAAACTCTCACGCCTATAGAGTCTACAACAAATCCAATGGATGTGTTGTAGAAACTTGTGACGTAGTGTTTGATGAATTTAATGGCTCCCATGGGGAGCAAGTTGATCTAAGTGATATAGGTGAAGAAGATCCTTCTCAAGATATTTTGACCATGGGTGTTGGTGCTCTTCTTCCAATGGAACAAGAACCTCATGATGATGAAGAAAAAGATGGGTGCTTCACTCACCATCAAGCCACTACAACACCTATGCCACCACAAGACCAGATTGTTCAAAAGGAGCCCATTTTTCAAGAACAAGAAAAAGAACAAGACCCTCACCATGATCATATCCAAGAACAAGATCATCATCAAGTGCAAGAACAGAAAAGTGCAATCCTTGATGATGCACCTCAACAAATGCAACACGAAGAAGAAGATCTTCCACCACACATTAATGATCCATATGTTGAGGATGCGGATGATGGAAACGAAGTTGAACCTCGTGAAACCTTAACCTCCATCATGCCGTGAGTGGCCGGTTGTGTTGATGTTGATCAAATTCTCGCCAGCATATCAGAATGTAGAGTCATTCGTAAACAATTGACAAACTTTTGTGCTCACTTCTCATTTGTCTCTAGTGTTGAACCACTCAAGGTACAAGCTGCGTTGACGGACAATGATTGGCTCATTGCTATGCAAGAAGAGTTGAACAGTTTTGAATGCAACAAAGTGTGGTCTTTAGTAGAAAGACCAACTAAGGAACACAATGTCATTGGAACAAAATGGATCTTCAAAAACAAGCAAGATGAGAATGGCGTAATCATCCAAAACAAGGCAAGGATAGTGGCACAAGGGTACTCACAAGTTGAAGGTTTGGACTTTGATGAGACCTTTGCTCCCGTTGCCCGTCTTGAGTCTATTCGCATCTTACTTGCTTATGTTGCTTTCGATGGTTTTACTTTACATCAAATGGATGTGAAGAGTGCCTTTCTTAACGGTCCTCTACAAGAAGAAGTATATGTATCATAACCACCCAGGTTCGTTGATCCCTGTCGGTGCAACAAACCCTGGGTCTGTTGCCCAGACCGTGCACAGGCCCGAGATCAAGATTGCAGCATCCAAGACCAGACCAAGCATGAGAGATCAGCCCTTTGAAGAATCAAAAGGCAGATTGAGAAGACCAAGTCAAGCCAAGGAGCAAGACACTGTTAAGGGAAAAACCTCCCTTGCCGGGCAGGAGAGCCTGGTGGGGTCAAGGTTGCCCCGGAAGCAAGCCTCAAGACCGCCCCGGCAGGCCTGCCGGGTCCTACGAGGACAAAAACACCCCGCCAAGGCTTCACCGCTCCACCTCACAGCGACACAAGTCTTCGATCGGTGTGGTGTCAAGCCTCAAGGAGACTAAGTGGCTGTCTTTTACCACATGGAAGCCATTTCCTACAGGAATCGCCTCCAAATGACACACGTCCAGCGACATGTCAAGCAGACACGAGAGAAGGTGGCCGAAAAGCCCGACAAGGCGCGCCGGGCAGGCCATGATGTGACACTAAGCAGCGCATTTAATGCGCTTTGCTCTGCCTGTAGAGTAGATATGATAGCACTGTTTGCTATCTAATCAGTACGCAATGACTGATTTGCCACTGTGGTGACCCCTTGATCTATAAAAAGAGGCCCAGGGCAACCATAGAAAGGATTCGGACCCTTGTACACTCATACGCGCGTAGCTGCTCTCGCCCCGAGGCAACCCCGCCGGGCAAGAGCGCTACGTTTCCACCACCATCCACCATCAATCCACCAAAGCAGGAGTAGGGTTTTATGCCTCACGGCGGCCCGAACCTGGGTAAAAACTGCCCGTGTGATCTCTGCCGTGATGTGCAACGCTCCTCCGCTCTTTGTGCAACGTGCTCAGTCCCCCTGCCAAACCAAAAGGGGCTCGTGGCCCCATAGGTGGTCGTGGTTTCCCACGACATCTTTGGCGCGCCAGGTAGGGGGCCGCGCTTGCGCGAACCCGAGAAGCGTACGTAGCGCGTCATCTTCACTGCCATCTTCTTCATCAACGGCTCCATCGTCCATGGCACCCAAGAAGAAGCCCGGTGCCGCATCTCACCCATCCACCTCAAAGGCCCCGCCGCACGTGACCGCCGACGCCACGGGGGCTACGGGGACGCCTGGATGTGTGGACGCTGCGGGGGACGTGGTCGGCGCGGGCGGCGTCGTCACCACCTCCCCTGCGACCGAAGCAGGACCAGGAGGCACCGAAGAAGGACAACACCAACAACATCCCAGCGGCCACACCCCACGAGGTACGGGAGGAGAGATCATTCTGTCCACACCTCCCCGTCCGGCCGAGGGGCACAGCCGCAGCGGGGGTACCCGCTCTGGGGGGAATCGCAACTCCCCGGCCGCTCCTTCCGCGGGTGCGACCGCAGAGCACGCGCCACCCCCGAAACGAGGCGACCCAGCCGCTATGCTAAACGGAGCCGCTGGCCCTCAGGCGCCTCCACCTTGTCACCATGCCGCCTAGGCGGCTGGCTCACGACGATGAGAGCACGACCCGACCACTACCGGCACCGTCAGGAGCCGGGCGACATTGCGGTCTTTGTCAACATCCATGCCAAGCACCGCTTCGGAGGCCATGGCACGGGCCCAGCTGCTTTTGAAATTTCCGCCAGAAGCCGATCAGATGGATGAGTGGAGAGCCACCATTCAGAGCCTGATTGGTTTCACTGAGGCGGGAGGATCGCAGCGAGCTAGCCCGCCACGGCCTCCCTTGGCAATGACAACAGCCCTCGCTGCTGGCCATGCGTGAGGGGCCACCCCCACGGTGCAGTCTCCTCCACGACAACCAGCGTGAGAGCCGCTCAACCAAGAACCCGACGACGTCTCGATGGCTTCGTCCGACCCTCGAGCGCGTCAAGGCCAACGGCGGGTCCTGGAGGATGGGCAGAGGGAAGGCGCGCGTGCCACCACCGAGCGACACCGCGACGCCCACCACCAGTCCGACAGGCATGATGGCCCCAACGTCGACGAGCCCACACTCGCTGAAGGCGGGTACCTACCTTTCGAGGCTGGGTGCCCTGCCTTCACCCGTGAGCTGCGGCAAGTCCGTTGGCCGTCCACTCGCACGTTCAAGCTAGAGATACCAGAGAAGTATGACGGGAGACTGAACCCGGCAGAGTTTTTGAGCATCTACACCATCACTGTTCAAGCTGCCGGGGGAAGAGATGAGAAGGTATTCGCCAACTACTTCCCTTTGGCACTCAAGCCAAATGTGAGATCTTGGCTGATGCACCTGCCGGAGAACTCCATTTCGACCTGGGCTGACCTGTGCCATGAGTTCGTTGGCGCCTTCACGGGCGACCATCAAGAACCAGGGCGGCCCAGCGACTTGCAGATTATCCCACAGAAGGAAGGAGAGAGCCTACGGAAATACATGTAGAGGTTCAGCCGAGTCCACAGGAATATTCCAGACATCCACCCGGCAGCCGTGATAGCTGCGTTCCAGTCCAACGTGCGCAATCGTCGGATTCATTCCAAGATGAACGTTTGATTGCCCAAGACTGTGAAGGAGCTTTACACTCTGGTGGACAAGTGTGCTTGAATAGAGGAGGGGAGGAAGCTCCCCGGAGAAGAGGATGGCATCGACATCGATTCAGAGGATGATGACGAGGCCACCAGTCAGAAGAAAAAGAACAAGAAGCGCAACAAAAGGCGCAAGGATAAGGCAGTGATGACCGTTGAGGGATCGGGCACGCCTAGTACCAGCAAGAAGGTCAAGGCTGAGGTACCCGGCAAGGAAGATGCCTTGTGCACTGATTGACGGGAGGCTGCGGCTGTCGAGAAGGCTGGGAAAGATGATGGCCCGTACTGCAAGATCCATCGGACCAAGGGCCACGATCTCCAGGAGTGTCATCAGGTTGAGCAGCTTGTCAAGAAGCAGAGGGCTGAATATGAAAAGCGAGATAAAGAGAAAGGTCAGAATGGCGCTGGCGGGAAGGGCCACAGCGGCGGAGCAAGCTGCCCCGGCAAGGCTCCTCATAATCAAGGGAAACTCGCCACAGGCCGTGAGAAGGAGGATTGCAATGATGAGAGTGATGGAGGAGATGAAGAGGAAACCAGTGAGCAGGAATTCCAGAAAGCCACTGACGCCCTGTGCATTGACGGAGGTGCATCTTTGCACTCCTCCTACCGCTAACTTAAACGGTGGGCGCGTGAGGTCAATGTCGTGGAGCCAGTGGCAGATTCTCGGAGGCCTCTCAAGTGGTCCCGCACGCCCATCATCTTCGACAAAGAGGACCACCCTGACCGCACCATCGCGGTAGGGTTCTTGCCGTTGTTGGTTTCACCAACAATCTGCAACCTCAAAGTCACAAAGATGTTGGTTGACGGCGGGGCCGGGTTGAATCTGATTTCTTCAAAGGTCATCAGCAAACTCCAGATAGCAGAGGAAGAACTCAAGGTTACTGGTACATTTCAAGGAATCAGCCCCGGCAGGAGTCGTCCTAAGGGGAAGATCACGTTGCCGGTGACATTCGGGGGAGAGTTGAACTACCGGACTGAGAAAATCACATTTGATGTGGTTGACCTCCCCCTGCCGTACAATGGAATCCTTGGTCGCCCAGCCCTGGCCAAGTTCATGGCGGCATCCCACTATGCCTACAACACCTTGAAGATGCCAGGGCCGGTGGGCGTCATTTCCATTCCATCGGACGAGAAGGACGCAATTATTTGCGTGGACAAGATGTACCGGGAAGCAGTCGTGACAGAGGCCACTGAAGCCGCAGTTCCTGCCAAGGAAAGTAATGGAAAGAAGAAGGCTAGCAGGGACGCCAACAAGGAATCCGGGAAGCGTACCTCTTCAGAGTATGCTGCGCCCGTTGATGACTTGCCGGAGAGTTCCAATAGCAAAAGATCCAAGGCTTCTACACCCACTGTGAAAAAGGTCCCGGCAGGCTGGCTGGCACTGATGGTACTTTCACTATCAGTGCCACCCTCGATGACAAATAGGAAAGCGCACTCGTTGCCTTCCTGCGGGCGAATGTCGATGTGTTTGCCTGGCAACCATCTGACATCCCCGGTGTTCCCAGGGAGGTAATCAAGCACCACCTTGCTGTCTGCCCACATGCCTGACCCGCCAAGCAGAAGGTCCGAAAGCAAGCTTTGGAGCGGCAACAGTTTATTGCCGAGGAGATCAAGAAACTTGAGGCAGCTAGTCTGGTCAGAGGGGTGTTGCATCCAACATGGTTAGCGAATCCTGTGGTGGTACGCAAAGCTAATGGTAAGTGGAGGCTGTGCATAGATTTTACGGATCTGAACAAGGCATGCCCGAAGGACCCATTTCCCTTGCCGCGCATAGACCATATTGTGGATTCCACCTTCGGGTGTGACCTGCTTTCCTTCCTGGATGCCTACTCTGGATATCATCAGATCTTCATGTCCAAGGAAGACGAAGAGAAGACCGCGTTCATTACCCCATGTGGCACATACTGCTTCATGCGGATGCCTTTCGGGTTAAAGAGCGCCGGATCCACTTTTGCAAGAGCAGTCCAGATTGGTTTTGAGTCATAGTTGCACAGAAACATTGAGGCTTATATGGATGATATTGTGGTCAAGACCAAGGACAGATCAACCCTCATCTTGGATTTAGAAGAGACGTTTGCTAATCTGCGCAAGATCAACTTGAAGCTAAACCCAGAGAAGTGTGTGTTTGGCATTCCTTCCGGCAAGCTACTTGGCTTCTTTGTGTCCCACCAGGGATAGAGGCCAACCCCGACAAGATCAAGGCTATCGAACAGATTCAAGCACCCAAGACAGTCAAGAACGTGAGGTGTTTGACTGGATGTGTTGCCGCGCTTAGCAGATTCATTTCCAAGTCTGCGGAGCGTGCCTTGCCATTCTTCAAAAATTTGAAGAAGGCAGGACCCATGGAGTGGACCCCAGAAGCAGACGCCGCTCTACAAGATTTGAAGGCCTACCTTTCCTCTGTGCCCACTTTGGTCGCTCCAAAACCTCAAGAGCCATTGCTGCTATACTTGGCGACAACTAATCAAGTGGTTAGCGCAACACTGGTGGCGCAGCAGGAAGTGGATGAAGCAACATACATAGCTTGTGTCCCTTCTGGGGAGGAAAGTGAGCATACCCCGGCAAGGTCAGGTGCAGATCAGAATGGAGAAGGGCAAAGCAGCGGAAGCAGTTCTCTGGTCACGACAAAGAAGAAAGTGGTGCAGCGCCGAGTGTACTTCATCAGCTCCCTGTTGCAGGGAGCTAGATCCAGGTACTCTGGCATGCAAAAATTGATTTTTGGCCTTATCATGGCCTCAAGGAAACTGTGCCACTACTTCCAAGCCCACGAGATCACAGTTGTCACACGTTTCCCCTTGCAATGGATACTCCGAAACCCTGAGGCTACTGGCAGGATAGTGGAGTGGGCTTTGGAGTTATCCAGCTTTGGTTTGAAGTTTGAGAGCACGTCAACAATTCAGAGCAGAGCATTGGCAGAGTTTATTGCAGAATGGACGCCAACTCCAGATCAAGAAGTGTTGGAAATAGTTATTCCCGACAAGGAAGCACCCCAAGAATGGATCATGTATTTCGATGGTGCCTTCTCCCTGCAAGGAGCAGAGGCTGGCGTGCTTCTCGTTGCTCCCACTGGAGAGCACCTGGAGTACGTCGTCCAGATGCATTTTCCTCGGGAGGAGGCTACCAACAATATAGCAGAGTATGAAGGGCTCCTTGCCGGGCTCAGAATTGCAAACAGAACTGGGGATCAAGAAGCTGATCATCCGCGGAGACTCACAACTTGTAGTGAGGCAAGTCAACAAGGATTACCAAAGTCCATTGATGGAGGCATGCGTTGAGGAAGTGAGAAAGTTGGAGGAGCGCTTTGACGGATTGCAAACAGAGCATGTACCCCGTGCAGAAAACAACATTGCTGATCATCTATCGAAGTGCGCTGCGCAAAAGCTCCCTGTAGAACTAGGAACTTTTGTTCTCCATCTGACTTGGCCCTCCGTATCCCCAGCAACAATGGCCAGAAAGAGGAGGAAACTGGACTCCGGCAAGCCTCTCCTGGTAGAACCTTCCGAGGATCCCGGCAGAAAGCTTGTCGGGCACAATTCCCCTTTGGTCGCTGAGCTGCATCCTCCCGCCAGGCCACCGGTCCCCGCGGTCGAGGATTGCACTCTCATGAATGAGGAGGTGCTGCTAGTCCTCGTTGCCGAGCCATAGGCTCCATCTGGGGCACGGCACATAGTCCATTTCCTCCAAACTGGAGAACTTCCCGAAGAGCAAGAAGAAGCTGAAAGAGTAGCCCGGAGGGCCAGTATGTATCAGTTCGTTGACGACACGCTGTATAGAAGGAGACCCAACTGTGTGAAATTGAAGTGCATTTGCCGGGAAGGAGGAAGGGAACTGCTGGGAGAGATACACAAGGGTATGTGCGGCTCCCACATTGGATCAAGGGCGCTGGTTGGGAAAGCTTTCCGGCAAGGATTCTACTGGCCCACAGCCCTCCAAGATGCGGTCGAGCTTGTCACCAAGTGTGAAGCCTGCCAGTTCCATTCCAAGAATATCCACCTGCCTGCCCAAGCTCTTCAGACAATCCCTTTGTCATGGCCGTTTTCGGTCTGGGGGCTCGATATCCTTGGCCCTTTCCCCCGAGCTGCCGGGGGCTTTGAATTCTTGTTCGTTGCAATTGACAAGTTCACAAAGTGACCGGAAGTAGAGCCCGTGAGAAAGGTGACTGTTCAGTCAGCTATCAAGTTCTTGCAAGGATTGGTGTGCCGCTTTGGAGTTCCTGCCCGGATCATCACTGAGAATGGCGGCCATTTCACGAGTCGCGCCTTCATGCAATACGTTCATGCCCTCGGAAGCAAAATCTCGTTCGCCTCTGTGGCCCACCCAAGGAGCAATGGACAAGCTGAGAGGGCGAACGCTGAAGTGTTGCAGGGACTCAAGACGAGAACATTTGATAGACTGCAGAAGTGTGGCAGGCGGTAGATCCATGAGCTACATGTGGTTCTTTGGTCCCTCAGAACGACACCAAATCGAGCTACCGGGTAGACTCCCTTCTCCCTAGTCTATGGGGCAGAAGCAGTTATCCCCACGGAACTCTTTTACGGGTCACCTCGAGTGCTTGCCTACAATGAAGTGGCGCAAGATCAGCATTGGTGTGACGACGTTGTGCTACTCGAGGAGAACCGTCTCCGGGCTGCTACGTGTGCCGCACGCTATCAGCAAGCCCTGCGTTGCTATCATAGCCGCAGGGTTCATGCCCGGTGTTTTGAGGAAGGCGACCTTGTCCTTAGGCGCGTTCAGTCCGCCAAGGGTACAAACAAGTTGACTCCAAAGTGGGAAGGCCCTTACCGGGTAGTACGAGTCACCAGACCTGGCGTAGTCCGTCTGGAGACTGGGGATGGCATTCAGTTGCAAAACTCATGGAACATTGAGCATCTCCGCAAGTTCTACCCGTAAGGCACGGCTGTCGGGCCCTGCCTGGCAGCCACCCTTTTGTACAGGCCTTGCCTCTGTTGCATGTAACCCCTTGTGCAAAGCCAGGCGCAGACCCTGAGCAATAGAAATAAATGAAGCGCTGGGGGCCCCCCGACAAATTGCATGCATGCATAAGCATATCATGAGCATTGCATGTTCATGTAGATAAGATCACATGAGGCATCATTTTCATCTGCATCAAACTACAGGCTCCTACCGTGGATCCGATCCCGAAGAGAAAAAGAGAAGACAAGCCTACATTGCGATCCCCGGCAAGCCCAAACAGATAAGTTCTCTCTCTTATCCATACGCATTCTGTAAGTAAAAACTTGTGCATATGGAAACCTCGCCACTTTCAAAACTTAGGTACTCCCGTCCCTTGACTTGAACGTTGCTTCGGTCGGGGTGGTTGTAGTGGCCTTTGGTGAGAAAGTTGGTGGGGGGCTGGTCCCTCTATACAGTTTGGGCCCGGCAAGCCTAGCTCCGCGGCAGCAAACTGAGGGTACTGGCAGGATAGCCTACCGGGAAAAACTTGTTTACTTGAGCATATGGAGGTATTCTACCTCTGCATGGACATGTTACATGCACAAGTGCCCAGCAAGGTTTATTTTTTTCATTAATATGCTGATCAACAAGTACAGACCTTACAGAACACAAACATGGATAAAAGAGATTACATAATTTGAACTAAAGTTTGGCAAGTGCCTACAGATTTTAGATTGAAAAAAGATAAGTGCCCCGTGATGCCCTTTCTTGCCCCTCTCCTAGGCACTGCGGCAGGAGGTGAAGAGGGCAAAAGGAGCACCTGGGCAGAAGCACAGCCTGACCCCGTCGGGTCCCCTGACAAGGAGCCTCGCGAGAGCGGGAGGGCACGGGCAAAGGTGATGGTGAAGAGATCGGCAGAGACGACCCGTCAACCGCCACCACCAGGGCCAGCAGGACACGGCAGGGCGAGCGGAGCTGCAACCCGCGAGGAAGCCTGCCGGGGTCCAGCTGGAAGGCTGCTGGAGGAGCCAGGAGCACCATCCCCACCCCTGCATCCAACTCCCCGGCAAATCACCTTGTCGGAGAGGAGATGCAAGTGCAGATGATGGTGCTGCCACTTGACGGTGATGGTGCAGCTGGTGTTCAGTCGGAGTCAGAGTCGTCGCCCTCCCGGCCGACGCAGTCGTCATCGCCGTCATTGTCGTCCTCGTCGCTATCGCTCATGGAGGAGCTTTCGTCGTCGGTCGAGCTCTCCGCGCAGCACCCTAAGCGAGCACCCGAGCTCCCAAAAACCTTGACGGAAAGGAAATCGGCCTCCATTAACTTAAAATTGAGGACATGCCCTTCTGACAAGCTATGGGCACGGGCAAAGGCCTTCCAACCACGGTGGAAGTACATGACTTGAGGGGCGGGGAAATCTACATCCACCCATATGCTGCCATTCCCGCAGCCCCTCATGTGTAATCTCAACACACGCGGCTGTTCGAGCTCCATCGCCCTTGCGAATGGGGTGGGGAGACGGAGGCGGCCGCACGGGGGCTTATACAGCCTAAGGACGAACTCCAGGGGCTGGTCCCCAACATGGCCTTCCATCGGGGGAGGGGCGGCCGGCGGGGGTGCAATCAGAGCGCCACCCCGTCCCCTTCGACCCCGTGCGCCATGACGGCCTCGACCTCGTCCCCTCCCACCTCCTCTCGTAGCTAGCTCCGTCCCCGCATCCTCAGAGGGAGGAGGGAGATGCTGTCGATCAGAAGTTCTCATCGCCACTTGGGGAGGGCCGGACCCTCGACCTCTCACCATGACAGACGTGGGCTACTGCAGAAATGAAGAAGGAAGGAGGTGTGGAGGAATGTCTCGCACCACGCCCCCTTTTTTATAGGCGGGCATGGTAAGGTGCTGGGCTTTCTTCATATAGGTGGCCGCCCCGCTCGGCCAGTCCGGTTCCTCCTCGCCATTAACGGCTCGAAGAATCAAGGCCGACCCCCTGCGCCAATCTACGGCGCCTGGCTTTCTGCCATGGCACTCATTCCCGCGCCCTCCGCATCCGCCACCAACCTTGCGCAATGCATGCGATACACGTGGCGGAGGCGTCTGGAGCGGGAAGAGTAGTGGGGTGGCAGTTACCGCCCCATGAACAAAGGACGTGGGTAATTCCATGGATCGTGACCCATTTTCTCCATCACTACGGTTGGCGTTACGCGACGCACGGGAGGACCGGAAACTGACCTGGGCTCAGATTAATGAAGAAGCAAAGAAGATCTCAAAGGACAAGCAGCTATTTCCCTCTCGCCTGTGCACAAGTTAGGGCCTACCCCGACGACGCCCAATAGCGCGTTCGGGCCAAGCCCGGGGGCTCCTGTCGATGCAACAAACCCTGGGTCTGTTGCCCAGACCGTGCACAGGCCCGAGATCAAGATTGCAGCATCCAAGACCAGACCAAGCATGAGAGATCAACCCTTTGAAGAATCAAAAGGCAGATTGAGAAGAACAAGTCAAGCCAAGGAGCAAGACACTGTTAAGGGAAAAACCTCCCTTGCCGGGAAGGAGAGCCTGGCGGGGTCAAGGTTGTCCCAGAAGCAAGCTTCAAGACCGCCCCGGCAGGCCTGCTGGGTCCTACGAGGGCAAAAACACCCTGCCAAGGCTTCACCGCTCCACCTCACAGCGACGCAAGTCATCGATCGGTGCGGTGTCAAGCCCCAAGGAGACTAAGTGGCTGTCTTTTGCCAAATGGCAGTCATTTCCTACAGGAATCGCCTCCAAATGACACCCGTCCAGCGACGTGTCATGCAGACAGGAGAGAAGGTGGCCGAACAGCCCGGCAAGGCATGCCGGGCAGGCCATGATGTAACACTAAGCGGCGCATTTAATGCGCTCTGCTCTGCCTGCAGAGTAGATATGATAGCACTGTTTGCTATCTAATCAGTACGCAATGACTGATTTGCCACTATGGTGACCCCTTGATCTATAAAAGGAGGCCCATGGCAACCATAGAAAGGATTCGAACCCTTGTACACTCATACGCGCATAGCTGCTCTCGCCCCGAGGCAACCCTGCTGGGCAAGAGCGCTGCGTTTCCACCACCATCCACCATCAATCCACCAAAGTAGGAGTAGGGTTTTACGCCTCGCGGTGGCTCGAACCTGGGTAAAAACTGCCCGTGTGATCTCTGTTGTGCTGCGCTGTGCTCCTCCGCTCTTTGTGCAACATGCTCAGTCCCCCTGCCAAACCAAAAGGGGCTCGTGGCCCCATAGGTGGCTGTGGTTTCCCATGACAATCCCGATCACAAAGACTATGTGTATAAACTTCATAAGGCTTTGTATGGCCTCAAACAAGCACCTCGTGCTTGGTATGATCATCTTAAGAAGTTTCTACTCGATGATGGTTTTGTGAGAGGGGTGATCGATCCCACTCTTTTTACTAAGAGGGAAAAATGTGATTTGATCTTATGCCAAATCTATGTAGATGACATCATCTTTGGTTCTCCTAACATTCATTTGTGCAAGAAGTTCGCGGCCTCAATGACAAAGACCTTTGAAATTTCGCTCAATGCGGACCTGAAGTTCTTTCTCAGATTTCAAATTCAACAATTTCAAGAAGGAATTTTCTTGTCCCAAACAAAATACCTCAAGGACATTCTGGAGAAGTTTGGAATGACCAATGCTATCCCTTGTAAGACACCCATGCCAACAAAACTTGTTCTTACTACAGACACCAACGGTATCCCTTTTGACCCATCTCTTTACCGCTCTATGATTGGTTCATTGCTTTATCTTGGTGCATCTAGACCAGACATCATGTTAAGTGTAGGCATATGTGCAAGATTTCAAGCTTCCCCTCGAGAAAGCCATCATAAGGCGGTTAAGCATATTCTTAGATACCTTGTTCACACCCCAAAGTTGGGCCCATGGTACCCCAAGGATGCAAAGTTTGATCTCATTGGGTACACGGATGTGGATTGGGCTGGTGACAAAGTGGGAAGGAAGTCTACCTCTGGGGCATGCCAGTTTCTTGGACGCTCTTTGGTAAGTTGGTCCTCGAAGAAGCAAAATTGTGTCTCTCTATCCACCGCTGAAGTCGAATATATTGCAACCGCAAGTTGTGCAAAACAATTACTATGGATGAGGCAAACTTTGAAGGATTATGGTATCACTTATAGAAATGTGCCTCTCTTATGTGACAATGAAAGTGCCATCAAGATTGCCGAAAACCCTATTGATCATCCTCGCACCAAGCACATTGACATTCAGCATCACTTCTTAAGGGACCATGTGCAAAAGGGTGACATTGATATTGCTCATGTTGGTACGGATATGCAACTTGCTGACATTTTCACCAAACCATTGGATGAATCAAGGTTTTGTCAACTTAGGCATGAACTTGGTATCTTGGAGCTTGATAGCATTATGTGAAATCTTGTCCACATGCATACAATTACTTCATGTCTTGTCTAGATGTAGGCATGTGTTTAGGGGGAGACATTCAACTCATGAGTTCTCTCACCCTATTTGATGCATGAATAAACCAAACACTCTCAAAGTTACTATGTTCCCTTTTGTGACCTAGTACTTTAAATGATGGAGTTGTGATGTTGGGCTCAAGGTTAAAATCTTCGCAGTGCCAAGTCACTTATACTCAAACATGGTAGATCCGTCTGCCGCCCTCTCTCTGAGAGGTTGGACTTTCTTCATTTCTCATGGTATCTTATCTAGTTTTCTCTCTGTTTGAATTTTCCCATTTTGCAAAGTGAGTGTTGTCGATCGTTTTGACCATAGCTCAGGTTCTACCTAAGCCTCTCTCATCCCGAAACCCTCTGATATTTTTCTTAGTTCACAAGCTTCATCCAACCACATATATGTTGATTGGGTTTGTGGTGGTCCTGGGAGCTTTTGGACCCCCTCCCTCTAGCTCTCAGGATTTCAGAGAGACCGTGTTCTCTCTGGATATCCCGGAACTTCCGGGGTGTGGCCCGGAACTTCCGGCCTTGCCCGAAACTTCCGGGCGTCGCGGGTTTGGGGCACTTAACGGTGGGCAGGGGATGCAAAAGGGGTATTCCCCCATCTATTCCTCTGACCCTCCCTCTGCCTCTCTTCCTGCAGTGCCCCCTCTCCCATTGACGACTTCCAGGTGAGCTGCCAGCCCCCGGAACCTCCGGCCTTCCTCCCCTTCATCGTGTTCGGAGGGCATCTCGTGTGTTCTCCGCCATCTCCATGGAGGAAGGTAACCTAAGTGATTTCTCTGCCTTCTCTCTGGATTCCCTCCTAGGGATTGTAGTTCAAGCTTATGGTATTAGGAAAAACACAAACACCCAATCTCCAGTACTGCATCCACATTAGATCTGCAGTACTCCCTTTCATTTCATATCCATTGTATGATATATGCTTGTCCTCTCCTTACATCCGGAAGGAATCCTGCGACCATACTGGTACCTGGAACTTCCGGGCAGGCCGAAACTTCCGGCCTCGCTAGGGTAAAACTTCCGGTCCCCCGGAACTTCCGGCCTAAGAAGAGCCCTGTCATATTTTCGCATAATAAGATTCTTTGATTTCTTCTTTTTGAAGCTTGTGCACTTATTCTATCCCCATGCTATTTCTCTCATCTCTTTCAGCAGGAGGGTCTGGCTCGCGTGCTCGCCCATCAAAGGTGTATGAACGAAAAACCAAAGAGCGGGTCAAGAAGACAAGGGTTGTTGTGTTAGGGCGTGAGAACATGTTTGACTGCCATCCCGAGGAAGTTGCTGAGGCTGAAGACAATGCCTCTCCTCCTGCTGCTCCCGTACACTCCAAGAAGCGGAAGAATGCTTCCAAGAAGGCCAAGCCAGCTAATGTTCAATCTCCTCCACCTGAGCCGGTCAATGAGGGAGATGCCAGCACCTAAGTGGATTGCTCTTCACGGAGTCAATCCTTACAGCCACGACCGTGACAACATGGATGACCCCAAGTTTTGGACACTATTCCAGCAATGCAACTATGAGGAGATCTTCACTCAGTTTGTCAACAAGTGTGTCATTCAGAAGTGTATGAACATTGCTCATTTTGACAAGACTCCCACCAATTCTGCTTACTTTGATGGGATCCAGACCATGTGTGTTAAGCTCAACCTCCTTCCGCTCATGCGTTTTCAACATGATGTGTCTCCACCTCTTGTGGCTCAGTTCTATGCCACTGTGCATTTTGGGACTGATATGCAGCACACTCTTACTTGGATGAGTGGTGAGGAGAAGTGCTCTGCCCCGTTCTCCGTGCTGGCTAGTCTCTTGGGATATGAGTATACTGACACTACTGTTGACCGTGGCTACAAGATCCATGACAAAGGGGTCTATCAGGCTCTTCACTTGGCTGATTTATATCCTCCTACCGGAAAGGTTGGCTCTGTTGGTGATCTTCTGCCTTTCTATGATATCATGCATTGGATCTTTCAGGAAATTCTTGCAGTGAAAGTGGGTGACAAAAACAAGATTCGTGACCACCTCATCAACCTTCTTCACTACACTTGTCACAACTCCGAGCAGGGCCCCATTGATGTGATGGATTTTATGTGGCATGAAATGTACAGTGTGGTTATGAACCGCAAGGTTCCAATCTATGCTCCCTATATTACTGCCTTGATTGCTGAGATTGCTCCTGACACATTTGCTGGTCGGCGTCTGACTGTTCACTCCAGTGTTAACTATTGGTTAAGAAGGGCAAGGCAACTGTTAATGAGGGTGATGATGATGAGGAAGAGGAGTTTCATGCTGAAGATCCACACCACTTTGAACTTCGCTCTCACTCTCATGCTTTTCGTCGTGGGGAGCCTAGTGACTCCGGGTCAAGGAGGAGCAACAAACTTTGGCGTCTTCTCAAGAACATGTTCTGTCTGCAGCAAGATATGCACAAGAAGTAGTGGGAGGAGCACAAGTCTAGGAAGGAGGGCATGAAGGCTCTTAAGGATGGTATGCGTGCATCTGGTATGACCCTTGCTCACGGTTCTGAGTCTAATGTGACTCCGTTTGATAAATACCAGTCCAAGTTTGCTCAGTTTGATGTCGAAGCTGGAGATGCAGCCTCTTCTCACCGCCCTCATGGCCTAGTGTCTCCTGGAGAGTCATCTGCCGACTCCTCTGCGTCCCTTTCCTAGGGGCTGTCTGTTGCAACCTTCATTTTTCCTTTTTGACATCTTGATGATAACAGGGGGAGATGGTGTGTTGCTTGATAGGCTTATTGTTCTCATTTTATCATTTGCCTATTTTATGTTGCTTGGTGAACCTTTGAACCTTTGATCTTATTTTCTCCTATTTGAATCTTAGCTTGTTATTCGAATCTTTTATGTTTCGTTAACTATCTATCTATGTGTGAGCATTTTATGGGATATAAGGTGTTACATGGCATATTATATATTCTCATCTCATACTGTGAGCGACATCTATCATGCAATGATATATCCATAATTGTCTCATCACTATGAAAAACAATGTTAGTAAAACGTTCTATGTCGCTATATCCTTCTTGTGTGAGCTCTTTCCAACCATGTCTTTTATATTCAAATGCAACTCTAAAATAAGGCATGGGTTGTGTGGGAGTTTCTGCCTTTCATTAAAACTGATTTATATCATATATACTCTGTGTGACTACCCTCTCAAGCATTGTTGTCCTCTATGTCAAAAAGGGGGAGATTGAAAGTGCATTGTTGCACTAAATAGTTTTTGATATCTATGACAACTTCATTTGTGTTTCTAACCACATGCTCTAGTGTAAACAGCACCGTTAAAATTGAAGTGAAGCATGGATGGTTATTTCCCCTCTTATCGGAAAAAGGAAAAGCGGAGTGCCAAGGAAAAGCGCAGTGCCATATTGTTTTCTTCTTTCTTGAGTCCCTAGGCCAGCCGCACTATTAAGAGGGGGTGCATCATGAAAACATATGGGAATCAACTTCACTTCACACATGATCTGAAAAATCTCACAGCGAAATGCTTCTGCTCAGGCCGGAACTTCCGGGCACCAGAAGGTCCGGGACGGATCCGGGAAGCTTCCGGGACACCCAGAGAAACTGCTCTTTTTTTGTGCAGACTATCTGTATAGCCCGGAACCTTGCCGGACCCTGGCCGGAACTTCCGTCCCTCGGAACTTCCGGGATGGCCGGAACTTCCGGGCACCGGAGCTTCCGTCCCCTGTTCTAGCAGCTTTCGGGGTACTCTAGAGGGGATGCAAACTCTCTGTGTAGCCCAAAACCTGGCCGGAACTTCCAAGGTTCGGAACTTTCGGGCGTCGATGGAACTTCCGGGCTTTGCAGGAATCTGGCACCAACGGCTGGATTCTGTTCCCACCTATAAATAGTTTTCTTCTTCCCCACGAAGAAGGTGACCACTCCATTTCTCTCACCTGCATTTTCAGACCTCGATTTCTTGGAGATCTCCCTCCTTAGCCACCCAAAGCTCTTGATCTTTTGAGGAGCAAAGGAGAAGTGCCGGATCTACACATTCACCAAAGTGAAAGTTGATTCCCCCTTGTTTTTGTGGTGCATCTTGTTACTCTTGGAGGTTGGAGACTCCTAGGCGGTAGGAGTACTCCGGCGAGGAATCGTTCATTGTGATTACCCCCGGAAAGTTTGTGAGGGTTTGGAGACCACCCCAAGGTCTACCACTAGGGTTGAGAATTACCTTCATGGTGATATCTCAAAGAGAGAATAGGGTGAGCCTTCGTGGCATTGGTGTGCCTTCGTGGTAACATCTACCTCTCTAAACGGTGACATAGCTTCCCTCCAAGGAAGTGAACATCGACATACATCCTTGTCTCTCGGAGTTGCGGTTATTCCTAACCCTAGCTCCCTACTTGTGGTTACTTGTCTGTTAGCTTTTACTTGTCTTATATTGTGCTTGCATATTCTCTTACTTGTCGAACTTGGTCACCGTGCTTAGCTCATTGTATCATCTTTGCAATTATTAGGCTCACCTTCATATTTTGCATTATAGCCTAAAATTGCTAAGAAAGAATTAAGATTTGTAATTGTACCTATTCACCCCCCTCTAGGTCCATCTTGATCCTTTCAGAAGCGTCTTTGACATGCGCTTCTATCCTTGGCGGGACTTCCGAGTTCCTTGAGGATAGGACCGCGTATTGGGCATTACACCACCCCATTGCTAATCCGACATGGCAGATTTAGGTTTTCACCCGGAGAAGGTATCCAAAGGCAGGAGGGTGAAGGATCTCCTCGATGATGCCTGCAAGAAGGAAAGCAGCATCCACGGACGTTGCCATCACTGGCATAGAGCAAGACTTTCGTCTGGAGATTCAGCACCTCGAGGCCAAGTGTCATGGTTTTGTCACGGCAGATGTCCTCATGAAAGGACTAAGTCTTGAGGCCATCGTAACTAGGTGGTTTCCTGAACGGGGTTGATCGAGAACAAAGGACACAAGTTTACCCAGGTTTGGCCCCTCACGGTGGAGGTAAAGACCTACTTCCTGCTTGATTGTAACAGCGGCAACAACAGTAGTAACTTAGCAAAGATGAATATGCGAAAAGCTCGTAGGCATTGGATCGGTGATGGGTAATTATGTTGGATGACATTCATCATGTAACAGTTATAACCTAGGGCGACACAGAACTAGCTCCAATTCATTAATGTAATGTAGGCATGTATTCCATATATAGTCATACGTGCTTGCATGGCATCTTTTGTCCTACCCTCCCGTGGAAGCGGGTCCATAAGGAAATCTAAGGGATATTAAGGACTCCTTTTAGTAGAGAATCGGAACAAAGCATTAGCACATAGTGAATACATGAACTCCTCAAATTACGGTAATCACCGGAAAGAATCCAAATTATTGTCACCTTGGGGTATGCGGATCATAACACGTAATAGGTGCATATAACTTGCAAGATAGGATCAAGAACTCAAATATATTCGTGAAAACATAAAGGGTTCAGATATGAAATCATGGTACTCAGGCCCTAGTGACAAGCATTAAGCATAGCAAAGTCATAGCAACATCAATCTCAGAACATAGTGGATACTAGGGATCAAGCCCTAACAAAACTAACTCGATTACATGCTAAATCTCATCCAACCCATCACCGTCCAGCAAGCCTATGAAGGAATTACTCACTCCCGGCGGTGAGCATCATGAAATTGGTGTTGGAGAAAGGTTGATGATGACAACGGCGTCGAATATCCCTCTCCGGAGCCCCGGACGGACTCCAGATCAGCCCTCCTAATGAAGAACAGGAGGTGGCGGCGGCTCCGTATCGTAAAACATGATGATTCCTTCTCCCTGATTTTTTTCTCGACGAATAGGAACTTATGGAGTTGGAGTTAGGGTTGCGGGAGCTGCCAGGGGCCATAAGCCTGCCAGGTGCACCCCCTGGGCTTGTGGCGCCCTGGTGGCCCCCCTCTGGTATTTATCTTTGGCAATAATTTTTATATATTCTGAAATAGTTCTCCATAAATTTTCAGCTCAATCCAAGAACTTTTATTTCTGTACAAAAACAACACCATGGCAATTCTGCTGAAAATAGCGTCAGTCCGGGTTAGTTCCATTCAAATCATGCAAATTAGAGTCCAAAACAAGAGCAAAAGTGTTTGGAAAAGTATATATGTTTGGGACATATCGATGATCTCGATTACAAGGATGCAGATTCGCTAACCTAGCTTTCGAGAGATTGCAACTTAGTCTTTTCGTTCTAAGGGCTCCCCTTTATATAATAGGTTGAGTCCCTAGGTTTACAAGATATTCCGGGTCGTACTATCAACCCGTATCCTACTCTAATTCTATATCCATCTTGTCTGCCAAGTTTAGGAAAAGCTCTCTCCTCTTGGGCCTTCCCCGTGAGCCAGCCCATTGGGCTCCTTCATAAGCCGGCCTGTATCCGGGTCTTACTTTGCACTCTTAGCCCTCCTTGTCTTCACTTTATAACGACCCTGAAGTGAAGCGACCCATGGAGTCTCCATCCTCTTGGCCGAGTCAAATTCCTGCCGGGTCTGACCATGGGGAACATCTCCAACATTAGCCCCCAGCTTAGCTTGGATTTATCCATGTTAAACTCCATCCTGAAAATAAAACAAGAAAGCGAAAATGTGAAGGATTAAGTTCCGGGTTTAGATTTCTGAGCCGGCACCTTCTCGTCCCTTTAATCTTCATCATTCATATTTTATGAAACATCTCGCCGGGTCAACCCATTTGCCGGGTCACGCAGCTTATTCCAGACTTAGCACATTTCTTGTCATTCCATACCGTGACATCACCCTACCGGCTTCTGATATCCACACATGACATCATGGCGAATCTTTGAGTGGATACATCAGATCTTGTCAATCATGAAAATTGAGGCATCTCTTTAGCCCACATTTACTGTACACCCTGGGGTTTCGCGCCTACCGTTTTGGGTTATTTTCCCTTATAAATAACACGACGGACCCCCTGGGCTCACTTTGCCTTCTCTGCCTCCTGTCCTTCTTCTTCCTCTTGCCTATGACGCACAGCGCCCCCTCGAGCTCGCCTCCTTTTTGAGACAGTGACAACACCAGCAAGGACATCGTCGCCAGAGCTCACCGGAGACACCGCGCCCGCGCCCGTGACCCTCGACATCTTCAAACCCCGCTTCGCATATCTGTAAGTACTTCGTTCCTCATTTGTGCCATTGCAGTTCATCGGAGTTCTCCAAGAAACGGGGTCGTAGATCTAGTATATCAATAAACCGTCACCCGTAGGATGTTTAGCCGCCTTCGCAACACAGTTCATCACATCTTAGATGTCTTTTGTTGCGTTAGTAATTCCCATCGCCATTTCATTCTTAGCTACTCCACTGGACTTAGGGCTTTTCTTTTATTCTGTAGACATTTTCCAGATCTATAGTTGTAATCGAATATGCACATATTCTGTTTGTGATTGCTTAGACCCAGATCTTACTTCACAACTTGTCAAATCATTCATCACACTGGTATCTTTTGCCAGCTTGAAGTATTGCTGGCTCGCAGATAGTTGTAATCCATATATGTCTATACTTTGTAGACTGTCGTGGTTTTATCACGGCAGATGCCCTTGTGAAAGGACTTAGGTGTGGAGCCATCGCAATGTAGGTTAGCTTAAAGGGGTTGAACAGGACGAGAGACACGAGTTTACCCAGGTTCGGCCCCTCACCAACAAGGTAAAAACCTACGTCCTGCTTTGTGTTGTATTGATTGAGTATCGATTACAAGGGAGCGGAATCGCTTGACCTAGCACTACTCGGGAAAAGCCTAGCAGTAGCGCGGGCTCCCACGCTACTGATATGGCGCTACAGCTAACCTGTAGCAATAGCGCGTGTTGGCCCGCGCTACTGCTATACATGCGTAGCAGTAGCGATCTTTACAGCAACGCGCTACTGCTAATAGCTGCAGCGCTTTGAATTAAGCTGCGCTACCGGTTAGGATGCGCTGCTGCTAACTTTTCTCCCCTCGCTACTACTAGTTTTATTAGTTTCTGATTTTTTTCTGCATATTTGTTTTGTATTTGAACAGGCTTTATACAATAATCTTTAGCATATACAAATGTCATCGTCATACACATACAAATGTAATCATAGCATATACATACAAATAGTCTCATCAAATCATGTCATCATCATAATCATCATCCAACACAAAGTGGTCTCTCGTAATCATCTCAAAAATAGCGATACAAGTCTGGAGTACTTGCAACTACATCGTCATCCATCTAAACAATGATATACGCGAGAAGAGCTATCACTATGAGTGAGAGCGGAACTATGCAGTACATGAGGCAGTGGTTATGAGTTCTCTCTCGCGCTAGCGTGAACCTCAAGCAACTAGCTTCTGCTTCTTGTCTGCTTTTGAAGCCTTTATGGCTGGCGCCTGAGACCCCCTCCACTTGCGCCTGACACTCAGGCCACTCGTCGTACACTCCCGGAACCTTCCCTTTGTACACGACATAGCACTGCTTCTTCGCCATCAAGAATCTAGGTACCTGTTAGAGATGCATCTTCATCAAGAGAATGTACAATCATATGCAACAAAATATACTTGAGCAACACGAAAAAGAAAGGGTTAGCAAGTAGATGCAACATATAGTAAACATATAAATAATCAATGCAGTTTCATCGTATGCAAACTAATTAACTAGAGGTATGCAGGTCATCGTACCCAAACTAAGAAAGTAGCATTACGCAAGTTCGACAGGGACCATGGACATCATAAAGTTTCATCGCTACAGAAACTATACAAGTTCAACCGACACATATCATCATCATCGGCATCGTAAATCACTAGAAGTTCCATCCTTCCAAATCATCGAGGATGCACCCTAGCTTCTTGAACGGCATGAGGTCCTGGCGTTACATGCCTATGTGAGTTCGGACGTCAGCTCGCGATATAGGGCCGTGGTGGAACATCCCCTTCTCTTCGATGACTTCTTTCATGATGATCGTCACAATGTCCCTCTGGATGCGAAAGAAGTCATCTCTAAGTTTATAATCCGCTTCTCCATGAGATTCTACCCACTTGCGGATATGATCATTGTTTTTGCTTGTCATGGGAAGCTTTTGGTGATCCCTTCTGAACTCCATCATGAGATGGAGGAGGTTGAATCCATCGTTCTTGCTTGGTTTTGGGACATGGATGCAGCAGAAGTTAGTTTTATGCGAGAAACCCGTCTTCTTGTTCCTTTGTTTCCAGATCTGTAGGTGGCCATGATACGTCTCCAACGTATCTATAATTTATGAAGTATCCATGCCATGTTTACAACAATTTTATATGGTTTTGGTATGATTTGCATGGAACTAACCGGGACTGACACTATTTTCAGCAGAACTACCGTGGTGTTGTTTTTTGTGCAGAAATGAAAGTTCTCCAAATGAGCTGAAACTTTTTGACGATTTTTTTTGGAACAATAGAGACCCCTGAAGCTTTGTGGAAGGACCAGAAGGTGAAGGAGTAGGGCACAAGACACCGGGGCGCGCCTGGGCCCTTGCCCGTGCCCCGGTGGGTTGTGCTCACCTCGAGGCCCATCTTAGCATGAAACCAACGCCAAAAATTCCTATAAATAGAGAAACCATCAGGGGTAACCCTAGATTAGAAGTTTCGCCGCTGCAGGCCTCTGTAGCCATGAAAAACCAATCTAGACCCCGTTCCGGCACCCTGCCAGAGGGGGAAATCATCAACAGTGGCCATCTTCATCATCCCGGCGGCCACCATGATGAGGAGGGAGTAGTCCACCCTCGGGGCTGAGGGTTTGTACCAATAGCTATGTGTTTAATCCCTCTCTCTCTCTCTCATGTTCTTAAGATTTCACGATCTTGATGTATCACGGGCTTTGTTAATATAGTCGGATCATATGGTGTTTTACCCTCTCTATCTTGTTGTGAATTGAGTTTTCCCTTTGAGATTTCATTTTATCGGATTGAATACTTTAAAGGATTTATGAACACTTGATGTATGTCTTGCTATGACTACCCATGGTGACAATGGGGTATCATATTGATTCACTTGATATATGTTTTGGCACTCAACTCGCGGATTCCCGAGGTGACATTGGGGTAATCTATGCATAGGGGTTGATGCACGTTCTTGTCTTTGTTTCTCCGGTAGAAATCTTGGGGCACTCTTTGAGCTTCTTTGTGTTGGATTGAGTATTATGAATTTGAATTTGCTTTGGTGTTATTTTAGTACGAACTCTGGGTTAGACCGATCGAAAAGAATAGCTTGGTGTTATTTTAGTACGAACTCTAGGATAGATTGATGGGAAAGAATAGCTTTGAGGTGGTTTTGTACCCTACAAACAACTTCTTCTTATGTTCTCTGCTAGATAAGAACTTTGGAGTGATTCTTCATCGCACGTTGAGGGAAGGTTATATGATCCAATTAGATTAGCATTGTTGAGAGATTGCACTAGCGAAAGTACGGACCCTAGGCATCATTTTCAAGCATTGCAATACCGTTTGCGCTCCATTTTGTCACTTGCTACCTTGATGTTTTTATTTATTCAGATTATAAAAATATATTTCTACCATTCATATTACACTTTTATTACCATCTCTTCGCCGAACTAGTGCACCTATACAATTTACCATTGTATTGGGTGTGTTGGGGACACAAGAGACTTTTTGTTATTCGGTTGCAGGGTTGTTTGAGAGAGACCATCTTCATCCTACGCCTCCCACGGATTGATAAACCTTAGGTCATCCACTTGAGGGAAAATTGCTACTGTCCTACAAAACTCTGCGCTTGGAGGCCCAACACGAGTCTACAAGAATAAAGTTGTGTAGTAGACATCAAGCTCTTTTCTGGCGCCGTTGCCGGGGAGGTGAGTGCATGAAGGTATATCTTTAGATCTTGCAATCGAATCTTTTAGTTTTTTGTTTTATCACTAGTTTGGTTTATAAAATAAGACTACAAAAAAATGGAATTGAGGTTGCATCATATTGTTCATCTTTATAATGTCTTTCGTGAAAATGATGGAAAGGAAAATTGTGCTCAATTGATAGAGGAAGAATTCTATAAAATGTCTGACAAAAAATCTTTGAATTATGAGCATGATTGCAATGTTGCTAGTATGAATTCTATGAATATCCATGATGCTAATGATATGCAAAGCCATAACCTTGGGGATGCTATGTTTGATGAAGATGATATTTTTACTCCCCCAAGTTTTGATGAGAAAATGATTACATGCCTCCTATTTATGATGATTATATTGATGAAAGTGGATTTGGAGAGGTCATGACTTTATTTAATGATGAATCCACTATTTTGGAAGAGGTTGCAATTGATTATGACAACAAAGTTCCTATCTATGATGATTATGGTGATGACATGTATGCTATATTGAATAATGATAACCATGAAACTTGTCATCATGATTTTAGTTTTCAATCGCATGATAGTTATTTTGTTGAATTTGCTCCCACTACTATTCATGAGAATAAATTTGCTTATGTGGAGAGTAACAAAATTTCTATGCTTATGCATCATGAAAAGAATGCTTTTTGTGATAGTTATATTGTTGAATTCACTCATGATGCTACTGAAAATTATTGTGAGAGGGGAACATATGCTTTTACATATTGCAATAATATCAAGTTTCCTCTCTATGTGTTGAAAATCTTGAAGTTTTGCTCGTTTTGCCTTCCTATGCTAGTTGATTCTTGCTCCCATAAATTGTTTGCTCACAAAATCCCTATGCATAGGAAGTGGGTTAGGCTTAAATGTGCTTGTCATGTGATTCATGATGCTCTTGTTATGTTTCAATTCTTATCTTTTATGCGAGCATCATTGAAATCATCATGCCTAGCTAAAAGGCATTAAAGAAAAGCGCTTGTTGGGAGACAACCCAACACTTTTACCTACTGTTTTTGTGTGTTCACATGGTTAGGCTACTATAGTGATCTTGTTTTATAGCTTTTGTTTCAATAAAGTGCCAAGTAAAGCCTTTGGGATAGTGTGGATGATAGTTGACTTGATTCTGTGCAAAAACAGAAACTTTTGCATCCAGTGCAGAAATTCCTGTATTTTACTGGAACGTGTAAACATTCTGAATTTTTTACAGTTGATGGGTATACAAATTTCCTATGTTTTCCTAAATTTTCAGAATTTCTTGAGTTACATAAGTATGACCTTAATTCGGATCTTTATGTACTGTTCTGTTTTTGACAGATTCTGTTTGCAATGCATAGTTTGCTTGTTTTATGGTTTCTATGGCTTATATTGCTTAATATAAATTGTGGAAATTGTAGAGTACAGTAGGCATTGTGTGAGAACAACTATGAATCTTGTCTTTGACAGTACCCAAGTGAATGATTTGTTTTATCATACTAATTCATCTCACGAAGTTCCGTTAAGTTTTGTGTGATTGAAGTTTTCAAGTTTTGGGTGAGATATCGATATGAGGAGAACAAGGAGTGACAATAACCTAATATTGGGGATTACCAAGGCACCCCAAGGTAATATTCAAGGAAGATCCAAGCAACTAAGCTTGGGGATGCCCCGGAAGGCATCCCCTCTTTCGTCTTCAACATTATCGGTAACCTCACTTGGAGCTATGTTTTCATTCGTCACATGATATGTGTTTTTCTTGGAGTGTCATTTTATTTTATTTTTATTTACTTGCTGTTATTTAGAGTAATGTTTTTCATATTTTACTTCAATAAAAATGTCAAGTATAGCCTTTTCCATGCTTATTTTGCAAGTATATGAGTTGCTGTTTCAAAACAGAAAGTTTATCGCTGTTGCAAAAATTCTCTAAAAAAGTCAGAATGTGATTAAAGGTTGAAATTTTTTGCAGAGTAAGCTACAATAAATTTTCCACAGTGTGGTAAATTTTCAGAATTTTGGGAGTTAGGTAAGTATGAATAATATTGCACTCTTTAAAGACTGTACTGTTTAGGCAGATTGCTGTTATGTTTGCATTGTGTGCATATGTTTGCTTGTTTAATGATTCTATTTGAGGATGGAAGTATTAAATATGCAGAGACATTTAGTATGCAATGTTGAATAATAATTTTAGTGATTTTCTACAGTAGAGAATGATAAGGTTTTTGCATTGATTTATACTAACTTATCTCACGAGTTCTTGTTGAGTTTTGTGTGGATGAAGTTTTTAAGATTTAGGGAAACCGTGATATAAAAATAATTAAGGAGAAAAAAAGCTCAAGATTGGGGATGCCCAAGGCATCCCAAGTTAATAATCCAAGAAGTCTCAAGCGTCTAAGCTTGGGGATGCCCCGGTAGGCATCCCACCTTTCTTCATGAACAACTATCGGTTAGTATCGGTTGAGCCTAAGTTTTTGCTTCTTCACATGATGTGTGCTATTCTTAGAATGTCATTTTGTTTTGTTTTGCTTGCTGTTTTAATAAAATACTTAGATCTGAAAGTTTTGAAATAAAAGAGAGTCCTCAAATACCTACCCATTTACTTAACTACTCGCATGATCTTCACTTATATCTTTTTGGAGTAGTTTGTCGAACGCTCTCATGCTTCACTTATATTATTTTGAGAGTTGATAATAGTGATGAAATTTTTCACAAGCTATGAAATTGGTCCCAAAGTGATGGATATCCAAGAAGGATATAATAAAAAGTTTCATATAGATCATTGGATATGATAAGTTTGATTCCTTGCAATAGTTTTGCGATATGGAGATAATAATATGTGAGTCATGTTGGTGAGTAATTATGATTTAGTAAGAATATTGGTGTTAAGGTTTGTGATTCCCTATGCAAGCACAAAATTCAATAGTTATGCAATGAAATTACATCCTACTTGTGGTGCATTATTCGGTGTTAGTTATGTTTAATGCTCGTTTATGAGAATTTTCGTTTCTTGGTTGGTTGCTTCTCAATCTTTTTGATAGCCTACATTTGTACTAAGTGGGAATACTACTTGTGCATCCAAATTCTTAAACCCAAAGTTGTGCCAAATGAGTCCACCATACCTACCTATATGCGGTATTTCCATGCCGTTCTAAGCAAATCTGTATGTGCCATCTCTAAATTTTCAAAATAATTTCCTTTTTGTGTGCTCGTACCGCTCATGAAGTGGCAGGGGGTGGCCAATATTTTCCATGCTAGATGTGTTATTCTCAATATGAGTGTTTATTCACTTATCATTGCACGAGAGTACGGCAAAGGTATTAGGGATGCCCAGTCTTGAAATGAAAAATGAATTTACTTTATGTTGTCAAATAATAAATTCCTTGGAAAGTGTTGGTATGGAGGGCACCCGTGGATACGGCTAGCCATGGATCGTGAAATAATGGTGGAAAAAGGAATAAACTTTATTTTCTATTTGGGAACCGCCCATGATATATCTAGCATGGAAAGTGTTGGGAATTACTCGGTCGTTTTCGTTGACGGGAAAAGTATGCCTCTCAAAATTTTTATCTCTCAATTTAAGCTTTGAGCTCTGGCACCTCTACAAATCCCTACTTCCCTCTGCAAAGGCCTATCTATTTACTTTATGCAATTTTATTTTTATTTGAGTCTCCATCTTCTCTTATAAAGCACCAACTAAGGGGCACTATGATCGTACTTGAGCATTGGATGTAGCTAATATTCGAGTGTGTCCCATGAATGGATCAATGATTGAGCTTGATGGGCTAGGGATAACTTTCTTTAGTGTTGATATTTTGAAAGACATGGTTGCTTGTTGATATGCTTGAGTATTGATGTCCTCATGTCAAATTATAGACTATTGCTTTGAATCATTCAAGTCCAAATGTCCATGCTACAAAAGAAAGATTATATGATGAATATGATAGGTAGCTTTCCACAACAAAAATTCCGTTTTCAATTGCTACTTTATCATAATAAGTTTCATGAGAAAGAGTTGCTGTTATGATGCTAGGAAAAGTGATTGAAATTATCATTAATCAAACTTATGCACTTTGCTAGCATTCACACTTCATAAATTATTTCTTTTATCATTTACCTACTCGAGGACGAGTAGGAATTAAGCTTGGGGATGCTGATACGTCTCCAACGTATCTATAATTTATGAAGTATCCATGCCATGTTTACAACAATTTTATATGGTTTTGGTATGATTTGCATGGAACTAACCCGGACTAACACTATTTTCAGCAGAACTATCGTGGTGTTGTTTTTTGTGCAGAAATGAAAGTTCTCCAAATGAGCTGAAACTTTTTGACAATTTTTTTGGAACAATAGAGACCCCTGAAGCTTCATGGAAGGACCAGAAGGTGAAGGAGTAGGGCACAAGACACCGGGGCGCGCCTGGGCCCTTGCCCGTGCCCCGGTGGGTTGTGCTCACCTCGAGGCCCATCTTAGCGTGAAACCAACGCCAAAAATTCCTATAAATAGAGAAACCATCAGGGGTAACCCTAGATCAGAAGTTTCGCCGCCGCAGGCCTCTATAGCCATGAAAAACCAATCTAGACCCCGTTCCGGCACCCTGTCGGAGGGGGAAATCATCACCAGTGGCCATCTTCATCATCCCGTCGGCCACCATGATGAGGAGGGAGTAGTCCACCCTCGGGGCTGAGGGTTTGTACCAGTAGCTATGTGTTTAATCTCTCTCTTTCTCGTGTTCTTAAGATGTCACAATCTTGATGTATCGCGGGCTTTGTTAATATAGTCGGATCATATGGTGTTTTCCCCTCTTGATCTTGTTGTGAATTGAGTTTTCCCTTTGAGATTTCATTTTATCATATTGAATACTTTTATGGATTTGAGAACACTTGATGTATGTCTTGCTATGAATACCCGTGGTGACAATGGGGTATCATATTGATTCACTTGATATATGTTTTGGCACTCAACTCATGGATTCTCGAGGTGACATTGGGGTAATCTATGCATAGGGGTTGATGCACGTTCTTGTCTTTGTTTCTCCGATAGAAATCTTGGGGCACTCTTTGAGCTTCTTTGTGTTGGATTGAGTATTATGAATTTGAATTTGCTTTGGTGTTATTTTAGTACGAACTCTGGGTTAGATCAATCGGAAAGAATAGCTTGGTGTTATTTTAGTATGAACTCTAGGATAGATTGATGGGAAAGAATAGCTTTGAGGTGGTTTCGTACCCTACAAACAACTTCTTCTTATGTTCTCCGCTAGATAAGAACTTTGGAGTGATTCTTCATCGCACGTTGAGGGAAGGTTATATGATCCAATTAGATTAGCATTGTTGAGATATTGCACTAGCGAAAGTACGGACCCTAGGCCTCATTTTCAAGCATTGCAATACCGTTTGTGCTCTGTTTTATCACTTGCTACCTTGCTGTTTTTATTTATTCAGATTATAAAAATATATTTCTACCATTCATATTACACTTTTATCACCATCTCTTCGCCGAACTAGTGCACCTATACAATTTGCCATTGTATTGGGTGTGTTGGGGACACAAGAGACTTTTTGTTATTCGGTTGCAGGGTTGTTTGAGAGAGACCATCTTCATCCTACGCCTCCCACGGATTGATAAACCTTAGGTCATCCACTTGAGGGAAAATTGCTACTGTCCTACAAAACTCTGCGCTTGGAGGCCCAACACGAGTCTACAAGAATAAAGTTGCGTAGTAGACATCAGGCCACCCCTCAAGCTGAAGCCTTGGAGAGCATCATCTAGAATATTCATTACGTGGGTGTAGTCCTTCTTCTCGTAGTTTCTGGTAGGGTCGAAATACACGGCGTGGGAGACTCGCGGGTAAAGAACGATAAGGACGGCGCGCCCGTTGCTACGGGAAAAAAAACACCTCAAATTATTCTCCATATGAGCGAGAAGGAATGATTGAAATGTACGAAAGGGTTGTCTGGCACTGACTTACTTTGGATGATAAGGCAGGAGGACAATTTCCTAGTCCTTATTCTGTACCATGAAGTTTTTGAGGTACTCCCTAGCAGTTTTACGCTCAAAGTCGCCGAGACTCAAGAAGGACTTGTGCATGTAGTATGGATCCGCCACACAGATTTGTGAGACTTCTTCTCTCTTCATGATGGAGCTCATATGTAGCGCAAAAAGGTGGACGATTGTACAATCGAGCCGCCTTGTCAGAAACATCTCGAAGATATGCTCAAACCGCAGGAAGAACACCTCCGCGGGCCGTGTGTCGACGTAGCACTTCCCCTCAGGCACACGAGCCGTGTATGTTGGATATCCTCGATCCTTCAAGGCTAGTAGGCTTTTCTCAGTCGACAGCACATGGTCGTGCAGTCTCCTGAGATCCCCTGATATTTCCTCCAGCGATTTTGGCGGTAGCATCAGCTCGCCCGTGACATGGAACATGGCCGCTCCTTTGACGGGTACACGCTCTTCAAAATCCGCCGTCTGGCTGCTATGTGCTCTAGCTTGTTTGTAGGTAGCAGAACCTCTCTTCCCCAGTCTCTTCCTCTCCTTTTTCTTGGGCTGACCTTCCAGACCCTTCCTTAACCCCTGCCCCAGTGTTGTCGGGCTAAGCATTGTACGACCCTCGGCTAGTTGAGCCTGTGTTGAGGCGGCATCTTCAGGCGTGTCCTGTGAGGATTGCATGAAGAGAGACTTCTTGCAATCCCTGCTAGGACGTTCCTGCCCGGGCAGATCATCCATATCCTCATCAGCATGCTGATAGCCCGAGTCATCATATGGCTGACTCATCATATCTAAGTCACCGTCATAGGCGCCTGTATTGAGGAACCAAAGAGGGTCCTCATCCATCTCATCATCCATTCTTTGTTCTACGGGGGCGATTACATGAGCCACTATTGGACCCCCTTCATCATGTCGTCCGCCGCTCTCACCCGGCACTATAGGCGCTGGTAATTGCATAGGCGGGGTGGTGGTGTTCATACCTGCTTGTTGATGTGTGGTTATTGGTGTGCTCTCAGCTGGCTCCAGACGAAGAAGATTTTTCGGCCATAGCAGCACCCAACCCTTGCAGTTTCCAAGCCACGGCGGGGTCTCGTCGTCCTCTCCCCCTAGCCGTACTGGAGGAGGCAAATCCTCGTGCCCCGATTTCACACTCGACAAGGTAACCCTGAAGTGCCCACCGGGCATCGGCTGGCCGTGGAACGTGAGTTCCAAGGGCTTCATTATCACCGCCTTTCCCACGTCCACCTTCTGGCCTTTGATCAAGTAGAGTACGGTGCACGGGGTTTTGTCGGCCTGCAAACACATGTCTGCTGCATAAAACATCCAAAAGGCAACGAAAATGGAATATTCTAGATATATGTTGGTGCGACATGTAATTCACGTGAGGGCGTTGAGCTCAGCCAAAGACGAAGGCCCGCCTAGCGCACCAGAGACTGAGGACGGGCTGCTATGAGCGGGTGCGGGAGCTGGCGCGGTTGCGTGAGCAGGTGATGGTGCGGTGGTGTTGTTCACCGAGTTGCGCCCGACGAAACTGGGCATGGGGAAATCATCTACCGTCTTGTCTGGATTTTCCTTCATCCAGTTGATGATAGCCGGGATCAAGTTAGTAGTGAAATCATTTCTGCAGGCATCTACAGCTGCAGCGACTGCCTGCTGTAGCAACTCATTTTTCTCCTCGGCTGCTTTTTCGCGTCCTCAGCTGCTTTTTTCTCGAACGCAAGCTTCACCTTCTCGTCGATGTCTGCCTGACTAAACTTCTTTTTCTACTTCTTGGCCTCCGGGCCCTTGTTGTAAAAGACCTTCCACGTGGCGCTGTCTCTGGCGTCGTGCACACGTCCATATTGCGGCCACTGGTCCAAAGGGAGTCCCTTAAGTTCGTTCAAGGCCTGGTTGAGAGGGGTGTCCCACTTGGGCCTCATCGACAAAGACTGGCTTTCGGCTGCAAGCTGGTGTTGCTTCTCCTGCAGAAGGAACATGAACCGTTTACGAAGCAGTCGACTTGATCAGAAGCTAAATGTAAGGTGGTAAAAGAATAATTACCACTATTCTAATCAATTTCCTTGTGATCGGGTCTGTGTAAAAAACCTTCTTTTCCTTGTCCCACTTGTAGCGGGCCCTGATGAAGTCACGCTCCAAGGGGTTGGTGAACTTCACGAAGGGGTTTGGGAGACCCGCGGCTTCACGTTCCACGTCCTCCGTATCCCATATGGGCCTTTTGCCAAGGTAGCACGGCTTCCGAGGCGTTGTTTCCCCGTGTTCCTTTGCTGAAGGCTCTTGAATTTCGCAGCCTTAGCCTAGGCTACCTCGGTAGCGCAAGTGTCCTTGAACTTTTGGAACTCCTCTTCCGTAAGTGTCGGATTTTCCTCCAGAATCTTGGACAGGGGTTCCTCAGCCTCAATAGCTCGTTTCACCCTCCCTTTCCACGAGGCCAAATCATTGCTGAACATGCCCATGGCGTGATTGTTAATCTTTTTCATCTTCGGATCATCCCACGGTTGTTCTATCCTATCATCCCGGTCGGGGAACTTGAATCTCTTGTGCAACTTCGTCAGGAGCAACTACCTCAAATGTTCTTTACTCCTTAAGTCATCGTCGTTGATGCTCGCGCATTCCCGTAGGATGCATCCTACTTGGTTCCCATAGCACTTGCGAGGTTCTTCCGGCTCTAATGGGTCAAACTTGCCAGGGGCCATATTTGTGATCACCAGTCATCCGATGCCGAGTTTGTTAGGTTTTCGTATCCTCTGCTTCTTCTACTTCTTTTAGGTAGCGGCTTCGGCGCCGGTACCTTCCCCGCCGGTATCTTCCCCACCGGTACCTTCCCCGCCGGTCTCGACGCCGCCATCGGTGCAGGCACCGTCAGTGTCGATGTCGGCGTCAGTACCATCATTGAGGCCGCCCTACAAACCTTGACTGTGCTTAGCAGACAAAAAGTCGAGGTACTGTTGTTCACCCTCATAATCACGTCTGCATCTTGGTCAGAAGGCCCGGTTTCTTCGTTGTTTGACATATTTCCTATGATTAAGTCTCCTCGTTTAATTCTAAAACTATAATAAAATGAGAAATGACATAAAAAAAAGGTCTATGGTTTGCCGGAATGCCGTTTCATTCCCGTCACAGCAAATCCCGGCACTCGATATGCCTACTTTCTAGCACAAGTCATGCCAAAATTCACGGGAAATTTCGGCATGACCTTTGCTAAAAAGTGGACATATCGAGCGCCTGAAATTCATCGAAACGGAAATGAATCAACATTCCAGCAAAATATAGGCCACTCGGATCATTTACCCTGCACATAACCATCATTTTCCAAATATCACATGTCCAAATATGACATGTCCAAATTCCAAATATGACATGTCCAAATCACATGTCCACATATCACATGTCCACTTCAAATTTGCATATAACAGGAAGAAAAATATAGAACTTGAAGAAAAATGCAAGAAGTCATTTTTCTTCACAATATTTGAAACTAAATTCAGCCTACCTAAATTTGGAACTAATTTTTTTTGCTTTAACTAGGGTTCATACTAATTCTATTTTTTTAAATAGCAACAATTGCTTAAACTAAAAAATTTAAATAGCAAAATTGCTTTACCTAATCTGTCCTAGGGTTCATACTAATTCTAAGTAAATTAACCTAAGAACCCTAGCTAGCTAAAACTCTAATGGCGGAGAGAGAGGAGCGGTGGGGGGCTTGCAGAGGGTGCAGGGCGAGGAGGCAGGCCCGACGACGGCCGAGGTTGGGAGGGGAGGAAGCAGAGGAGGGAGGTGTGGCGCGTCGGGGTCGGGGCCGGGGCCGGGAGATGGCGACGGAGGCGTGCGACATCGGGGTCAGGGACGAGGGAGGAGGCGCGCGGCGTCGGGGTCGGGGCTGGGCGACGGCGAGGGAGGCGTGCGACGTCGGGGTCGGCATCGGCGCTCGGGCTCCGGCGAGGGCGAGGGCAGGGGCGACGAGGGGGAGAAGAGAGTGGGGGGGATTGGGGGAGGAAGCAGAGGAGGGAAGCCCGTGCGCGCGGGGGGGGGGGGGGGGGGGGGGGGGGGGGGTTATGTGAAAATAGCAGTAGCGCTGTTCGTGAAAACGCGCTATAGATAATGTAGCTATAGCGCGTTTTCAAGAAAAAGCGCTACTGCTATATGAAGTAGCTATAGCGCGTTTCTGGAACAGCGCTACTGCTACATAACGTAGCTATAGCGCTTTTATTCAACCAGTGCTCCTGCTATTGTTTTCATTTTTTATTTTCCTTTTTGCTTACTTTTTTTCCTTTTTTTTTCCATTTTGTTTCTTCTGTTTTGCTTTCTTTTCCAGCAGTTTTCCTGTTTGTTTTCTGAGAGTAGGAACGAAGGGAAGGTGATACAATGTATATAACTAAGGCGATATATATTGCATCATTTGGCGGTTAAGTGTGCATACAAAATAGGAACATATATATTACATCATTTGACCGGTAACGGTTTCTCAGCGTCGACGTTTTCGTTTTTGAGTGAGCTTCTTTCCCTTCTTGTTCGTTGACGAATAATTGAGCCCATCATTGTAACTTTTCCTTTTCCATGGAGTACGATCTTTCTTAGGTAATGTAGTATTGATTCTTGTTTTGATGTATACTTTATCATCATCGTCATCTTCCCTCACTGGGTTGCCGTACTGGTTGTAGTCTTCCTCGTTGGCGACTCCATCCATTCCAATGATGTTCCTTTTGCCTCTCCTCACGACAACACGGCTAGGATTGCTCGGGTCGGTTATGAAGAAGCATTGTGTCACGTGCTTAGCATGTACCCATGGCTCGTTTTTTGCGATGGCATTCACGGTAGCACTCTTGGCGTCGGGTATAGTCATGGTAGTGAAATACCGGTTTTCTCTTTCGACATTCTTAGCCCATCTGACACGGAACATTGTCGCGCTGTGCAGTATAGAGTAGTCAAGCTCCCAGATCTCCTCGACCCTTCCATAAAATCTCTCAGTTGCGCCGTTGTCGCTGCCGGTCATGCATTCCATCGTCACCCCTAAGTTTTGAAAACCACTGTTCATATCTTTGGCTTCTGTGTAGAACGTGTATCCGTTGATATCGTATGCCTGATAGGTGACGAGGTTGGGCGAGGGGCCATGTGCTAAGGCGTATATGAGCAATCCGTCCTTAGAGCCCTCTTCCGGGGGATTAGCAAGAATATGCTCTTTGAACCAATGCAGGAAATTGGAGTTGTGCTCTCTAGTAACTTCGGCGTCCGTCCTGCATACCCCCCGGTCACGATACGTCTTTGCGATGGTTTCTTTGTGCAGTGTCACGAAAGGATCTACCTGGTCTAGGTGTTGTAGCACTACCAAGTTTGCTCTGTCAAAGTCGTTGCGTCGATCTGAGTAGGCCACATGTAGTTCCCTGCGACCGTTGGAGTGACCTTCTCCTTCGAGCCTCCCAACGTGCTTCTTAACGGGCAAACCAACACCAGGCAGCCGGTCTGCGCCATATAGAAAATTCTCACAGAAAGAGATGCACTCTTGTGTCAGATAGCCCTGGACGATGCTTCCATCCGGACAGGACATGTTACGAACGAATCCTTTGATGATCCCATTCATCCTCTCGAATGGCATCATGTTGTGCAGGAATGACGGCCCTAGGTCTATTATGTCGTCCACAATATGGACACACAGATGCACCATGACGTCAAAGAACGTGGGCGGGAAGTACATCTCAAGCTCATTTAGTATCACAACGATCTCTTACTGTAGCCTTCGAAGCTGCTTCACACTGATAGACTTTCGAGAGATGACATCGAAAAAGTTGCAGAGCCCAATAAGCGTGTCACGAACGTGCTTGTCCATTATCCCTCTAAGGGCAACAGGTAGTATCTGCGTCATCATCACATGACAGTCATGGGACTTCATCCCACTGAACCTTTTCTTCTTCGTGTCTAGACTATTGATTATAACCACCCTGGTTACCTTAATTTTGATAGCTAGTGTTTAAGCCGCCGCCACCAAAGCTGGACCCTTGTGAGCCGGATCCTGACCCGCCGGGCGGCACATTATTATTATCGTGATTCTGATTGAGGCCATAATTCCTGAACTCTCGCATAATCCAACAATCCTTCCAAGCGTGAGTGGACGGCTTTTCAGGAAGATTGTGCTTCGGGCACGGGTCATTAAGCACTGCCTCAAGATTAAAAGGTTTTCCCTTGCCATACGGCGGCTTACCATTACCATTGCGGCGCTGTTTCTTGTACCCAGTGTTGGTGTTAGCTACTAGACCTGACCCACCATCGGGGTGTCTGCACATACCACCATTGCCCTGGTTATTGCCAATATACCCCGCCACATTCTGCTGCTTACCCTTACCATTGCCACTCTTCTTGCCCTTGTTGGATTTCTCGTCATCAGATCCATGGTCCTTTGTGGTGTCGGAGTCGGCATATTTAATGAGAGCCACCATGAGCTCCCCCATGTCATTACAATGACGCTTAAGCCGCCCAAACTTCTGTTTAAGGGGGGTAAAGTGACAGTTCTTCTCCAAGACCAGAACCGCCTGACCCGCCGCAATACTATCCGATGAGTGAATAATAGCAGAGACCCGTCGGACCCAATGATGGTCCGACTCATCCTCATGCTGTACGTAGTTATCAAGATCGATAATCGTCAGAGGCTGCTTGCACGTCCCTTGAAAATTCTTAATGAACCGTGCTTTCAACTCTACCCATGAATTGATGGAATTAGGAGGCAATCCTTTTAACCAGGTTCGAGCTGGCCCATCCAACATCATAGTAAAGTATTTGGCACATACAACATCATTGACATCCAACATCTCCATGGCTAGCTCATAACTCTTGATCCAGGCCTCAGGGGGGAGATCAGCTGTGTAGTTAGCCACCTTACGAGAACCCTTGAAATCCTTAGGCAGACGTTCATTACGTAAAGCTGGTACTAATCTGGGCACCCCAACAGACCTGGAAATTACACCAGCCCCTACTGAGGTCAAAGGGTTCACCGGAGGCTGTTGATAAGCCCCTAGTTGAGCCGCCGCTGCTGCCTCCACCTCTCGGCGAGCTCTGAATTCGTCCAAAATCACCTGAGCATGAGTAAGGGGCGGGTTATTCCCATGGGGCGGGTCATCCTGATTCGGTCGACGATGTCTTTCGCTACTGGAAACTGCCGGTGACTCAATGCGCCGGCTGTAACTGCGGCTTGGGAGGGGGGTCGAGTGTACCCGTTCACGACTGTGTGAATATTTCTCTTGCTGTGCAACCGCCGTTTGCAGGAGCTCAATCACATTCTACGCCTCAGCTGCGAAAGGTGTCTCATCCGTAATAGGGATCGCATTGAGCCGGGTAGCCGCTACTATCATGTTATCCATCGGGTTAGAGTAATGGCCAGATAGTGCTGAAAAACGCCGAGGCGGGGTCTGGTCCCTAAGGGGCGGGTCTGATAATCGAGGCTGAGCCGCCGCCCCGCTCCCTGGTACCTCAGCCGCCCGGGCTGTACCTGGCGGGTTACTTGGCCCTGCCCAGGCATGTTGAAAAGTTTCCGCGCCTCATACTGCAAAGGCAGGCGGGTTTGGTCTCTCCTTCGAAGAACATCATTGGACGCATTCTGATCCAGACTCAGGCGAAAAGCCTCCGCCCTTATACACTGTGACTCGGCATCCATTAGAGCCCGTTCTGTTGCCATCCTGGCGTTCTCTGCATTAAGATCCTCCTGAGCCTTGGACACCTCATCTCGCACCTTTGCAACCTCTGCATTATGCTGTGCTTGATTCGCCGTAGTAACCTCTGTTGCTAACAGGGTCGTCAAAGTGCCCAAGAGTTCAGACAAAACCTGAGCCGATGGCCGAGCTGACCCGCCAGGTATGGATATCTATGGGGGAGGCCTGTCCCGAAAGGGTACGGGGCGCCCAAAGTTTTTGCGGATGGGAAGGAGGATCCGCCAGACTCATATCGATTCTTCTGCGCTTACTTTATCTGTGGTCTCTGTCCCCCTTACTCCGGATTCTTTGAGGCGATCATGACCATCTATGGATTCCACCTCCTCGACTTCACGCCAAATGCAATGGTGACCATGGCCATTTTCGCGCACTTGTGTGAGAATTTCGTCGGAATCACTCCCAACGTAGATCTGTTCTGGCATTATTTTGTTCCGCGGGTGGAGAACAAGGGTCACTGCTCCAGAAACATTTTCTGGATGCCGCGGGTGGCGAGGAAGCTTTGGGATTACATCCTTGGGAGGCAGCGCGAGAGGTGGGATGAGTGGAGAGGGGATTGGTGTTGGATTCAAGACGAGGAAGCCCCCGAATTCTGTGAGGCCCGGATGGTATGTGTTGAGCGCGGCAAGGAATGGAGCGCTTATGGCCTCACCGAAGATAGTTTGCGCCCAGCAATGAACAGGATTACCCGTTTGAAAGCTGCCGGGTTGACGGTAGATTTTCTTCTCCGCCGCATCTCGCCATTGCAGGAGAGGGACAAACCTGCCTGGTTGTATGGCGACACGGCGGACAGGATGAGGTTGCTCCCAGGCTTGGCCAACAATTTGTCGGTTTATGGCCATGCCTGGTTGTGCGACCAATTGTTTGGCCGCTTCGAGCTATTAAAGCTACCGGCAACAGTTGTTCCCTTGAACATCAATTCAGCCCAGGACCAGATACTGAAATGGATGCCGGATTGTAATGCTCAAGGGGTGACAGGAGATTGGCGACTGCCCACTTTTGATGAGGAGCTTCAGTGGTCGAGCAACCTGGTGGAGAAGGCCACTAGGGTTGAGACTAGGATGTATAAATGCACCTCCTCTGCAGAGGTGGTGTATATCTTAAGGAGGGTTGAGGAGGACAAGGTTGCCTGTCTTGCGGAGATGGCGAGGGCCACGAAGGCCGAGAAGGGCAAAGGGAAAGCTGAGGATGAGAGTTCCACTCACGGTGGCAGCGAAGCGCAAGCCACGGGAGAGGCTGCCGGGGAAGAGCTTGCCGGGGATAACCTTGCCGGGCTAGAGGCCCTAGCCACGGCAGCAATGGAACTCCAGGAGGAGGAGGGGGAGGAGGATGACGAGGTGGCGGAGCCCGAGGAGGAATGGCTCGCGGCTGGGTTTCAAGCCCCCGAGCCGGATTTGGACCAGCGCCCCCGCAGGCGCGCTGCCAACTGAGGGGCGGCGGCCCCCAATCCAGCGCCCGCCGTCAAGAGGGTGAAGAAGACCACTACCAAGGCCACCAAGGCCGATGTGGTCTACCTCCAATCCCCTCGTCTTTCTCGGGCCAAGACTTCCTCTGCCAAGCAATCGGCGGACGTGGAAATTGACTCCAGCTCGAGTTCTTCACAGAGCTCATCTTCCTCGGAGCCCCCGGTGCCACGCTGGGCACCCAAGCTGCCGAAGATCTCTGCCCCTCCGCCACCAAAGAGAGGGAGGGATACCTCACCTCCCATGGAGTTCAACTTGAACTCCATGCTTATTGAAGAAGAGTAAGGATATCTCTTATCGGGATCTTCGATATATTTAATTTTTTTGTGCTGACTGACCTCTTTGTTTTGCTGTTGCTGGCAGGGAAGCGGAGGAGGACATCGAGACCCTCATCCACCACCCACGGAAGAGGCTCCACCGCGTCGGGTCACCAAAGGGTGCGGAGAACCAGGCCTTGGCGGGAAGCGACATGGAAGATTCCGTGCCGAGCTCCCAGTCCAGCCCTCGGCCCGGAAATGGGGGCTTGGTACCTCCCGCTGGAGGCGATGGAGATGGCCTCCCCGTTCCCTCGGCCGGGGGAGGAGGCGAGACGACGCAGGGCGAGCTTCCCCTGGAGGGGCATACCTCTCCCACTGGCCGAGCTGAAAGAACCCCCACGTAGCCCTCCGCGGATGAGGTCGCGCAGAAGGCTGCCGCGGCTGAGGGTGAAGTGCGTGGCCTGGCAACATATGCTGCCGGGGAAACTGAAGTCCCTGCCCGATAGACTTCTCCAGGTACTCCACTTATATCCTTTTTCCTTTCTTGCTCTCACCACTTTTCCTGATTCCCTCTTTTACCCGAGACTTCAGCTTCTTTGTTGTTCATTGGCATTTTCATCCGCGGACCCCCAAGCCGAGGAGCCAGAGCTGCTGGAAGTGGTGGCTGACATAGGACGGGTTGCTGCGAACGAGGCCGTTGAGATTGCTGCTGCTGAGGGGCAGGGCCTCGTTTCCAGGAATGCCCAGGATTCCTTGGCGGTGGTAGAGGATTCCCCGGAGGGCGCCTCGGAGGAGGGGGTGGTGATTGAGGAGAAAATCCCTCTCCAAACCATGGACCCACTTCCCTCTTCCGGGATCGTCATGGATATTCCGCTGCTTCCCTCAATCACGCTGGCAATGGTGTTATCACTGCCCGATACCGGAGCCCCCGGCCCGTCCTTGACGATGGGCGTGGAGCTCGACGAAGAACTTCAACGCCTCCTGGCACTGCTGTATCAGGGAGCTGGAGAGGCCGATGACTCAGCTGCCGTCGCAATGGACTTGTCGTTCTTGGAGTCCATGGCGACAGGCATGAAGGGGATGTAGGCCTGGCACAACCAGAAGTGGCAGGCGCCCAAGGAGCGGTGTGAGTCCGCCAGCAGGGTGGACCAAAAGTTGAAGGACAAGTGCTTGGAGCTGCGTGAGTGGCACGATAAGCAGTTCAAAGTGCTCATGAGGCAGCAAGAGGCGCTCCTGATGACAAAGGAGGACGTCATGGCCCATGAGGCGCACTTGGTCGACCGCAAGGCATCCCTTGACGCCAGAGAGCAAGAGATTTCCCTCCGGGAGGAGATGCTCGAAGCCACTCTGTGTGCCAAGGATGACAATCTAGAGGCTCTTGTGTGTCAGCGCACCAAGGAGCTGGAGGATAAGCACAGAGCTGCCCTGGACGCCGTTGCTGCTGATTCTGCTGCTGAGTTGAAGAAATTCACTGACGATCTGGCTGCCGCATCTGCCGCCAAGACTGACCTAGATCAGCAGGTGGCTAAGCTGACGGAGGACCTTGCCGGGAGCGCCAAAGAGGTGGGGGCCCTCAAAGAAGAAGCGCGGAAGGCAGAGGTTCTCTTGACTGATGCGCGGTCGCAGCTCTCCTCCAAGACCCAGAGCCTTGAGACCGCCAATGGCACCATCATCGTCATGAAGACCAGGATCGGTTCCTTGGAGAGCACGACAGAGTCCATTGAATCATGCCAGCAGCTGCTGTCCAAGGATCTGGATACCGCCAAGCGTCTCCGGAAGGATGCTGAGGACAAACTAAAGAACTAGTCTGACCAAGTCAGCCTCTGGATCAAGAGCCTGATCGACATCGCCGATCGCCTTGCTGCCCAAGCCGCGGCGATGGGTATGGATTGCCCAACTTTCTCGGTCAACAAGCACGAGGTCCCAAGCGCCAGGCTGGGAGTCTTCTTCAATGAGTTGATCAAGAAGCTGAAGGTGCATGAAAAGGGGAGGGTCGAGCGCTTCGCGACCGAGTCCCGGAAGCTTGCCCACGACGCCCTTTTCATGGTCTTGAGCAACATCGCTTGCCGCCATCCGGATCTCGACCTTGACGACAGGTTCAAGAAACCTCCAGCGGGTGCCGATGTTGCAGCTGCCAAGGAGAAAGCCGCTTCCCGTGCTGCCAGGGTCCTTCAAGTTTAGATGGCTTTGCCTGGCCACAAGACCAAGTAACGAGCCGTCGTCACTCCTGTGATACCCTGTAACATAACATGTTGTGTGCTTTGTGTTAAGGCACTATATCTTTTGTGTTTGCGTGAAAACTGATATTCCCTGTGGAATCTTAAATGCGCATTTGTCCCTTCAAGCTTTATGTGTTAGTGTTCATATGATTTATCCCTATGTCTGTTTCGGATGCCTGCAGGTATCATATTGCCGCGATTGTCATAAGGGTCTGGCCCTTAACATTCATCTTGGCGTGGATGCGTCCCGGCAGTTTTTTCCTAGGTAGCTCTCGACGCAGCCTCTCGTCCCGCGAGCATGGCTCGAGAGAGGACAATGGTGCGATCAAAGAATCTAGCAAAGGTTCCGTCCTAGGAGGAATTTCATAATACGAACACTTACTTAAGCCAAGGGATAAACGACCGCAATAATCTGAAATGCATCAACAAAAAGGATGATGTAGACTTAGCTTCTGTTTTCGCTTCTCCGTGTCCTTCGCGGTCGTATGCATTTGACGCGCACGCGATGCCCAGGAAGGCGAGGGTCAAGCAAATAATTCTCTGGTTCCCAGCAGGGACCGATTCATGTCACACGTATCTGGCGGGCAGTGGCATGCGGTGTCGGGCTCCTTCAGGCTTTCTCCTTTCCCCTCTCCTCTCGTGTGGCTCGGCAACCACCGCGTGGACCACGCCGACGCAGGTGGCCTTGCCAGAGCGTACTTGCCGGGGCATCAGCCAATGGATTCATGCCTGCGCCTCACTCAGGATTTCCCAAAACGGGGTAAATGCTGAACCGAGTGACGCGCAGTAATCATCGACATTGGCGATGCCGAGGCCAAGGCAGCCGGACTGCTGACGAAGAGGAGGGGTGGAGAAGAAGAAACTCCCGCCCGCACGCCATGCCCCCCCTTCTCGAGCGGCGCTCGAGCAGCGGTCGTGCTGCAGGGACCGCCGATGAAGAGCATACCACCGCCGGAATTAATCTTTGCCGCCGTCGTGGCCATGGCGGACCGTGGTATTGGACAGGGTGGGCCCGGGGACGGACTTGCTTAGTCGTCGCGTCTTCGCAGACGCCTCAGACATCAATGATCATCGGGTAACCTACTGCGGAAACGGCGCGCAACCCTCGCTTCAGGTTCACGCAAGCGATCCCCCTACCTGGCGCGCCAAAGATGTCGCGGGAAAACCATAGCCACCTATGGGGCCAAAGGGCCCTTTGCTGGCTCGGCAGGGGGGATGTCGCATTCCACAAAGAGCAGAAGAACGTGGGGCAGCACGACAGAGATCACACGGGCAATTTTACCCAGGTTCGGGCCACCGCGAGGCGTAAAACCCTACTCCTGCTTTGGTGGATTGATGGTGGAAAAGTGGTGGTGGAGCGTAGTACACTTGCCCGGCAGGCTCGCCCTGGGGAGGCAGTGACTACGCGCGTACGAGCGTGGGGGTGTTCAACTTTCCAACCCTTGCTACGGTTGCCATGGGCCTCCTTTTATAGGTTAAGGGGTCATCACAGTGGCAAAATAGTCATTATGCACTGATAAGATAGCAAATAGTGCTATCATACCTAATTCTGCAGGCTGACAGACTGCATTAAATGCACCGCTCAACGTCACATCGTTGCTCGCCCGGCAAGCCTTGCCGGGCTCGTCTTGCCAGCTCCATGCCTGCTTGCTTGACACGTCACAGGACGGGTGTCATCTATAGGTATTTCCTGTAGAAAGAGGCCGCCATGTGGCGAATGGCTGCCACTTAGTCACTTTGCGGCTTGACACCGCATTGATCAATGACGTGGGTCGTGGTGAGGTGGCTTGGTGAGGTGTCTTTGCCCTTGTGAGTCCCGCAGGCCCTGCCGGAACGTCTTAAATGCTTTCTTTCGGGGGAGCCCTTGTCCTTGCCAGGTCTGCCTGCCCGACAAGGGAGGCTTTTCTCCTGGTGGTGTCTCGCTTCTCTGTCTTGGTCTTGGCCTTCTTAATCAGCATGCTGGTTCTTCAAAGATCTTGGTCTCTTGTATCTTGACACGGCCTTGGTGTTGTCCGTGCATGAGTCAGGGGAAAATACATGCCCCTGTTTGTTTTCCCCGATAGAAGGGGACCCGGTACCCGTACTCGATTGAGTCAGCCTCGGGGCCCCAGCCAGCGTCGTCGATGTAGAGCCTGCCACGGTGACTCTTAGTCATCCTGCCAACGACGTATCCCCCGATCCCTGGGAAAGAGCCCTTCAAGAACTCGAATCCACCGTGCGCTGGCCCCATGGTGGGCACCAATTGTCGTGGTTTTGTCATGGCAGATGCCCTTGTGAAAGGACTTAGCTGTGGAGCCATCGCAACGTAGGTTAGCTTAAAGGGGTTGAACGAGACGAGAGACATGAGTTTACCCAGGTTCGGGCCCTCACCAACGAGGTAAAAGCCTACGTCCTGCTTTGTGTTGTATTGATTGAGTATAGATTACAAGGGAGCGGAATCGCTTGACCTAGCTATCGATTGATTGTCACTTGAGTTAACCGCCGCAGGGTCTCGCCTTTATATACACAGGTCGAGGCCCTGGGCTAACAAGAGTCCAACTCGGATCATACAACATGACCGAGCAGGGTTCTAAGTCGCCTTGCCTTCCTAGGCAAGCCACCATCGGGCGGCTCACACCTCCGGGTTATGATGCTATGTCCGGGTCTTGGGCCTTTCAATAGGCCCACCTTGTAAGCCGCCTCCAGTCTTCATATCTTATCTTCTTGGGCCTACTTAGGCTTCCACTTATGAGTCACCAATAGTGTAACCCAGCCCCTCTTGGGCGGGTCACATCGTGGGGTTATATCCCCAACATAGACCTTAGCTTATATTGATAATCACAACCCGGAATCTCACAGCCAGCTTGTAATTTAACTGCCATAATCCGGAATACCTCCATTATGTTGCCAGCTCTCACCATAGATGACCAAAAACTCCTTCACTGTTGTCTTATAAATATCAATGTTATTATATCAGCTTATGCTTCTGAAGCCCTTTTAACCATCCATGTTACATGTTTCATATGTCTCAGCCGGCTTATGCTTGTTTTTCATACTTTGTAGTTGAGCCTTTATTGCAACTAAGCTCATGGCTCCCTGTCGGGGTACACAAACAGGGGTGTATGTTTCCCCCCTGACTTGTGCACGGACAGGCACGTCTCCGGCGTGGCAACAGTGAAGCAAGCTTCACCAAGGCCAAGCAGAAGTGTCGGCATTTTGGGAACCAGGGTACCCAGACTTGCCTGCCTGCGGCCCATCGCGTGGCTCCATCAACGGCCTGGTACGGCCCATCTTCAGCACCAACAACTCAAGACCCTCGCGAGGGGCCAAGCCTCACGAGGCGGACGACACCAAGACCTCCACGAGGAGCGGCCTCCTCAGGCTGGCTCCCGAGGAGTGGAGATCTCTATGCAAGCCTCACCTCATGAGGTCCGGATGACGTGAGCCATGACGACCAAGGGCAGGCCGGCGCCAGCGGGCGCAGTGTACCAGTTTCCTCTTTGGTGCTAAGGAGGCAAGCGCAGGCGCGGAGTCCCGAGGAGTCAGCCAAAGGTTTCCATTCCCGTGCAACAAGACCAAGACCGCCAGGACGGCAGGACGGAGGTCATCACCGAGCCCACCACGGCATCACGACCAGAGGCTTTTGCAGGCGAAGACTACTTTTGTCAGGATATCATGTACTAGTTGTCCCCCTTTGAATTTGGCCGTTGTGGGATCCCTTCCCGCCTTCACTTGGGAAGAGGACCAAGGCCACTATAAATAGGACTTAGCCACCACCGTAGAGGGGGACGGATCATTCAGATCATCCTCACTCCCACCAGCTCACTCGAGCACAAGAACACCTCTCCTCCTGAGGCTATTCGCCACTATACTAGTTCATCCTCAGCCCCACGAGGTCAATCCACCACAAAGCAGGAGTAGGGTTTTACACTGGAAGGTGGCCCGAACCTGGGTGACTGCTGTGTCCCTTTCCCTTACAGTTTATCGAGCTAGGCTATGAGATTAGCGAGCAGGCAGACTGGGGAGGACGAGTTCTTCGTACGCACCCCAGAGTTCGAACCTCTCAAGGGTTTGTGGAACCCGAAATCCGACATTTGGCGCGCCAGGTAGGGGTGCATCGGAGACTCTCTTCTGCCAGCAGATTCGCCACCACCCAGCAGTTCTCATGGCCGACGCCTCAAGGGCTCATGTTGAGCACTGGGTTGTTCGGCTTGCCCGAGCAGGGCCGTCAGCCCAAGAGGATCTCCACTCCACGCTCCTCGCAGCCTGCTCGCCGCCCGGTGCTATCGGTCACGCGCAGTGGGGGCCGCCATCGCCCGCCCTCGCGCCACGCCGCAACCGCGCCACCACGCGATCTTCGAGCTACGCCACGACGACGACGCCACACTCTCGCCGGGAGCGGGCGAACATGCGAGCCGCGCTCATCGTGGCACGGGAGCTGCTACGGTGCAGGTTGGCGGAAGGCCGCCGCGATGCCCTGCTGGAGCGGGTCGCCGAGCTCCTTGACGCCGCCTGTAGGGGCGCGGCTATGACAGGGGTGCGCGGGGGCCCTCGTCGCGCCCGCGCACCCCTCCCTGGAGCACCTGAGGGACCTAGCGGCGCCAACCCGGCCCGCAGCGCTGATCGTCCTTTCCCGACCACGCTACCCCCGGGCGAGGCGAGCTCGGGCGGTCCCTCCTGGGGCCGCACCGGGGCGCCACCCTGCGGCCATTAGAGCCTGGCACCGAGCCTGGTGGCCAACAACGCGGGGCACCCAGACAACGACCCTGGCGCGGCAGTCCCAGATGCCTACGTACCCCCCATGATGGATCTACAGTATGCGACAAGAGAATGCCCCGGCGGGTTCCCCTCATCAGGCTGGGCGTCGGGGGCACATGAAGCCGAGGCTCTCCGCGAGCCACTCCGGAACTTCACCAACACCTTCAACGATAACAGCCACTGGGTATAGCCGATATCTCAGGAGCACGATTACGCTAACCATGGACCGTAGGTGAACCAAGCCACAGCAGTGGCCAGGGACCCCAGGGCGATGGCCCCGCTGCCAGCGGGCGAAGTACAATGGGGGCTGCGCGGGGGGAGCCCGGGGCCAGGGCCTCGCCCACACAGCATGGAGCAAGGCGTTGCACGGATGTAGGTCCTCTGCCGGGGAAGGCGCCGGCGAGCCCTTCCCCCCGGCGGAGGGCCTGCGGCCGCCGAGGGCACCGCTAGTGTCCCCCTTGCCCCTTGGTCTCGTCCTGGTTTCTAGATGCCCCAACGGTGGTCGGGGGAGGCGCAGGGCGGGGCCCTCATCAGGCGACGTGAAGCAAGGCCCCGCGCCTGTGAAGGTCTCCGCTCGTGACACTCTCACGTAATAATAAGTGGGGCTGTACACGCCCCGGAGTCTCCTGAGTACCGCCCTCGGGCCTCATGGGGGCTCCCACCCACGTCCAAGTGGAAGCACCATGCTCCGCTCTGGTCGTCGACACTGTCCGCCAATGACTATGCCCACGCCCAGTGGAAGCACTTAGCTCTGCGCTGGTGAGAAGACAAGAAGACTAGCTAGGTGCCGGACGGGGCCATTTGATTCCGCCTTTCTTTCTGTAACTCATCTTGCCGCCTTTTGGAATGAGATTTGGAATTTTGTGTGTTTATTAAAAGAAAAACAGGGGGAATTTTTCTTGTCTCGTGCCGATTTCTTGCTTTCTGGCTTCGTGTTTTAAGAGTGAGGCTCGCGCCTGCTACCCCTCCCCGCGAGCGCCCCGCGAGCGGGGGCTGGGCATGGTATGCACACGTCAAGGCAAGCCCGGGACGGCTCCAGAGATGCCAAGGCCCCCCAGGGGGCTGAAGTGTAACCACCGTAGGATCGTCGCGCGCACACCTTGCCGTGATCCGACAAGCGGCTCCTCGCGAGGCCCTCTTGGGCGGGCCAGCAGGCTCCCCGGGAGACTTAAAACCTCGCGAGCCCTGGCGGGCTCGCCTCAGGAGGAAGGCGCATCTACGACCTTAGGACTCGCTCAAGACCTACGGAGCCAAGATAAGTTGCAACAACTACCCCGCTCGGGAGCCCGCGGGCTCGCGACGGCATATTCCAAATCCTATTTAAAAAAAAGGCATATCATCATTTCATACATCATAAGGCCCCCCCCCTTCAAAAATGCTTTTACGCCCCGCAGGGCTGTGCCCGAAGGTTTTTTGCATGCAGATTAAGGAAAAGGGAAAGGCAGGCCTAGCCAAAGGCGCTGCCTTCGGCGCCGTCATTGCCACCTTCATCTGCGCCACCCGCGCTGTCACTGGCGTCGTCTTCATCATCATCGTCCGCATCGCCTTCTTCGGCCGCGATCACGGCTGCGTCGTCCTCAGGAGCAAACTCTGCGACCAGGTCGTCGACATGGTCATCCGCCCATTCCGCCAGATTGCCCTGGATGACCCGGGGCACGGGGGCTATTGCGGCATCGAAATCAAAATGGGGATCAAGGTTCTGGAGGTGACTAAGGACGCGTGAGAACGCGCGCCCCAGGAGGCCCCGGCTTCTCTCTGCAATGAGCTCGTGAGCCCTCGCCGCCCGGTCCTCCAGGCGGGTCACGATCAGGGTGAAGAAGCGAAGGTGGCTGGCTTCATCGTCCTCGTGCGGGTGTGCGATGCTCTCCTCGCAGATCGTGCCCAAAGCCAAGTTGGCCCTCACCCTGAGGTCCTGGAGCATCGAGGAGCGCTCATGCGGCATCGTCCGGTGATGGTTTTCTTCGTCCGCGGTCTTCTCGCGAGGGACATGACGGCCTCGACTTGCTGTTGGAGTGAGGACAGCTCGGCGCGAGTGGAGGCCAAGTCAGCTTGAGCAGAGGCCTGAGCTTCCTTGGCGGCCCTCTCGCGCTGCTCCGCCTCGTCCAGCTTTGTCCTAAGGGCAGTAGTCCTGCCCTCAACCTCGGCCTCCAGGAGCTCCAACTTCAGGCGGTACTCGTCGGCGAGAGCTGCGCGGGCCTTTTCCACCCTATGGTCAACCTCCTCCTGGATCTGGGCCTCCCGTGCGGCGACGGCGCCCTCAGCCGTGGCTACCTGGAGCTCCCTCACCTCCAACCGCTCAAGCTCCAGGCTGCGCTCCAAGACCTCCAGCGCCAGCGTCTCCTCGCGTTCCTGGACCTCTTTCTCATCGGAAGGGGCCTCGCTTGGTGATGCTGCCAGGGCGGCCCTGCGTGCTTCGATCTGCTGCTCAAGGGCGACATTCGAAGCTTGGAGCTCCAGCTCCCGCTCCTCGGCCACCTCACAACGGTGGTCGGCGGCTCTGGCCTCCTCCAGGGCACGGGCGCAAGCCTCACGAGAAGTTGCAAGGGACACCGCAGCGCTCACGCTGGCGCGCTCATGCTGAAGATGCCCGAGGTTGATGGCAACCTTCAACTGGTGCCACTCATGGGCCAAGCGAAGGTCCTCCGTCTTGAGGCGGGCGTCGACATCGGCAAGCTCTTCTCCAAGCCGGCTCAGCGCGCCCATCGCCTCCCGGAAAAGCTCATGACGGACGACGCCGCGCCCGCGCGCAAGCTCCAACGCACGGCCAAGCCCATCCTTCACGCTGGGGGTTGTCGGAGGGGCTTGGAGCGGCTCGCTTGCCTCTGGCAGGGGGCTGGAGGCCGGTGCCTTCCCGGCCGCTCTCCCGGCCTCGGCGAAGGTGCTGGGCGGAGCGGTCTCGCTGCTCGAAGACGAAGCCGATGCCGAGATTTCCCAGCCGCCGGTGATGACCAATGGAGGAGCCCTCGGCACGCCTCCTGCGCCCCAGGCAAGACCGCGAAGGAAGGATGCTGGAAGCACAGGCTCACGGCCCCTCAACGGCGCATTCGCCTCTCGGACCAGCCCCGTACCTCGCGCGGGGGTCTGGTGCGGGGGGCTCGGAGTCGAGAGCGGGCCAAGGACTTCTGGAGGTCGCTTCTCAAGAGATTTCATCGCCTTAGCCGAAGGGATCCTGAGGAGCCATTGTCAGGAAGGAACGCGATTCGCGGGAAATCACGAAGATAAGGTACTTACTCGTCTACGGCTATGTACTTCCTCTGCTTCAGCGGTCGGTAGGCGTCACCACTGCAGCTCGGAGGCCCTTTCCTCTTGCGGAGCACTTCAAGGTTCAGGCGAAGCTGGCCGAGATTCGGGGCGCAACTCTCAGCAGCTGAGGGGCGCGGCGGGGCTTCTGGGGCGGTGGCCTCAGGGGCACCAGGCCGCACCTGCCCACCAGCCGCTACCTCAGGACCGCTCGCCCAAGCTGCGGGGGTAGCTGCCTCAGGAGGGTCGGGTCGCACCAGCTCTCCGGTGACCTCCTCAGGAGCGCTCGCCAGAACCTCGGGAGCCAACACCTCGGGAGCACCTGGCGACACCCGCTCCCCAGCAGTCGCCCCAGCGGTACTCGGTGGCGCTCGCCCCCCTGCATCCACATCCGGGGTGCGCGCCGCAGGGTCGACGAGCAAGGGAACCACCAAGATGGGATTCTCGCGGGGCCCTTCAAGGCCCCTCGGGCGCAACCCCCACTCGTCAAAGGGGGGCATCTGCCTCACGAAGTCCAACTTGTTCGAGCATTGGTACAAGAGGCAGCCCTCCTCCGGAAGCGCGGCCGGCGCCGGGTCGCCCGTCAGGAGCTCAAGCATCGTGCACAGCGTCTTGGAAGGAAGCGAAGGCACCTGGAGCCTCATGCGGTCCTTGCTGCCGGTGAAGGCCCACATTGGGCGAGAATGGCGCTGGAGCGGGGCAATGCGCCACCGAACGAACTCCCTCACCACCATCGGTGCCGTCACCCCGACCTTCTTCAACCTGGTCAGCCTGGACCAAACATGGGCGATGTAACACCCTGCTTTTTGCTCCCTGTTTTTTTTCCTTCACGGGATTTGACTCCCGTCTTTTTTCTCGGTGTTACCGGATTTCTTTAACTCTTGGGAATATGAAGATGGTCGTATAGCCTTGCCTTTCCTATCCAGCCAGAGATTCTCTTCAAATCAACCTTGCTACCCGAGACATATTCTCCGGACTTCACCACCAAAACCCTACCTTTCGAGTTGCCGGAAGGGAAACCCTAATCCTTCCAGTTGCAAAGGAACACCAATTTTCTTCGATCTTCTGACTCCCAAACTTTTCCCAGTGATCATCCTATCTTTGTAAACCCTGGATATGCAAAAATATTGCCAAGTCATTTGCAATATTTTTCATTTATAATTAATTCCTTTTTCTACCAGATTAAGGAATTAAATCCAGGAAAATATCTATCCATCTCCAAAGTTGATGAAAACTTGTGGAGATATTCTCTGTGATCATATTGAGCTCCCATAAAAATATTGGCCATAATTAAATAGGGGAAATTGCATTTTCCTATTTAAAGCCAATATTGCATTTTGGGCACTTTCTAAAGGAACTACCATTTTGGTAGTCAGGAAAAATCCCAAATAAATTGTGGAGCTTCTCCTATCCATATCTTCACCATTTCCATCAAGAACACAAGTCCCGCACATTAAAGTTTGAGCACAGCATCCATTTGCAAATTCTTTTCAGATTTTCGGTTTGCAAAGGAAGTGCTTGAACCCTTGATCCATTTGAGCTGAAATTTTTCATGGTGGTTAATATTGCTAAATCACTCATGAAAACCAAAAATCAGCTCAATCCATCTATCCATTCATCCACAGAATTGTTCTCAAGTTTCTGTCCATTTCAAAGCTCTGTGAAGGAAGTACCACTTTGGCATTTCCAAATGAGCTGAAATTTTATCACAATCTTCATGCTTCCAAATCATCACCCTACACCAAAATCCATCTCATTTAATCAAGTCATTTGAGCACAACTGCAAAATCTAGTTTCTGGACCAGATTGGGCATTACAAAGGAAGTGCATTCAAATCTTGTCCAAATGACTTCAAATTTTGCCAGCATATAGTCCTTCCTACCCCATTCCACCTTGACAAGGTTTCAACTCCCCAACTTCATCCATTTCTCCAGAAAATTCCACCCAAGTTTACTGTCAGAATCATTTTCTGCAAGGTTCACTCATCCTAGAGCCACCTAGTTGGTTCTAGCCACTTCCCTCATCTATTTGAGCAGTGATCTACCTGTTTGACAAGGTGTTGGGTCAAGTAGTGCTACAGAGAATGTTTTGGCGTGGTGACCACGCGGACGGCAGGCAGAAGCGCGCGCTCTACTCTCTGTGAGCTCCGTGCAGTCGCTTCTCGTCGGCCCTGGCTTGTTCGAGCTCGTCTAGCGGTTCCCCTGCGTCCACGCCGACCCTCTCTAGTAGCTTCCCCCTCCTCCTACTTCCTCCTCGCGCCACGACGATCGCCGCCGCAGTACTGCTCGCTCGTGAACTCCGTCGTCTTCCTCCTGTCACCTCTCTCCCTTGGCCTCTTCTCCCCCCGAGCTGTCCCCTCCTTCTGGCGTTCGTTAGGTCGACGCCGTGTACGACGAAAGCCACGTCGCCGGCGCTCCAGTGCGTGGCTAAGATTGCCACGGCGGCCGTCCTCATCCGCACGCCACGGCCGCCTATAATTAGGCCACGGTCGTGCCCTCCCCGAGCCACTCAACCTCACTCACAGCTCTCTCCCACTCCGATGACCATCCCCGCTCCCTCGCTCGTCCAAATGTCCCGCCGGAGCCACCCAATCTCGCCGGAGCTCCCCCCACTGCCTCCGCCTCCAATCCCCACCTTCAGCCACCCCAGCCCCGTCTGAGCTCATCTTCGCGCGCGCCTCCCTCCGGTGACCCCGCCAGACCCTTTTCCCAGCCGCCCCGCTCGCCGGAGTGCCCCCTTGGCTCGCGCCCGCCGCCCACTGCCGTCCTTTGTCGTCGCCTCTCCAGTCATCCACGGTGCCCGTGCCACCCACCTCTGGAATTGCGGCTCGCTGGTGACCCCAGCCGCGCCGTCGCCTGGCCATATGGCTCACTGGAGCGCCAGGGCCGTTACTCGAGTCCGCCCTGCCGCCATGGCCGGCGCCGTGGGCACCCCGGCCCTTTTCCGCTATCCCTGCTGGGTCTCTCCGGTGCGGCGTCGCCTCGCGAGTCCGCCGGTGGCCGCACCCCGGCCGGGGATGGCCTGAGTCGCCGGAGAGCGCCAGCGCTCGCTCGGCCGAACCTTCTCTGTCGCGGCTCATCGAGGAGAGGAAGAAGGAGGCGGGAGTAGAGGGAAAAGTCAACGCGAGGGCCGCTTGTCAACGACCCAGCCGGCCGGGCCCGCAGGCTTAAGTCGAAATGTACTCCTCAGAATACGCTTTCGCTATTCCGAAGGCGTATTCCATCAAAATGCGCTTTCTTTTTTCAGCCACCGGCGCCAAAACCCTTATTTTGTGAACGTTCGTCAGTTAAGTGCAGAAATGAATACTTTTATATTTGTTTTCTGCCTAAACAACGAACGGCCACAACTTCGCGACCGTAACTCCGATTCAGGTGAAACCAACGCCCACGTCTTCGTCTCGTCGAGCCCGTTCTTTTGGAATCATTTTCACAAGGTGGTCACACAGTGGAAATGACCATTTTGCCCTTGCTCTAAACAGCCCCCTCCGAGAGAGAATCTTTTCCGGCGATTCTTTCCGCGGCTTCACCGCACTTCTTCCCGGAGTAATTCTTCGACCCCAGGCAAGCCGACCATATGATATATGCCCTAAAGCATTGCTCTGTGATATTTATTGCATGTTTAAATTAATATGCTTGTGCTTGTCTGAGTAGTAGTGAGCTGTATGTGACGCTGACGAACCCTTGCTTGCACTTTCTTCGGTGACGGCACCACGCCTGTGTTCTGAGCTGTTTCCGGCCGTCCGGGGTGGATGCCGACTTTTACTTCTCTTGTCAGCAACTGTCCATGTTCTGAGCTGCTTTTCGGCCGTCTCGGGCAGCTGTTGAATTTCTTTCCGTAGCGGTGACCCTATGCTCTGAGCTGTTTTTCGGCCGTCGTAGGGAACTGCTACATTCTTCTTATCAACACCGTCTCATGCTCTGAGCTGCTTTCCAGCCGTCTTGAGCCGGGGTTGCATTATTCCGGTAATGTCCCATATCTGAGTTGTAAAGACCGTTCTGGTGGCTACTGGTTTCTTTGCCGGTTTTATGCAAGGGTTCCGATGGTCGTAACTTACAGCTCGAACTTATAAAGTGATAACTTGCCATTTAAATCTTGTTTCACTAAGGACCTGTCGTGATATCATATGGAGATATGTTGTTATGATCATGCATAGCTACTACCATCTCAAGTTATTCCGATATAAACAACCATGCTGGTTAAATAATGGCTAAAACTAAACCTAGTCGGTTGATCTTGAGTCACCTGTCCGGGCTTATTCGTGCAACCACATTTGCCGGTATGGGACGGCCTTGACTTCGTATGATCGTGTGCTCTTTCATCGGTACCTCCATCTAGGGAGGGTTATGCGTGCGTGCTACCCTGATCAGGTAGACGGCGATAACCCTGTGAGCCCAGTTGGTTGTTTGCGCGCGGTCCCCGTTTGGGATAGTTTAGTTTGGCCACGACGGTGGCAGGTGTCACGAGGTGACACAGGGGCCACCCAGGGCTTGACTCTGGGGGAGGATGATTGCTGGTGGTACGATGGGAGAGTCACGGGTCAGGCAGGTTTCGTTGGAGCAACGCTGGTCCACCCGAATGGGATCACGAGGTCAGGTGCTCCATACTGTGGGTAAAGTGCACAACCTCTGCAGAGTGTAAAATCTATTCAAATAGCCGCGTCCATGGTATTGGACAGCCCGTCCAGACCTCGCTAGATGGTCAACCGTAATGATGACAATATTGGTGAAAAAACCTGTCCTGCATAGACATCAGATGTTGTCAGAGATATGGTATGTTAGCCATGGGATGGCTATGGAAGAGATGGTCAGATGACCGAAAGACTTGGATTGGATTTGGATCGGATTCAGATTGGATCATGAGATTATTCGGAGTATGGATTATTTACTTGATATGCTTTACTTTACTGTATTTTACCTCAGTAGTTATCTTGCTGGATAAACCTGTTATGACTTGATGGTTAATCTTGCTAAATAGGTATGCTATGCCATGTCATTATAATTAATGATGCTCTAAGAACTAATGCATGCTTGAATGCCATGGATGCATTGCTTGGTGTATATGTTAGTTTGGTTTGCTTGCGAGTACATTCAAAAGTACTCAGGGGCCTTCAATGTGGCCAGGTTCACATAAGGATTCGTCGTCGAGAAGCCGGAGCGTTCGTGGCTAGGAGAGTAACCCAGTCAGATCCCTGTGGATTGGAGCCGCACCAAGACCATGCTGCCTTAGATAGAGCTTTTCCGCTGCCACCCCTTTGTAACATATCATGTAAGACTTATATACCCATTAATAGAAATGCCGGTGTTCATGATACTTGTTGTAAAAGCGCATGCCAGAGTGATTTCCTGGGCTGGTATGCGTGGCGACCGTCTAGCTATAATGGTACTCAGGCGGGGCGCCACAACGGATGGTATCAGAGCAGCCAGGCTGACTGTAGGTTACCCTAGCCAGACTTCATTGTCTTGTGCTCAGTAGAAAGCCCAGATGGATTTTAGCCATCTTTTGCCAAACTGGCACGGCTACTATTGATCATAAGGCAACCCCCTAGGTTTTTGGCTCCATCAGACCCCAACTCTCGTGGCCGTGCCTCCGGTGTGAAATGCTCGCACCTGGCAACGACCCGTGAGCCCTGAACCCCTAGGTAAACCAGATATCCTTACCCTGCTTGCTAACCATGGCATTTCTCTCCTTAACTCTAGTTTCCTTTGGGAAACGCTTATAAATTATATCTTCTCCCCGACAACCCTAGAATCGCACGACCATAGCCATCGTACGTCGAGTGTGATGTTCCCTCGGGAAGTAGTAGAAGCTTGACACCATTGCTACCAGGAGCACTGTATGGTTTCGCCTCTAAATCCTCAGAGGTGCATCAAGTGCGCTATACTAGTTATACTAGTGAATCCTCGGCCACCTGTGTAAGGTCCGCAAATATTTGAGCTTTGTTTGTTCTTTTTTGGTTTTCGTGGTTGTTGTTTCTTTTCTCAGTTCCGTTTCTTCGCTCCGACTGGATCCATCCGCAAGCGCCGTCAAGAAGACTAGTATACAACTTGGATAATACCCAATAATCCAAATTCAGCAAGAGTCAAGTCAAGCCAACTGCCTGGTATTCAGAATAGAAACACCGGATCTGTCAAGAATGAAGAATGGGTCAGAAGCAGAATCCATGTGCAACAGACAAGGTTAGAATATACCTGAGAAGATTGACCTCAGAACAAATCACACCTGAGGAACAGTCAGATGAGCTACCAAGAATGAACACCAGTAAGGACAAATTACTCCGTCCTCGACACAAGGATTATCTCAGTAAGTGAGGTGAACGGAGTCTTTTCTCAATGGACTCAAGAATCATTTACTACCCATCGAAGACATATTCCAAGAATGTGAATGTGCCAAGAGCAGCAACAAAACTACGGTACGTTGATACAAAATTGCAAAGCATATCTGGAAGTTCACCGACGCAAATACAAAATTTTCCGGGCACTGTGAACAAGGTTTGCGAGGAATATGGATGAGTTCACAATTGCCCAGAATCACTGAGCTTCCAAGCATCCAGAATCAAGGAGCACCTAACATGATTGGAAACTCAGCTGAACCGAATGGAATTATCGGCAACACTTGGTTTAGATACAAAGGGTATTCCGAATTAATTAACAACATGAGGTCTGCACCAGTCTTGCAACCTTTACAGCAACAATGATTATACCAGCAGAAGGACACACGATGTGCATGACCATCAGAATATCTTCAGACAAGGTATGGCCTATACCAAAGTTTGGCTCCGCTATGAGTAAATTTTGGATACAACGGAAAGAAGCCGGAATTGGCCATAGGTCCGAGCGCATATCACAGTAAAAGGCTTCTGGTATAAGGAACCCAGCCTTCCTTCGCAAGCTACCAGACTGCCAATCTTCCTTGGTACACCACTTGGTGAGGAAATCTTCTGGGGTACGACACTCCCATCTTCCATAGTGTGCTACCACAGAAAGCTTCTGGCATAAGGCACCTAACCTTCCGCAGTAAGCCACATGAAGGAAAACTTCTGAGGTACGATACCCAGCCTTCTTCAGTACACTATCCCAGGAGAGACTTCGAGCATAAGAAATTCAGCCTTCTTCAACACGCCATCGTGCCCACAACAAGCTTGTCAGGAGCACGAACCAGTCTGGGCACACGTCTACCTCAGAACTTAGTGGTTATGAAAGGATTTATCCTACACCTGCATATGTTGTGAGCATACAGTTCAGTGGATCAGTTCATGCGAGCCACTCGTACACGGGAATGATTGTGTTCAGAGAAACATTGGCCCCATAGTTCAAAGAAAGGATATGAGCACAACAACCCCTACGAGGTATGCAAGAGTAAGCTATGAGAACAAGCCCAACAAGCAGGGAAAACATTCAGGAAGCCGTGTTAGCAAGTCATCACAGGTCCATCAAAGGAATTCTCAAGAACAAAGAAGTTGAGGACAAACAACCTCCGTGACGGTCACAAGATACAGTTTCACAGACAAGGTATTACTATTAATCCTTGCCAGACTCTTGCATATACGGCCACAACAATGTAGCCAGTATGTCATACTCACCCTAAATACGGGGCATCAACCAAGACAAGAGGCTATGCTCCAAAAGATACACCGGATGATAGTGATATTATGTTCAGCTCAGTGATCAAAGCAAGGAACTACGAGGCTATATATGACAGAACCCTTTCCACAAGCGACGGAATTGGAAACAAGACATTCAGATGAAATAGCTCAAAGCACATCAGCACCAATAGCTCATAGACACCATGACATCATTGGAATAAGAAATTACTATCTATGATTACTTTGTGATCATGCCTGATATTTCAGTTGAGGATATAGCAGCAATAGCTCGGTTATATTGTTCCTTGAATTGCGAATCACCTAAGGATAACGCCCGAATGCATAAGGCAGAAGGAAACATCAGCATGGAACCCACAGCTAGACTGAGCATTCTGACATGGCAAAGAGAAAGTCACCTCTAGCCATCAAGGCCATACGAGCACGTAGGCCTGGTACTAGGAAAGGATGTCTTGCCCTGACTGTCAGAGTATGAAGTATCACAATAAAACCCGAAGCAGTTGCTTCTGGACCATGGAAACTAAGCTGTTTGTTGGTATTACCGCTACACCACTACCAGGACAAAAGGAATACCTATCAGGAAAGAGAAGGATTCAAGGAAACTGTGTGCAGAAACAACACAAGGTCCATCAGAAGAGGCAGTTACAGGATCAGTGAAACAACAAAGATAAGACCACTGATGGATCCAAGTCGCACACAGGTAAGCCCGGAAATCTCGAGGATGAGATTTTCTTAAGGGGGGTAGGTTTGTAACACCCTGTTTTTCGCTCCCTGTTTTTTTTCCTTCGCGGGATTTGACTCCCGTCTTTTTTCTCGGTGTTATCGGATTTCTTTAACTCTTGGGAATATGAACATGGTCGTATAGCCTTGCCTTTCCTATCCATCCAGAGATTCTCTTCAAATCAACCTTGCTACCCGAGACATATTCTCCGGACTTCGCCACCAAAACCCTACCTTCCAAGTTGCCGGAAGGGAAACCCTAATCCTTCCAGTTGCAAAGGAACCCCAATTTTCTTTGATCTTCTGACTCCCAAACTTTTCCCAGTGATCATCCTATCTTTGTAAACCCTGGATATGCAAAAATATTGCCAAGTCATTTGCAATATTTTTCATTTATAATTAATTCCTTTTTCTACCAGATTAAGGAATTAAATCCAAGAAAATATCTATCCATCTCCAAAGTTGATGAAAACTTGTGGAGATATTCTCTGTGATCATATTGAGCTCCCATAAAAATATTGGCCATAATTAAATAGGGGAAATTGCATTTTCCTATTTAAAGCCAATATTGCATTTTGGGCACTTTCTAAAGGAACTACCATTTTGGTAGCCAGGAAAAATCCGAAATAAATTGTGGAGATTCTCCTATCCATATCTTCACCATTTCCATCAAGAACCCAAGTCCCACCCATTAAAGTTTGAGCACAGCATCCATTTGCAAATTCTGTTCAGATTTTCGGTTTGCAAAGGAAGTGCTTGAACCCTTGATCCATTTGAGCTGAAATTTTTCATGGTAGTTAATATTGCTAAATCACTCATGGAAACCAAAAATCAGCTCAATCCATCTATCCATTCATCCACAGAATTGTTCTAAATTTTCTGTCCATTTCAAAGCTCTGTGAAGGAAGTACCACTTTGGCATTTCCAAATGAGCTGAAATTTTACCAGAATCTTCATGCTTCCAAATCATCACCCTACACCAAAATCCATCTCATTTCATCAAGTCATTTGAGCACAGCTTCAAAATCTGGTTTCTGGACCAGATTTGGCATTACAAAGGAAGTGCATTCAAATCTTGTCCAAATGACTTCAAATTTTGCCAGCATATAGTCCTTCCTACCCCATTCCACCTTGACACAGTTTCAACTCCCCAACTTCATCCATTTCTCTAGAAAACTCCACCCAAGTTTACTGTCAGAATCATTTTCTGCAAGGTTCACTCATCCTAGAGCCACCTAGTTGGTTCTAGCCACTTCCCTCATCTATTTGAGCAGTGATCTAGCTGTTTGACAAGGTGTTGGGTCAAGTAGTGCTACAGAGAATGTTTTGGCATGGTGACCACGCGGACGGCAGGCGGAAGCGCGCGCTCTGCTCTCTGTGAGCTCCGTGCAGTCACTTCTGGTCGGCCCTGGCTTGTCCGAGCTCGTCTAGCGGTTCCCTTGCGTCCACGCCGACCCTCTCCAGTAGCTTCCCCCTCCTCCTGCTTCCTCCTCGCGCCACGACGATCGCCGCCACGGTACTGCTCGCTCGTGAACTCCGTCGTCTTCCTCCTGTCACCTCTCTCCCTTGGCCTGTTCTCCCCCGAGCTGTCCCCTCCTTCTGGCGTTCGTTAGGTCGGCGCCGTGTACGACCAAAGCCACGTCGCCGGCCCTCCAGTGCGTGGCTAAGATCGCCACAGCGGCCGTCCTCATCCGCATGCCATGGCCGCCTATAAATAGGCCACAGCCATGCCCTCCCCGAGCCACTCAACCTCACTCACAGCTCTCTCCCACTCCGGTGACCATCCCCGCTCCCTCGCTCGTCCAAATGTCCCGCCGGAGCCACCCAATCTCGCCGGAGCTCCACCCACTGCCTCCGCCTCCAATCCCCACCTTCAGCCACCCCCAGCCCCGTCTGATCTCATCTTCGCGCGCGCCTCCCTCCGATGACCCCGCCAGACCCTTTTCCCAGCCACCCCGCTCGCCGGAGTGCCCCCTTGGCTCGCGCCCGCCGCCCACTGCCGTCCTTCGCCGTCGCCTCTCCAGTCATCCCCGGTGCCCGCGCCACCCACCTCTGGAATTGCGGCTCGCCGGTGAACCCAGCCGCGCCGTCGCCTGGCCATTTGGATCACCGGAGTGCCAGGGCCGTTACTCGAGTCCGCCCTGCCGCCATGGCCGGTGCCGTGGGCACCCGGGCCCTTTTCCGCTATCCCTGCTGGGTCTCTCCGGTGCGGCGTCGCCTCCCGAGTCCGCCGGTGGCCGGACCCCGGCCGGGGATGGCCTGAGTCACCGGAGAGCGCCGGCGCTCGCTCGGCCGGACCTCCTCTGTCGCGGCCCATCGAGGAGAGGAAGAAGGAGGCGGGAGCAGAGGGAAAAGTCAACGCGAGGCCTGCTTGTCAATGACCCAGCCGACCGGGCCCGCAGGCTTAAGTGGAAACGTACTCCTCAGAATACGTTTTTGCTATTTCGAAGGCGTATTCCATCGAAATGCGCTTTCTGTTTTCAGCCACCGGCGCCAAAACCCTTATTTTGTGAACGTTCGTTAGTTAAGTGCAGAAATGAATACTTTTATATTTGTTTTCTGCCTAAACAACGAACGGCCACAACTTCGCGACCGTAACTCCGATTCAGGGGAAACCAACGCCCACATCTTCGTCTCGTCGAGCCTGTTCTTTTGGAATCATTTTCATAAGGTGGTCACATAGTGGAAATGACCATTTTGCCCTTGCTCTAAACAGCCCCCTCCGAGAGAGAATCTTTTTCGGCGATTCTTTCCGCGGCTTCACCGCACTTCTTCCCGGAGTAATTCTTCGACCCCAGGCAAGCCGACCATCTGATATATGCCCTAAAGCATTGCTCTGTGATATTTCTTGCATGTTTAAATTAATATGCTTGTGCTTGTCTGAGTAGTAGTGAGCTGTATGTGACGCTGACGAACCCTTGCTTGCACTTTCTTCGGTGACGGCACCATGCCTATGTTCTGAGCTGTTTCCGGCCGTCCGGGGTGGATGCCGACTTTTATTTCTCTTGTCAGCAACTGTCCGTGTTCTGAGCTGCTTTTCGGCCATCTCGGGCAGCTGTTGAATTTCTTTCCGTAGCGGTGACCCTATGCTCTGAGCTGTTTTTCGGCCGTCGTAGGGAACTGCTACATTCATCTTATCAACACCATCTCATACTCTGAGCTGCTTTCCAGCCGTCTTGAGCCGGGGTTGAGTTATTCCGGTAATGTCCCAGATCTGAGTTGTAAAGACCGTTCTGGTGGCTACTGGTTTCTTTGCAGGTTTTATGCAAGGGTTCCGATGGTCGTAACTTACAGCTCGAACTTATAAAGTGATAACTTGCCATTTAAATCTTGTTTCACTAAGGACCTGTCCTGATATCATATGGAGATAGGTTGTTATCATCATGCAGAGCTACTACCATCTCAAGTTATTGCGATAAACAACCATGCTGGTTAAATAATGGCTAAAACTAAACCTAGTCGGTTGATCTTGAGTCACCTGTCCGGGCTTATTCGTGCAACCACATTTGCCGGTGTGGGACGGCCTTAACTTGGTCTGATCGCGTGCTCTTTCACCGGTACCTCCATCTAGGGAGGGTTATGCGTGCATGCTACCCTGATCAGGTAGACGGCGATAACCCTGTGAGCCCAGTTGGTTGTTTGTGCGCGGTCCCTGTTTGGGACAGTTTAGTTTGGCCACGACGGTGGCAGGTGTCACGAGGTGACACAGGGGCCACCTAGGGCTTGACTCCGAGGGAGGATGATTGCCGGTGGTACGATGGGAGAGTCACGGGTCAGGCAGGTTTCATTGGAGCAACGCTGGTCCACCCGAATGGGATCACGAGGTTAGGTGCTCCATAGTGTGGGTAAAGTGCGCAACCTCTGCAGAGTGTAAAATCTATTCGAATAGCCACGTCCACGGTATTGGACAGCCCGTCCAGACCTCGCTAGATGGTCAACCGTAATGATGACAATAATGGTGAAAAAACCTGTCCTGCATAGACATCAGATGTTGTCAGAGATATGGTATGTTAGCCATGGGATGGCTATGGAAGAGATGGTCAGATGACCGAAAGACTTGGATTGGATTTGGATCGGATTCAGATTGGATCATGAGATTATTCGGAGTATGGATTATTTACTCGATATGCTTTACTTTACTGTATTTTACCTTAGTAGTTATCTTGCTGGATAAACCTGTTATGACTTGATGGTTAATCTTGCTAAATAGGTATGCTATGCCATGCCATGATAATTAATGATGCTCTAATAACTAATGCATGCTTGAATGCCATGGATGCATTGCTTGGTGTATATGTTAGTTTGGTTTGCTTGCGAGTACATTCAAAAGTACTCAGCGGGCTTCAACGTGGCCAGGTTCACATAAGGATCCGTCGTCGAGGAGCCGGAGTGTTCGTGGCTAGGAGAGTAACCCAGTCAGATCCCTGTGGATTGGAGCCGCACCAAGACCATGCTGCCTTAGATAGAGCTTTTCCGCTGTCACCCCTTTGTAACATATCATGTAAGACTTATATACCCATTAATAGAAATGCTAGTGTTCATGATACTTGTTGTAAAAGTGCATGCCAGAGTGATTTCCTGGGCTGGTATGCGTGGCGACCGTCTGGCTACAATGGTACTCAGGCGGGGCGCCACAAGCGAGCCGACCGTCGGCGAGCCTCACGTGCCCCCAGCCGGAGCTGGGCACCGCCGGTGCTCGCGGGAGCAGAAGCAAGGAGTTGCGCACGCCGACATCCATGAACACCCACTGCTTCCGGAATCCCCTCGCGTCCGGGCGGAGTGTGAAGTCGATGCCCGACCCAGCTGTCGCCGCCACGACCTGGAAGGCCACGCACCCCGAGCACTGGCGGTCATCAACCATCTGGAGCGAGAAGAAATGGCGGAACAAGGTGACAGACGGGGCAATGCCCACCATGGCTTTGCACAGGAAGGCGAAGACAGCAAGGAGGATGATGGACCAGGGGTCCAGATGCAGCGATTGGATCTGGTAATGCGAGAGTATGGCATTGAAGAAATTGGATAAGGGGGGGACCAAGCCGGCCGAGAGAGCGTGAAGATGGATGGGGATCTCGGTGGCCTCCATGTCAATCAAAGCTCGAGAAGCAGGCCAAACCATCGTCGCCTTCCACTCATTGAAATCGGTGGCAAGGGCCGGCCGGACCTTATCCAACCCCTCCTGATTGACCACCGTCGACTGATCGAGAGCAAGCTCCAGGCCCGACCGAGATTCGGCAGGTGCGCAGGCCTTGCTCTTCTTCTTTGACCTTGGGGCCATGGTGTCAAGGGAGGATTGGCGCGGCGCTGGATCTAGGAGAAGAGCTGCGAGTTCAAAGAAAGGAGGGGGAGTCAAGGGTGAGCACGGCGGGCAGCAATGGCGAAATTGCGCGTGCAACAGGCAGCCGTCAAGTCTGGCAGTTATCGAGGCCACGCGGGGAAGTGGAGGCGCCCATGTCCCATCAAGCTCCACGCATCAACCAGGCCCGCAGGTGGTGGGGGCCCACGGCACTCCGCACTTGCCCCTTGGCTTTGCCTCGAAGCCAAGTGCAAGCGCGCCTTGGGCCCGGGGCCTACTGTCGACGTTCTAGGAACCAGGGTACCCAGACTTGCCTGCCTGTGGCCCATCGTGTGGCTCCATCAACGGCCTGGTACGGCTCATCTTCAGCACCAACAACTCAAGACCCTTGTGAGGGGCCAAGCCTCGCGAGGCGGACGACACCAAGACCTCCACGAGGAGCGGCCTCCTCAGGCTGGCTCCCGAGGAGTGGAGATCTCTATGCAAGCCTCACCTCGTGAGGTCCGGATGACGTGAGCCATGACGACCAAGGCCAGGCGGGCGCCAGCGAGCGCAGTGTACCAGTTTCCTCTTTGGTGCTAAGGAGGCAAGCACAGGCGCGGAGTCCCGAGGAGTCAGCCAAAGGTTTCCATTCCCGTGCAACAAGACCAAGACCGCCAGGACGACAGGACGGAGGTAATCGCCGAGCCCACCACGGCGTCACGACCAGAGGCTTTTGCAGGCAAAGAGTACTTTTGTTAGGATAGCATGTACTAGTTGTCCCCCTTTGAATTTGGCCATTGTGGGATCCCTTCCCGCCTTCACTTGGGAAGAGGACCAAGGCCGCTATAAATAGGACTTAGCCACCACCGTAGAGGGGGACAAATCATTCAGATCATCCTCACTCCCACCAGCTCGCTCGAGCACAAGAAGACCTCTCCTCCTGAGGCTGTTCGCCACTGTACTAGTTCATCCTCATCCCCACAAGGCAAATCCACCATAAAGCAGGAGTAGGGTTTTACACCGCAAGCTGGCTCGAACCTGGGTAAACTGTTGTGTCCCTTTCCCTTACAGTTCGTCGAGCTAGGCTGTGAGATTAGCGAGTAGGCAGACTGGGCAGGATGAGTTCTTCACACACACCCCAGAGTTCGAACCTCTCAAGGGTTTCGGAATCCGAAATCCGACAAGAAGAGATAGCTCTTTGAGGAATCAAAGGGCGGATCAAGAAGACCAAGACAAGCCAAAACAGCAAGATACCACCAAGGGAAAAGCCTCCCTTGCCGGGCAGGCGAGCCTGGTCAGGTCGAGGCCACCCCAAGAGTAAGTCCCAAGACCTCCCCAGCAAGGGTTGCCGGGGCGCTGGCGGCCTGCTATCCCGCCAGGGCTCCACCGCTCCACCTCACAGTGACGCAAGTCGCTTATCAGTGCGGTGTCGAGCCCCCAAGTGAATAAGTGGCAATCATTCAGCACGTGGCAGCCATTTCTGAGGAAGATCACCCCTAAATGACACCCGTCCAGGGGTGTGTCACGTAGACAGGCGAGAAGGTGGTTGAATGGCACGGCAAGGCTTGCTGAGCTGTATCCATGACGTGACACAAAGCGGTGCATTTAATGCACCTTGTCCTGTCTGCAGAGTTAGGTATGATAGCACTGTGGCTATCTAATCACTGGATAATGACTGTTTTGCCACTGTGGTAACCCCTTTACCTATAAAAGGAGGGCCGAGGCAACCTTAGAAAGGATTCGGACCCTTGTACACTCATACGCGCATAGCTGCTCTCCCCGAGGCAACCTTGCCGGGCTTGAGCACCGCGTGTTCGTCACGGTCTTCCACTCAATCCTCCAAAGTAGGAGTAGGGTTTTACGCCTCGTGGCGGCCCGAACCTGGGTAAAAGCCACCCGCATCACCATTGTTGTGCTGTTCTACGACCTCCGCTCTTTGCACAATGTGCCCTTCCCCCTTGCCGAACCACAAAGGGGCTGATGGCCCTATAGGTGATCGTGTCGAACCACGACATCTTTGGCACGCCAGGTAGGGGGAGGCGCTTGCGCGAACCTGAGGTCGAGATCAGCGCATTAGATCTTCATTATCGTCGCCTCCATCGGTGACATCATCATCCATGACACCCCACACCGCAGCACGGGAAGGGAGCGATGTCGGTCCTTTCCGTCCTGCCCAATTTCAGTCACCCGTCTCCGCCGCGGCCGCAAGCGGCGGCGGAGGCGAGGGATGGCGACGATGCGGTGACCCTGAGCGGCTCGGGCAGCGTGGACACCATGCAGGCCCTGTTCAAGGAAAAGGACGAAGGGGTAAGGTGCATGGTTTCCCCCTCCACCACTTTCACTTGTCAACGATCGAGCCACACTGCGTTTTTAGCAACATCAACGTCGATAAGCCCGCGCGAAACTCGGTCCAGCATTTACCCTGCTAATGGAAAATCCTGAGTAGAACGCCGGTGCAAATCCGTTGATTGACGCCTCGACAAGCATGCTCCGGCAAGGTTGTCCGCGCTAGCGTGACCTTTGTGCCAACTGCCGTAAGATCGTTGAAAGTGTAAAGGGGAGGAGATCGAAACCGACCCTGCCCTTCGCCGAGTATTATCGACCGCAAAAGGTTTGTGGTCCCCTCCGGCCCTTGCCATGGATCCATAAATGGCTCGTGAAGTGTCATCCCCCCCAGGATGTACGGATGCGACGAACGACCGCAACCAAGAAGGGAGGGAGGCATGAATAGAAAGCTAAGTCGGCGTGCTCATTAGCTCTCTCTCCAGAGTTTACATTTGCTTATCTCTCGGACAACCAATGTTTTTCGTATGGTCAAGTTTTTCGTGTGATGGCACCTTGTCGGATTTGGCTGCGCCCTCGCTCTGTTCCGAGCCTGGTCACAGAACGGGTGGCTGCATCAAAGACTCCTAAGGGAAAAACCTGCCGGGGCATGTCTTCGCCAGCTGAATGCTAAGGACCCATTCCTCGCAGCAATCGCGGTAGTATGCTACCGGCGGGCAACCAAAGCACATAAGAAGAAACTAGCCATACGAACATCCATGGATAAAACGCGAGAGGGATAGCACGCATTCAAAATTAGTTAAAACACTAGTTCGGCACAAACAAAAGTGGCACTGGATCTAAACACAAGACACGAATAATGTTTTGTTACAGGGCAATACGGCAATGCAAATGGTTCAGGGCCGTGCTTGGTGGCCTTATGGAGCCCTGGAAGGGATGGAAGGTTGGGTGAGGCGTCGGAGGTGAATGTGGGCACGGGAGCAGTTGCTTGGCTTGAGGAGGAAGATGGTGGAGAAACGGGTGCGAATGAGCCATGCCCCTTCGCGTTTTTCCTTTTTATGAGGAACGAACGTGGGGGAAGGGGAGACTTTTCGCTGCTTTCCCTTGGAAAGTTACCATTTTACATTAACTACTACAGTCCCAGGACCCCACGACCTGCGGTAATTACGTGGAGTGGACGTTGGTTTGACTAGTTATCACAACCACTGCACGCGCAGCACTCCTTTGACGCGTGTCCGTGCACTATTTAGGGCCTAACCCAACGTGCCTGGCGACACATATGGATCAGGCCCGGGGGCTTCTGTCGGGGTACATAAACAGGGGTGTATGTTTTCCCCCTGACTTGTGCATGGACAAGCACGTCTCCGGCGTGATAACATCGAAGCAAGCTTCACCAAGGCCAAGCAGAAGAGATAGCTCTTTGAGGAATCAAAGGGCGGATCAAGAAGACCAAGACAAGCCAAAACAGCAAGATACCACCAAGGGAAAAGCCTCCCTTGCTGGGAAGGCGAGCTTGGTCAGGTCGAGGCCACCCCAAGAGCAAGTCCCAAGACCTCCCCGGCAAGGGTTGTCGGGGCGCTAGTGGCCTGCTATCCCGCCAGGGCTCCACCGCTCCACCTCACAGTGACGCAAGTCGCTTATCGGTGCGGTGTCGAGCCCCCAAGTGAATAAGTGGCAGTCATTCAACACGTGGCAGCCATTTCTAAGGAAGATCACCCCGAAATGACACCCGTCCAAGGGCATGTCACGCAGATAGGCGAGAAGGTGGTTGAATGGCATGACAAGGCTTGCCGAGCTGCATCCATGACGTGACACTAAGCGGTGCATTTAATGCACCTTATCTTGTCTGCAGAGTTAGGTATGATAGCACTGTGGCTATCTAATCACTAGATAATGACTATTTTGCCACTGTGGTAACCCCTTTACCTATAAAAGGAGGGCTGAGGCAACCTTAGAAAGGATTCGGACCCTTGTACACTCATACGCGCGTAGCTGCTCTCCCCAAGGCAACCTTGCCGGGCTTGAGCACTGCACGTTCGTCACGGTCTTCCACTCAATCCACCAAAGCAGGAGTAGGGTTTTACGCCTCGCAGCAGCTCGAACCTGGGTAAAAACCACCCGCGTCACCATTGTCGTGCTGTTCTACGACCTCCGCTCTTTGTGCAACGTGCCCTTCCCCCTTGCCGAACCACAAAGGGGCCGATGGCCCCATAGGTGATCATGTCGAACCACGACACTCCCAAGACCAGCAAAGCTGTCAACTGGGCTAGATCGAGCATGACTGCACTTATGCTGAATAATTTGGTGAACTCCAGGTTGCTTCCAGCCCAGGCTGAAATAGAATGGCGTGTACCTGATGAAGAGATCCATCCACAGCCGGGTTAGAATGAGATTGTCATATTCGGTGACCACTTGGACATGGGCTTCCGTCCTCTGGGTTCAAAGTTCTTCCGTGACATACTTTATCATTTTGGCATCAGGCCTCAAGATCTTGGCCCCAACTCAATTCTGAATTTTAGCCAATTTCAAGTGTTCTGTGAAGTATATCTCCAAATTGAGCCAACGGTCAGCTTCTTCCAAGAAATTTTCTATCTCAATCATCATACATAGTGCAAAGGAGGACCAAGTATAGAACTTGGAGGAGTGACCATCCAAAGAAGGAAATACTCGGCCTTTCCTGAGGTAACACTAGCAAGCCATCCTAAAGGATGGCACATGACCTCGTTCTACTGCAAAGATACTTCACCAGAACAGCAACGCCCGCTGCCGGGTTATAGATTGGACCGGCTTAATGCTTCAACAATCTTTCTGGGTTTCACCTCCAAAGCAGAGAGGGAACGTTGGAACCTTTGTACTCAAGGATAAATGCTTTAACAGCTCACGGCCTCACTGCAGTCGATTTGACCCCGTGTTGGATGAGCTGGCGGATCCAACCCCTCAGCCTAAGGGGCCTCTTATGTATGAATATATTGGTGAGCCAGTAGATGCTTTGTGCTTTAGCCAGGTTGATTTAACAGTTGCTGATCTCATAAAGGCCACCAAGAAGTTGTTGTGCGAGACTCGGGAAAAAATTGGCCTTGTAGGTTTGGCCCCTTTCTTTGCAGGCAACTAGGTGCCTCCAGTGAGCCACCCCTTTGACTTTTCATTTATACCTTTTATATAAATTTGCTTTTTTGCTTTATCTGATATGCTGGCTTGTCGCTCACTTAGGAGGGCTCTGAATGGTGGCAAACTAGACCTCGAGTTCCCACTTTTCCCCAGGACAACAACAGAGAAGAGCCGGAAAATGAAGAGGAAACTGAGGTAGAACTCCACTCACTTGGTCGTCTCTTTAATGAACTTGCTGACGCCCCTCTCCTCAGGAACAAGTTGAATCCAGTCGAGCCAGCGAGGATGAGGTCAATCCATCTCCAAACTTGGAAATGATTGTCCAGAGAAGAGAGAGACGGGCAGTCGGAAAAGTACCATTTTCACATCCAGATGCTCCTTTAGACCCACAATTTCTTTTGAAGAGACCACAACATGTTGGAACTTCAAAGCGGAAGACCCGGAGCAGCTCCAAAGACCTGTCAGGCGGCTTGCCAAATGAGCCAGCTCCTCGAAGAGGGCAAACGCAGGAACAACTTAGCCCCACGCCTTCTTGTCCATGAGCCGGCAATCTCAAAGAGCCGCTCCATCCTTCTAACCCGGATTACCAGATGACCTCACCATCATCTGATGAATCCAGCGCCACTCAAGCACCGATTTTTAACATCAACCATGGGTAAGTGCTTCAAATTTTTTTGTTTATGTTACATCACTTTTCCTTTATCATTAACTCATTTTTGTGTTAACCAGGGCCAAAGCTTTCGTCAAGAATAAGTCTGGCGTGTCTTCTGCCGCCATGAAGGAAAATGAGGAAATCGCTTCTCGTGATTCTTCAAAAGATAACCCGGAGATCCAAGATGATCCAGCCGGACAAGACGAGTCGGCTCATCAAGATGACCCGGCGAGTCCTACCCGTGCCTCCACTCCGCCTATTATGGAGGAAGAAGCTTGAACTCTAGAGTCGGCCGTGGGGACAACCCATATTGACGTGATAATCACTGGTGAGAAGCAAAGTGTTCCTCCAGAAACCTCAACTACTTTAGCTAAGATTATAGCTAAAGACGAGTCACCAAGTAAGGAGAAGGGAAAAGCCAGTCTTCATTTTCAATCTTTTGAAGATCTGGACATGAGCTCCCTGCATCAAGGATACTTGACCCGACTATCAGAAAGTCGGGATATGGAAATCGCCATGGTCAACACCCTGAAGAGGAAATATGAGGTATATTTTGTTGCTTACTCTATTGTATATATATGTAGCCTCCAAGTCTTAAGTAGAGAAAGTAGTGACATGCTTGAGACTTGCTTCAATAAAACTTTGAATAAAAATCCGGGTTAAGATCCTTGACCCGTCCTCTGCAGTATTCAACCGTAGCCCCCAAGGACCGGGTCATTATGCAATAATGACCTGGGGCTTATGTAGATTTGAACTTATGAAATTGAGCAATATGTAGCCCCCAAGGGCCGGCTCATCATTATATGATGGGCTGGGTCTTCAATTATATTTTGATGTAAAATGAAAATGCATTAGCCCCCAAGTGCCATGTTGAGTGCTTGTAGCGATATGGAACTTGACATAGTATAGGCCAAAGTTAACTGATGTAGCCCCCAAGTGCTGAGTCGATCACTTGCGGCGGATCGGGACTTTATGAAACTTGCATAGGTGTAAAATATAGCCCCCAAGTGCCGGGTTAGTCATATTGTACCAACCTGAGACTTCTCCTTCAAAGAATTGAAAACTTGAACAGTGTAGCCCCCAAGGGCCGGGTCGATCACTTGTAGCAGCTCGGGACTTCTCCATAGGATGTTAAACTTTAACAGTGTAGCCCCCAAGGGCCGAGTCGGTTGCTTGCGGTAGCCCGAGGCTTAATACTGACACCTTGTAGAATAAAAATATCCGTTGTAGCCCCCAACTGCCTGGTCGTCTGTCTGCGGCGACTTGGAACTGCCAATAATGTATTTGACTGTTAATTCTGATGCAGGATATGTTGAACCAAGCCGAGTCTTAGATCGCCGGTGATGACCCAGAAGTATAGGGGATCAATCATGGTCCTTTCGATAAGTAAGAGTGTCGAACCCAACGAGGAGTAGAAGGAAATGATAAGTGATTTTCAGCAAGGCATTCTCTGCAAGTGTTGTAAGTAATAGTGATAGATAGTTTGTAGCAAAATATTTCGTAACGAGTAACAAGTAACAATAGTAGCAAAAGTGCAAAAAGGTGGCCCAATCCTTTTCATAGCATAGGACAAGCCGGAACATTCTCTTATAACAAGCAAAGTATTCTTGAGGACACATGGGAATTATCGTCTAGTCACTTTCATCATGTTTATTTGATTCGCGTTCGCTACTTTGATAAATTGATATGTGGATGGACCGGTGCTTGGGTGCTATTCTTACTTGAATAAGCATCCCACTTATGATTACCCCCTCTCGCAATCATCCGCAAGTACGAAAGAAGAATTAAGATAAATCTAACCATAGCATGAAACATATGGATCCAAATCACCCCCTTACGGAATAACGCATAAACAAGGGTTTAAGCTTCTGTCACTCTAGCAACCCATCATCTACTTATTACTACACAATACCTTCCCTTAGGCCCAAGTATGGTGAAGCGCCATGTAGTCGATATTCACATGACGCCACTAAAGGAAGAAACAACATACATATCATCAAAATATTGAACAAACACCAAATTCACATGATTACTTATAACCGGACTTCTCCCATGTCCTCAAGAACAAAAGTAACTACTCACAAATCATATTCATGTTCAAGATTAGAGGGGTATTGAATGTCATTAAGGATCTGAACATATAATATTCCACCAAATAAACCAACTAGCATCAACTACAAGATGTAATCAACACTACTAGTAACCCACAGGTACCAATATGAGGTTTTTGGACAAAGATTGAATACAAGAGATGAACTAGGGTTTGAGATGAGATGGTGTTGGTGAAGATGTTGATGAAGATTGGTCCTTCCACGATGAGAGGAGTGTTGGTGATGTCGATGGCTTAGATTTTCCCCTCCCGGAGGGAAGTTTCCCCAGCGGAATCGCTCTGTCAGAGAGCAAAAGTGCTCGTGCCCAGGTCTCGCCTCGAGATGGTGGCACTTCATCCCGAAAGTCTTCTTATTTTTTCTAGGGAAAATGGCTTCATATAGCAGAAGATGGGCACCGGAGGCTTGCCAGGGGGCCCAGAAGCTCGGGGGGTGCGCCCCTAGGCTTCTGGCTTCCTAGTGGGTCCCCTCCTGGTGTTTCTTTCGCCAATATTTTTTATATATTCCAAAACAATTCTCCGTAAATTTTTAGGTCATTTGGAGTTGTGTAGAATAGCTATCTCTGTTGTAGCCCTTTCCGGTCCAGAATTCCAGCTGCCGACAATCTCCCTCATCATGTGAAACTTGCAAAATAAGAGAGAAAAGGCATAACAATTGCATCATAAAATGAAATAACAATCCAAATCACAATAAATAATAGTAGGAAAACATGATGCAAAATGGACATATCAACTCCCCCAAGCTTAGACCCTGCTTGTCCTCAAGCGAAAGCCAAAATCGATAATCATGACCACATGTTTAGAGAGGGAGAGGTGTCTATAAAAACAAAATACGAAAATGAAAGCATCATGGTCATTATCATAGCAACAATATATCATCATAAAACTTCTCATTCTAAAGTAATAATTCAATCACAAACTAAAGTATGAAACTTGAAAACTAACAAACTATGATCTCAGTCATTGAAGAAATCACAATCCATCATATTTTCAGAAAGAGTCTATGTAAGAGCTTTGTTTAGCAAGTTCACATACTCAACTATATATCATTTAGTCTTTTATGATTCCTGACACTCACAACATATTTATAGAACAAAATTTTCGGTCAAACACTTAGGAAGATGGAGGTTTATAGTTTTCACCACCCAGCTTATTTATCTCGAGGATAATGTCAACAATAATAACTCATGATTACCTACATCCAACCGGATATATATATCTGGATCTTTCCCCACCACATGATGCTTGCAAAATAGAGTACATAGAGCAGAATAGGGATGAACATTGACTCTTGCATAAAAATAAATACATAAAAGTAAAAGATAGGCCCTTCGTAGAGGGAAGCAGAGGTTGTCATGCACTTTTTGTTTTTGTATGTGCAAGCTCTTAATGCAAAGGAACATCTGAAAGTGCAACTAATCCCCGGGTGGTTTTGGTAATTCATAACAACATATAGCTCATTGAACTAATATCCATTCAAGTTTAATATTTCAGAATCGATGATTGGCATGGCATGGACTAGAGATGTGGACCCCTCAAAATGCTAAGGACACATGTTGTCAAAAGCTCAAGACTCTTCATTTATATTTTAGTGATCCAAGATCACATTGAGTCCATAGGAAAGCCAATACTATTAAAAGGGGATGAGGTGTTGCTTAATGGTCTACTTGCTCAAAGTGCTTAGTGATATTGCTCCAAAACCCTTAGCCACTTTCTCATTCCAAATATGTCCAAAACTCAAAGTCAAACTCGGCCCCACCGAAATGATCCATCCGGCGCCACCGAGTTCAGTTGACATAGCCACTGCCAGAAACCCTAGCAATTCGGTTACACCGATACGGATCTCGGTCTCACCGAGATGGCCCTACAAACTCTCTGTTGGCTGTTGCAACTATTTCGGTCTCACCGAAATGTGTAATCGGTCCCATCGAGTTTGCTTGACCAACTCTCTGTTTGCTCTTTGCTGAAATCGGTCTCACCGAGATAAGGTTTTTCCCTAGCCCTAGCACATCGGTCCCATCGAGTTGTTCCAGTCGGTCCCACCAAGATTCCTAACGTTCACATTTTGAACTAAATCGGTCTCACCGAGTTCTTCTATTCGGTCTGACTGAGTTGGGTCAAATGTGTGTAACGGTTGGATTTTGTGTGGAGGCTATATATACCCCTCCACCCCTTCTCCATATGTGAGAGAGCCATCAGAACATGCCTACATTCCACTACTCATTTTCTGAGAGAGAACCACCTACTCATGTGTTGAGACCAAGATATTCCAATCCTACCACAAGAATCTTGATCTCTAGCCTTCCCCAAGTTGCTTTCCACTCAAATCATCTTTCCACCATAGCCAAATCTATGAGAGAGAGTTGAGTGTTGGGGAGACTATCATTTGAAGCACAAGAGCAAGGAGTTCATTATCAACGCACCATCTATTACCTTTTGGAGAGTGGTGTCTCCTAGATTGGTTAGGTGTCGCTTGGGAGCCTCCGACAAGATTGTGGAGTTGAACCAAGAAGTTTGTAAGGGAAAGGAGATCGCCTACTTTGTGAAGATCTACCCTAGTGAGGCAAGTCCTTCGTGGGCGATGGCCATGGTGGGATAGACAAGGTTGCTTCTTCGTGGACCCTTCGTGGGTGGAGCCCTCCGTGGACTCGCACAACCGTTACCCTTCGTGGGTTGAAGTCTCCATCAACGTGGATGTACGATAGCACCACCTATCGGAACCACGCCAAAAATCTCCTTGTCTACATTGCGATTGCCTTCTCCAAACCCTTCCCTTTACCTTCATATGCATTGTTTTACTTTTCGCTGCTACACTCTTAGAATTGCATGTGTAGGTTGATTGCTTGACTTGTACTAATTGCTAAAATCTGCCAACAATTAAAATTGGGAAAAGGTTGGATTTTTATTTGGTCAAGTAGTCTAATCACCCCCCCTCTAGACCTACTTTCGATCCTACAAGTGGTATCAGAGCTTTGGTCTCCATTTGCCTTGATTTCCATAGCTTTGGTGATCATAGCCTTGGTTTCACAACCTAGGAGAGTATGGCGTCTAGCGAGGGAAATTACCACCGTAGAGGTCCTTACTTTGATGGTACTAATTTTGCTAGTTGGAAGCATAAGATGAAAATGCATATTCTTGGTCATAACCCTGCCATTTGGGCTATTGTGCGAATTGGCTTGCAAGGTGATTTCTTCGAGGATGGAAAAGAACCGGATCGTGAAGCATCCGCGGAAGAAATGAAGATGTTGCAATACAATGCTCAAGCTTGCGATATTCTCTTCAACGGATTATGCCCTGAAGAATTCAACAAAATCAGCCGCCTTGAGAATGCAAAGGAAATTTGGGATACTTTGGTTGATATGCATGAAGGTACCGAGTCTGTCAAGGAATCCAAATTGGATGTGCTTCAAAGTCAACTTGACAAGTTCAAGATGAAGGATGGTGAAGGAGTCGCTGAGATGTACTCTAGGCTTGCTCTCATCACAAATGAGATTGCCGGCTTAGGAAGCAAAGAGATGACCGACAAATTCATCATCAAGAAGATCCTAAGAGACTTGGATGGAAAATATGACATCGTGTGCACATTGATCCAAATGATGCCCAATTACAAAGATCTCAATCCAACGGAAGTCATTGGTAGAATTGTTGCTCATGAGATGTCACTTAAGGATAAGGAAGAGCTCCACAACAAGTTTAGTGGTGCTTATAAAGCTTCATGTGATGCTCCTACAACATCAAGTGAGAAACAAGTCTTCAATGAAGGATTGAGCTTAATGGTGAAGAACTTCAACAAATTCTACAAGAATAGAAGCAAAGAGAGAAGTTCCAAGTCAAGGTCCTACAATGACAAAAGATCTTCTAGTCATGATCGTAATTGCTACAATTGTGGAAGACCCGGACACTACTCCAATGAGTGTACGGCTCCCTACAAGAAAAGAGAAGATTCACCTAAGAGGAGAAGTAAGCGAGATGAATCACCACCAAGAGAGAGAAGGAGTAGAGATGATCGTTATGAACAAAGACCCTCTCATAGAAGCAAGGATTCGAAAAGGAAGGAGAAGTCATCAAAGAGCTACACAAGACGAAGACATCAAGCTCATGTTGGTGAATGGGTATCCGGTTCCGACTCCGACAACTACTCCAAGAGAAGTTATCACTCCGACTTTGAATATACTCAAGATGAAGGTGTTGCCGGTCTTGCACTTGTGTCATCCAACTCCTACGACATATTTGACTCACCAAATGAAGGAATTGGAAGATGCTTCATGGCTAAAGGCCCTAAGGTATCACACCCCGAGTATGTTGATTTCAATAGTGATGAAGATGATTTGCTAGGTGATGATGATTTACTTGTTGACGACACTAGTGATGAAAACTATGATGAAATTGCTATTAATCGTGCTAATCAAAATGAAACGAATGATAATGATAAGAAGGAGATTGAGCATCTAACTAAAGAGCTAAACACTCTTAAGTTAGCACATGAACAAGTCTAGAGGATCATAGAGAGCTCCTAAAGACTCATGAGAAGCTACGCTTCGAGAAGTTAAATTTAGAGCAAGAGCATGGGTTCTTAAAAGCTATCAATGATGATCTTCGAAAGAAGAGTTCTTCTTACATTGCCAAGCATTTACTCTTGTCTACTTATATGCCACAAGTAAAATCTAGCAACAAGAGCAAGAAAGATTCTTCTTCTAGTAGTAACAATAATCATGTTAAATCCAATATTGTTGCTTCTAGTAGTTCTCTTGATTCCACTAATGATTATCTTAGCCAAGTTACACTTGAGCAAGAAAATAGCTTATTGAAGGGAATTATAGAGAAAGGTGTTTACAAGAGCCTTGCCGGAAGTAAACAATTTGAGGAAATTTTACGCAAGCAAGGAAGGCACCGGAATAATCAAGGTGTTGGTTTTGAACGAAAGTTCAATGCCAATGGAGTTGAGTGGGATGAAGATCAATACCCCAAGACTAAGTTTGTTCCTCAATAAGAGAAGTATGACCCCACTTCATTCAAGGGAACACAAGCTCAAGATGATCTTCCACCACAAGATCACAAGCTAAAAGGCAAGGACAAGCTTCAAGAAGAGATTGATTCATTTGAAGAAGCTCCTAAGGCCATGGTCAAGTGGGTTCCCAAGACTACATCAAGTTCTACTACATCAAGTTCTACTTCATCAAGTACGACTACAACTCCAAGGATTCCCATCAAGTTGATGTGGATCCCAAAGAAGAAGAACTAGAGAGTTCTTGAGGGTGACTCCGCCAACATACTTCACTCATATTCATTTTGGTAAGGACAAGTGCAACCAACTTCCATATCTTGCACTAGTTCAAGGAGTCACAAACCCTCTTGTTGGTAAGACAAGGGACAAGGTAACCTAATGCTTTCATGGACATCATCATATCTGTGTTTCACTCTATGTCTATGGATATCCTTGTGTGTTCCTTGTGGGACTAACCCATGTAGGTATTGAAAGTGCAACTCACTCCAATGGATTGCTCCGAATGATCTACATCAACATTGAGCATCCACATCTACAACACCTACATGAAGTCATCATCGACAAAACCCAAGGTTAGTTCATCCCTCTAAGGGGGGATATCACATCTAGGGGGAGCTTTGCTCTAAGAATTGAGCTAAAGCAACTCTAATGATGTGAACACAACAATGCTTTATGTAAAAGTGGTAACCCCACTTGTGCTTAAATGATGAGTATGACATATGATCAAATGTTCTCATTTGACTCCTAAGTCAATATACTCATATATAGATGACCTAGTCATCGCCAATTGCTTGATAGATGCTAGAGTGTTTGTGCATGCTTTGCCACATGTTTTATTTGCCATCTTATTGTGTGAGCTTGTTGGCTGCATAATTTTCTCCATTCGAGGACATCCATTCGTTGCTTTGATTGTTTGGTTTTTCTTTTTGCCAAATGGATGGACAAGAATGCCTAAGAACTCCCTCTAGCTATCTATGCTTTTTCTCGTCTCAAACTCTATTCATGCTACATCACAAAGTTTGAACAAGTCACCTTCGGACCCTCCGGGTGAGGAGCACTCAGAGCCACCGATCCGTCAAGGGCTTAACTTCCAAAACCTCTTAATGCCTTTCGGTCAGACCAACTCACTCCTACTCGGTCTCATCAAAGTCATTAAGTTGATCTAGGTTTTTATCTCGGTGCAACCGATTAGAACCATTCGGTCACACCGAGTTGTAGCAACTGCTAGCAGTTTTGCATCTCGGTGCCACCGAGTAGTTCCACTCGGTCACACCGACAGCGCCTGGGTATTTATACTCTGCGTACCCATATGGTTGAAAATCACTTCAACCGCATGAGCCCGCGCCCCAGCACTGCCGCCCCTGGTCTCCGGATCGTCGCTGTCGTCACCAGTGACCTTCTGCCACTGGTCTTCGCCGCCGTCAATGGAATCCTCACCGCCGTTGCCGCCGTAGCAAGTCCGTGACCAAGTTAGGGTACAGATTTGACCCTTTATGCTTTCCATTGCTCCGGTTCTTGCACAAAGTATAATGCCTATGTTCTTCCCACGTATGAGATTGATCTATCCACCAAACGAACTCCTTAGAATAGATTTGATGCAAAAACTTAGGGTTAGGTTTCCGCCGAACCCATCTCGGACAAACCGATCTGAGTATCTCGGTCACACCGATTGGCCCTGGCCATTGCACAAGTACAACTCGGTCTGTCCGATGTGTACTGATCGGTGTGACCAAAATCACTTTCTCTGTGAAACCCTAGCATCTCGGAGTCACCGAACTGCATTTCGGTCTGACCGAAACTGTGTGTTTAGACTCTGTTAGTGCTTCGGTGTCACCGAGTTTGTCAAATTGGTAGCTCCGAAATGCTTTTTGCAGAAAACTAAAGTTAAGTTTTTGTATCAATATTTTGCAAAATAAGTTGTACTTTGTGATGCTCATCTACTCTATCTACACCCAACTATTCACAGGGTCAGTTTCAGCAACGTCAGAGGGCAGTGATAGTCAGAACAAGTATGAAGAGTAGCTCAACCTCAGTGAGGGTACTAGTCCCTCTAGCAGCTATGATGAGGGGAGTAGGAACACTCCCAGCAATTTGCCTAAGGCAGCAACCAGGCAGAGGAAGAAAAGAACATCTGAATCTGAGGATGAAGATTTTGTTATTGAGGAGGAAGTGACCTCCAAGAAGAAAGTACTCAAGAAGGAGTATGCTGCTGCTGCTGCAACCAAGCCTGGAATGCAGAAGAAGGCTCCTGCCAAGAGAGCTCCAATGTCTAAAGCTAGGCAATCCTCTGTTGCTCAAGAGCAGGCACAACCAGCAAGTGTTGCTGGAAAAGAGAAGAAAGAAAGGAAAAGAGGAAGATGGTGCAAACTTGTAGATCCAATGGCTGAGTTTGAAAAACATTCTTCTGATGAAGAAGAAGAGGAGGAGGAAGAGCCTGTTGCACCTCCTGCAAAGACTCAGAAGCTTATGGGGGATTCCATAAGGACTGGGGCTGCTCCATCTAAGCCCAAGTCTGCCCCCAAGCCTTCAGCTCAAGCTCCCAAACCATCTGCACCTAAGAGATCAACAAGGAACATTTCTGCTGCTGAAAAGAACAAGGCCCCAGTGCCTGAAGCTCAAGAAGAAGAAGAGTCACAGGTGCTCAGAAAGCTCAAGCCCAATATTCCAGATCATAGTGATGATCATCCTGTGGCAGAGAATATGAAGTTAAGAAAGGATGCAGGTTTGAGACTTTGGAGAAAGACTGGTCCCTATGCCACCAGGAGGAGAACTGCTATGGACTATCGCTTTCACACCAAGGAACAACAGGATTTCTATGAGACTGTCCTATTGGACAAGAAGCCCATAGTGTGTGACATGAAATGGGTTGACTGGAAATACATTGATGACAATGAATACTATTTCCCAAGTGTGCATGAGAGCTTCAGAATGAATGGAGTTGACAAGTTTGTTGGTCAGAAGTTGACTAAGTGGAACGATGAGATGATCATGCAATTCTATTCCACTGCTCATTTCTACCCTGATGGAAAGATAGTCTGGATGATTGAAGGAACAAGATATCAATCTACTATCTCAGAATGGGCCAAGCTGATCAATGCCCCAGAGGAAGCAGAGGATGATCTAGATGTATATGGCAAGCCTAGGAAGGATCACAACAACATGGCTAACATGTACAAGCCAATTCCTGATAAAGCTTTGGAGACTCACAAGTTTGGATCAGTATACTATCTGCTTGCTGGTTTGACCACCATCAACACTATATTGAGGCACACTCTTTTGCCCAAGTCAGGAGATCATAGAATGATACATGGTCACTCCATCAACCTGCTTCACTTGTTTAATGTTCCTCAGAAGTTCAAGGTGATGAGCCTAATTGTGGAAACTGTGAAGAGAACAGCTACAGATCAGAAGAGATCTTGTGGATATGCCCCTCACATTCAAATGTTGATCAATTCCAAGATGGGAACTAGGACATATCTACTTGATAGAGAGCATCTTCCCCTGAGGCCAGACCTTGAGGATAACGAGGTTGTCATGGATGCTTCCCATCCTACTTATGCTGAAGCCCAAGAGAAGAGAGAGAAAGCAAAGGCTGCAAAAGCAGCAAAGGCAGCAAGTGCACCAGATGCCTCCACGGTGCTACTCAAGACCAAGCAAGATCAACTCAGTTATCTGCTTGAGGCTACAGTGAGAATTGAAAAGGGCTTGGCCACCCTGACTCAAAACCAGGAAAGTCTTGAGAGGATCATTGAGACTAAATTTCATGACCTAGATGTGAAGGTCACTGAGATACAGACCATTGTGGAGAAGCTCCAAGAGGATGCTGAGGACAGGGAGGATAGACCAACAACAGATACTTTCCAGAGAGTGCCAAGGGCACAAAGGCCATCAGCAGTGCTCGTTGTCAAAGACTCCAGGACTACTACTTCAGCACCTACAGCAACTGCCATGGTTGTACCTCCAGTGTCAACCCCTCTAGCTCCACAGACTTCTGCCGAAGCTTTTGCAGATGCCCTCCTCTCCATGCCATCTACGCACACCAAAGCGAAAAGCCAGAAGACCCCTTCAGGAGCCCTCGGAGATGGTGCCTAGAGTGTCGTATAGCACTATACATTTTCAAACTTTTTGGTAACTTGTTGCCAAAGGGGGAGAAAGTGTATAGATCTTAGGCTTCGAGAGAGAGAGTGTCTTGTTTTTCATTTGCTTCTCTTGGTACTTTGATCATTTGGTTGTTTGATTCCTATGCTACAATTTGTCTCATGCTCGTGAGATACTTATGTGATCATGCGTTTGATCATACCATGCTTAATGTGTGGTTGCTTGCTTATATCCATGAATTTGTGTATGATCAATCACTTTTATCCTTGGTGATGAGTGCATGTTATTTAGCTCTTATCATTTTGAGCGCTCCACCAAGATGTATGTGACATGGAAGAGTGACCCATGATCCTAATCGATTGTGCATTTGCATTCAAAAGAAAATTTTAAATAATGCACAAATTTAGGGGGAGCTCTTGCTTGTCACATACTTCTCAAAGCGACGATGTACTTCATTCATATTATCATTTGTCGAAGCTTTGATCTATATGTTGTCATCAATTACCAAAAAGGGGGAGATTGAAAGTGCAACAAATCCCCGGGTGGTTTTGGTAATTCATAACAGCATATAGCTCATTGAACTAATATCCATTCAAGTTTAATATTTCAGAAAGTTTGATGATTGGCATGGCATGGACTAGAGATGTGGACCCCTCAAAATGCTAAGGACACATGTTGGCAAAAGCTCAAGACTCTTCATTTATATTTTAGTGATCCAAGATCACATTGAGTCCATAGGAAAGCCAATACTATTAAAAGGGAATGAGGTGTTGCTTAATGGTCTACTTGCTCAAAGTGCTTAGTTATATTGCTCCAGAACCCTCAGCCACTTTCTCATTCCAAATATGTCCAAAACTCAAAGTCAAACTCCGCCCCACCAAAATGATCCATCCGGCACCACCGAGTTCAGTTGACATAGCCAGTGCCAGAAACCCTAGCAATTCGGTTACACCGATACTGATCTCGGTCTCACCGAGATGGCCCTGCAAACTCCCTATTGGCTGTTGCAATTATTTTGGTCTCACCGAAATGTGTAATCGGTCCCACCGAGTTTGCTTGACCAACTCTCTATTTGCTCTTTGATGAAATCGGTCTCACCGAGTTCAAGCAATCGGTCTCACCGAGATAAGGTTTTGCCCTAGCCCTAGCACATCGGTCCCACCGAGTTGTTCAAGTCGGTCCCACCAAGATTCCTAACGTCCACATTTTGAACTAAATCGGTCTTACCGAGTTCTTCTATTTGGTCTGATCGAGTTGGGTCAAATGTGTGTAACGGTTGGATTTTGTGTGGAGGTTATATATACCCCTCCACCCCCTTCTCCATATGTGAGAGAGCCATCAGAACGTGCCTACACTTCCACTACTCATTTTCTGAGAGAGAACCACCTACTCATGTGTTGAGACCAAGATATTCCAATCCTACTACAAGAATCTTGATCTCTAGCCTTCCCCAAGTTGCTTTCCACTCAAATCATCTTTCCACCATAGCCAAATCTGTGAGAGAGAGTTGAGTGTTGGGGAGACTATCATTAGAAGCACAAGAGCAAGGAGTTCATCATCAACACACCATCTATTACCTTTTGGAGAGTGGTGTCTCCTAGATTGGTTAGGTGTCACTTGGGAGCCTCCGACAAGATTGTGGAGTTGAACCAAGAAGTTTGTAAGGGCAAGGAGATCGACTACTTCGTGAAGATCTACCCGAGCAATGGCCATGGTGAGATAGACAAGGTTGCTTCTTTGTGGACCCCTCCATGGACTCGCGCAACCGTTACACTTCATGGGTTGAAGTCTCCATCAACGTGGATGTACGATAGCACCACCTATCGGAACCACACCAAAAATCTTCGTGTCTACATTGCGTTTGCCTTCTCCAAACCCTTCCCTTTACCTTCATATGCAATGTTTTACTTTCCGCTGCTACACTCTTAGAATTGCATGTGTAGGTTGATTGCTTGACTTGTACTAATTGCTAAAATCTGCCAACAATTAAAATTAGGAAAAGGTTAGATTTTTATTTGGTCAAGTAGTCTAATAACCCCCCTCTAGACCTACTTTCGATCCTACAACGTCACTTTATATTGCCCCTTATGATAGCAACCTTTATTATGTAGTTCGTCGCTTTTATTTCTTTGCCATCACAAGATCATACAAAGCTTATTTTCCCTTATAATAAAAGATCATACATATTTAGGAGCAATTTTTATTGCTTTATGTACCGATGACAACTTACTTGAAGGATCTTATTCAATCCATAGGTAGATATGGTGGACACTCATGGCAAGAGACTGGGTTTAAGGGTTTTTGAATGCACAAGAGATTCCGGTTCATACTATCAACCCATATCCTACTCTAATTCTATATCCATCTTGTCTGCCAAGTTTAGGAAAAACTCTCTCGTCTTGGGACTTCCTCGTGAGCCAGCCCATTGGGCTCCTTCATAAGCTGGCCCATATCTGGGTCTTACTTTCGGCTCTTAGCCCTCCTTGTCTTCACTTTATAATGACCCAAAAGTTAAGTGACCCATGGAGTCTCCATCCACCTGGCCGGGTCAAATTCCTGCTGGGTCTCACCATGGGGAACATCCCCAACACAAAGGGCAGACGTCCCAGCCACACCACCACAAGCCGACCACATAACCACCAGCACCTCACGCCGCACTGAGAACCCAGGTGCCCGACATAGGTTCAGACGCGTCTAGATCAGAACCATCCACCTGTTCGTAGCAGTCGCTGCGCATCCACCAAGGGCCAGGCAGAGCGCCCACCAGCGGCTCCATCGCAAGGTCGGCCTGACGCGAAACCGCCATGCAAACGGCCCCCTGCCCGCCACAGGCCCTAATGGATCTAGATCTGGCATGTCGCCCACATCTGCCACCAAAACACACTGGAGCAAGGCGAGGGTTGATAACCCACAAGTATAGGGGATCGCAACAGTTTTCGAGGGTAGAGTATTCAACCCAAATTTATAGATTTGACACAAGGGGAGCCAAAGAATATTTGTAAGTATTAGCAGTTGAGTTGTTAATTCAACCACACCTGGAGATTAAATATCTGCAGCAAAGTGATCAGTAGCACAGTAATATGATAGTTTTGATAGCAGTGATAGTAGTAGCAGTAACGGTAACATGGATAGCAATGATTTTGTAGCAAGTGTAACAATAGCACAACAGGAGTAACTTAGCAAGAACAATATGTGGAAAATTCGTAGGCATTGGATCGGTGAATTCGTTGGATGATATTCATCATATAATAGTCATAACCTAGGGTGATACAAAACTAGCTCCAGTTCGTAAATATAATGTAGGCATGTATTCCGTAAATAGTCATACGTGCTTATGGAAAGAACTTGCATGACATCTTTTGTCCTACCCTCCCGTGGTAGCGGGGTCCATAAGGAAACTAAGGGATATTAAGGCCTCCTTTTAATAGAGAACCGGAACAAAGCATTAACACATAGTGAATACATGAACTCCTCAAACTACGGTCATCACCAGAAAGTATCCCGATTATTGTCACCCCGGGGTTTACGGATCATAACACATAATAGGTGAATATGACTTGCAAGATTGGATCTAGAACATAGATATAATGGTGAAAACATAAACGGTTCAGATCTGAAATCATGGCACTCGGGCCCTAGTGACAAGCATTAAGCATGGCAAAGTCATAACAACATCAATCTCAGAACATAGTGGATACTAGGGATCAAGCCCTAACAAAACTAACTCGATTACATGATGAATCTCATCCAACTCCTCATCGACCAGCGAGCCTACGAAGGAATTACTCATTCCCGGTGGGGAGCATCATGGAATTGGCGATGAAGGAGGGTTGGTGATGACGAAGACCAAAGATTCCCCTCTCCGGAGCCCCAAACGGGCTCCAGATCTGACCTCCCGATGAAGAACAGGAGGTGGCGGCGGCTCCGTATCGTGAAATGCGATGAAACTTTCTCCCTGATTTTTTCTCCAAAAATATGATTTTATAGCATCGGAATTAGGGTCTGCGGGGCCACCAGGTGGGCACAACCCACCTGGGCGCGCCTGGAGGGGGTGGCGCGCCCTGGTGGGTTGTGCTCAACTAGGGCCCCCCTCCGGTGGTTCTTGGCTCCAGTACTTTTTATATATTCAGAAATAATTCTCCAAAAAAGTTTCGTTCCATTCTGAGAACTTTTATTTCTGCACAAAAACAACACCATGGTAGTTCTGATGAAAACAACGTCAGTCTAGGTTAGTTCATTCAAATCATGCAAATTAGAGTCCAAAACAAGAGCAAAATTGTTAGGAAAAGTAGATACGACGGAGACGTATCAACTCCCCCAAGCTTGAACCCTTGCTTGTCCTCAAGCAATTCAGTTGACAAACTGAAAGTGAAAAAGAAAAACTTTTGCGAACTCTTTTGTTCTTGTTTACATAAATAAGCTTAAGTAGCACCCAGGTTTTCAGCAAAGATTATGACTAACCATGTCAACAATAACTCTTAGAAATTATATTAACTCATATCATTGGCATAAGCAACTAGCGAGCAATAATAAAATATCTCAAATGACGACACTTTGTCAAAACAACCATGATATAATATGACAACAATGGTATCTCGCTAGCCCTTTTTGAGACCGTAAAACATAAATGCAGAGCACCTCCAAAGTTCAAGCAGTGACTAAACATTGTAATTCATGGTAGAAAAGATCCAGTCATGATGCATCCAACATTAACTATTCACAATGCATGAGGATGACAATAGTGCTCTCAGATCTGGCGCTTATTTGAGAAGGTGATGAATCAACATAAAATTAAATAGATAGTCCCTTCGCAGAGGGAAGCAGGGATTTGCAGCGGTGCCAAAGCTCAGTTTTTTTTAAACAGAGATAAATGTAATTTTGGGAAATGCACCCTTCCTGTTTACGTCACGACCAAAAGTTATCAATATCTTCCATGCTAAACACATTAGTGGCGGTTCCCAAATGATAAAAGTAAAGGTTTACTTCCCCTCCACGAACAAACAGACTCCATGGCTAGCCGAATCCGCGGGTACTATCCATACCAACATCAGTCCTGGGGGAGTTTTGTTTAATTATTTGCAATATTTGATTTCAGGACTGGGAATCCCTATTACCACCCCTCTCGTGCAAGGACGAGTGAATAAACACTCATCATGAGAATAACCCGCTTAGCATGGAAGATACCGACTACCCCCTGTCGCTCTATGAACAATCCAGGCACACAAGAACAGAAGTTTATTTGAAGTTTTAGAGGTGGCACATGCAAATTTACTTGGAACGGCAGGGTAATACCTCATATAGGTAGATATGGTGGACTCATCTAGAATAACTTGGGTTTTAGGATTTTGATGCACAAGCAGTATTCCCGCTTAGTACAGGCGAAGGCTAGCAAATAGGTTGAGAATCGGCCAGCTAGAGAGCGAAAACGGTCATGAACATGCGTTATGCATAATTAACATTGAATACTAGCATGAGTAGGATATGGACACCATGAACATAAATATCGTAGAGGCTATGTTGTTTTTGATTCAACTACATGCATGAACATGTGCCAAGTCAAGCCACTTGAAACATTCAGAGGAGGATACCATATCATCATACTGCATCACAATCATTTTCATGCATGTTGACATCCAAGATAAATCATTATCCACTCCTAGCTACTTAAGCATGGCATGAGAAACTATAATCTCTAATTGTCATTGCAAACATGTTTGATCATAATATGCTGAATCATGGATACTAGGTTAAACATATTTACAAAAACAGAACAAGTTGAGTTCATACCCGTTTCTCTCTGCCACAACCAGTTCATCAAATATCGTCATTATTGCCTTTCACTTGCACGACCGAATGATATGAAAATAATAACAGTGCAAGAGTGCCCTAGACTAAGCTGGAATCTGCAATCATTTTATTTAAAAGGAGAAGACAAGGTAAGATGGGCTCTTTGTTAGATCAATATCAATGCATATGAGAGCCACTCAAAATTTTCATCGTGGTCTTCTCCTTGGTATGACTCAGTAAAAAGAAAAGAAATTCAGAGAAACACACTGAAATATTTTTGGAGTTTTTAGTTTTTCTTGAAGAAAGCAAATTAAAGAAAAACAAAAACAAAAACGAGAAAAACTATTTACACGGGAAAGCTCCCAACAAGCAAAAGAAGAACAAGGAAATCTTTTTGGGTTTTTCTTTTTAATACTACAACTAATTAAACTTAGAAAGAAAAACCGAAAAGAAGCAAGATTTTTTTTTTGGGATTTTCTCAAAGTTTTTCAAACACACAAGAAGAAAGCGAGAAAATAAATCTAGCATGGATAATACAATGAAAAAGTATGAACATCAATAACTGGAATGAAATGTGTGAACATGAATGTAATGTCAGTGGAAATACATACTCCCCTAAGCTTAGGCTTTTGGCCTAGCTTGGTAATCACCACTCGTAGTAGCAATCAGGTCCCATCTGGAAGTGTTGCGACAGCGGCACCTGAGCATCCCACTCGTGAGGCTCCTCCTCTGCCGCTGCCTGGGCGTCCCGGTAGGCAATAATGTCCGCTGGCATGACCCTGTATCCTCCCCTAGCGATAGAATCAAACAAAGCAGGTGCAGGGAATGGAATAATATCACGGGAATCCACACTGAAAACCAGGTTGTAAGGAATATTATTAATAGAGTCAGCATCATCAGTAAACTGGTGAGCCTCCATTGCCTGGATATCTAGATAAACCTTGGGCAGAGGATAATCATGTTGGTGTATCTAAACGTTAAAGTGACTCGCTAAGCGAGTGGCATAAATACCACCATGAATTTTTCCCTTGGTTTTGTTAAGGTGCAGACGACATGCAATAATGGCCCCGAGGCTAAAGGTATTATTGCCGTAAAGTGCACGGCGTAAGATGGCAAAGTTAGGAGCACCGAGTGCATCGACCTTCTCTCTAGCAATTAACACTTAGCAACGAATAGAGCAAAATAATGCATAGAAGGAAACTGCAAGCTAGTGGCGGTAACACTCGATACACCCCTCTCATCTCCCACTGTCAGAGTACAATAAAAGTCCTCAAACTCTACAGGTCTAGGCTCTCTAATTTCCCTGTCAGAAGGGATCAAGCATACATCACGAAAATCAGTGAGTGGCATCTGACGGGTTTCAGCATATAAATTGAACTGCACCTCAGGGGGGTTATTCCTACTCAGAAAATGAAAATTTTGCACAAAGGAATTTGTAAGGAGATGGTATTGTTCACACTCAGCTGCGATGAAGTCGGTTAGCCTGGCATTTGCAGTGAATTGGGCAAACTCTTGAAGGATCCCGGCTCCATCCATCAAGGGGTTATGCGGCCATTCGCACGGCCGCACCTCCGCCCTTCTCCGAGTATGGAGGTCATTGTCCGATGATTCCCCAATGACTCCCTTAGCATTTTTCTTGGAGGCAAACTTCCTAAAGAAACTCATCTTATTCCTACAAATAAAATTCTAAAAATTTTAGTCCACAAAATTTTTGTCAACAAAACTTCACAAGATTGATAGCGACTACTCATGAGGAGGCATAGAGGCTATATTAAGCATTCAAACTACTTAGAACTCTAAGAATTCAACATGCAAGCTCATCTACAGTGGCACCAAGAGTAGCTAATTATTCAAAATATAATCCACTGGAGCAAAAACTAATTGGAGCAATGGAGGAGTCACGCACCAAGTAGCAATCCCCCAAAACAGTTTCGGAAATGGAGCTTCGAGCAAAGAGATCGAAATCCGCGGGTTTGAGAGCAAGAACACGAGAGAGAGAGAGAGCAATGGTGATTTTTTTTGGAGGTAGGAGATGACATGGGCTAAATAGATAAGTGAGGGGACCCACATGGGGACCACAACCCACCAGGGCGCGCCTGGGGCTGCTGGCGTGCCCAGGTGGGTTGTGCCCACCTGGTGCACCCCCCTCTGATGTTATTTGTACCAAAAATTTAGAAATATTCAGAAAAAAAATCTTATTAAATTTTCAGGGCATTCTGAGAACTTTTATTTTTGGGTCATTTTTTTATTGCACAGGAAATTCAGAAAACAAGAAAAACATGGCATTTTATTTTATTTAAATAAGAAAAACAGAAAATAAAAGTTGGGAGCAGAAGGTTGTGCTTACTAAATTCATCAACTTCATACCTCTAAAAAATGATCCATTAATAAGGTTGATCAAGTCTTATTAACAACCACCTTCGATTAGCATGAAACCGAAGAACATTCGTAAAACACTAAGTTACCTCAACGGGGATATGCATGTCCCCAACAATAAGCATTTCATATTTCTTTTTGGCAGTAGGTAGAGGTAGTTGAAAACTTCCAATAGTGAGTGTCAGAGATTTTTGAATAACATTAATACCATTCACTTGGAATTGTTTCTTCGGAAAGTGCACCGTATGTTCATTACCATTGATATGAAAAGTGACCTTGCTTTTATTGCAATCAATAACAGCCCCTGCAGTATTCAAAAAGGGTCTACCAAGGATAATCGACATGTTGTCGTCCTTGGGCATCTCAAGTATAACAAAGTCAGTTAAGATAGTAACATGTGCAACAACAACGGGCACATCCTCACAAATACCGATAGGTATGGCAGTTGATTTGTCAGCCATTTGCAAAGATATTTCAGTAGGTGTGATTTTATTCAAATCAAGTCTTTTATATAAGGTGAAAGGCATAACACTAACACCAGCTCCTAGATCACACAAAGCAGTTTTAACATAATTTCTTTTGATGGAGCAAGGTATAGTTGGTACTCCTGGGTCTCCAAGTTTTTTAGGTACTCCATCCTTAAAAGAGTAATTAGCAAGCATGGTGGAGATTTCAGATTCAGGTATTTTTCTCTTATTAATGATGATGTCTTTCATATATTTTGCATAAGGGGCCATCTTTAAAATATCAGTCAAGCGAGTGCGCAAAAAGACTGGCCTAAGTATTTCAGCAAAGCGTTCAAATTCTTCATCATCCTTTTTCTTAGTTGATTTAGGTGGAAAGGGCATGGGTTTTTGAACCCATGGTTCTCTTTCTCTTCCATGTTTTCTAGCAACAAAGTCTCTTTTATCATATCTTTTATTTTTAGGTTGTGGGTTATCAAGATCAACAGCCGGTTCTACCTCAACATCATTATCTAGTTCTTTATCATTGTCTGGTTGAGTGTCTTCATGAACATCATCATTATCTTTTTCATTATCACTAGATGAATGTTCATTACCAGATTGAGTTTCAGCATCAGAAATAGAAATATCATTATTATTATCAGGAGGTTTTTCTACTTCAGGTTCACTAGAGGTATGCAAAGTCCTATCATTTTTCTTTTTCTTCTTCTTTTTAGAAGGACTAGGTGCATCAGTGTTAATTCTTTGAGAGTCTTGTTCAATTCTTTTAGGGTGTCCCTCAGGATAAAGTGGTTCCTGAGTCATTTTACCTCCTCTAGTTTCTACTCTAACAACAAAGTGATTCATATTATTATTCATGTCACTAAGCAACTCTCTTTGAGATTTAGCAACTTGTTCTAGTTGAGTTTGAACCATAGAAGCATGCTTTCCTACACCTCTTACATCATTAGTAATTCTAAATAACAAGTCACTCAAGTGAGCAATCATATTAGAATTTTATTTCAATTATTTCATAACATTTTCATTGAAGTGATCTTGTTTCCTAATGTAATTGTCAAACTCATAAAGGCATTGGCTAGGATGTTTATTGTAAGGGATATCACTTTCATCAAATTTCATTAAAGAATTTACCTCTACCACCTTTGGTGGTGGTGCATCAAGTCCATGTATTTCTTCAATAGGAGGTAAATTTTTAACATCCTCTGCTTTAATACCTTTTTCCTTCATACTTTTCTTTGCCTCCTGCATATCTTCAGGACTTAGATATAAGATACCCCTCTTCTTTGGAGTGGGCTTAGGCGGTGATTCAGGAAGAGTCCAATCATCATAATTTTTTAATATATTATTCAATAATTCCTCAGATTGTTCAACAGTTTGTTCCCTAAAAACACAACCAGCACAACTATCTAGGAAGTCCCTAGAAGCATCAGTTAGTCCATTATAGAAGATATCAAGTATTTCATTTTTTCTTAAGAGGATGATCAGGCAAAGCATTAAGCAATTGGAGAAGCCTCCCCCAAGCTTGTGGGAGACTCTCTTCTTCAATTCGCACAAAATTAAATATTTCCTATAAGGCAACTTGTTTCTTGTGAGCAGGAAAATATTTTTAAGAGAAGTAATAAATCATATCCTTGGGACTACGCACACAACCAGGAGCAAGAGTATTGTACCATATCTTAGCATCACCCTTTGACGAGAACGGAAATAGTTTGAGAATATAATAGTAGCGAATCTTCTCATCATGAGCAAATAGGGTGGCTATATCATTTAATTTAGTAAGGTCTGCCACAACAGTTTCAGTTTCATAGCCATGGAAATGATTATATTCAACCAAAGTAATTAACTCTGGGTCGACAGAGAATTCATAATCCTTATCATCAACAAAGATAGGTGAAGTAGCAAACTTAGGATCACGTTTCATTCTAGCATTCAAAGATTTTTCTTTCGGTTTGCATAACAATTTCTTAAGATCATCTCTATCATTGCATGCAAGAAAATCTCTAGATGTCTCCTCATCCATAACATAACCTTTAGGTATCTTAGGCAATTCATATCTAGGAGAACTAGGCCTAATAGATGTTTCAAGATTTTCAATTTCAAGTACTTCATTAGTTTCAATAATTTCATCAGTTTCAGCATTCTCAATATCTTTAGCTCTAGCAATTTGTTCATCAAGAAATTCACCTAGTGGCATATTATCATCAAGCAAGGTACTAGCATCATCATGAGCATCATTCATAGCAGAAGTAGCATCATCACTAACTTGCGACATATCAGGATTAGTAGCATCTGGTGGTGTTGCAAGAACCTACATCATAGATCTTGGAAAAATTCCAACCATCATATCTGCCTGAGATTCAGATCTGGTTGGTAATAAGATATTTCAGACTCAGCATATCTAAAAAGGAAAGTTTGCAACACAAATCAATGAGATGACGTTGCGAGATTCTCGGGAAATGTGCTACGGTAACAACCCCAAAACATGAGCTGGTTCGCAAGACACACGGAACACACTATCCAAGACAAGCATGACCACATACAATTCTTGCGACAAAACACTACCAAGTTCTGGTTGGGAACCATCATCGAGGACATCAAAGTCCTTGTATAAGCCCGAGTCTTAAGAAGGAACTTCTTTTCCTTGAACAAATCAATCAGTGGCTTTGTGTGCTAGGGAATACATATGGAGTGGAGGTAATTAATCTACCAAACCATAGAATACATTCACACATGCATAACTGACTTGGGATCATTCGAGAGGAAGCAAAACAAGATTTCTCACATCCACAGTGGCAACTTGCACCAAATGCGCGTGAATTAGAGGAAGTCACTTCTTTCACCAAAACATATACCTCATGGGCTAGCATGAAGAGAATGTTTACAAAAATTTCCAACACTAGCTTTAATGTCCAACATGAATCATGGAGGAGATGAAATGCTGCTAATGGGCTTAACAACAAGTCATCTAAATTCCAATGAAGATGGAATTCCACGACTATGTGAACAAGGTGATAGTATTGGTCAGACCAAAAGATATATAATGGTATATGCTCGAGGGATCAACCACGAGTAATACAGCATTATGGGAATCATTGGTTCTAATTTTGATTTGACGACAGCCCACAATCAAATCAAAAGATTGCGTAAGACACTAGGTCCAACAACTGATCATGAAGATCAATTGATGAAGATCTCATCTTTCTTCAACACACACACACAAATATCCTTTTGGAATGAACTAAGTCATGCAAGCTTTTATCTTCTAACTCTCCAAGTTGTTGTTTAGCTTAACCAACTGGTTCAGGGGTATCTAACACAGATCCTTGGAGAAGGGGTGGTTTAGAGGAAAACCAACTTGATCACGTACTGAACATAACGGCCAGGGGACAACCTGGTGATACCTCCGAGAAGATATTTGAAAAAATCATGAACCACCGATATGTTATAAAGCTTGAGAACAATCTTGCTTTCGAGGCAAGATGATGTGATCAAATAGGCAAGGGATTGACAAATTCCTAACCCATCGATCAAAGTGTGCACCAGGAAATATGGACTAGGTAGCACGATCAATCTTAGAATGGTGATTCAATAATCAACACGCTAACAAGGAAATTACTATCCATTAAATACCAAGCACCGGGGTTGCCAGGAGTATTGATTTCACACATCATGATTCACTTGTCGGCATTCCGGTTACAACTAACACAGAGACCAATTAATGAATAAAGATGGCGAGAAGTATCACTGTACTAAGAATTCATAAGAGGTTGTGACAATCCTAACATAAAGGGGGTAATACTCTAGGGTAGAACAAAACAAAAGCTGGATTGGCATTTGATCTGTGGAATACAACTGCTTTGACCCAATCCAAGAAATGGATGAGGTACTGGAGTTTGTTTCTCCTAGTCATTCTGAAATAGATTGGCTTGACGAACCACAAGAATAATAGGCATCGATGAACACGAGTGCACACATACTCTTGACTATCAATTGATAGATGAAGGTCAGAATACAATTAGGGAGGGACAACTCAAGGAACATATAATTTTTCTGAGTTGTGGATGCATGGATTAACATATCTAGTAGGGCTCAACATATTTCTTCTGGATAACCCATACAGAAAGGTAGGATTGGCAGAGTCACAATTATGGAATGGAGAACTCATCAAAAGCACTCCTGTTGTGATCTCTTAGTTCAAAATAACTTTTGCTGGGGATGGTTCATGGTATTGGAAGAATGATATACCACGAACCTCGAAGACTAGATTTTTTTACTAAACATCCTAAAGGAGCTACAATCTCTATGACAGAGATAAGCAGAATTAATCATGGGTTTTAGGAACCCATGGATAGAATACCTACTAACTAAATGGCATCACGGGATGCTTTCGAGAATGATGGCCAGAATTATCACACTGGGGATGCAACATAAAGGCTGAATCTCTAGGTGGTTCACTTAACATAACATGGTTTCCTATTAACTTCAACATACATGTTAAGGAAATGGAATACCTCAACACAATGATTTGTGTGTCTAGTCTGGCCAAAAGGCATCGGAACAGGAAGAAATGATTTGCAAATGCATCAGACTATTTAGTATCATTGGATAACTCAGACAGCATAACATCTGTACGGGCATGAAACATGAAACAACCTGCAAGACAATTGACAACATAACGATTGAATCGTATGGAAAACACCGATCCAAGAAGACAACATCTTTCCTATAAGTCTCCAGCATAGTAACTCATCATCCTGATAGATAGATGAGAAGCCTAGTTCTTAACCCCATAGAAAAGATGAGGGTGACTCAGAATCTGAATGACAAAGGATAAGGAGTAAAAAGAGCCTTACGTTCCCTTCCACAATCAATTCCCATATATAACTAAAGCATGTCTAGACTCAACTTTGACTAGTTTGGCTTGGTAATCCTACAGGCAGTCAGGCTCTGATACCAAAGCTGTCGGGAACCCGATCCGAAGTCACACCAATCTAGCATAAGACACATCATATCACTTTGCGGCCTCACGCACGGTAAACCACGGCTTCCACCTTTACCTTGGCCAGGATCGCTTGCGCCTTTTGGCTCACATATATGATTGTGATGTTATCATCCATATGACAGAGAACCCAGGTCGACATGACTAGTCATAAACCAAGGTGGCACAAACATACACGGACAGGCATACGTAACCCATCAATGCACGTGTCGGTCAGCAGCGAGTGTAACCAAGTTGTAGCAAAGCTACAAGGACTTTGGTAAAGACCGCGTGACATTTCCCCATAGGGACAGACACATGAGCAAAGAAGGATACATGCAAGTCAATCCATGTGTTCTGGAGCAGTAGTGAACTACCACGGCTCAGTGGAAGCACTAGGAGGCATTTCCCTGTATGGAAGTCTACCAAAGCAGATAACTAGGTGTCCAATCCCACACATACCAATGCATTTCAAAACATACACACAAGATGCACGATATGTGTAGATACAACATGGCATCACAACATAACTCTACAACTCAAAGTATTTAGTTAATAGGCTCCGAGTAGCCTTACATAGCATGATATTACAAACATGGGTCTCATGACCCAACATACAAAGTCATACAAGCAACGGAAGCATAAACATGTCTGAGTACAGACAACTACAAAAGAAAAAGGCTGAGATGCCTGGCTATCTACAAGACCCTCCATAGGAACCAGACCTCTGTCTGGGATTCCCAAGCTACTCATCGAAGCCCATGTAAAACTGCTAGTGAGACTGAAGTCTCTCTACAAAAACATAGATAAGCAACCGTGAGTACAAAGGTACTCATCAAGACTTACATCAGAACTATCTACATATGCATCAGTATCAACAAAGGGGGTTGTGGAGTTTAACTGCAGCAAGCCAACTTTGACTCAGTGGCTATCCTGTACTACGACTACCAGTAATTTCTTTGGGGTGAGAGAGCGCACACGAGTCCACATAGTCACCACATCAATACACCACTAGGGATTCTCTCCCATCTTCCTACGAGAAGGCCATCCATAGCACTCACGTTTATCTTGCACATTTTAGAGTATCCACTTCAACTTATATATGAACCATATAAGTCTCCAAGTAGGACGCGACTATTCGAATAGTTTGATAACCATGACTCAAAGGAACCACTGTCCTCATCCCATCAGCAATGTTCCCTCTTGGAACACATATCTGCGTCCAGTCCAGACACGGTGCCATGCCATGTGCCACCCGAGCACACGCGCCATGCACCACCTGTCTGCGCACCTGACCTACAAATGTCTGTGTAACTACAAGGTAGGCTCTGATAAGCACGAAACCCAATTCCTATGAGCCATATCACAAGACAATCCACCATGTTCTCTAACACGGCCTCTCATCACTATCTTGACCAAAACGGGTCAAGACACTTAAGTCTCATCATTAGGACATGATCATTCCAATTCATCACCCAAATGGATTATACATGACACAACTCTAAGCATAGAAAGCAAGCATGGAAGAGTAGTCACAACATGGCTCAAGCAATTCCTACTCAGGCTAGAAGGTTTTAACTATTTACTGTGGCAAAGGCAGGTCATGCAGAGGAATGGGTTGAACTACCACATGTAACAGTTGAATCGTTGTTTTCCTAATGCAATAAACGAGAGCAGGAGCAAGATAGTGGGATTGTATCGAGATGAACAAGGGTGGTTTGCTTGCCTGGCACTTCTGAAGATGAAACTGCACTTCATCGGTGTCAACGATCACAACATCGGAATTGTTTGCTACCAAGAAGGAACAAACAACGACAAACAAGAAGGAACACAATCAATGGAATGCACAACCAAATGCATGGTATGACATGTTAAGGTACTGAATTGACCTAATGCAACGGTTAGCCATTTTAATTGAAGTGGAATTCAAACACATACTAAATCCCAACTCCAAACTATCTATTAAAATTGCCCTAATCAAGATTTTTCCTAAACAATTAGGTTAACTTGTTCAAACATGCATGAAAATGGCATAAACAGATTCTTCATATTTTTCTGATAATTTTCATATATAAATCGTTTCCATTGGAGTTACGGTTGATTTTCTATGATTTTCAAAGTTTGGAGTATTTTGGAAATAATTAAATCATTTCTAATTTATTTTAAATTCCATAAAACAATTATTGCGTGAGCACTCATTAGCAGAGCCACCCAGTCACTGACGTGTGGGGCTTGGTCAACGGCGGACTCAACAGAGTGAGACCTCACATGTAGGGTCAGTCAAAGGTGACGTTAGCAAGTCAATTGAACTGTGGGGCCCTGATACGTCTCCAACGTATCTATAATTTTTGATTTATCCATGCTATTATATTATCATTCTTGGATGTTTTACAATCATTTTATAGTCATTTTATATCATTTTTTGGTACTAACCTATTAACATAGTGCCAAGTGCCAGTTGCTATTTTTTGCATGTTTTTTACATCACAGGAAATCAATACCAAACGGAGTCCAAACGCAGCGAAACTTTTTGTGGATTTGTTTTGGACCAGAAGACATCCAGTGGGCTGGAGAAGCACCTGGGGGGTGCTCCAGGGGAGCGAAACCCACAAGGGCGCGCCTGGAGGCCCAGGCATGCCCTGGTGGGTTGTGCCCACCTCGGGGTGCCCCCCGAACCGCCTCTTTGCTCTATAAATACCCCAATATTCTAGAAACCCTAGGAGAGTAGACGAAAATCAATTCCAGCCACCGTAGAGTCCAGAACCACCAGATCCAATCTAGACACCATCATGGAGGGGTTCACCACTTCCATTGGTGCCTCTCCGATGATGCGTGAGTAGTTCTTTGTAGACCTACGAGTCCGTAGTTAGTAGCTAGATGGCTTCCTCTCTCTCTCTTGATCTTCAATACACTGGTCTCTTGGAGATCCATATGATGTAACTCCTTTTGCGGTGTGTTTGTTGGGATCCGATGAACTTTGAGTTTATGATCAGATCTATCTTTTTATCCATGAAAGTTATTTGAGTCTTCTTTGATCTCTTATATGCATGATTGCTTATAGCCTGATATTTCTTCTCCGATATTTGGGTTTTGTTTGGCCAACTTGATCTATTTATCTTGCAATGGGAAGAGGTGCTTTGTAGTGGGTTCGATCTTACGGTGCTTGATCCCAGTGACAGAAGGGGAACCGACACGTATGTATCGTTGCTACTAAGGATAAAATGATGGGGTCTATTTCTACATAAATAGATCTTGTCTACATCATGTCATCGTTCTTATTGCATTACTCCATTTCTCCATGAACTTAATACACTAGATGCATGCTGGATAGCGGTCGATGTGTGGAGTAATAGTAGTAGATGCAGGCAGGAGTCGGTCTACTAATCTTGGACGTGATGCCTATATAATGATCATTGCCTGGATATCGTCATGATTATTTGAAGTTTTATCAATTGCCCAACAGTAATTTGTTCACCCACCGTTTGCTATTTTTCTCGAGAGAAGCCACTAGTGAAACCTACGGCCCCCGGGTCTCTTCTTTAATATATTTGCCTTTGCGATCTATTTTCCTTTGCTTTTATTTTCAGATCTATTAAACCAAAAATACAAAAATACCTTGCTGCACTTTATTTTATTTGGTGTTCGATCTATCAATATTTACTACTCTCTCATGTCCGTTTGCCAATTTTTGGCGCCGTTGCCCGAAAGGGATTGACAACCCCTTTTACACGTCGGGTTGCGAGTATTTGTTATTTGTGTGCATGTGCTGTTTACATAGTGTTGCTTGGTTCTCCTACTGGTTCAATAACCTTGGTTTCATCACTGAGGGAAATACCTACCGCCGCTGTGCTGCATCATCCCTTCCTCTTTGGGGAAATACCGACGTAGCTTCAAGCCGCATCAAAAGGAATTTCTGGCGTCGTTGCCAGGGAGACATCATCAACACCTACCAGGTTCCTAATCACAAATCTCATCTCCTTGCAATTTACATTATTTGCCATTTGCCTCTCATTTTCATCTCCCCCACTTCACCAATTTGCCGTTTTATTCGCCTTCTTTTTCGTTTGCCTTTTTCTCATCAGATCTTATGTATGCTTGTGTTGCCATGTGCCTTCTATTTTCTTGCATCTTCGCTTGCTAAAATTCTATTGTTATGGATCCTCATCCACTTGCTAAACTTTTCAAAAGATCCAATTATGATGAACCAATTGCTAGTGAATTGAGTTCACTAGATTATCTTTATGAAGTTTTGCTTGAGATTTATGAATCTGAAAATTGTGATGAAGTGTTAAACGAAGGAATTTATAAAGTGGTTCATGATAGCTCCTTGAATGAAAAGCATGATTGCAATGATGTTATTATAAATTCTATTAATGTCAATTGTGGTAATAATATGCAAAACCCCAAGCTTGGGGATGCTAATTTTGATATGTCCACTACTTATTGCAATGATCATGATTGGGGTGATTCTTCTTATGATCTTGAAAAACCTCATGATGAATATGTTATTGATAATAATGTTTGCAATAATATTGAAAGTGGGTTTGGAAGAGTGTCAACTTTAGGTAAAAATAATCCCACATATTTGGAGAGTGTTCAATCTTATGAAATTTTTGATAAAAGTAGGCTTGGAGAGGTCATGACTTTATTTGATGATAATCCCACTATTTTGGAAGAGTGTCAACTTTGCATGCATGTGGATCATGTGGAGAATATGTTATGTGATAGCTATATTGTTGAGTTTGAATATGATACCACATGTAATTATTATGAGAGAGGGAAATATGGTTGTAGAAATTTTCATGTTACTAAATTACCTCTCTTCATGTTGAGATTGCTATAGTTTTCTTCCATGCATATGCTAGATCTTGCTTGTCTTGCTAATTTGTTTTCCTATAAAATTCCAATGCATCGGAAATATGTTAGACTTAAATATGTTTGTCACATGTTTTATGATGCTCTCTTTGTGTTTTCATTACTATCTTTCATGTGAGCATCAATAAAATCTCATGCCTAGCTAGGGGCGTAAAACAATAGCGCTTGTTGGGAGGCAACCCAATGAATAAAATTTATGTTTGCTTTTTTGCTTTCTGTTCTTGAGTGTTTGCACAATTATGCTACTATTATAATTGTGTTTTTTGTGTTTTAATTAGTGTTTGTGCCAAGTAAAGCTTTTATGATTATGTTGGGTGATAGTTGATTTGATCTTGTTGGAAAACAGAAACTTTTGCATCCAGTAAAACAATTTTGAAAATTCACAGAAGAGACGAAAAGTTCTGAATTTTTACACAAGATTTATATACAAATTTCCTCTGTTGTCCTAATTTTTCAGAATTTTTGGAGTTTCAAAAGTATTCGAAATATCCAGATTGCTACAAACTGTTCTGTTTTTGACAAATTATGTTTTCTTTGCGTTGTGTGCTTGTTTTGATGATTCTATGGTTTTCTTTGATGAGTTTTTGCCATAGAAAAGTTGGAATACAGTAGATATAATGCAAAAACAAAATATGAATTGGTTTTCTACAGTACTTATAGTAGTGATTTGCTTTCTTATACTAACGGATCTCACGAAGGTTTTGTTGAGTTTTGTGTGATTGAAGTTTTCAAGTTTTGGGTTATCTTACGATGGATGAAGGAATAAGGAGTAAGAAGATCCTAATCTTGGGGATGCCCATGGCATCCCAAGCTATTATCCAAAGAGAAGCAAGCAACTAAGCTTGGGGATGCCCCGAGTGGCATCCCCTCTTTCTTCTAACGACCATTGGTATTTTACTCGAAGCTATATTTTTATTTGTCACATACTATGAGTTTTGCTTGGAGCATCTTGTATGATATGAGTCTTTGCTTGTTTTGCTTTGTGTTCTAAGTTATGAATCCTTGCTGGACACACCTATTTGAGAGGGCCAAAATTATGCCATGACTTGTTAGAATTGCTCTCTATGCTTCACTTAAATTTTTATGAGCTATGGATTTGCTCTAGTGCTTCACTTATATCTTTTTGAGCATGGTGTGCTTTAGTATTTTTGAAGAAATTCTCTCATGCTTCACTTAGATTTATTTGGGAGTTAGTAATTTTTTTAAGAAATTCTCTCTTGCTTCACTTAAATTAATTTGAGAGAAAGAAGTATTATGCTCATGATCTTCACTTATATTTGTTTGAGCTTATCAAAAGCAACACATGAAAATTAGTTCCAAAGTGATAGATATCCAAGAAGGATATAATAAAAACTTTCATGAAGATCATTGGACAAAATAAACTTGATTCCTTGTAATAGTTTTGAGATATGATGATGTGATATGTGAGTTATGTCGATGAGTAATTGTGCTTTAGTAAGAATAATGGTGTTAAGGTTTGTGATTACCTATGCAAGCACAAAAGTCAATAGTTACGCAATAAAATTATATCCAACTTGTGGTGCATTATTCGGTGTTAATTATGCTTAATGCTCGCTTATGAGATTATTCGTTTTTTTGGTTGGTCGCTTCTCAATCTTTTGCTAGCCTTCATTTTGCACTAAGTATTATCACTACTTGTGCCTCCAAAACCCTTTAAACCAGTTTTGCCACATGAGTCCACTATATCTACCTATATGCGGTATTCTTTTGCCGTTCTAAGCAAATTTGTATGTGCCATCTCTAATTTTCAAAATAAACTTCTCTTTTGTGTGTTCGTACCGCTCGTGAGGCGGTGAGGGGTGGCTAATATTTTCCATGCTAGATGTGTTATTCTCACGATGAGTGTTTATTCACTTGTCATTGCATGAGAGTAAGGCAAAGGTATTAGGGATGCCCAGTCCCAAAATGAAAGATGAATTTACTTTATGTTGTCAAATAATAAATTCCTTGGAAAGTGTTGGTATGGAGGGCACCCATGGATACGGCTAGCCATGGAAAGTGAAAGAAATGGTGGAAAAAGGAATAAACTTTATTTTCTGTTTGGGAACCGCCTATGATATATCTAGCATGGAAAGTGTTGGGAACTCTAAGTCGTTTTTGTTGGAGGGAAAAGCACACCTCCCAAAATGTTTTTATCTCTAAGTTTTTCGCTTTGAGCTCTGGCACCTCTACAAATCCCTACTTCCCTCTGCGAAGGGCCTTTCTTTACTTTATACAATTTTTAATTTGAGTCTCCATCTTCTCTTATAAAGCACGAACTAGGAGATACTATGATCGTACTTGAGCATTGGGTGTAGTTAATATGCAAGTGTGTTTCATGAATGGATCAATGGTTGAGCATGATGGGCTAGGGATAAATTATTTTAGCGTTGATATTTTGAAAGACATAGTTGCTTGTTGATATGCTTGAGTATTTAAGTCATCATGTCAAAACTAGACTATTGCTTTGAATCATATTAAAGTCCAAATGTCCATGCTATAAAGGAAAGAATATGAGATGACATGTTAGGCAGCATTCCACATCAAAAATTCTGTTTGTATCATTTACCTACTCAAGGACAAGCAGGAATTAAGCTTGGGGATGCTGATACGTCTCCAACATATCTATAATTTTTGATTGTTCCATGCTGTTATATTATCATTCTTGTATGTTTTACAATCATTTTATAGTCATTTTATATCATTTTTTGGTACTAACCTATTGACATAGTGCCAAGTGCCAGTTGTTGTTTTTTGCATGTTTTTTACATCGCAGGAAATCAATACCAAACGGAGTCCAAACACAGCGAAACTTTTTATGGATTTTTTTTGGACCAGAAGACATCCAGTTGGCCGGAGAAGCGCCTGGGGGGGTGCTCCGAGGGGAGCACAACCCACCAGGGCGCACCTAGAGGCCCAGGCGCGCCCTGGTGGGTTGTGCCCACCTCGGGGTGCCCCCCGAACCGCCTCTTTGCTCTATAAATACCCCAATATTCCAGAAACCCTAGGAGAGTAGACGAAAATCAATTCCAGCCGCCGCAGAGTCCAGAACCACCAGATCCAATCTAGACACCATCATGGAGGGGTTCACCACTTCCATTGGTGCCTCTCCGATGATGCGTGAGTAGTTCTTTGTAGACCTAAGGATCCGTAGTTAGTAGCTAGATGGCTTCCTCTCTCTCTCTCTTGATATTCAATACAATGGTCTCTTGGAGATCCATATGATGTAACTCTTTTTGCGGTGTGTTTGTTGGGATCCGATGAATTTTGAGTTTATGATCAGATCTATCTTTTTATCCATGAAAGTTATTTGAGTCTTCTTTGATCTCTTATATGCATGATTGCTTATAGCCTCGTATTTCTTCTTCGATATTTGGGTTTTGTTTGGCCAACTTGATCTATTTATCTTGCAATGGGAAGAGGTGCTTTGTAGTGGGTTCGATCTTACGGTGCTTGATCCCAGTGACAGAAGGGGAACCGATACGTATGTATGGTTGCTACTAAGGATAAAACGATGGGGTCTATTTCTACAGAAATAGATCTTGTCTACATCATGTCATCGTTCTTATTGCATTACTCCGTTTCTCCGTGAACTTAATACACTAGATGCATGTTGGATAGCGGTCGATGTGTGGAGTGATAGTAGTAGATGCAGGCAGGAGTCGGTCTACTAATCTTGGACGTGATGCCTATATAATGATCATTGCCTGGATATCGTCATGATTATTTGAAGTTTTATCAATTGCCCAACAGTAATTTGTTCACCCACCGTTTGCTATTTTTCTTGAGAGAAGCCACTAGTGAAACCTACGGCCCCCGGGTCTCTTCTTTAATATATTTGCCTTTGCGATCTATTTTCCTTTGCTTTTATTTTCAGATCTATTAAACCAAAAATACAAAAATACCTTGCTGCACTTTATTTTATTTGGTGTTTGATCTATCAATATTTACTACTCTCTCCCGTTTGTTTGCCAATTTTTGGCGCCGTTGCCCGAAAGGGATTGACAATCCCTTTTACACGTCGGGTTGCGAGTATTTGTTATTTGTGTGCAGGTGCTATTTACGTAGTGTTGCTTGGTTCTCCTACTAGTTCAATAACCTTGGTTTCATCACTGAGGGAAATTCCTACCGCCGTTGTGCTGCATCATCCCTTCCTCTTTGGGGAAATACCGATGTAGCTTCAAACCGCATCAGGCCCGCGTGTCACTAACTCAGAGATTAAACACAGGGTTATTTTAACTTAACTAAATTAATTAGGGGTTAAGTTAGTGGGTGGGGCCCACTGTCAGTGGCTCTAGGGGTTAGTTAGCAGGGTGATTAGAAGCCTAATGGTGGTTTAGCTAGCGGCTTAATGATGGCGACCATACAATGCGGCGGTGGCGCGCCGGAGTCACTATCCGGCGAGCATTTGTCGCATGGACAGGTGAGTTCGGGAGCTGCAAGCGTGCCACATCCAGTAGTGCAGGTGAGTAGTGCTGGGGTGGTCGGAGTCCAGCACGGCGTCGACTTCGGCGGTGATATGTCTCCAACTTATCTATAATTTATGAAGTATTCATGCAATGTTTACAACAATTTTATATGGTTTTGGTATGATTTGGATGGAACTAACCTGGTCTGACGCTGTTTTCAGCAGAACTACCGTGGTGTTGTTTTTATGCAGAAATAAAAGTTCTCCAAATGCAACGAAACTTTTTTACGATTTTTTTGGAACAAAAGAGGCACTAGAAGCTTCGTGGGAGGACCAGAAGGTGAAGGAGGTGAGCACAAGACACCTAGGTGCACCAGGAGGTCCAGGCATGCCCAGGTGGGTTGTGCTCACCTCGAGGCCCATCTTCGCGTGATTCCAATGCTGAAAAATCCTATAAATAGAGAAACCATCAGAAATAACCCTAGATCAGAAGTTCCACCGCCGCAAGCCTCTGTAGCCACGAAAAACCAATCTAGACCCTGTTCCGGCACCCTGCCGGAGGGGGAAATCATCACCGGTGGCCATCTTCATCATCCCGGCGGCCACCATGATGAGGAGGGAGTAGTCCATCCTTGGGGCTGAGGGTTTGTACCAGTAGCTATGTGTTTAATCTCTCTCTCTCTCGTGTTCTTGAGTTGGCACGATCTTGATGTATCGCGAGCTTTGTTAATATAGTTGGATCATATGGTGTTTTCCCCTCTCTATCTTGTTGTGATGAATTGAGTTTTCCCTTTGAGATTTCGTTTTATCAGATTGAATATTTTTATGGATTTGAGAGCACTTGATATATGTCTTGCATATGAATACCCGTGGTGACAATGGGGTGTTATATTGATTCACTTGATATATGTTTTGGCACTCAACTCGCGGATTCCCAAGGTGCCATTGGGGTAATCTATGCATAGGGGTTGATGCACATTTTCATCCTTGTTTCTCCGGTAGAAATCTTGGAGCACTCTTTGAGTTCTTTGTGTTGGATTGAGTATTATGAATCTGAAATTGTTTGATGCATATCGCATAATCAAATCACGGATACTCACGGTGACATTGGAGTATCTAGGTGACATTAGAGTTGGTTGATGTGTATCATATGGTGTTATTTTAGTACGAACTCTTGGTTAGATCGATCGGAAAGAATAGCTTGGTGTTATTTTAGTACGAACTCTAGGATAGATTGATCGGAAAGAATAGCTTTGAGGTGGTTTCATACCCTACAAACAATTTCTTCTTATGTTCTCCGCTAGATAGGAACTTTGGAGTGATTCTTCATAACACGTTGAGGGATGGTTATATGATCCAATTATATTAGCATTGTTGAGAGATTGCACTAGCGAAAGTACGGACCCTAGGCCTCATTTTCAAGCATTGCAATACCGTTTGTGCTCCATTTTATCAATTGCTACCTTGCTGTTTTTTATTGTTCCTATTACAAAAATCAATATCTACTATCATTACTACGCTTGTATCACCATCTCTTCGCCGAACTAGTGCACCTATACAAATTACCATTGTATTTGGTGTGTTGGGGACACAAGAGACTCTTTGTTATTTGGTTGCAGGGTTGTTTGAGAGAGACCATCTTCATCCTACGCCTCCCACAGATTGATAAACCTTAGGTCATCCACTTGAGGGAAAATTGCTACTGTCCTACAAAACTCCGTGCTTGGAGGCCCAACACGAGTCTACAAGAACAAGTTGTGTAGTAGACATTAGGTGGCGGCCAGAGTTTGGCTAGGTGCGGGCGCGGGGCTGCTGCTCGCTTCTGAGCGAACGAGGAGCACAGGCGGCAGCTACAGGGTAGCAGGAGCTTGACCATGTGCTCCGACGCGGCGAACACAAGCTAGAACGACGACTGCGACATTAGCGGCGGTGACGGCCTCTCAGCTTTGGGTTACTACGGCCTAGACGACGCAATCGAGCGCGGAAGTAAAGGGGAATAGAGGCGGATCTCAAGGCCAGGGATGGTCGGGAGCTTGTGAATCAACGACGAGGCACTTCGGGCATCGGCGGTGAACACGATGACGCTGGCGACGCTGTAGACCTCCTGGACTTGCTTTCATCCATGCATCAAAGAAGTGCAGCGAGGTGGAGCTTCTTAGTATGGTTTTAGGGCGAGGGGTGGCCGGTGGACACGGTGGCAAGGAGTGGCGTGCTCTTGGGCATCTCGAGGAAGAGAGGGAGAGAGTGCCAGAGGAGGGGGAGAGCTTGAGGGAGAGAGAGGGAGGCCCGGATAGCTCTGGGGTCACGTGGTGCCCTTGGGTGCCTCCAGTGGCGAGCGGGTAAGCAGGAGGTGGCCGGCCCATGACGATCACGCACCCTCGTGCCTTCTGGCATGGGGTGGAGGACAACAGGGGAGGCGGCTGCTGGGCTGGGCTAGGTGGCTGGTCCCGCTGGCTATAATGTTGGGCTGCATAGGTGAAGACAGGTAATTCTTCTTCCTTTTTATTCTTTCTATTTTGATTTAATTCTTTTGCCACTGTTTTGGAAATCAAAATTATTTCAAACCAGTGCCAAAAATTCCAATAAATGTTTTTATGTTGCACATTGGGCATTTTCAAATGCACATAAAATATTTCAGGGCTTTTGGAAATATATTCTATATATTATGAATATAATTCAAAACGCAAATACAATAATGATTTAAATTCATTGCCAAAAATATTCCTTAAAAATGTTCACTATTTTTGGTTTGGATCAAAACCATTGCCAAAAATATCAATCATCAATGAAGAGCATCTTGGGTTCATTGAATGCAGTTTTAGGGCCCCTTGCCCTTTATTTAATTATGAGGCTTTGAAAAATCCTCAATTCAATTTTCCAGAAAATTTAATGTGATGCATGAATGCTCACTAAAATAATTATTTACATGCAATTATTCTAGGGTTGTGACACGATGGCGGAGCTGGAGGCGATGACGATCCCCATCTTCTACCACTCCATCTTCGCGGGTTTGGTTTTCGCCCTTCTCCGACTTCCTCTGCACCATCCTCAGCCATTACTAGATCCACTTGCTGCACCTGCAGCCCAGCTCCATCCTCATCATCGCCATCTTTGCCTCCTCTGCAAGGGGTTCCTGTGAGTGTTGCCTGCGGTGGCGCTCTTCAGGGCTTTCTATAGCCTGCGGATCACTGCGAGGAACCAGCACTCGGGATGCGCCTCGTTCTGCCTCGAGGATAGAATGATGGACCACATCATCGACATGAAGGTCCTGAAGAAGGTGGAGGGATACCGGGCCCGCTTGGTCTACATGGACAGCAAATAGTACAATCCCCTCCTTCAGATCCCGGCCGTGCCAACCATGAAGAGCTCCGGGTGGGAGCACAAAGATCTCGTCGACACGAGGCTGGGGCCACTCGTGGTGAGGATGGCAGAGCTGCGGGCCGCCAAGATCACAGGCACAATGGTGGCCAAGGAGTTCGTGCGCCGGCACATCGCGCCTCTCCAGAGGTGTTCACACCCGGTGTGGACGATCACCGGCGTCGAGGACCGGATGTGGCTGAGCGAGGACTGCCTCGAGGACATGCTGCACGGGATTGTGAGGATCCTATTCCCCACGGACATGCATAACCTGCCCAAGGGCACGTACCCGGTGTACCGCTACAAGAATAAGGACAAACTTGTAGCGGACATGCCGCGGTTCGACCAATGGGGCCTGGTCCCTCCAGGCCACGAGGGGCCTCACGATAACCCTCTTGAGGTGCTCCCCGCCTCGGAAGGCAGCAACGATCCAGAGGCCTCGGCGAGCGAGGACGATGACGAGGAGGAGAGCGACGAGTATTCACCCTCGTGGGTTCGCCGCAAGCTGCTGCTGGAAGCCCCCAACAGTGATGATGACACTGACCAGTTCATGGTCGTGCCCGCCCAGCGCACGGGCGCAGGGGGTGAAGGGAGCTCGGCTGTAGAGGCCATCAGGCTCGCTGAGGAGGAGACCCACGTTGCACCAGAGGCTGACGAGGACGCCGGCAGGCCTCACACCGAGCCCTCTGGAGGGAGCTTGAGCAGGGCCTGAAGGAGTGGTGGCGACAGCGGTGGGGCCTTCCAAAGGCTGAGGAAGAAGCGGTGGGTCCCTGGAAATGAGTAAGTGCCCAGTCCCTGCTCTTCGTTTTCCGTTGTCTATTTTTCCTTGCTCTTGTTTCCTGCTTCTTGAAGCTTGGCTGGGCCCCCTGTGGCCTGCAGGTAGCCCCCACGAAGAAGTAGAAGGGTGCCCCTACCAAGAAAGCGGCCAAAATGTCTGCCACGCTGCTGCAGGCGACGCGGGGCGAGGGGACCCATGCGCCCCTGCAAGCGATGGGGGGCGCGAGGAGACCGTCCGCTGCCCAGACGTAGGAACAGGTCGTGCGACAGAGGACAAGGAGCGTGCGGCTTCACCTAAGCTGCGCGGAGATGCCCCTCCTGAGGAGGAAGAGAATGAGCTCTACAGAGGGGTCTCCGCATGGGAGACCGCACCCCCTGAGGCGCCTGGCGTGGGAGGTGAAACGGGGGAGACGAGGGCTGAAGAGCCGATCCCCCCGCAGCCCACCGTGCCCACCGGGGAGGCCCACAATGATGTGAGGGCCACGGCAAGCCCCGCGCACTCGCCGGTGCGCCAGACTTTGGAGGCGGCTACGACAAGCCCGGGGAGCATGCCGACACCGCCAGTGGAGGAGGAGGAGGCCGCGAAGAGTCCGGAGCGCATGCTGACGCTACCAGCGGAGGATGAGGCTGCGCGGAGCCCACAGCGGGCGATAGAGGACACGGCCCCTGCCAGGGTCAAAGGCGCAGCTTCCATGGAGGGAGCCGACGTCGGCCCCTCGTGCACACTAACGATGGAGGGCGGCACGGAGGCGCAACCTGTCTGGGCCTTCGCACTGGTTAGCGGCAGCGAGTGCTCAAGCGCGGCGCCATCAGCGGCACCCGGGCGGCCCTTGATGCGCTCAAGAGGGATCTCCTGGCAGAGGACCAGTGCATCAGGTAGGAACGCACGAGCCTGGCGGAGGGGTGGCATCAGCTGGACGTGGCCGTGAAGCTGGGCCGCTGACGGGAAGACGACACGCGGGAGGAGCGCGGCCGGATCATGAAGGACGCCAAGGAGGTCTTCGCGAGGGCCCTCGAGGAGGCCGCTGAGGCCGAGCAATTGCGCGACGATGCCAAAGCCCGTGGGAAGGTCATCTGGGAGCAGGCCGCCAGCAGGGGGCTGGAGCTCTAGTCATGGGAGGAGGCGGTTGCGGCCCTCGAGAGGCAGCTTGCCCCCCGGGAGGGAGAGCTCTCCAGGTGCAAGGTGGTCGCCGACTCCCCCGAGCGCCAGCTCGCTTCCCGTGAAGATGAGCTGGAGAAGCGTGAGGAGGCCATCGCCAAGTGCGAGGAGGAGCTCGGGACCCGCGAGGCAGACATGGAGGTCCGAGAACGGGAGGTCGCACGGATTGCCACGGAGCAGGAGATTGAGTGCGAGCGCCTGTCGACATGGGACCTCCAGGTGGCGTCCGCCCAGGCTTCCTACGATGCGTGCGTGAACAAGGCCAACTCCCAGCTCACGGAGCGAGAGAAGAAGTTTAAGGTGGACACCGAGGCCAAGGCCAACTCGGAGCATGAAGAGCTCATCAAGGACCACAGCAAGAAGCTGAAGGCCTAGGAGGATCGCTTCACTAAGAAGCGGGGCGAGCTCCAGGCCAAGGTCAACAGCCTCAGGAAGCGGTTGGCGGATGTGGAGGTTGAGCTGGCGCAGGAGGTGTCGGTCAAGGAGGACTTGGAGGGGGAGCTGACCTCCCTTCGGACGCAGGTGGGCGGCGTCTCCCAGGTCGTCGAGTAGGCTAGGGATGCGCGCACATGGGAGCTGGGGCAGCAGCACGTGCGCAACAAGATGTTCCGCGCCCTGATGTAGCACGCGCACAGTTGTTGCCCGCTTCATCGATGAGAAGACCATGGAGCTCCTAGACGATGGCGTCGCCAGTTACCTCGACTTCTTCACCAGGCTCGTGGGGAAGCTGGAGGAAGGGACCAAGGATGTGAACGAGCTCATTGAGGAGGAGTGCCACGATCTCCTGACCACGACAATGACGCGCCTCTTCAGCAATCTTCTCCGCAGCGACGGCAGCTTCAACTTTGAGAGGGTGATGGCGCCCTTCCCGCCGAAGCTCCACGACGGGCTCGAGAAGGAGGTGCAGGATCACGTCGCGGACTTTGTTCAGAAGTTTGCACACGCTAACGCCACCGCCGAGGAAAGCATCGATGACGCTGACGATGACGAAGACGACAACGCCTCATCTGCCTAGGCCTCCAGTTTATGTCATGTGACAAATAGACATGGCCCCGTGGGGCGTGAAGACGATATTTTGTAATGACTTTGTGTCTTTAATGCTTTCTGCCAAGTTTGCTTCCTCGCGAAGCCTATTTCTCTTCCTTTTGCGTGCTTTGGTGCTCTACGTCGCTAGGACACAGCCCCTGAGTGTACTGTAGCCGTCGCTGGTATGCTAGGACGCGTGCCTTAGCAAGGCCAAAGGGCGCAGGGCTCCGCAAGGAGGTAAGGTCTCCCGAGGCGTGATGCTTAGGAAGCCCCCCTTTGACGCGCAAGCAGCATGCATAGGGAAAAAGAGTGTTGGCACTCACGAGGTCACGAGGGAGAAAATGTCAAATGCGCTAAGAGAAGCTCGTGAGGCATTTTGACTTAGCTCTTTAGGAGTATGCGATTTGGCGTGTCTCCACCTAAGGGTTGTGCCTCGCGATGGGTGTCTGCCCTGCGAGGCCCCTTGTGGGCACTTGGTGGAGGCAGCGCGATGGGCTATCCCATGAGGCGGCGCCCGCGAGGTCTCCTGAGGTGGGTGCTCATGAGGCTTCTTGTACCTTGCATCAGTGAGATTGCCACCAAGTTCTTGCAAGTAATGAGGCGGCGCGTGCTTGTGAGAGGTTGCTTGTGGGTATCACGCAAGGAGATAAGTACCAAGAACCTTGGTGAGGTGACGTGCATGGGAGCAGGCCCGCGAGCCAGAGCATGGTCACTTGGGTTTAGTGGCGCTGCTGGGTCTGCCCCAAGCATAGGCACCGTGTCAAGCCCCACCTCGCGTGATACACAGAAGGAAGATCGCGAGCACGCACGCCTCCTGAGGAGTACTTCACGACAAGCATGTGTAACACTTAGAAAATGAAGTTTTACTGATGCATGAAAAGATTCATTACATAATAGAAGATACATGTCGCCGTGATGCGCACGGGTCAGCTTGAGGATGCGATGGCCAGGCGACCCTTCAGGTAGTCAGATCCGCCATTACTGAGCATGGAGCTTCCACTGGGTTGTGGGTGGGAGCTCTTGCGGCCAGCGGCAACGCAAAGGAGGCTCCGGAGCGTGTACAACTCCACTTTGGTCGTATCCGTGAAGTCACGGATATAACTTGCGGAGGTGTTGGATGTTCCATTTGTTTTGTACCGGAACACCCTCCTCCGTTTCTAGCCGCGCCGTGCCAGACCGGGAAACATGCACCACCCTGAAAGGGCCTTCCCACATGGGTGAGAGCTTGTGGAGTCCTTCTCTGGTGAGGATCCGCTGCAGGACAAGGTCGCCCAGCTTCAAGCGTGCGAGGGCGTGTGTTGCGGCTGTGATAGCGACGTAGCACTTGCTCATATCGTGCTACTAGGATGGCAGCCTGGCGGCGTGCCTCCTCGAGGAGGAGCAGATCAGCTTCCCGCAGGCCGTCCTGCCGAGCCTTGTCGAAGGCCAGGACTCGCGGAGACCCGTGCTTGAGCTCGGTGGGGAGGACCGCTTCCACCCCGTAGACGAGGAAGAAGGGTGTTTCTCCGGTAGGCTTGGTGGTAGTTGTGTGAATTGACCACAACATGGAATGGAGATCGTCGAGCCAGCCCTTGCCGCAGGCCATGAGCTTTTTTTAAGCTCCTTGTCTTGAGGCCCTTGAGGACCTCAGTGTTGGCACGCTCGGCCTGCCGTTGCTCCTTGGGTGCGCCACTGAGGTGTAGCAGATCTGCGTGCCGATGCTGGCGCAGTATGACTTGAAGAGGCCGCTGGTGAATTGCGAGCCATTGTCAGTGATGATGCGGTTGGGGACGCCGAAGCAGCAGACGAGGCCCTTGATGAACTTGACGGCTGAGCCTTCCGGGATGGTGCGGATGGGCTCCACTTCAGCCCACTTGGCGAACTTGTTGATGGAGATGTTGAGGAAGCGGTAGTCGCCAGTTGCGTGAAGGAAGGGGCCCTGGATGTCCAGCCCCTAGACCGCGAAGGGCCACGAGAGAGGGATGGTCTGGAGCCCTTGCGCCGGCTAGTGGATCTGCTTGGCATGGAATTGGCATGCCTCACAGGACTAGACCAGCTCCTTGGCATCGCGAAGCACAGTGGGCCAGTAGAAGCTGCTGTGGAAGACCTTGTCGGCGAGGGTGCGTGATGAAGAGTGGTGGCCGCAGTCTCCTCTGTGGATGTCGGCAAGCAGCTCGCGCCCTTGCTCTGATGGGATGTTGTGCAACGTGACTCCATTGGGGCCCTGGCGGTAGAGGTCGCTGTCCTTCAAGTAGTAGGCCCATCCCTGGCGTGCTACACGCTCTGCCTCCGTGTGGTCCTCAGGGAGGGCACCGCTCTCTAAGTAGGCCTTGATCTCCGCGGCCCAACTCTTAGTCTGTGACTTGAGCACCATCAGTAGGCGAGCGCCTGAAGATGGGCGAGCTCTTCATGAGGCCTCATGAGGCTGGCTTCAGGAGGTGTTGCACACAGCCTCAGGAGCCGCTCCTCGAAGATGACTGGAGTTTGGGGCTCACGACGAGAGGCCCGCTTGGCAATGTCATCTGCTTCCTTGTTGTCACCGCGAGGGATGTGCCGGAGCTCCATGCCTAGGAAGCGCTTCTTGAACTTGCGCACCTCCTCAAGGTAGGCGGCCATTTTGTCATCCTTTGGCTTGTAGCTCTTGTTGGAGAAGTTGATGAGAAGCTGGGAGTCTCCCTTGATAGTGATGCGCTTGATGCCAAAAGCGTTGGCAGCCTTGAGGCCGGTGATGAGGCCCTCGTACTCTGCGATGTTGTTGGAGACCTTGTCGTCGTGCTTGAAGCAAAGTTGCACAACATAGTACAGCTTGTCTCCTGCAGGTGAAGTGAGCATGATGCCAGCCCCTGCGCCCTGCCGTGAGAACACGCCATCAAAGTGCATGGCCCATCCTGCGGGGGCACCCTTCCCAGGCAGTGTAGATTCTTCCTCACGAGGCTCCTCTTGGTGTGGATCCATCCATTTCACTGTGAAGTCAGCCAGGGTTGCGCCCTTGATTGTCCTTGTAGTGAGGAACTCCGGCTCGAAGGGCTGCAGCTCGATGTTCCATTCCGCGATGCGGCCGGTGGAGTTGGGGCTGCACAGGACTTGTTCCAGCGGGTAAGATGTGATCAACTTGACGGGGTGGCCCTGGAAGTAGTTGTGCTGCTTCCTGGAGGGGAGGAGGAGCGAGAGGAGAAGCTTCTGCTGCATGGGGTACTGCTCGCGAGTATCTCGCAGCACCGTGCTGGCAAAGTAGACAGGGTGCTCGATGAGGCGTGTTGCGGCAGGAGGTGTGGCTTGTGCCTCAGGAGGCTCATCAGGTGGCTCTCCAGGGGCCTCCCAAGGCGGGCCCTCGGCAGACACCAGGGTGGGCTCCGCATGCTCAAATGTGGCCTCAGCAGGCGTAGGCTAGGGATGCTTCTTCTTGAAGTGGGCTTTCTCTTCTTGTTCTGCGACTAGGGTCGCGCTGACTGTCTGGGGGTGGCTGCCAAGTACAGGAGCAGAGGCTCGCGAGGGCTGATATGTCTCCATCGTATCTATAATTTTTGATTGTTATATGCCAATATTCTACAACTTTCATATACTTTTGACAACTTTTTACACTATTTTTGGGACTAACATATTGATCCAGTGCCTAGTGCGAGTTCCTGTTTGTTGCATGTTTTTTGTTTCGCAGAATATCCATACCAAACGAAGTCCAAACGCGATAAAAACTTAAGGAGATTTTTTTGGAATATATGTGATTTTTGGGAATTGGAATCAACGTGAGACGATGCCCGACGGGCCCACAAGCCCTGGAGGCGCGCCCCCTACCCTGGGCGCGGCCAGGGGGCTTCTGGCCACCCCGTAATGCGTTTGGTGCCCTTCTTTCGCCGCAAGAAATATAATATCTGGATAAAAATCGTGTTAAAAATTCAGTCCAATCGGAGTTACGGATCTTCGGGAATTTAAGAAACGGTGAAAGGCCAGAATATGGGAACGCAGAAACAGAAGGAAACAGAGAGAGAGAGATCCAATCTCGGAGGGGCTCCCGCCCCTCCCCCTCCATGGAGGACAAGGACTAGAGGGGAGACCCTCCTCCCATCTAGGTGGGAGGTCAAGGAAGAAGAAGAAGGATGGGGGCTCTCTCCCCCCTCTCTCCTGGTGGCGCCGGAACGCTGCCGGGGCAATCATCGTGTGACGGCGATCTACTCCAAAAACTCCGTCATCTTCACCAACACCTCCATCACCTTCCCCCATCTATCTACAGCGGTCCACTCTCCTGCAACCCGCTGTACCCTCTACTTGAACATGGTGCTTTATGCTTCATATTATTATCCAATGATGTGTTGCCATCCTATGATGTCTGAGTAGATTTTTGTTGTCCTATCGGTGATTGATGAATTGCTATGATTGGTTTAATTTACTTGTGGTTATGTTGCTATCCTTTGGTGCCCATCATATGAGCATGCGTGTGGATCACACCATAGGGTTAGTTGTATGTTGATAGGACTATGTATTGGAGGGCAAGGGTGACGGCAGCTTCAGCCTAGCATAGAAATTGATGCATACGGGATTGAAGGGGGACCAATATATCTTAATGCTATGGTTGGGTTTTACCTTAATGAATGTTAGTAGTTGCGGATGCTTGCTAATAGTTCCAATCATAAGTGCATAGAATTCCAAGTAAGGGATGACATGCTAGCAGTGGCCTCTCCCACATAAAACTTGTTATCGGTCTAGTAAAATAGTCAATTGCTTAGGGACAAGCCCACAACTCCTACCACAACTTTTCCACACTCGCTATACTAACTTAATTGTTTATTTATCTAAACAGCCCCTAGTTTTTATTTACGTGCTCTTTATTATCTTGCAAACCTATCCTACAACACCTACAAAGTACTTCTAGTTTCATACTTGTTCTAGGTAAAGTGAACGTTAAGCATGCGCAGAGTTGTATCGGTGGTCGATAGAACTTGAGGGAATATTTGTTCTACCTTTAGCTCTTCGTTGGGTTTGACACTCTTACTTATCAAAAGAGGCTACAACTGATCCCCTATACTTGTGGGTTATCAAGACCTTTTTCTGGCGCCATTGTCGGGGAGCAATAGCATGGGGTGAATATTCTCGTGTGTGCTTGTTTGCTTTATTCACTAAGTAGATTTTATTTGCTATTCTTAGTTGTTTTATATCTTTAGTTATGGATATGGAACACGAAATACCAAAAAAATTAGGTGTACTTGCTACTCATGGAGATGGGGAACCTCCTAAAACCCTCGATGCTTGTTATGTGGAAAATATTAAACACTACTTTGATAATCCTGAGAAAACCCCGTTCAACTTGATCATGGGAGACACGTTGGATCAACATGAATACTTTAGGGGTTATCTCTTGACTCAAAAAGGTAAAATCTTATGGGATCAAATTCATATGTTGCATTGGTATGCTTGGAATTTATGCTTGAGATATGATTATACTTGTTGCTCTAGGATGAAGGCTCCACACCTTCCCTTTTCATGTAAATTTAATGATAATGAAACCTTGTCTTCTTATGCTAATGGTATATATGATTACTATGATGTGGAACAAATAGAAGAATTTGTTGCTTTTAAGGGTGCTTATGAAATTGAATCTTTGTTTGAAAAGTGTGAAAATTTTGATGTTGTTGTTTATAGACCTGAAAATTATGCTATACTTAAATATTGCTATGAGAATTATGAATATAATGCCGATATTGATGAGTTTATTGAGAAAGTCTCCGCTGTCCAAGAAGAGACTAATATTTTGCAGGAATCTATGGAAGAAGAAACTGAAGACACTGTGAGCTCATTAGATGAAAAAGATGAGGAGGAGAGCGAAGAACAAAAGGAGGAAGAGCAGATTGATCACCCGTGCCCACCTTCTAATGAGAGTAACTCTTTATCCCATACATTGTTTAATTTCCCTTCGTGCTTACCGAAGGATGAATGCTATGATCCCTTGGATTCGTTTGAAATATCCCTTTTTGATGAACTTGATGCTTGCTATGCTTGTGGCCATGATGCCAATATGAATTATGCTTATGGAGATGAAATTGCTATAGTTCCTTATGTTAAGAATGAAATTGTTGCTATTGCACCCACGCATGATAGTCCTATTATCGTTTTGAATTCTCCCAACGACACTATATCGGAGAAGTTTGTGCTTACTAAGGACTATATTGATGGGTTGTGTTCTACTATTGCACATGATGATTTTGATAGATATAATATGCATGTGCTTGCTGCTCCTACTTGCAATTATTATGAGAGAGGAACTACATCTCCACCTCTCTATGTTTCCAATACGATAAAATTGCAAGAAATTGTTTATGCTATGTATTGGCCTTTACTTGATGTGCATGAATTGTTCTTTTACAACATGCCGATGCATAGGAAGAGAGTTAGACATCGTCATTGCATGATATATGTTTCTTTGTGCTCACTACTAAATTACAAATCATTGTTAATTAAAATTGGCTTTGATATACCTTGGGATCCGGGTGGATCAATTATTTGAGCACTATATGCCTAGCTTAATGGCTTTAAAGAAAGCGCTGCCAGGGAGACAACCCGAAAGTTCTAGAGAGTCATTTTATTCTATTGAGTACTTTTATAAAGTTTAAAAACAAAAAAATATAGAGGGGAACCTAAAACTTTTTCAAAAAGAAAAGTGAGAGTAAGAAAGACGAACACCGTTGAAGTGGGGGAGCTCCTTGAACTTTATTCATGCCCATGGAAACTTTGCAAATCTTGAATTACAGAAACTTTTCAATAAAAATAATTATCCCCTTGTACAAATCCATTGTATTATAAAAATAATGTGCCAATATTTGCCTTTAGGATGATTAAATTGCTTGTTTGGTATGTGCAGTGGAAAAACAGAAACTTTGGCTGTAGCATGTGAATTTACATTTTTTACTGGAATGTCAAAAGTTTTTTACATAGTACTGCTATAAAAAATTTTTATTTTGTCCTAATGTTTCAGAATTTTTAGAGTTATAGAAGTATGGTAGATGTTCAGATTGCTACAGACTGTCCTGTTTAAGACAGATTCTGTTTTTGATGCATTGTTTTGCTTGTTTTGATAAAACTATCGATTTTATTGGTGTTATAAGCCATGGAGAAGTTATAATACAGTAGCTACAATGCAAAAACAAAATATGAATGGGTTTCCAACAGTACTTAAAGTGGTGATTTGTTTTATTATACTAACGGATCTCACGAGGGTTTTGTTATGTTTTGAGTGATTGAAGTTTTCAAGTTTTGGGTGAGATCACGATGGATGAAGGAATAAGGAGTGGCAAGAGCCTAAGCTTACGGATTCCCGAGGCACCCCAAGGTAATATTCAAGGACTCCCAAGCAACTAAGCTTGGGGATGCCCCGGAAGGCATCCCCTCTTTCTTCTAACGATCATCGGTAATTTTACTTGGAGCTATATTTTTATTCGTCACATGATATGCGTAAATTCTTGGAGCGTCTTTTGTGTTTATTTTTCCTTTTTATTTTATGCACCATGATGGCATGAGATAGTCCTTGGTTGATTTATAGAATGCTCTTTGCACTTCACTTATATCTTTTGAGTATGGCTTTATAGAATGCTTCATGTGCTTCACTTATATCATTTGAAGTTTGGATCGTCTGTTTCTCTACACATAAAAAACTGCCATTTGTAGAATGCTCTTTTGCTTCACTTATATTTGTTAGAGCGTGGGCATATCTTTTGTAGAAAGAATTAAACTCTCATGCTTCATTTATACCTATTTAGAGAGTTGACAGGAATTGGTCATTCACATGGTTAGTCATAAAATCCTACATAAAACTTGTAGATCACTGAATATGATATGTTTGATTCCTTGCAATAGTTTTGCGTTATAAAGATGGTGATATTAGAGTCATGCTAGTGAGTAATTATGGATTGGTAGAAATACTTGTGTTAAGGTTTGTGATTCCCGAAGCATGTACGTATGGTGAATCGTTATGTGATGAAGTCGGAGCATGATTTAATTTTGATTGTCTTCCTTATGAGTGGCGGTCAGGGACGAGCGATGGTCTTTTCCTACCAATCTATCCCCCTTGGAGCATTCGTATTAGTATTTTTTTATGGCTAATAAACTTTTGCAATAAGTATGTGAGTTCTTTTATGACTAATGTTGAGTCCATGGATTATACGCACTCTCGCCCTTCCATCATTGCTAGCCTCTTCGGTACCGTGCATTGCCCTTTCTCACCTCGAGAGTTGGTGCAAACTTCACCGGTGCATCCAAACCTCATGATATGATACGCTCTATCACACATAAGCCTCCTTATATCTTCCTCAAAACAGCCACCATACCTACCTATCATGGCATGTCCATAGCCATTCCGAGATATATTGCCATGCAACTTCCATCATCATCATATACATGACTTGAGCATTCATTGTCATATTGCTTTGCATGATCGTAAGATAGCTAGCATGATATTTTCATGGCTTGTCCATTTTTTGATATCTTTGCTATGCTAGATCATTACACATCCTGGTACACTTCCAGAGGCATTCATATAAAGTCATACTTTGTTCTAGATATCGAGTTGTAATATTGAGTTGTAAGTAAATAAAAGTGTGATGATCATCATTATTAGAGCATTGTCCCAGTGAGGAAAGGATGATGGAGACTATGATTCCCCCACAAGTCGGGATGAGACTCCAGACAAAAAAAAGAGGCCAAAAAAAAGAGGAGGGCCCAAAAAAATGAGAGAAAAGAGAGAAGGGGTAATGCTACTATCCTTTTACCACACCTGTGCTTCAGAGTAGCACCATGTTCTTCATATAGAGAGTCTCTTGAGTTATCACTTTCATATACTAGTGGGAATTTTCATTATAGAACTTGGCTTGTATATTCCGATGATGGGCTTCCTCAAATGCGCGAGGTCTTCATGAGCAAGCAAGTTGGATGCACACCCCTTTAGTTTTCAGTTTGAGCTTTCATACACTTATAGCTCTTAGTGCATCCGTTGCATGGCAATCCCTACTCCTCGCATTGACATCAATTGATGGGCATCTCCATAACCCATTGATTAGCCGCGTCGATGTGAGACTTTCTCCTTTTTTTGTCTTCTCCACACAACCTCCACCATCATATTCTATTCCACCTATAGTGCTATATGCATGGCTCACGCTCATGTATTGCGTGAAAGTTGAAAAGGCTTGAGAACATTAAAAGTATGAAACAATTGCTTGGCTTGTCATCGGGGTTGTGCATGATGAAATACTTTGTGTGATGACGATGGAGCATAGCCAGACTATATGATTTTGTAGGGATAACTTTCTTTGGCCATGATATTTTGAGAAGACATGATTGCTTTATTAGTATGCTTGAAGTATTATTGTCTTAATGGCAAATGATAGACTATTGCTTTGAATCACTCGTGTCTTAATATTCATGCCATGATTAGATTATATAATCAAGATTATGCTAGGTAGCATTCCACATCAAAAATTATCTTTTTTATCATTTACCTACTCGAGGACGAGCAGGAATTAAGCTTGGGGATGCTGATACATCTCCATCATATCTATAATTTTTTATTGTTTCATGCCAATATTCTACAATTTTCATATACTTTTGGCAACTTTTTATACTATTTTTTGGACTAACATATTGATCCAGTGCCCAGTGCCAGTTCCTGTTTGTTGCATGTTTTTTGTTTCGCAGAATATCCATACCAAACGAAGTCCAAACGCGATAAAAACTTACAGAGATTTTTTGGAATATATGTGATTTTTGGGAATTGGAGTCAACGCGAGACGATGCCCGAGGGCCCACAAGCCCTGGAGATGCGCCCCCTACCCTGGGCGCGGCCAGGGGGCTTGTGGCCACCCCGTAAGGCGGTTGGTGCCCTTCTTTTGCCGCAAGAAAGATAATATCCGGATAAAAATCGTGTTAATATTTCAACCCAATCGGAGTTACGGATCTCCGGGAATTTAAGAAACGGTGAAAGGCTAGGATCTGGGAACGCAGAAACAGAAGGAAACAGAGAGAGAGATCCAATTTCGAAGGGGCTCCCGCCCCTCTGCCGTCATGGAGGCCAAGGACCAGAGGGGAAACCCTCCTCCCATCTAGGGGGGAGGTCAAGGAAGAAGAAGAAGGAGGGGGGCTCTCTCTCCCCCTCTCTCCCGGTGGCGCCGGAACGCCGCCGGGGCAATCATCGTGTGACGGCGATCTACTCCAAAAACTGCGTCATCTTCACCAACACCTCCATCACCTTCCCCCATCTATATACAGTGGCCCACTCTCCTACAACCCACTGTACCCTCTACTTGAACATGGTGCTTTATGCTTCATATTATTATCCAATGATGTGTTGCCATCCTATGATGTCTGAGTAGATTTTTCTTGTCCTATCGGTGATTGGTGAATTGCTATGATTGGTTTAATTTGCTTGTAGTTATGTTGCTCTCCTTTGGTGCCCATCATATGAGCGCGCATGTGGATCACACCACAGGGTTAGTTGTATGTTGATAGGACTATGTATTGGAGGGCAAGGGTGACGGCAGCTTCAGCCTAGCATAGAAATTGATGCATACGGGATTGAAGGGGGACCAATATATCTTAATGCTATGGTTGGGTTTTACCTTAATGAACGTTAGTAGTTGCGGATGCTTGCTAATAGTTCCAATCATAAGTGCATAGAATTCCAAGAAAGGGATGACATTCTAGCAGTGGCCTCTCCCACATAAAACTTGCTATTGTTCTAGTAACGTAGTCAATTGCTTAGGGACAATTCCGCAACTCCTACCACCACTTTTCCACACTCGCTATACTAACTTAATTGTTTATTTATCTAAACAGCCCCTAGTTTTTATTTACGTGCTCTTTATTATCTTGCAAACCTATCCTACAACACCTACAAAGTACTTCTAGTTTCAGTGAGAAAGCTGGAGGAGCGCTTTGACGGATTGCAAACAGAGCACATACCCCGTGCGGAAAATAGCATTGCTGATCATCTGTCAAAGTACGCTACGCAAAAGCTTCTTGTGGAACCAGGGACTTTTGTTCTCCGCCTGACTCAGCCCTCCGTATCCCCGGCAACAATGACCCGAAAGAGGAGGAAATTGGACTCCGGCAAGCCTCTCCTGGCAGAGCTTCCAAAAGCCCCCGGCAGAGAGGTTGGCGGGAACAACTCCACTTCGCTTGGCGAGCAGCACCCTCCCGCCGAATTACCAATTTTCATGGTTAAGGCATGCGCTCCCATGAACGAGGAGGTTCCGCTGATCCTTGTTGTTGAGCCTCAGGCTCCAACTTGGGCGCGGCACATCGTCCGTTACCTCCAAACTAGATAACTTCCCGAAGAACAAGAAGAAGCTGAGAGAGTAGCCCAGAGGGCCAGTATGTATCAGTCTGTTGATGACGCACTATACAGAAGAAGGCCCAATGGTGTGAAATTGAAGTGCATTTATCGGGAAGAGGGAAAGGAACTGCTGGCAGAGATGCACAAAGGCATGTGCAGCTCCCATATTAGATCAAGGGCCTTGGTTGGAAAAGCTTTCCGGCAGGGTTTCTACTGGCGCATGGCCCTCCAAGATGCAATCGAGCCTGTCATGAGATGTGAAGCCTACCAGTTCCACTCCAAGAATATCCATCAACCTGCTCAAGCTCTCCAGACGATCCCTTTGTCATGGCCCTTTTCGGTCTGGGGGCTCGACATCTTGGGCCCCTTCCCCCGTGCTACCGGGGGCTTTGAGTTCTTGTACGTCGCCATCGACAAGTTCACAAAGTGGCCGGAAGTGGAGCCCGTGAGGAAGGTGACTGCACAGTCAGCCATCAAGTTCTTGAAAGGATTGGTGTGCCATTTTGGAGTACCCGCCAGAGTCATCACTGACAATGGCACCCAATTCACAAGCCGCGCCTTCATGCAATACGTTCATGCCCTCGGAAGCAAGGTCTCATTTGCCTCTGTTGCTCATCCCGGAAGTAACGGGCAAGCTGAGAGGGCGAACGCTGAAGTGCTGCAAGGACTCAAGACAAGAACATTTGATAGGCTGCAGAAGTGTGGCAGGTGATGGATCGACGAGCTGCCGGTGGTTCTTTGGTCCCTCAGAACGACATCAAATCGAGCTACCTGCCAGACTCCCTTCTCCCTAGTCTATGGGGCAGAAGCAGTGATCCCCACAGAACCCATATACGGGTCACCTCGAGTGCTTGCCTATGATGAAGTAGCGCAAGAACAGCACCGGCGTGACGACACTATGCTACTTGAGGAGAACCGTCTCCGGGCTGCTACGCGTGCTGCACGCTACCAATAAGCCCTACGTCGCTATCACAGCCGCAGGGTTCATGCCCGGAGCTTTGAGGAAGGCGACCTTGTCCTTAGGCGCGTTCCATCCACCAAGGGTGCAAACAAGTTGACGCCAAAGTGGGAAGGCCCTTACCGGGTAGTACGAGTCACCAGACCCGGCGCAGTCCGTCTGGAGACCGGAGATGGCATTCAGTTGCAAAACTCATGGAACATTGAGCATCTCTGTAAGTTCTACCCGTAAGGCACGACTGTCGGGCCCTGCCCGGCAGCCACCCTTTTGTACAAGCTTTGCCTATGTTGCATGTAACCCTTTGTACAAAGCCAGGTGCAGACCCTGAGCAGTAGATAAATAAACAAAGCGCTGGGGGGGCCTAAAACTTGCATGCATGCATAAGCATAACATGAGCATAGCATGATCATGTAGATCAGGGCACATGTAGCATTGTTTCCCTCTGCACTAAGCTGCAGGTTTCTTGCCGTGGACCTGGTCCCAAAGAGAAGAAATGGAGACAAGCCTACATATCAGTCCCCGACAAGCCAAGCAGATAAGTTATTTCTTATCCATACATGTTCTGTGAGATGAAAACTTGTGCATATGAAAACCTCGTCGCCTTCGAAGCATAGGTGCTCCCATCTTGTGTCCCGAATTTTGCTTCGGCCAGGATGGTTGTAGTGGCCTTTGACGGAGGGGGTTCGACGAGGAGCTGGTTCCTTTCAATAGTTTTGTGCCCGGCAGGCCTAGCCCCATGGCAACAAACGAAAGGCACCGGCAAGATAGCTTGCCGGAGAAAACTTGTTTACTTAAATGTATAAAGGCATCTCGCCTCTGCATGGACATAACACATGCACAAGTACCCGGCAAGGCTTGTCTTTTTCATTAATATGCTGATAAGCAAGTACAAATCTTACAGAACACAAACATGGATAAAACAGATTACATATTTTAGACTAAAGTTTGGCAGATGCCTACATGTTTTAGACTGAAAAAAGATAAATGCCCCGTAATCCCTTTCTTGTCCCCCTCCTCCTAGGAACTACCGTGGGAGGTGAAGAGGGCAAAAGGAGTGCCTGGGCAGAAGCCCAGCCTGACCCCATCAGCCCCCCATGACAAGGAGCCTAACAAGATCGAGAGGGTGCGGGCGAAGGTGATGGTGAAGAGAGTGGCGGAGACAGCCCCATGGCCACCGCCACCAGGGCCAGCAGGATGCGGCAGGGCGAACGAAGCCGCAGCCCGCGAGGAAGCCTGCCGGGGCCCAGCTGGAAGGCTGCTGGAGAAGCCGGGGATACCATCCACACCTCCACATCCAACTCCCCGGCAAATCGCCTTGCCGGAGAGGAGGTGCAGGTGCAGATGATGGTGCTGCCACCTGACGGTGACGGTGCGGCTGGTGTTCAGCTGAAGTCGGAGCCGTCGCCGTCTCCGTCCGCACCGTCATCATCGTCGTCACTGTCCTCCTCGTCGCTATCGCTCGAGGAGGAGCTTTCATCGTCAGTCGAGCTCTCCGTGCAGCACCCTAAGCGAGCACCCAAGCGTCCGAAGACCTTGACGGAGAGCAGGGTGGCGTCCATTAACTTGAAATGAAGGACATGCCTGGCCGCCAAGCTATGGACACGAGCAAAAGTCTTCCAACCGCGCCGGAGAAGCATGACATGAGGAGCGGGGAACTCTACGTCCGCCCGCATGCTGCCGTTACAACAGCCCCTCATGTGCAGCCGCAACCCCGGCGGCTACGCGATCTCGATCACCCTTGCGAATGGGGTAGGAAGCCGAAGACGGCTGCGCGGAGGTCCTCACAGCTTGACGATGAACTCCAGCAGCTGGTTCCCGACGTGGCCTTCATTAGGATCTTGGGCAGCGGGAGGAGGTGCGATCAAAGCACCACCTCGTCCCCCTCGACCTCAAGCGCCGTGGCGACCACGACCTTGTCCTCTCCCACCTCCCCTCGCAGCGGGCTCCGCTTCCGCGTCCCCAAGGGTAGGAGGGAGGCGCTGTCGAGCAGAGGCCCTCGTCGTCACTACTGGAGTGCCACTACGCCCTCTTCCCCTCACCATGATGAAGAAACAGTATCAGAAGAAATAAGGACGAGATGGGTGTGAGCCAGCACCTCGCCCGTGTCCCCTTTTATAAGCAAACGGAGTCGGGGGCTGGCTCCTCACTCAGGAGAGCCAACCGCCCCTCTTTACCAATCCGGCTTCCCCGCGCCATCAACGGCTCGAGGAATCAAGGCCGACCCCCTGCGCCAATCCGTGGCGCCTGGCTTTCTGCCATGGCACACATTTCCGTGCTCCCCGCGTCCGCCACCAACCCTGTGCAATGCATGCAGCATACGTGGCGGAAATGCCAGAGGCGGAGAAGCTAGTGGAATGGCAGTTACAGTCCCACGAACATGAGACATGGGTAGCCCATGGATCGTGGCTCGTGACCCCCTCATAATGTCGTGCACGATGCGTGAAAAAGACGGAAGCTGACTCAAGCACAGGTTAATGAAGAAGCAAAGAAAATCTCAAGGATGAGCTACCACAAACTCTTCGCCTGTGTACTGGATAGGTCCTACCCCAACGACGCTCGGCAGCGCGTTCGGACCAGGCCCGGGGGCTCCTGTCGGTGCAACAAACCCTAGTGTATGTTGCCCAGACTGTACACAGGCTCAAGGGCAAGGTTACAGCATCCAAGACAAGGCCAAGCAGGAGATATAGCCCTTCGAGGAACCAAAGGGCGGATCAAGAAGACCAAGACAAGCTAAGGAAGCAGGATATCACTAAGGAAAAACCTTCCTTGCTAGGCAGGTGAGCCTGGCCAGGTCGAGGTCATCCCGAAGACAAGTCTCAAGACTCCCCCGGCAAGCTTGCCTGGGGCGCCAAGGGCGGATCGCCCCGCCAAGACGCCACCGCTCCACCTCATGACGACGCAAGTCACCTCCCAGTGCGGTGTCGAGCCCCCAAGTGATTAAATGGTTGTTCTATGGCACGTGGCAGCTATTTCTAAGGAAGATCACCCCCAAATGACACCCGTCCTATCGGCGTGCGACACCTATGGGATCCCAAGAGACCCCTTTACGATTTGGCGGGGGGAGAGGTATGCGCAAAGAGCAGAACCAACGATCGACGCGGGGCGATTTTACCCAGGTCCGGGCCGCTGATCCGCGTAAAACCCTACTCCTGCCTTGTGTTATTATTAGTGTTCTTGAGCCCAGGCTCCAGGAGTGCTCACAGTGAACAGTACGTTCAAAGAGCAGCTACGCATGCAGAATGGGCCAGAAGATCCTCCCCCTGTAGCAGTTGCCTTGGGCCTCCTTTTATACCACAAAGGGGTCACCACAGTGGCAAAATATACATACATTGAGGTGTAAAGTAGCTACAGGGTCATCATACCTAACCCCTGACGGATTAGGACAAACGCATTTAATGCACCGTGAGGTGTCCGTTTAGGTGTCCTCACTTTCTCGGGGATGGAAAAAGGGGCCATCCCATCAGCACCGCTTAAGCTCTCCTCCATTGGCGCGTCGCCACGCATCCAAAGAAGGACCCAAAGTGTCAGGTTGGTTGCTGTGCCAAAGCGGCGGCACAGTGACAAAATCTTGCCGGGCGCCGAACCTTGCCGGGCGTTGCAGGCCACCCCGGCAAGATCTTGCCGGGGAAGTTGGCCTTTGAACTCCAGCTCTTCTTATCTGCTGATCCTCATATCTTTGACTTGAGAATTTTCCTGATGGCCTAAGTCAACCTTGAACCGTTCCCCGACAAGCCTTGCCGCGAGTATGGCTACAACTGCCCGTGCACAAGTACGGGGTACTAATGGCCCAATACTTAGTACACCGACAGGAGCCCCCGGGCCTAGGCCATACACGAGTGCGAGGCGTTGTTGGGCTAGGCCCAAACAGTGCACGGGCACACGTGGCAGGGGATTAACTGCTCGTAAATATCATGTTTACTGTGCCCCCCACTACGCGCGCCGAATGCGCGACGTGGGAAGCGTGCCTCAAAAGCTGCAACTGCAACGCGCCCGCAGAGGCGCATTCACATTGGGGAGTAAAAGAGGCGGCCCCGCTCCTTCCCCATAAAAAGGAGAAGCCGCAGAGGCACAGGCCTATTTACCCCCCTTTTCTTCTCAATCTGGCCGTCGCCATTGCTTTCCTTTTCTCGAGCTCAGAGCAAAGCCTTCCTTCTTCCGCTCGCCGCCTCCACGCCTGCTCCATCCCCGGCTTCCGCCCTTGCAGTCGCCATGCCGCCCAAGACCAGCAAAGGCAAAGGCAAGGAGGCGAAAGCTGATGTCCCGGAGAGCGAACTGGTGAAGATGCGGAAGAAGTACGTCGTCTTCGCCCCGTCGCTCGATGCGGAAGCTTTGAAGAGGCGGTACCAGTGTATGTGGGCGAGGGAGACGCAGGCTCACCCCGCCACTCACGTGATCCCAGGTTCTTGCACCAAAAGTGGGTCGGACAGATACCCCTTTTTCGTCGCATATTTCTATTGCAGGCTCTGTCCTCCCTTTTCTGACTTCTTCAATGACATCATGTACACATATGGCTTCCATCTTCTTGACTTCACGCCAAACGCCGTAATGTGTATGTCTGTCTTCGCTCATCTTTGCGAAAATTTTGTCGGAGTAGTTCCCAACACCGCCCTCTTCCGCCATTATTTTACTCCTCGCATCCAAAAGGGGGAGGCCCTTTCTGGTTCTATCGCCTAAATTTCACGGGCCTGGAATAAGGAGATATACCCAGAGGGAGTTTACCGGGAGAAGTGGGACGAATGGCGGTCTGAGTGGTGCTGGATCAAGGAAGCAGATCCTCATCCATTCTGTTTGCCTCAATGACAGAAGGCGGTCCGAGGCAGCGATTGGAGCGGCCTTGCCGCGGAGGACGAGAGGCTCACAATCGCCACCACCAGGATCCTTCGCCTGAAAGCCGCTGGGCTCACTATGGAGATGATCGGCTTCGATTTCCTCCGTCGCCGCATCGCCCCGCTACAGAACAGGGGAAGACCAGCTTGGGAGTACCGGAACGCAGCGGACATCATGAGGCTGCGCCCTGGATTGAACAACAATTTGACTGCCATGCAACTTGGCGCCCTCCACCAAAAGCTATTCCAGCACGACGACAAGCATCGGTTGCCGGCAAGGATCGTCCCTCTGTGCAACAACTCTGCTCTGGGATCAATCATCGCCTTCATGCTGATGTTCAACGCCCACGGTCTTGACGCGACATGGGTTGAGCCATCCGAGGAAGATGCACAGAAGTTCTTTGATAACTTGACGGAGAGGGCCATCCGAGAAGAAGCAAACTTGCTCCAAGCCACCACCGACGAAGAGGTGGCATACATCGCCACCAGGGCGGAGGAGGCAAATCTTGCCGCAGAGGCTGGCAGCGTCGGCTTCGCAGAATGGGAAACCAACGATGCAGAGGTAGTGGTGGAGAAAGATCCTGCCAGGAAGGATAAAGCTGACGGGGAACAGGGCAGCACTGCCGCTGAGAGCTCGTCCGACGAGGACACGGCTGCGGAAGAACCGCAAGAAGAGCTCCCAGCCCCGAAGAAGACAAAGCATGTTCTTCGAAAGGCTGCATCTGGCATCCCGGCAAGCCAGCCTTCCTCGAGCGGCGAGGCTCCCGGCAAGAAAGCGGCCGGCAAGACTGCGCCGCGGCAAGGGGTTCGTCAGCAACCTGCGCGGCGCGCGAGACCCACACCAGCGGCAACTGCTGGGGCGAAAGGGGTGTCTCGCACTACCGCACCGGAAGCTGAGGTGACGGAAACGCGCCAACCCCCGGCGCCTGCCACAGCCAAGCGACCTAGGTCCCCTCCTCCGCCTCCCCACTCAGACGTCGCAACGGAGGCCGATTTTGACATCTCCGGCTTTAGTCCGGAGTGAGAAGAGGAAGAGTGAGTACCTTGCCACAGCTTTTATCTTCCAATCTTGGATCAATCTTACTGACTTGCTTGTATTGTTTCTGTAGTGATGCAGAAACCTTGCTGGAGAGGATGACGAAGAGGACAAAGACTTCCACGGGCGACGAGCCCCCGGCAGGCTCCACGAGCGTGCCAGAAACTGCCATCGTCAGCCCGGAGCTCAGCCCTCAACGCAGTCCCCAGCACAGCCCCCAGCGTAAGTTTGTTGCTCTTTTTTCGTTGGCGGGCGCTGAGGTTCCTATTCTTGCCGCTGATATCTCTGGGCTTGCAGGAGAAGAACGGCAACAAGGAGAGTTATTGGAAGACGCTCCCGTCGTGCCACCTCCATCAACTACGTCGCCCACAAGCGCATCCCCGGCAAGGCATCCTATCGACGAGCCCATCTTGATTGAGGAGGAGCCGGCAAGCATGGGCATCGGCAACCCTCCCCCGGCAACCGAGGTTGCCGGGAGGGGCGAGGCCACCTCTCAACAGCTCGACGCAGGTAACTGATTGCCTTAGTGCGCTTGCTATTCTTTCCTTTATCTCTCTTTCTTTGGTCCCTTCAAACTTCACTCTTGATCTTATTCTATTTCCCTCCTTTGTCCTCCAAAGTTCCCTGTGATGGAACAGATGGACGTCGACGTTGTCATTGAGGAGACCGCCAGGGACGCCGCTACCGAGGCAGACAGGATCGCCGCCAGCGAGGCCGCCTAGGGTGCCACTGCCGAGGCCACCGAGACTGTGCAGGAGGAACTCGCCAAAGAGCGTGCCGAAGAAGATGGCAAGGAGGCTGATGACCGTACTGACGGCATTCTTGCCGCAGGAGCGCCAGGCGCTGCGCCGGCCACGGAGCCCCCTGCTACTGGTGAGGCGGTTGTTGAGGATCAACCGTCAACATCTGAAGGCCCCTCATCCAGCAAATATCTCAAAGTTGGCGAGAACCTGTTTGTCAACTTGCCGGGGACGGCAAGCATTGGGGCACCGACCGAAGGGGAAATCTTCGACGAGGAAATCATCGCTGCTGCCGGGCTCGAGGTTGTTGATGACCCAAGCGCTAGCATTGGCAAGTCTGAAGAGGATCAGCTCCTTCAGGCCATGGGCGAAAACTTCCGCAAGCTCCAGGCTCTCCACCGCGCCCGGAAAGAGAAAGCGGATTCCAGAATGGCAGTTGTCGAGGCGGCCGAAGCAGATTTTCAAAGGCGCGTCGAACAAATGCAAGTCTGGTACGCTGAGGCCCTCCAAGAGTTGACTGCTGGCCGAGAACAAGTGAGCCAGCAGTGGACAGAAATCCTCCTGAAACAATCTGACATGGAGAAGGCGCAGGATGAAGCTACACAGAGAATTGCTGCTGAAGATGCTCTCCTGACGGGGCGTCGCATTGCGCTTGATGCTCACGAGGAAGACCTCACCGCACGTGAGCAGGCGCTCGCCGCCAAGCTTCGCAGCAAAGATGAAGATATCGAGAAGCTTGTCACGCGGCGGACCCAGGAGCTGGAGCAGAAGCACAAAGAGGCGCTCAAAGCTCTAACTGCAGATCATGCCGGCAAGCTCAAGGAGGCCATCGATGCTGCCGAGGCTGCAAAGGCCGCCAAGAATGAGCTGGGCGACAAAGTCAAGAAGCTGGAAGCGGATCTTGAAGAACACGGCAAGGAGCTCTCAACGCTCAAAGGCGACAGGGAAAAAACCCTCCACACCTTGGCGGAGATGCAAGTTGCTATGTCTAACAAGACCAAGCGGCTCTCCTCAGCAAATGAAGCCATTGCCGTTCTGGAACTGAAGCTGACCACGTTGCAGAAGTCCCTCAAGGCCGGCAGGGCCCGCGAGAAGGCCCTACTCAAAGATCTCTAGGGAGAGAGGAACCTGCTCAAGAGCGCTGCTGCCGCCCAAATTGATTACGAAAAGGGGGTGGAGATCTGGACTGGACGTCTCATCAACGCTGCGGAGAAACTTACGGCAGAACTGTCAACCATGGGCCTGTCGAACTTCAGGTATTCTTCCGAGGAAAGGATATCTTCGAGTGCCAGGTTGACGATGTTCTTCGAGAGCATCATTGATGCCCTGAAGTTGCTCCAGTCTAACCGGGTGACTCAATTGGCCAACGAGACCCGCCGGCTTTGCCGGGCCGTCCTCTGCAAAGTGCTTATCAAGGTGGTGCACCACAATCCTGGCATCGACCTCTCCAATGCGCTTGGCCATCTGCCAAAGGACGCAAATCTCGAGGCGCTCGAAGAGCTCGTCGCGCCTATCCTTGAGAAGGTGGACTCCATCAAAAGGATCGAAGGCCAGCGCAGAGATTAACTGCTCCACCTTTTCTTGCCGTCATCATTCCATGTCAAAGACAATTAAGTCTCAAGTTAGAATTGCGGCAACTCATTAATGTAATATAACTTGCTTATGTTTGGGTACATGTTTGCTATTTTCCTTGTCTGATTCCTTTGTGTATGGAGTTCACCCTACGCTTACTGAAAAACTTGCCGGCGTGAAACCTGCCGCGAGCGCTGGGTGCGGGACTTCAGCAGCCTACTGGAGGCGCAGCGGCCGGCAAGACTCCTTGGTGTTCTCAGTGCAGCCACTTAAATTGTTGAGCGGACTCGAAACAAAATAAGGGCGCAACTGATTACAACAAGGGTTCCTTCGCGTGCAGATTTTCCATACAAGAGTTGGAATCGTCCAAGGAAATAACTTTGCAATAAACGAAACTTGTTCTAAGTTTTTAGAACTTAGCTTTCTGTCACTGTCCTCCCTCCGGCAAGCGTCGATTCCGAACGTCGCCAACTGGTACTCATATCTCCCCCCCCCCCCCCCCGGCAAATGTGCATGTGAGGAATCCTTCTGTCTTTTAAGAAAAAGAAAGAAGAGAAAATAAAGATATGAAACCTTGGCGGTTCATTAGAACTTACCGGGAGTAGGTGTCATACAACATCTTAGACAAACATGCATATGTAAATATGAACATGGAAATCAATAAGGGAATGCACAACACTTAAATTTATTCACTTGTACTCAGGGTCTGCGCCTGGCTTTGTACAAAGGATCATATGCCTTGCCGGCAAGACTTGTACAAAAGGGTGGTTGCCGGGGGCCCCCGGCAACCGCGCCTTATAGGTAGAACTTGCGAAGATGTTCGATATTCTAGGAATTGCTCACTAGAACGCCATCTTCGGTCTCCAAGCGGACAGCGCCGGGCCTGGTGACTCGTACTACCCGATAAGGGCCTTCCCACTTTGGCGTCAACTTGTTTGAATTCTTGGCGGATTGAATCCGCCGAAGAACAAGGTCGCCTTCCTCAAGGCTTCGGGCATGAACTTTGCGGCTATGGTAGCGGCGCAAAGCTTGCTGGTAGCGTGCAGCTCGCACAGCAGCCTGAAGACGATTCTCCTCGAGGAGCACAGCGTCATCTTGCCGTAGTTGCTCTTGCTCAAGCTCATCATAAGCGAGCACTCGAGGAGATCCGTACATGAGTTCCGTGGGGAGAACTGCTTCCGCTCCGTAGACCAGAGCGAAGGGCGTCTGGCCGGTGGCTCAATTTGGTGTCGTTCTGATTGACCAAAGAACCGCCGGCAACTCATCAATCCAGCGTCTTCCGCACTTTTTCAGCCTGTCAAAGGTTCTGGTCCTGAGACCACGCAGCACTTCAGCATTGGCCCTCTCCGCTTGGCCGTTGCTTCTGGGGTGAGCAATAGAGGCAAAACAAATTTTGCCGCCAAGGTCTTGGATGTACTGCATGAAGGTGCGACTTGTGAATTGCGTGCCGTTGTCGGTGATGATCCTGTTGGGCACACCGAAACGGCAAACTATCCCTTTAAAGAACTTGACGGCTGATTGTGCTGTCACCTTCCTCACTGCTTCCACCTCCGGCCACTTTGTGAACTTGTCGATAGTAATGTACAAGTACTCAAAGCCCCCGGTAGCACGGGGGAAAGGGCCCAGTATGTCGAGCCCCCAGACCGAAAATGGCCAGGAGAGAGGGATTGTCTGAAGAGCTTGAGCTGGTTGATGCGATTTCTTCGAATGAAACTGGCACGCTTCACACTTGGTTACTAGTGCAGTTGCATCCTGGAGAGCGGTGGGCCAAAAGAAACCTTGCCGGAATGCTTTCCCGGCAAGTGCTCTTGATCCTATGTGAGAACCACATATGCCTCCATGTATCTCTGCCAACAGCTCTAGTCCATCCTCTCGAGGAATGCACTTTAATTTCACGCCATTTGGTCTCTTTCTGTACAGGACGTCATCGATGAACTTGTACATAACAGACCGATGGGCTACTCTTTCCGCTTCTTCCTGTTCCTCCGGGAGTTCTCCTGTTTGAAGGAAATGGACAATGTGCTGCGCCCATGCTAGAGCCTGGGGCTCGACAGCTAGGACTAAAGGCATCTCCTCCGCCGGGGGAATGTTTGTCTCGACGGCAAGGGCCTGAGCTCCTGCTGGAGCCTGTTGTTCCCCGGCAGGCATGTCGTCGATCCCGGTAACTTCCTTGCCGGTGGCTCCCGGGAGCTCTGCCGGGAAGTACTGACCAGAATTCAACTTTCTTCTCTTTTCTTGCCGCATTGATGGCGCTACGGATGGTTGAGTCAATTGGAGCACAAAAGTTCCTGGTTCCATAGGCAACTTGAGGGCGACACGCTTTGACAGGTCGTCAGCAACACTGTTCTCGGCACGAGGGATGTGCTCCATTTGCAGACCATCAAAGTGCTCTTCCATCTTTCTCACTTCATCCACGTAGGCTTGCATCAATGGACTCTGATAATTCTTCTTAACTTGCCTGACGACAAGCTGCGAATCGCCTCTGATGACGAGCTTTTTGATACCAAGGTCTGCCGCGATCCTAAGACCGGCAAGCAAACCCTCGTATTCTGCTGTGTTGTTGGTCGAACTTTCCCGAGGAAAATGCATTTGGACTATGTACTTGAGGTGCTCTACGGTGGGAGCGATAAGCAGCACGCCAGCACCGGCGCCTTGCAGCGAAAAAGCCCCGTCAAAGTACAGAACCCATTGCTGGTCAATTTCCTTGCCGGGGAGAGTTGTTTCTTGAACCTCTTCATCTGGCGTTGGGGTCCATTCCGCAATGAACTCCGCTAAGGCCCTGCTTTGAATTGTCGAAGTGCTTTCAAACTTGAGGCCAAAGCTCGACAACTCCAACGCCCACTCCACGATCCTACCAGTTGCTTCTGGATTTCGCAAGATCCGTTGCAACGGAAAGCGAGTGACGACGGTGACTTCATGTGCTTGAAAATAATGGCGCAGCTTCCTCGAGGCCATAAGGAGGCCGAAAAGCAACTTCTGCACACCAGAATATCTTGACCTAGCTCCTTGTAAAAGAGAGCTAACAAAATAAACTGGGCGCTGCACCACCTTTTTCTTCTGCAATGGTTCTTCTGACTACACAGATCTTGTCTTGCCGGGATCAATCCTTGCCGGGGAAGATCCTGCCACGTCACCTGACGGTCCTGCCGCTGGTGTTGCTTCCTCATCAGCTTCTCTCTGCGCCACTAACGCAGCACTAACCACTTGATTTGTCGCTGCTAGATACAGCAGCAACGGCTCTTGTGGTTTAGGCGCGACTAGCGTCGGTGGAGAGGAAAGGTATTTCTTCAAATCTTGCAGCGCAGCCTCCGCCTCCGGAGTCCATTTCATTAGACCTGCCTTCTTCAAAATTTTGAAAAAGGGCAGGGCGCGCTCAGCAGATTTGGAAATAAACCTGCTTAGGGCAGCAACACAGCCGGCAAGACGACGAACATCCTTGATGCGTCTTGGCGCTTCAATCTGCTCAATAGCTTTGATCTTGTCGGGGTTCGCTTCGATTCCCTGGCAAGATACAAAGAATCCGAGGAGCTTGCCGGAAGGAACACCGAACACGCACTTCTCAGGATTGAGATTTAAGTTGATCTTGCGTAGATTTGTAAATGTTTCTTCTAAATCTTGAATGAGCGTCGCTTTGTCCTTGGTTTTGACCACTATATCATCCATGTACGCCTCCATATTTCACATGGGGTGATAAATGCGGTCTTCTCTTCATCTTCTTTCGCCATGAAAATCTAATGATACCCTGAATAGGCATCAAGGAAGGACAGGAGATCACAACCAGCGGCGGAGTCCACAATCTGGTCGATGCGCGGCAAGGGAAAGGGATCTTTTGGACAGGCTTTATTGATATCTGTATAATCGATACAAAGCCTCCATTTCCCATTTGCCTTGCGCACCACAACCGGATTGGCCAACCAGGTTGGATGAAGCACTCCTCTAACCAATCCTGCCGCCTCCAACTTTCTGATTTCCTCGGCAATGAATTCTTGCCGCTCCAAGGCTTGCTTCCTGACCCTCTGCTTGACGGGCCGCGCGTGAGGACAGACAGCAAGGTGGTGCTTAATTACCTCCCTGGGAACACCGGGGATGTCAGACGGTTGCCATGCAAACACGTCGACATTCGCCCGCAAGAAGGCAATGAGCGCTCTTTCCTATTTGTCATCTAGGATGGAACTTATGGTGAAAGTTCCTCCCATTCCGTCCTCCCTAACGGGCACCTTCTTGGTCTCCGGTGGAGCAGCCTTGGATCTCTTGTTCTTGCCGGTGGAACTCTCTGGTGCATCCTCGGCGGAAGCGCAGCACTCCGAGGAGGCGAGCTTACCGGAGTTCGCGCCAAGATTCTCGCTGGTCTTCTTCTTCCCCCCGGGAGTTCCAGCGGCAGGAGCAGATGCCTTGACGGCAGGTGCTGCAACTGCTTCCCGGTAAAGTTGGTCGGCACAGATGAGCGCATCCTTCTTATCGGAATGGATAGTGATGACGCTCAACGGCCCGGGCATCTTCAAAACATTGTATTCGTAGTGTGATGCCGCCATAAACTTAGCCAGCGCTGGCCGACCAAGGATCCCATTGTATGACATGGGGATCTTGGCGACATCAAACACTACCTTCTCGGTCTTGTAGTTGAGCTCGCTACCAAATGTCACCGGCAGCGTAATCTTGCCCTTGGGCTGGGTTCTTCCCGGATTGACCCCTTGAAACGTACCCGTTTCTTCGAGGTCCTCATCAGGAATTTGGAGCTTCTTGGGCACATCTGGTGAGATTAGGTTTAGCCCGGCCCCACCGTCAACTAGCATTTTCGTCACCTTGAGGTTGCGAATTGTTGGTGAGACCAACAATGGCAAGCACCCGACCGCAGTTGTGCGATCAGGGTGATCCTCGGCGTCGAAAATGATAGGCGTGTTGGACCACTTCAGGGGCCTACATGCATCTGGCGATGGCTCCGCTGCATTGACTTCCCGCACCCACTATTTGAGTCGACGGTGGGAAGAATGCAGCGAGGCACCCCCATCGATACACATGGCCTCTGTAGCTTTCTGGAATTCTTGCTCACTGGACTCATCGTCTTCTTCATCATCATCTTCTTCTTTGTCTCGGCCTCGAGCGGGCCTCTCCCTCTGTTGCTTGGCCTTGCCGCGGTGCCCCCCTCGGCCACCGTGCTTCTTGCCGGATCCGTCAGCACCATCTTGGGCCTTCTCCTTATCTCGCCTTTCATACTGGGCCCTCTATTTCTCGGCAAGCTGTTCAACTTGCCGGCAGTTTTGGAGATCGTGGCCCTTGGTGCGATGGATCTTGCAATACTGCTTGCCGGAGCTTTCCGACTTGTCGGCAGCCGCCAAGGCCTGACAGGAAGGGCACCCAGCAAGATCCTTGCCGGGGTCACCAACCTTGGCCTTCTTGGCGGCGCTGGGGTTGTCGGATTCCTTGACAGCAAGCACAGCCTTGCCTCCGCGTTTCCTGTTCCGTCGCCGGCCTTTCCTTGACGGGGTCGCAGCATATTCATCTTCGGATTCGCCCGCCGTGCCAACAGCCTCGCCAGGGAGTTTCCTCCCCTCTTCAGCTCGAGCGCATTTATCGGCCAAAGCGTAAAGCTCGGCAATACTCCTGACTTTGTTCATCGCCAGCTCCTCCTGCATTCTGCAGTTACGCATGTTTTGATGAAACGCGCTAATGACAGCGGCAGGGTGAACGTCAGGAATATTGTACTGCACCCGGCTAAACCTCTGCATAAACTTGCGTAGAGATTCACCCTCCTTCTGAGGGATGATATGCAAATCACTCTCTTGGCCAGGAGCTTGGTGGCCTCCAACAAAGGTGCCAACAAACAGATGGCACAGATCTGACCAAGAAGAAATAGAATTCTCTGGCAGATGCATCAACCACGACCTGACGTTGGGCTTGAGCACCAACGGGAAGTAGTTGGCAAGTATCTTGTCATCTCGGCCCCCGGCAGCCTGCACCGCAATGGTGTAGATGCTCAGGAACTCCGAGGGATGAGTCTTACCGTCATATTTCTCCGGGACCTCTGGCTTGAAAGTTCGGGAATTCGGCCACTGGACTTGCCGCAGCTCACGGGTAAACGCTGGAGTCCCTACCTCGTAAGGCAAGTCTCCTATGTCCCCTGGCGCAGGCTCGTCGACAGCCGGCCCTGCGCGCTTATCATACTAATAGCGCGCTTCCCGTCGCCACTCGATGGTGGTTCGAGCGTCCTCCTTGCCTTGTTCCTGGAGAACTTGATGCTGGTCGCGATGCATCCGTGGATCGGATGACGCCGTGGAAACTTCTTCACGGCGGTCGACCTGCTGGGTTGTCGGCCGCCGCTGGTGTCGCGGAGGGGAGTGCACCGTGGTTGCACCACCTCCAGTTTTCTCCACATCGGCTCGCGCCGGATCGATGGGCCTTCGCTGTGAGGGCCCTGCCTCTTGCGGCCCATCTTTGTTGGCGAAGCCGATAAGGCTCTGGATAGTAGCTCGCCACTCCTCCATCTTCTCCGGGGCAGGAGGGAAATCGAGGAGCAGCTGCGCACGTGCCAAGGCTTCCACTGGCGTAGGCGGCGGCGACAGGTGCGAGGTACGTGAGGTGCTCTGACTCCTAGCCATGTTAGAAGGAGCACCATCACGGTCACACGACCGCGCGCCACCTTCGCCGGCAGCTCGGTGTGCATGCTGGTCCCGCGCATCTTGGGATCGATGCGCAGAAATCTTTTCATGGGGACGCCCTGAACCACCAGCGCCATGATGTCGCTCGTCGTGCACGACCTGGGTAGGTCGTGATGCTTGCGCCGGCGCGGGAGCTCCAGCAGGCGCCCTCCGATCTCTGGAATTCGTTGTGCCACCCGTAGGCAACACAGCTCCGTCTCTGGATCCAGCGGCGTGTGGGTTGCCGCTGCAACTGCGAACGATGCCGCTCGCCTGGCTCGGATCACCAGAACACCATGGAGGTTCTAGTCCTCTTCCTTCTGCACCCACGCCATCGCTCGTACGTGAAGGCGCAGGCAAAACGGACATGGATGGTTGCGCCGTCGCAGCGCTCTTCTTCTTGGGTGGCATGATGATCAAGATGATGAAGAAACTAAGGCGCCGATCACTAGATCAGGTTCACGCAACCTTCAATCCCCCTACCTGGCGCGCCAAAGATGTCGGCGTGCGACACCTATGGGATCCCAAGAGACCCCTTTACGATTCGGCGGGGGGAGAGGTATGCACAAAGAGCAGAACCAACGATCGACGCGGGGCGATTTTACCCAGGTTCGGGCCACTGATCAGCGTAAAACCCTACTCCTGCCTTGTGTTATTATTAGTGTTCTTGAGCCCAGGCTCCAGGAGCGCTCACAGTGAACAGTGGCAAAATGGGCAGCTACGCATGCAGAATGGGCCAGAAGATCCTCCCCCTATAGCAGTTGCCTTGGGCCTCCTTTTATACCACAAAGGGGTCACCACAGTGGCAAAATGTACATACATTAAGGTGTAAAGTAGCTACAGGGTCATCATACCTAACCCCTGACGGATTAGGATGAATGCATTTAATGCACCGTGAGGTGTCCGTTTAGGTGTCCACACTTTCTCGGGGATGGAAAAAGGGGCCATCCCATCAGCACCGCTTAAGCTCTCCTCCATTGGCGCGTCGCCACGCATCCAAAGAAGGACCCAGAGTGTCGGGTTGGTTGCTGTGCCAAAGCGGCAGCACAGTGACAAGATCTTGCTAGGCATCGAGCCTTGCCGGGCGCCGGACCTTGCCGGGCGCCGAACCTTGCCGGGTGTTGCAGGCCACCCCGGCAAGATCTTGCCGGGGAAGTTGGCCTTCGAACTCCAGCTCTTCTTATCTGCTGATCCTCATATCTTTGACTTGAGAATTTTCCTGATGGCCTAACTCAACCTTGAACCGTTCCCCGACAAGCCTTGCCGCGAGTATGGCTACAACTACCCGTGCACAAGTACGGGGTACTAATGGCCCAATACTTAGTACACCGACACGTCCAGAGGCTTGTCATGCAGGCAGGCGAGGATGTGGACGAATGGCATGGCAAGGCTGTCGGGCTCCCCCGCGATGTGACACTAAGCGATGCATTTAATGCGCCCTTGTCCTGCCTACAGAGTTAGGTATGATAGCACTGTGGCTATCTAATCACAGGATAATGACTGTTTTGCCATTGTGGTAACCCCTTAACCTATAAAAGGAGGGTCGTGGCAACCTTAGAAAGGATTCGGACCCTTGTACACTCATACGCGCATAGCTGCTCTCGTCCCAAGGAGACCTTGCCAGGCCAGAGCGCTACGTCTCCACCACGGTCCATTCATCAATCCACCAAAGCAGGAGTAGGGTTTTACGCCTCACGGAAGCCCGAACCTGGGTAAGAACTGCCCGTGTCATCGCTGCCGTGCTGCTCTATGCCCTCCGCTCTTTGTGCAATGTGCTCTTCCCCCTTGCCGAACCACAAGGCGCCAATGGTCCCATAGGTGGCTGTGTTATGCCACGACATCTTTGGTGTGCCAGGTAGGGGGAAGCGCTTGCGCGAACCCGAAGGTGTAAGCAGCACGTCATCATCATCTTCATCGCCTTCTTCATCGACGGCTTTATCATCCATGGCGCCCAAGAAAAAGCCCGGCGCTGCATCTCACCCGTCCACCTTGAAGGCTACTTTGCATGCGGCCGCTGATGCCGTGGGGGCTACGGAGGCGCACAGGGATGTGGGCGCTACGGGGGACGTGGCCGACGCAGGTGGTGTCGTCACCATTCCCCCTGCGGCCAAAACGAGAGCGGGAGGCGCCGGAGGAGGACAGCGTCAGCAGCATCCCAGCGGCCATGCTCCACAACATGCGGGTGGAGAGATTGTTCCATCTCCACCTCTCTGCACCACTGAGGGACACGACCACAGCGATGGCGCTCGTTCTGGGGGAAACCGCAACCCTCTAGCCGCCCCCGCTGCAGGTGCGGCTACTAAACACGCGCCACCCCCAGGACAAGCTAGCCGAGACAATGCACCGAATGGGATCGCCGATCCCCAACCGCATCCACCTCGTCACCACGCCACCCTAGCGACCGGCTCGCGGCGACGAGAGCACGGCGCCGTCGCCATCGGCACCGCCAGAAGCCAGGCAACGTCGCGGTCTACGTTGTCATCTATGCCAAGCACCGCTTCGGAAGCTATGGCGCGGGCCCAACTCCTGTTAAGATTTCCGCCGATGGCCGATCAGATGGATGAGTGGAGAGCCACCATTCAAAGCTTGATTGGTTTCGCTGAGGCGGGAGGATTACAGCGGGGAGGCCCGCCACGGCCTCCACAGGCGGCGACAACAACCCGAGCCGCTGGCCATACCGAAGGGGCTACCCCCACGGTGCAATCCCCTCCGCGGTAGCCAGCGCAGGGGCCACAGCCAGAGCCACGCGGCCAAGAACCCGACAACATATCAATGGCTTCATCTGATCCCCGGGAATGTCGAGATCAGCAATGAGTCCCGGAAGACAGGCGAAGGGAGGACATGGGCGTCACCATCGATCGACGTCGCAAAACACGCCGCCAATCTGATAGGCACAATGGCCCCGACATCGACGAGCCCATGCTCGGTGAAGATGGATACCTGCCTTTCGAGGTTGGGTGCCCCGCCTTCAGTCGCAAGCTGCGGCAAGTCCGTTGGCCATCTGCCCGTATGTTCAAGCCAGAGATACCAGAAAATTGCGATGGAAGATTGAACCCGGCAGAGTTCTTGAGCATCTACACCATTGCTATTCAAGCTGCCGGGGGAAGAGATGAGAAGGTATTCGCCAACTACTTCCCTTTGGCACCCAAGCCAAATGTGAGGTCGTGGCTGATGCATTTGCCGGAGAACTCCATCTCGACCTGGGCTGACCTGTGCCATGAATTTGTTGGTGCCATCACGGGTGGTCATCAAGAACCAGGGCGGCCAGGCAACTTGCAGCTCCTACCACATAAGGAAGGAGAGAGTTTGCATAAATACATGCGGAGGTTCAGCCGAGTGCACAGAAACATTCCGGACATCCACCCGGCAGCGGTGATAGCTGCATTCTAGTCCAATGTACGCAACCGCAGGATATGTTCCAAGATGAACATACAGTTGCCCAAGACTGTGAATGAGCTGTACACTTTGGCGGATAAGTTTGCCCGAACAGAGGAGGGGAGGCGTCTCCCCGGTGAAGAGGATGGTGTCGATGTTGACTTGGAAAACAATGACGATGCCGCCAGTCGGAAGAAGAAGAACAAGAAATGCAAGGATAAAGCAGTGCTAGCTGCTGAAGGATCAAGCACTCCTGGTGCCGGCAAGAAGGCCAAGACCGAGGCTCCCGGCAAGGAAGTTGCCGCATGCACTGATTGCCAGGAAGCTGTGGCTACCGAGAAGGCTGGGAAGGCTGATGGGCCGTACTGCAAGATCCATCGGACCAAAGGCCATGATCTTCAAGAGTGTCATCAGGTTGAGCAACTCATCAAGAAGTAGATGGCTGAGTACGAGAAGCGAGAGAAAGAGAGAGATCAAGATGGCGTTGGTGGAAAGGGCTGAGGCGGCAGAGGAGGTCGCCCCGGCAAGGCCCCTCAGTATTAGGGGAGACCTGCCAGAGGCCGTGAGAAGAAGGAATGCGATGATGAGAGTGATGAAGGAGATGAAGAGGAAACCAGTGAGCAAGAGTTCCAGAAGGCCACTGACGCCATGTGCATTGATGGAGGTGCATCCTTGCATTCCTCTCACTGCCAGCTTAAACAGTGGGCGCGTGAGGTCAATGCCATGGAGCCAGCGGCAGATTCTTGGAAGCCACTCAAGTAGTCCCGCACGCCCATCATCTTTGATGAAGAGGATCACCCTGACCGCACCACTACGGTAGGGTGTTTGCCATTGTTGGTTTCACCAACGATCCGCAACCTCAAAGTCACGAAGATGTTGGTTGACGGCGGGGCCGGGTTGAATCTGATTTCTCCCGAGGTCATCAGCAAGCTCCAGATAGCAGATGAAGAGCTCAAAGTCACTGGTACTTTCCAAGGGATCAACCCCGGCAGGAGTCGTCCTAAGGGGAAGATCACACTGTCGGTAACATTTGGGGGGGAGCTGAACTACCGGACTGAGAAGATCATGTTTGATGTGGTCGACCTCCACCTGCCATACAATGGAATCCTTGGTCACCCAGCCCTGGCGAAACTCATGGCGGTATCCCACTATGCCTACAACACGCTGAAGATGCCAGGGCCAGTGGGCGTCATTTCCATTCCATCAGACAAGAAGGACGCAATTATATGCATGGATAAGATGTACCGAGAAGCAGTTGATGCAGAAGTCGCGGAAGCTATTGCTCCCGCCAAGGAAAGCAAGAGAGGGAAGAAAGCTAGCAAGGACACCGGCAAAGAATCCGGGAAGCGCGCCTCTCCGGAATGTGTTGCGCCTGTTGATGACTTGCTGGAGAGCTCCAATAGCAAGAGGTCGAAGGTTGCCGCACCCTCTGTGAAGAAGGTCCCGGCAGGGCTGGTTGGCGCTGATGGAAATTTGTATATCAATCTTGTGTAAAAAATTCAGATAAAAATCACGCTTCTGTAATTTTTGAAATTTCTGGCAATGAGCGCAAAAGTTTCTGTTTTTCAGCAAGATCAAATCAACTATCACCTTAGACCATCCCAAAGGTCTTACTTGGCTCAAACACTAATTAAAACACTAAAACACAATTACTACAGAGGTAATATTGTGTATTTATATAAATACAGGAAAGAAAAATATTGGGTTGTCTCCCAACAAGCGCTTTTCTTTAAAGCCTTTTAGCTAGGCATTGATAATTTTAATGATGCTCACATGAAAGATAGCAATTTTAACACGAAGAGAGCATCATATGGTGTGTGAAAAACAATTTTAAGTCTAACATACTTCCTATGCATAGGCATTTTATAAGCAAATAAATTATCAAGACAAGTGTGTCCGGCCAGAGTAATCAAGCGTGTTGGGTAATGTGGTGCACCCCTGCAGGAAAGTTATCTATTCAAATAGTCGTGTCCACGGTAATGGACGCTCGGAGTTGTATCCCGATCTATTACAACTAGAAATGGATAGTTGAGACATGTGATGGATATGATGGCTCCGAGATTGCTTTCTCGCAGGGAGTCGAGGAAGGATCTTGCTACTTCTTGAGCTTGCGTTGGTTTTTCCCTTGAAGAGGAAAGGGTGATGCAGCAAAGTAGAGTAAGTATTTCCCTCAGCTTTTGAGAACCAAGGTATCAATCCAGTAGGAGACAATGCTCAAGTCACCGAATACCTGCACAAACAAACACCAACCTTGCACCCAACGCGATAAAGGGGTTGTCAATCCCTTACCGGTTATTTGCAACGTGAGATCTGATAGAGATGATAAACGGTAAAGTAATATTTTTGGTATTTTTGGTTTATGGAACGGAAAGTAAAGATTGCAAAGTAAAAGAAATAGCAAACGGAAATTGTAGATCAGAAACTTATATGATGGAAAATAGACCCGGGGGCCATAGGTTTCACTAGAGGCTTCTCTCAAGATAGAAATTATTACGTTGGGTAAACAAATTACTGCTGAGCAATTGATAGAAAAGCGCAAGGTTATGACGATATCTAAGGCAATGATCATGAATATAGGCATCACATCCGTATCAAGTAGACCGAAACGATTCTGCATCTACTACTATTACTCCACACATCGACCGACTCCTGCCTGCATCTAGAGTATTAAGTTCATAAGAACAGAGTAATGCATTAAGTAAGATGACATGATGTAGCGGGATAAACTCAAGCAATATGATGAAAACCCCATCTTTTTATCCTCGATGGCAACAATACAGTACGTGCCTTGCTGCCCCTACTATCACTGGGAAAGGACACCGCAAGATTTAACCCAAAGCTAAGCACTTCTCCCATTGCAAGAAAAACCAATCTAGTTGGCCAAACCAAATCTATAGTTCGAAGAGACTTGCAAAGATATCAAATCATGCATATAAGAATTCAGAGAAGATTCAAATAATATTCATAGATAAGCTGATCATAAATCCACAATTCATCGGATATCGGAAAACACACCGCAAAAGAGTATTACATCGAATAGATCTCCAAGAACATCGAGGAGAACTTTGTATTGAGAATCAAAGAGAGAGAAGAAGCCATCTAGCTACTAGCTATGGACCCGTAGGTCTGAAGTAAACTACTCATGCTTCATCGGAGAGGCAATGGTGTTGCTGTACAAGCCCTCCGTGATCGAATCCCCCTCCGGCAGGACGTCGGAAAAGGCCCCAAGATGGGATCTCACGGGTACAGAAGGTTGCGGCGGTGGAAAAGTGGTTTTGTTGCCCCCTGGATGTTTTTGGGGTATAAGAGTATATATAGGCGAAAGATCTAGGTCAGAGGGGCTACGAGGGGCCCACAAGGTCGGGGGGTGCGCCCTACCCCCCTGGTCCAAGAAAAATCATCGCGAAAGTTTTATTCCGTTTGGACTCCGTTTGGTATTCCTTTTCTGCAAAACTCTTAAACAAGGAAAAAAAACAGAAACTGGCACTGGGCTCTAGGTTAATAGGTTAGTCCCAAAAATCATATAAAATAGCATATAAATGCATATAAAACATCCAAAACAGATAATATAAAAGCATGGAACAATAAAAAATTATAGATACATTGGAGACGTATCAAGCATCCCCAAGCTTAATTCCTGCTCGTCCTCGAGTAGGTAAATGATAAAAACAGAATTTTTGATGTGGAATGCTACCTAACATATTTATCCGTGTAATTCTCTTTATTGTGGCATGAATGTTAAGATCTGTAAGATTCAAAACAAAAGTTTAATATTGACATAAAAACAATAATACTTCAAGCATACTAACAAAATAATTATGTCTTCTCAAAATAACATGGCCAAAGAAAGCTTATCCCTAAAAAATCATATGGTTTGGCTATGCTCCATCTTCATCACACAAAATATTTAAATCATGCACAACCCTGATGACAAGCCAAGCAATTGTTTCATACTTTTGACGTTCTCAAACTTTTTCAACTTTCAAACAATACATGAGCGTGAGCCATGGACATAGCACTATAGGTGGAATAGACGGTGGTTGTGGAGAAGACAAAAAAGAGGAGATAGTCTCACATCAACTAGGCGTATCAACGAGCTATGGAGATGCCCATTAATAGATATCAATGTGAGTGAGTAGGGATTGCCATGCAACGGATGCACTAGAGCTATAAGTTTATGAAAGCTCAAAAAGAAAACTAAGTGGGTGTGCATCCAACTTGCTTGCTCACGAAGACCTAGGGCAATTTGAGGAAGCCCATCATTGGAATATACAAGCCAAGTTCTATAATGAAAAATTCCCACTAGTATATGAAAGTGATATCATAGGAGACTCTCTATCATGAAGATCATGGTGCTACTTTGAAGCGCAAGTGTGGCGAAAAGGATAGTAACATTGTCCCTTCTCTCTTTTCTCTCATTTTTTTTATGGGCCTTCTTTCATTTTTTGGCTCTTTTTTTTCGTCCGGAGTCTCATCCCGACTTGTGGGGGAATCATAGTCTCCATCATCCTTTCCTCACATGGGACAATGCTCTAATAATGAAGACCATCACACTTTTATTTACTTACAACTCAAAATTTACAAATCGATGCTAGAACAAGATATGCCTCTATATGAATGCCTCCGGCGGTGTACTGGGATGTGCAATGAATCAAGAGTGACATGTATAAAAATATGATGAACGGTGGCTTTGCCACAAATACGATGTCAACTACATGATCATGCAAAGCACTATGACAATGATGAAGCGTGTCATAATAACGGAATGGTGGAAAGTTGCATGACAATATATCTCGGAATGGCTATGGAAATGCCATAATAGGTAGGTATGGTGGCTGTTTTGAGGAAGGATATGTGGTGGGTTTATGGCACCGGTGAAAGTTGCGCGGTACAAGAGAGGCTAGCAATGGCGGAGAGGTGAGAGTGCGAATAGTCCATGGACTCAACATTAGTCATAAAGAACTCATATACTTATTGCAAAAATCTATTAGTCATCGAAACAAATTACTACGCGCATGCTCCTAGGGGGATAGATTGGTAGGAAAAGACCATCGCTCGTCCCCGACCGCCACTCATAAGGAAGACAATCAAAAAATAAATCATGCTCCGACTTCATCACATAACGGTTCACCATACGTGCATGCTACGGGACTCACAAACTTTAACACAAGTTTTTCGCAAATTCACAACTATTCACTAGCATGACTCCAATATCACCATCTTCATATCTCAAAACAATCATAAGGAATCAAACTTCTCATAGTATTCAATGCACTATATATGAAAGTTTTTATTATATCCCTCTTAGATGCCAATCATATTAGGACTAGTTTTATAACCAAAGCAAATTACCATGTTGTTTAGAAAGAATCTCAAAATAATATAAGTGACATGCGAGAGTTCATCAATTTCTATAAAATAAAATCACCGCCGTGCTCTCAAAAGATATAAGTGAAGCACTAGAGCAAATTTGCCTAGCTCAAAAAATATAAGTGAAGCACATAGAGAATTCTAATAAATCACGATTCATGTGTGTCTCTCTCAAAAGGTGTGTACAGCAAGGATTATTGTGACAAACTAAAAAGCAAAGACTCAAATCATACAAGACGCTCCAAGCAAAACACATATCATGTGGTGAATAAAAATATAGCCTCAAGTAAAGTTACCGATAGACGAAGACGAAAGAGGGGATGCCTTCCCGGGGCATCCCCAAGCTTAGGCTTTTTGACATCCTTGAATATTACCTTGGGGTGCCTTGGGCATCCCCAAGCTTAGGCTCTTGCCACTCCTTATTCCATAGTTCATCAAATCCTTACCCAAAACTTGAAAACTTCACAACACAAAACTCAACAGAAATTCTCATAAGCTCCGTTAGTATAAGAAAATAAATCACCACTATTGGTACTGTTGTGAACTCATTATTTATTTATATTGGTGTGATATATACCGTATTCCTACTTTTCTATGGTTCATACCCCCTGATACTAGCCATAGATTCATCAAAATAAGCAAACAACACATAAAAAACAGAATCTGTCAAAAACAGAACAGTCTGTGAAGATCTGAATTGTTCTAACACTTATGTAACTCCAAAATTCTGAAAAATTAGTAAAAGATAGGAAATTCGTATATAAATCTTGTGTAAAAAATTCAGAGTTATTCCACGCTCCAGTGAATTTAAACAATTCTGGCAGTGGACGCAAAAGTTTCTGTTTTTCAGCAGGATCAAATCAACTATCACCGTAAGCCATCCCAAAGGTCTTACTTGGCACAAACACTTATTAAAACACAAAACCACATCTAACCAGAGGCTAGATGAAATATTTATTGCAAAACAGAACCTAAAAAGCAAAAACAAAAATAAAATTGGGTTGCCTCCCAACAAGCGCTATTGTTTAACGCCCTTAGCTAGGCATGAAACACAAATAGATCTAAGTATTATCGTAATAATGATAAGGCAAGTCTCGAAAACTCATCGCATACTCTCTTCTTTCAGCAGCAAGTTTTCTTTGAGGCAAGCAAAAGTAGTCAAAAGGGCTAAATTTAATGGGATAAGAATCCCCAAGATGGATCTCGGGAGGAATTGGTTCCTCCTTCGGCCCTTCATATTGTTGACCAACTCATCATTATAAGCATTCTTTTGGCAAAAAGTCATGAGCTTGTGTCCAAGAGAGAAACCCAATCCATTATTTTGAATAGCAAAATCATCATTAAGCTCAGAAATCTTATTCACTAAAACATCGGTAGGAACCCTCTTTCTTAAATTTTTGTTATAAGAAACATGATCCAAAGACCGTAAATGCATTATATCCTCTTGATTAAAGAGAATTCCCTCTATGGGAGGGCGACCACCATCTACTTTATAATGAGCAAAAATTTCACTAGCTTCTTTCATAATAAATCTAAACTCATGAGCTAGGAATATAGTGGCGGCATGCTTAACAGGAGAATGCTCAATATTAGAAAACTCTAGAAAAATCCTTTGTAAGGACGGATGCATGTGAACAAATTGTCTTTCAAGTTCAACAACAAGCAAAGATATAGCATCCGCAAGGCTACTAGTTTTATAGAGGATAGATCCACCCATAGTGGGGAGTGCACCGGCACAAGTAAAGAAATCTTGAATAACCCCCTTTCCAATAATATTTCCGCTACCTATGCGGAATTTCTTAGCGTGCAAGATAGTAGATTCTTCATGAGGATTAGTAAAAGCATCAAGGTTTTCCCCATCGTCACTACTATCTTTTTCAATAATAACCTCCCCGGTTTCAGACATGGTGACGACAAACGAGCAAACGGAAAAGGCAAACAAAAGAGGTGCGAAGAAAAGGCGAATCTTTTTGAAAATCGTTTTAGAAGTGGGGGAGAGGAAAACGAGAGGCGAATGGCAAATAATGTAATGCGAGGGATGAGAGTTTATGATGGGTACTTGGTATGTCTTGGCTTGGCATAGATCTCCCCGGCAACGGCGCCAGAAATTCTTCCTGCTACTTCTTGAGCTTGCGTTGGTTTTTCCCTTGAAGAGGAAAGGGTGATGCAGCAAAGTAGAGTAAGTATTTCCCTCAGCTTTTGAGAACCAAGGTATCAATCCAGTAGGAGACAACGCTCAAGTCACCGAATACCTGCACAAACAAACACCAACCTTGCACCCAACGCGATAAAGGGGTTGTCAATCCCTTACCGGTTATTTGCAACATGAGATCTGATAGAGATGATAAACGGTAAAGTAATATTTTTGGTATTTTTGGTTTATGGAACAGAAAGTAAAGATTGCAAAGTAAAAGAAATAGGAAACGTAAATTGTAGATCGGAAACTTATATGATGGAAAATAGACCCGGGGGCCATAGGTTTCACTAGAGGCTTCTCTCAAGATAGAAATTATTACGGTGGGTAAACAAATTACTGCCGAGCAATTGATAGAAAAGCGCAAGGTTATGACGATATCTAAGGCAATGATCATGAATATAGGCATCACGTCCGTGTCAAGTAGACCAAAACGATTCTGCATCTACTACTATTACTCCACACATCGACCGACTCCTGCCTACATCTAGAGTATTAAGTTCATAAGAACAGAGTAACGCATTAAGTAAGATGACATGATGTAGTGGGATAAACTCAAGCAATATGATGAAAACCCCATCTTTTTATCCTCGATGGCAACAATAAAATACGTGCCTTGCTGCCCCTACTGTCACTAGGAAAGGACACTGCAAGATTGAACCCAAAGCTAAGCACTTCTCCCATTGCAAGAAAAACCAATCTAGTTGGCCAAACCAAATCGATAGTTCGAAGAGACTTGCAAAGATATCAAATCATGCATATAAGAATTCAGAGAAGATTCAAATAATATTCATAGATAAGCTGATCATAAATCCACAATTCATCGGATCTCGGAAAACACACCGCAAAAGAGTATTACATCGAATAGATCTCCAAGAACATCGAGGAGAACTTTGTATTGAGAATCAAAGAGAGAGAAGAAGCCATCTAGCTACTAACTATGGACCCGTAGGTCTGAAGTAAACTACTCATGCTTCATCGGAGAGGCAATGGTGTTGATGTACAAGCCCTCCGTGATCGAATCCCCCTCCGGCAGGACGCTGGAAAAGGCCCCAAGATGGGATCTCAAGGGTACAGAAGGTTGCGGCGGTGGAAAAGTGGTTTTGTTGCCCCCTGGATGTTTTTGGGGTATAAGAGTATATATAGGCGAAAGATCTAGGTCAGAGGGGCTACAAGGGGCCCACAAGGTCGGGGGGGCGCGCCCTACCCCCCTGGGTGCGCCCTCCACCCTTGTGGCCGCCTCGCGGCTCTTCTGACTTGCACTCCATCTCTCCTGGGTGTCTTCTGGTCCAAGAAAAATCATCGCGAAACTTTTATTCCGTTTGGTATTCCTTTTCTGCAAAACTCTAAAACAAGGAAAAAACAGAAACTGGCACTGGGCTCTAGGTTAATAGGTTAGTCCCAAAATCATATAAAATAACATATTAATGCATATAAAACATCCAAAACAGATAATATAATAGCATGGAACAATCAAAAATTATAGATACGTTGGAGACGTATCAGATCTCTGGGCGTTAATGCTACAACTTGCTTGTTAACTATTAATATGCTATTATGTACTCTTCTGAATGCTGCAAGATGCTTGAAGATGCTAATCTTCGATAGGCTAGGCCTTCCCCTCTATTCTGGCATTCTGTAGTATAGTCCACAGATACAACCCTTCCATTTGATACCAATGCGTACTTAGTACAGATCTGATGCTTGCGAGTACTTCGGATGAGTACTCATGGTTGCTTTGCTACCCCTTTTCCCTCCTTCTTTCTTCATTCCGGTTGTTGCGACCAGATGGTGGATCCCAGGAGCCAGATGCCACCAACGACGACTACTACTACCCCGACAGAGCCTACTACTACGTGGAGACCGCCGGCGACCAAGAGTAGTTAGGAGGTCCCAGGCAGGAGGCATTGCCTCTTCGATCCTTGTTGCTTTTGTGCTTGCCTTCTTAAGGCAGTCTTGTTTAACTTATGTCTGTACTCAGATATTGTTGCTTTCGCTGACTCTTGTGTATTCGAGCCCTCGAGGCCCCTGGCTTATAATATGAAGCTTGTATTATTTTATTTGTGTCTAGAGTTGTGTTGTGATATCTTCCCGTGAGTCCCTGATCTTAGTCATACACATTTCCGTGTATGATTAGTGTACGATTGAATCGGGGGCATCACAAGTTGATATCAGAGCCGACTGCCTGTAGGAACCCCCCTTTCCAACTCCTTGGCCGAAGTTGAGTCTAGTCTTTGAAAAATTGTTTTACTAACATGGCCGTGTGGCTTACGGGCCCACGTCGCCATTGGATGGTATTAGGATCTTTTACTCCTCGTCTATACTCTGGGACTCTGGTCTCTCTTCTATTTGGGTTAAATGGTTTTGCTAACTCTATCCTAGGTTCTCGTGATAACATCCATCCGGAGATTTATATTACGCCTTGTTCGAATTGAGGGCCAAGTTCTGCTTCACATTGTTCACTGACCATAGGATCCTTCTATCGATGGGACCCTGCATCGTTACTTGCAGATCCCTCGCTCTAGTGGTTTTCCCCGACGTTGAAGTAGCGTTTGCTATGTCCCATTGTGGTATCCCTCCATCGTGTGCATGTGTGCCGCCTAGTATGTTTCTCTTGTCCGAACTCATACGAACAACGTGTAATTGGCTCTATATATGTATTTGTATGTCTTCAATGACTACTGCCTTGTACATACTGCGCCTTTGCTCACTGTTCAGGTTACATCATGAATGACTCCATACACTTGCTCCACCCTTGCTAAACTACCTCCTGTTGCATTTAAGCAGGTTGGTTAGACCCGCTGGTCGTGGCCGTGGTGGCGACAATCCACCACCTCCCGAATACATGGCCGGAATGATATAGCAGTTGAGCTGAATCGCCAGTTCATGGGAGTAGTCATGGCTCAGTTCCCGCGCCCCAGTATGAATCAGCAGCCAACCCCAATGACTCTGCAAGACTTTGCGCATCTCAACCCTGTCATCTACCGCAGCTCAACTCAGCTCGTTGATGGTGATGACTGGCTCCATGACATCACTTTCGAGTTGGAGTGTGCTGATGTAGCCCCTGACAACTATGTCACCTTCACGACTTATTACCTGAAATGTCCCACTGCTCAATGGTGGGACAGACACATGCATTCCTCACCTGTTGGAACCGCCATCTTTTGGCCAGAATTCCAAGCTGCATTCCGCGGGCCAATGTCGAACCACCTTGGTTAGACACAACATCCCCGTAGAAATTGAAGGACGGAATTCCATGTTTCCCCCATAGTTTTGAAGTCTTCCAATATTAACCTCATTTTGGGAATGGAATGGTTGAAAACACAAACCACTTCTGTCATTTGCGCCACTAAGACTGTCCATCAACTACATCCTTCAAGTGAGATAGTAAGCTAACAGGCTCATCTTGTTCGAAATGCCAAAGCACGGATTTATTCCTTAAATGCGATAAACGCTTCTCCTCTTGTGAGAATTGAAAACGCTCCAGTCGTTTGTGAATTCCAAGTTGTCTTCCCAAAAGAACTACCCAATCCATAACCTTGAACTTGTTGCAGTTAAATTTGCACTAAAATTGTGGTGACATTTCCTTCTTGGTAACCGTTGCGAGATCTTCACCGATCATCAAAGTCTGAAGTATCTGTTACTCACTTGGATCTGGATCTCCGTCAGCAGCGATGTATGGAAACAATTACAGACTATGACTATGGTATTTCGTATACCCCTGGCAAGGCTAATACCATGGCCGATGCCCTGTGTCGCAAGTCTTATTGCAACAACCACATGGCTTATAAAGCTCAACCCCCTGCAAGATGATCTCACTACAGAGAGCATCTGGTCTGCGTTCTTGATCAAGCTGAATGTCACACCCATCAGAGGGCTATCAAATTTCTAAAAATTCAGTGGTCCAATCCTTCTGAAGATGAAGCCACTTGGGGACGCGAGGATCATCTTCGTGATGAATACCCCGCTTTATTTCCTTCTACCTCCTAAATCTCGGGATGAGATTTCTTGTAGTGGAGGAGAATTGTAACGCCTGGATAATTAAGCTACAGTAAACTCCTGCTAACGGTGCCATGTCATCACATTACTGTTGCTAATCCTCATTTGCTCCAAGGCATAATTCAAATTCAAATTCAAATTAAAGACCAAAATTCAAATTTGTCAAACATGCAAACTAAAATGTTCAAAGTGTGGCAAATATTCCATAACTAATTAAGGTGGTGAACCAACATTTTTACAAAGTGGTTTAATGCCCTAAACTAACTAAAACAGTGACTAAAACCAATTATTAAATGCTTTTAAATTATAAAGATTATTAAACTATTTTATTTTGGAGCTAAATTAGTTATGCAGTGGCTTATTAAACAATACTAATTTAGGGGCTACTGCTATGTTTTAAAAACTAAAAGAAATTTAAAACTAATAAGAAAACAGAAAATATAAAAGAATAAAAGAAAATACAAATGAAAAAGGGCAAAAAGAAAAAAAAAACCTGGCCGCCGTGGGCCTCGGCCCACACCCAGCCGACCCACTCCCTCGCTCCCCTGGCCTATTCGACCACCCACCCCGTAACCCTAGCCGCTAACCCCCCCCCCCCACTTTCCCCATTTCCCCTCGCTCCTCCATCTTCCCCCGTTCTGGATCGGGACGACCAGCCCTCCCGGCGCCTGACGCCTCGCCCCGCGCCGCCGTTCGCCATCGTCGGCGCCGCCCGTCACCTCCCCGCCGGACCGGCCATCCACGACCTCCTCCTTGCCAGACCCCCTCGACCCTCGCCGCCCCTCGCCCCTACAATGAACATGAGCACCGCAGCTGCCTCCCTTCCCCCCTGTGAGCTCGCCCCGCCAAGCCCCACCACGGCCAGCGCGCATCGTGCGCAAGGACGCGCCGCGCCGGCCGCAGCCAGGGCGCGTCGTGCGCGCGCATGCGCCGCGCTCGCCACGGCCCGCATCGCCGCCGCGCCCGCGCTGCGTTCCTGGCGCCCGCGTCCCCGACTCGCGCCATCGTTGCGCCCCAGCCGCCACTCCCTGTCCCCGGCTCCGCCCCTCCCAGTGCTGCTGCTGCTGCATGTCGCTGCAGCGCTCGCCTTCGGCCGACGCTGCTGCTGCCCCCTCCTACTGCTACGCTGCTGCTCCCCCGGCGCTGCTACCGATCGCGTCCGACCGCGCGCATGCGCCCGGCCCCGCCCCACTCGTCGCTTGCTGCTGACGGCTGCTCCGCCGCCTCGCGCCCCCGCAACTCACTCGCCGGCTATGACCCGCAGCCACCTCACACCGGCATAGCCCGCCCGCCGGCCCCTCCCTGGCCGCGCTTGGCCTCTGCCCCGGGCCCGCGCCGCCGTGCCGAACTCTGCTGCGGCCTGGCCACCCGCAACTGCTGCCGCCCACGGCCACCACGGTGGCCGTGCGGAGTGCACTCGCGCGCGTGCGTGCGTGCCCCTACCTATGTGGCCAACCAGGGCCAATCCCCTGTGGGGCCGACCCTTTAAAAAGGAAAAAATTAAATAAATAGATATAAAAAATATAATAATTAATGATTTAATTAATTATCTTATTTAACTTAAACTTAGTTAACCTAATTAGCTAAGTGTTTGGTCTAATAGCCTATGACAAACGGGACCCACGTACCAGGGTTGACTTAGTCAACCTGTTGACATGCTGACGTCATGCTGGTGTAATATATATTTTTGAATTAATAATAATTTCAGAATATTATTAAAACTTTGAAAAATCATATAAATTAATCCGTAAGTCAGATGAAAATAATTTATATATGAAAGTTGCTTTGAAAGATATGACGAATCCGAATATGCCATCCGTTCATCTGTCACATGTCACTAGCATAGCGAACATGGAACCGTCCCCCTCCGTTTCATCTGTCCGGAAATGCCAAACTTCGGGAAAACATTCCCGGATGTTTCCCCCTTCGTCTGTATCACCTAGTACCACATTAGGTCACACCTAACACCGCTATTTGTCCTGTCATGCTTTGTGATGCTATGTTTGCTTTGTATTTATTGTTTCTTCCCCCTCTTCTCTTCGGCAGACCCCAAGACCGCTGCTGATGCCACTGTGATCGACTACGCCACTGACGACCCTTCTTCCTTTTTAGCAGAGTTTCCAGGCAAGCAAACCCCCCTTGATCATTTCGATATCGCCCATTCCATTCTCTCTCATGCTTGCATTAGATTTTGCTACTGTAATTGTTTGCTCCTATTCTGATCCATAGCCTACTTTCGTAACCTGATATTGTTACCTACCTGCTTATCCTAAACTGCTTAGTATAGGTTGGTTAGTGATCCACCAGTGACCCCTCACCCTGTCCAAGTTGCCTCGGCTTGATGACCGATGACTCGATCAACGTGATCGATATCTAGAGCTCGACACATCACATCACACCCCCTTTTGCTCGGCTCTGTAGAGCTACTATCGAGTGCCGAGGATGATACCTCGTAACGCACTCCTGATAATAACTCTGTAGTGTAGCTATTCGGTCGTGGTCATCGAGGGTGATTCCTCCTTCACCACTCTCGATACGACTCTGTCGTGCAACACCTCAAGTGCGAACCTCGAGGGTGATTCCTCCTAAGTTCAAGTTAATGATTACATCAAGTGGATTCCATTAAGGGTGATTCCTCGGATTCCCCCTTGATTTTATGGACACACCGTTACCTAGACTTTACTTGAGACCATTGTTGAAGTCGGGTCAGCCCTGAGGGGTACCCGCGAGTTGATGTGAGAGTTGGGCGGGCCCGGAGAGCACCCGCGAGATAATTACGAGGCACGGCCGGGCAGGTAGACCGCCCCAGTGAGAGGGTTGGGCCTGGCCCTTGCCGCATTTCCTCGAGACGGGTCAACGGGGTCACATGGTCGTGAGTCTCTGCTCGTCTCCGCGAGCTCCTAATACACTAGGGGTTTGGGTATTTGATCTGAGTTGGCCCTTGGCCTATACACACTAACCACCACGCGGGAACAGTTATGGGCACTCGGCGTCGTGCGTTTCTTCCGAAAGCTCTATCAGACGTCCAGTTTAGCATTGTGGGCCTGTCGAGCCAGTGCCATCCAGGATGAGGTGGTGCTCGTCCCGGCTCATCGCATAACGACCCGGAGTGCAAAGGGCGATGGGCCTAAGACCCCGGCGCGCTTAGGATGTAGACCAGTGGGGACCTCTCTGCGGAGCCTAGGTAGGACTACGACGTGTTGATCTTTCGAGGCCGGCATGACCCAGGAAAGTGTGTCCGGCCAGAGTAATCAAGCGTGTTGGGTAATGTGTTGCACCCCTGCAGGGAAGTTATCTATTCGAATAGCCGTGTCCACAGTAATAGACGCTCGGAGTTGTATCCCGATCTATTGCAACTAGAAATGGATACTTGAGACATGGGATATGATGGCTCTGGGATTGCTTTCTCGCAGGGTGTCGAGGAAGGATCTCTGGGTGTTAATGCTACAACTTGCTTGCTAACTATTAATATGCTATTATGTACTCTTCTGAATGCTGCAAGATGCTTGAAGATGCTAGTCTTCGATAGGCTAGGCCTTCCCCTCTATTCTGGCATTCTGCAGTATAGTCCACAGATACAACCCTTCCATTTGATACCAATGCATACTTAGTATATATCTGATGCTTGCGAATACTTCGGATGAGTACTCATGGTTGCTTTGCTACCCCTTTTGCCCCCTTCTTTCTTCTTTCCGGTTGTTGCGACTAGATGATGGATCCCAGGAGCCAGATGCCACCAAAGATGACTACTACTACCCCGACGGAGCCTACTACTACGTGGAGACCACCGACGACCAGGAGTAGTTAGGAGGTCCCAGGCAGGAGGCCTTGCCTCTTCGATCGTTGTTGCTTTTGTTCTTGCCTTCTTAAGGCAGTCTTGTTTAACTTATGTCTGTACTCAGATATTGTTGCTTCCGCTAACTCTTGTGTATTGGAGCTTCTGTATTCGAGCCCTCGAGGCCCCTGGCTTGTAATATGAAGCTTGTATTATTTTATTTGTGTCTAGAGTTGTGTTGTGATATCTTCCCGTGAGTCCTTGATCTTGATCGTACACTTTGCGTGTATGATTAGTGTATGATTGAATCGGGGGCGTCACAAGTTGGTATCAGAGCTGACTGCCTGTAGGAACCCCCCTTTCCAACTCCTTGGCCGAAGTTGAGTCTAGTCTTTGAAAATCTGTTTTACTAACATGGCTGTGTGGCTTACGGGCCCATGTCGCCATTGGATAGAATTAGGATCTTTTACTCCTTGTCTATACTCTGGGAAAAGCGCATAATTATGAAGACATCTAAGGCAATGATCATGAATATAGGCATCATTTCCGTGAAAAGTAGACCAAAACGATTCTGCATCTACTACTATTACTCCACACATCAACCGACTCCTGCCTGCATCTAGAGTATTAAGTTCGTAAGAACAGAGTAATGCCTTAAGAAACATGACATGATGTAGAGGGATAAACTCAAGCAATATGATATAAACCCATCTTTGTATCCTTAATGGCAACAATACAATATGTGCCGTGCTACCCCTTCTGTCACTTGGTGAGGACACCGCAAGATTGAACCCATCACAAAGCACCTCTCCCATTGCAAGAAAAACCAATCTAGTCGGCCAAACCAAAACGATAGATCGGAGAAAAATACAAAGCTATCTCAATCATGCATAAAAGAGTTCAGATAAGACTCAAATAATATTCATAGATAATCTAATCATAAATCCACAATTCATTGGACCTCAACAAACGCACTGCAAAAGAAGATTACATCGAATAGAACTCCAAGAACATCAAGGAGAACATTGTATTGAAGATCAAAGAGAGAGAAGAAGCCATCTAGCTACTAGCTATGGTCCCGTAGGTCTTTGGTAAACTACTCACACATCATTGGAAGGGCAGCAAGGTTGGTGTAGAAGCCCTCCGTGATCGAATCCCCCTCCGACAGAGTGCCGGAAAAGGCCCCAAGATGGGATCTCATGAGAACAGAAGCTTGCGGTGACGGAAAAGTATTTTTGGTGCGCCCTCTGGTATACGGGGAATATTTGAGAATTTATAGTGTTGGAGTTAGGGTTAGGAGAGTCCCGAGGGGCCCACAAGCCCACTGGCCGCGCTCCTAGGGCTTGTGGCCCTTTCGTGGCTCCTCTGGCCTCCTCTCCAAGTCTCGTGGGTTTCTTCTGGTCCAAGAAAAATCATCATAAAGTTTTATTCCGTTTGGACTCCGTTTGGTATTGATTTTCTGTGAAAGTCAAAAACAAGGAAAAAACAGCAACTGGCACTGGGCACTAGGTTAATAGGTTAGTGCCAAAAAATGATATAAAATAGCATATAAAACATCCAAGATAGATAATATAATAGCATGAAACAATCAAAAATTATAGATACGTTGGAGACGTATCAAACCTCCTATAGAAACCAGCATGACCAATCAACTTTAGCTTTATCCACCTCAATACCTCGCTCGGAAATTTTATGCCCCAAAAGACAATGCCTTCATTGACCATAAAGTGGCATTTCTCCCAATTCAAGACAAGATTAGTTTGCTCACATCTCCGCAAAACTCGATAAAGGTTGCTTAAGCAATCATCAAAAGAAGTTCCGTAAATGGAAAAATCATCCATGAAAACCTCAACAATATTTTCACAAAAACCAAAGGATATAGCAGTCATACATCTTTGAAAAGTAGCAGGTGCATTACATAAACCAAAGGGCATACGTCTATAAGCATAGGTTCCAAAAGGACAAGTAAAAGTGGATTTCTCTTGATCAGGTTGTGAAACAGGTATTTGAGAGAAACTAGAATATCCATCAAGGAAACAAAAGTGTGTGTGCTTAGATAATATTTCTAGCATTTGATCAAAAAAGGCAGAGGGTAATGATTTTTCTAGTAGCTTTATTCAATTTTCTAAAATATATTACCATTCTATAGCCAGTGACAATTCTTTGTGGGATAAGTTCATTTTTGTCATTAGGAACAATGGTAATACCTCCCTTCTTAGGGACACAATGAACATGACTTACCCATCTACTATCAGCTATGGGATAGATTATACCTGCTTCCAGAAGCTTTAGTATTTCAGTTCTTACCACTTCTTTCATCTTAGGATTCAATCGTCATTGGTGATCAACAACGGGTTTAGCATCAGGTTCCATATTAATCTTCTGCTGACATAGAGTGGGACTAATGCCCTTAAGATCATCAAGAGTATATCCAATAGCAGCACAGTGCTTCTTCAAAAAAATTAATAATCTTTCTTCTTCATGTTCTGAAAGGTTAGCACTAATAATAACAGGATATATCTTTTTCTCATCAAGATAAGCATACTTCAAAGTGTCAGGCAATTGCTTTAATTCAAACACAGGATCACCTTTAGGTGGAGGAGGACCTCCTCGAGTTTCAATAGGCAAATTGTGTTTAAGGAGAGGTTGTTTTTCAAAGAATATTTTATCTATTTCATTTGTTTCATGCAAGTGCATATCATTTTCATGGTCTAGCAAATATTGTTCTAGTGGATCAGTAGGAGGTACGGCAATAGAAGCAAGACCAATTATTTCCTAGGCAATTCTTTATTATGAGGTTGTCTACGAAACTTAGAGAAATTAAACTAATGAGACACATCACCAAAGTTAACACTGACATTTTCTTTCTCACAATCTATCTTAGCATTGATAGTGTTGAAGAAAGGTCTACCAAAAATTACGGGACAAAAATCATCTTGTGGGGAACCAAGGACTAGAAAATCAGTAGGGTATTTTATTTTCCCACACAAGACTTCAACATCTCTAACAATCCCAAGTGGTGTGATGGTGTCTCTATTACCAAGTTTAATAGTAACATATGTCTTCTATTTCAGCGGGTGCTATGTCATTTATAATTTCTTGGTATAAGGTAAAAGGAATAGCACTCACGCTAGCACCTAAGTCACATAAACCATGATAGCAATGATCTCCTATTTTAACTGAGACAATAGGCATGCCAACAACAGGTCTATGTTTATCTTTTTCATCGGGTTTGGCAATTCTAACAGCTTCATCACAGAAATAAATAACATGCCCATCCATATTTTCTACCAAGAGATCTTTAACCATAGCAACACTAGGTTATACTTTAATTTGTTCAAAGGGTTTAGGTGCTTTAATATTACTTTTGCGAACCATGGTTGATACCTTAGCATGTTCCTTTATCCTAACAGGGAAAGGTGGTTTTTCAATATAAGCAGTAGGCACAATTGGTTCAACATTGTAAATGATAGTTTCATCTTTAGCTATAACTGGTTCTTTAATTTCTTCTTTAATATGGGGGATGATATTTAAACCACTTCTCCTTAGGGAGATCAACATGAGTAGCAAATGATTCACAAAAAGAGGCTACTATCTCAGAGTCAAGTCCATATTTAGTGCTAAACTTATGAAAAGCATCGGTATTCATAAAATATTTAACACAATCAAACTCAAGCGTAATACCCGACTCTTTACCTTCGTCGAGTTCCCAATCTTCAGAGTTGTGTTTAATTCTTTCTAAAAGATCCCACCTGAATTCAATAGTCTTCATCATAAAAGAATCAGTACAAGAAGTATCGAGCATGGATTGATCGTTATGAGAAAGCCGAGCATAAAAATTCTGAATGATAATTTCTCTTGAGAGCTCATGATTGGGGCATGAATATAACATTGACTTAAGCCTCCCCAAGCTAGAGCGATGCTTTCTCCTTCATGAGGCCAAAAATTATATATATAATTCCGATCACAATGAACTAGATGCATAGGATAATTTTTTTTGGTGAAATTCCAATTTCAATCGATTCCAGTTCCAAGATCCAATATCATCGCATAGCCTATACCATGTCAATGCTTTTCCTACAAAGATAAAGGGAAAACCTTCCTCTTGACTTCATCTCCAGGTAAACCTGCAAGCTTAAACAATCCACAAATTTCATCCACATTTATAAGGTGCATATCGGGATGCCCAGTTTCGTCTCCTGCATAAGGATTAGCTAGCAGTTGTTCTATCATACCCGAAGGAATTTCATAACCAATATTTTTAGTAGGTGTAGTAGGTTGAGGGGAAACTCTTTGTGTTTCCGGTCGAGGTGAAGATACCCTGAACAAACCCCTCAAAGGATTATCTTCCATAGTAACAAGTGACAATAAATTTCAGCACGTAATACAAAATTTTCCTTACCGATTTCCACTTACCAAGAGCGCTTCACTCCCCGGCAACGGCACCAGAAAATATTCTTGATGACCCACAAGTATAGGGGGTCAATCATAGGCCTTTCGATAAGTTAGAGTGTCAAAATCAACAAGGAGCAGAAGGAAATGACAAGTGGTTTTCAGCAAGGTAATTTCTGCAAGCACTGAAATTGTCGGTAACAGGTAGTTTGATAGCAAGATAATTTGTAACGGACAAGTAACGGTAACGGTAAATAAAGTGTAGCAAGTAACTCAATCCTTTTTGTAGCAAAGGACAAACCAAAAACGGTCTCTTATAATAAGCAAAGCATTGTTGAGGGCACACGGGAATTTCATCTAGTCACTTTCATCATGTTGGTTTGATTCGCGTTCGCTACTTTGATAATTTGATATGTGGGTGGACCGGTGCTTGGGTGCTGTTCTTACTTGAACAAGCCTCCCACTTATGATTAACACCCTCGCAAGCATCTGCAACTATGAGAAAAATATTAAGATAAAATCTAACCATAGCATTAAACATATGGATCCAAATCGGTCCCTTACGAAGTAGCACATAAACTAGGGTTTAAGCTTCTGTCACTCTAGCAACCCATCATCTAATAACTACTCCACAATGCATTCCCCCAGGCCCAAAGATGGTGAAGTGTCATGTAGTCGACGTTCACATGACACCACTAAGGAAATCACAACATACATATCATCAAAATATCGAACACATATCAAATTCACATGATTACTTGCAACATGACTTCTCCCATGACCTCAAGACCAAAAGTAACTACTCTAAAATGATATTCATGCTCAAGATCAGAGGGGTATTAAATAACATAATGGATCTGAACATATAATCTTCCACCAAATAAACCATATAGCAATCAACCTACAAGATGTAATCAACACTACTAGTCACCCACAGGTACCAATCTGAGGTTCTGGTACAAAGATTGAACACAAGAGATGAACTAGGGTTTGAGAAAAGATGGTGCTGTTGAAGATGTTGATGGAGATTGACCTCCCAAATATGAGAGGATTTTTGGTGATGACGATGGCTTCAATTTCCCCCTCCGGGAGGGAAGTTCCCCCGGCGGAATCGCTCCACCGAAGGGCAAAAGTGCTCCTACCCAAGTTCTGCCTCAAGACGGTGGCGCTCCGTCCCATAAGTCCTCTCTAGAATTTTTCTAGGTCAAAAGACATAATATACCAGAATATGGGCACCGGAGGTGGGCTGGGCTGCCCACCACCCACTAGGGCGCGCCTGGGGGGCCTGGCACGCCCTGGTGTCTTGTGGGCACCAGGTGGCCCCCCTCCGGTGGTTCTTTTCTCCAGTATTTATTAAATATTCCAAAATAATTCTCCATAAATTTTCAGCTCATTTGGAGATGTGCAGAATAGGTATCTCTGATGTAGCTTTTTCAGGTCGAGAATTTCAGCTGCCGGTATTCTCCCTCTTTGTGTAAACCTTGCATATTATGAGAGAAAAGGCATTAGAATTACTCCATAAAGCATTATTATGCATAAAAACATTATAAATAATAGTAGTAAAACATGATGCAAAATGGACGTATCAAGACGCAGACCTAGTGAAGCAATTACAATTTGACAGTTAATAAAAAGTGAAGCAACTAACTGCAACATGCCAAAGATGTTATGATAAAGCCAACTACGTACCCTAAAACTTGTATTAGCCAATACTGCAGGTATCACACTGAGTGGCCTAAGCAAGCATTTCTTCCAGCGCAACTCCAGGGCGTTCAAAAGGGGCATGCGAATGCGTCGCAAGATACATTCGGAGTGCAGCATACCAAAATGTGGCACAAGACCGGCAATACCATGCCGGTGATGGTCAAAGGCCGAAAAACGGGCAGCAAACAGGTTCTGGTTCTGCACACCAACAAGAACTTCGACCAACAGAGGACCAACTGGGTAATGCACCAGTACCACCTCGGGGACATGGAGCAAGAGAAGGAGTGGGAGTTGGTCGTCTGCAAGAATGTCTACCAGGCGAACACTAGGGCCAGGACTAAAAAGATTATAAGTTAGTTTGGTATTGGTACTTGTTCTACCTGGGCATCTGCAAGTTGGTATTGTTGTTAAGGATCTTTCGGTATGAACTTGGCATTTTCTTCCAACCATCATGTCAAGGGTCGACGTGGATATAAAGCGAAATCATTTGTTGCGAAACGAATTTTTAGCCACCTGATTTTTTTATGGGTAGCATAAGCACTTGTCGTTTGAATTCCTAGTTCTCCAAACTTTTTACATCTTCGAGTACGCATGGGATCCATCAGGTTTCATAGGCTGATAGTTGGACTCAGCACGTCGGGACTGGGCTGTGGCATGCCAATCCCAGCTGCAAATTGTTAAAAGAGAGGAGCGATGGATTTGGGCCTTCCAGAACAGTTAAGTGTCGCGACCTCGATCGCGTGAAGCGCCTCCCATGGACTCAAAAAAGGCCTAGTCGGTATTATTAGTTGAAATATGTAAAATGTTCCATAATAAAAATTAATATGTAAAATTCAATGAATTTGGTCCGGTTTCACTGAAAATCATCTGATTTGCATGAAATTCGTCCATGGAACCAAACGACGGCTGTCCATATAGAGCCTAACCGTACGGAACCAGCAGGTCCATGGCTGTACGCAAGCAAGTCCATGCACTTATTATCACGATGGAAAAATAATGCTGACGTCTGAGACGATGAAACCCATGAAATTTTCAACGTAGTGAATAAACGAGAGAATTCTACAAGTACAGACTGATAACTGGGATCCAGCAGGTATATTGTTTTTTGAGGTCGAGCAACTATCAACTAGGCTGGAGACTGCCCAGGCTTGGTTTTGTTTTTAACAGGCCCAGCCCATGACGACAATGGGGCAGAAATATCCAGCAGGTATCAACTGGCCTCTGGCCCGCCAGCCTTAGTTATATTTTCTCTTAGAACATCCGCAGGCAGTTTTTTTACTGAAGAAAACGCACAACCCAATTCTATTTTCCTCTAAAAACTCCATGTCCTACTTCCGTTTTCTGATCTCTACCTATAGTTTTACTAGTTCATATCCATATATTATTATATTGGAAAATGTAAAGTTCCCTTTTCATCTTTACATCTTTATTTTTTGTTGTTGTTTTCCCTCCCAGCGTTGATTTTTTTTATCACTGGTTTTCCCTAAAACCAACTCAATTGTCCCACGTCTTATTAGCTTACAAAAATAAACAATATTTTATTTGGCAATTCAATAAGTTCTTACAAAATAAATGTTTATCATTTCTGGATTAAAATAGTTTGAACTCCACCGAAATATGCAAAATTAGGTTAACTTTTTGACCGTGGTCCTGGGCAGAAAATGGGTTGTAATAAATTCCTTAAGAATTCGCAAAAGGGCTGAAAATTATTTAAAAAAATAGCAAATAGGTTGTATGTTGTCTGCCATAGATTTGAAGGCTGAATTGTGGGCCTACTAAGTTCATGTGTACACAAGGTTTCTCAAAAAAGAAACTTAGTCAACAATCAACTCTACCAGCGTGAGACCGTTAGATGTCAACCCAACGGCAATCGTGCTTCTTAGTCTCTGATCATCCAGCTCCAGCTGCCCAAACCAGCACCAGCGGAACCGCCTGCTCCCGCCTCCCATGGCTGGCTGTGCTATCGGGCAAGCCTCACGGCCCCACCCTACTCGCATCGCTGGCCTGGCCATCCCTCTACTCACCCACACCTCCTGTTATTCTCCGACGACGGCAGCCTCACACTGCAGCCGAACCAGTAAACCCTCGTACCCCCTCCGCGTGGGAAACAACTGCCGAGTCTTCCTCGGCTTCGGGTCGTTCCCTTCCTAGGCCTCACCATCGTCCACCGCCTTGGTGCTCTTGGCACAGTGTGGTCAACGAACGACATCTATTGGAAGAGGGCTGTACGTGGAGAGACTGATAGCTGGGTCCACGGCTGCACACAAGGAAGTGCCTCTTTATTACACGCAAAATATTGATTCCTCCACCTAACAGCGGGGACCCACCGGAAGGGCCTCCGTATTTCACAAAAAAAGCCCCCCTGAAAGCTGGGACCCACTAGCTATATCTTCGCACGGAAGGAAGTGCCTCCTTATTGCGCGAAAAAATGATTCCTCCCCTTACTAGCTGGGACCAACCAGATTTGGAGACTGACTTGTGGGCCTACTAAGTTGACGTGGATGCAGGGCTCTATCAACGTAGTCAATATAAATGATTCTAGCTACGGTGACCGTAGGATGTAAATCCAACGGCCATGCTACTTCTTCAACCTTTGGTCTTCTTGCTCCAGCCGCCCAAACCAGCGCCGGCCGTACCGCCTGCTCATGCCTCCCATGGTCGGATGTGCTGCCGTGCAGGCCTAACTGCCCCACCCTACTCCCATCGCTGGCCTAGCCATCCATCTACTCACCCACATTTCCTATTATTCTCCGGCGATGGCAGACGAACCACTAAACCCTCATACTCCCCTCCGTGTGGAAAACAACTGCCGAGTTTTCTCTGGCTCTAGATTGTTCCCTTCCTAGGCCTCTCCGTCGTCCACCGCCCAGGTGCTCTCGGTGCGGCCTGGGTCCATGAACGACATCCATCAGAAGAGGACTATACGTGAAGAGGCTGACCGCTGGGTCCACGGCCGCACGCAAGGAAGTGGCTCCTTAGTACGCGCAAAATAATGATTCCTCCAGCTGACAACGGGGACCCACCGGAAGGGCCTCTGTATTTCAAAAAAAAAAACATTTCCCCCCTGACAGCTGGGACCCACTAGCTACATCTTCACACGGAAGGAAGTGCCTCCTTTCCCCTGGCAGCTGGGACCCACCAGGTGGAAGCATACGTAGAGTTATCTGTCTGGTCGCGAACGTGTATGTACATAGCGATCGATCGGTCTCTCTACAGCGATGACCCATCGCCGAGGAAGGAATGGCAGGTGTCGTAGTAGAACCGCTGACATGGCATGTCATGCATTCCCGTCTATATCATGTACACATACGTACAACCACGCTGCAAGAAAGTAAATGCAGCTACATACATACATACGGGCGGGTTCTCAAACGCGTACAGCGACGACGTCCTGTTCATCGGCAGCCAACCAGCTGGGTCAGAATGGAGGAAACAGTGTCGTGTTCATCGGAGGGCAACCGACTGGGTCGGAATATGCCATGTTCATCGGGAGCCAACCGGCTTGGACGGAACAGCCGAAACGAGGTCTGGCATACCGCAGAATGAAGGAAACGGCCTTTTGTTCAACCGCGTATGGTCGAAATGGGGTCCTGTTCATTGGGAAGGGTCTGGCGTACCACAACACGGAGGAAGCAGACTTCTGTTCGAGCGCCTACGGTCAAAACGGTGTCCTGTTAGATCAGGAGGGGTCTGGCATACCGCAAAACAAAGGAAATAGACTTCTGTTCGAGCGCCTATGGTTGAAACGGGGTCCTGTTCATCCACTGTCTACTGCCATGCCTCCATGGGATACTGTTCATCCACCGTCGACTTCCTCCAGCCTCCACCACCTACTGTTCATCCACGGGCTACTGTTCATCCAGCCTCCACATGCTACTGTTCATCCAGCCTCCACGAGGTCCTGTTCATCCACCCCCAACCAGATGGGGTGCGGCGGCCTCCTCGGGGTCCTGTTCATCTAGCGGCAACCGCCTACTACAACGGGGTCCTGTTCATCCAACCCCCACCGGGAACTGTTCATCCATAGCCTCGACTCACCACGTCTCGACTCGTTCTACGTATCACGCATGGTGGCAACGGTCACTGTTCATCGAGAGGCAAGCCAACACCGGCTGGTTGCATCTCGCACGGGGGCTCGATCGGCTTCAGTAAGCAGTAGCAGCAATCGATCGGTCGGGTTTAGTTAGCAGCAGCAGTGAAGGAATCGCTCGGGTTCATTCAACAGCGAAGGAATAGCTCGGGTTCAATTAACAGCCCGGATCGATCGGTCGGGTTCAGTAATGTAGCGAGTGCAATCACTCAGGTTCAGTAATCGAACGCCTCGCTCGGGTTCAGTTAGAGCCAACGCCTCGCACACAAGCGAGCGTACGTACGAGAGAGAAACGCACAGACCACAGTGCATCGCTCGGCCCCGACCACCCACCGTAACCGGGAACTCCCCGAAATTTTCCTCGCCCTCGCTTCTACCATGATTTTTTTTTTGTCATGGACGGCCCAAAGATTGTCATGCAGGTGCGTCTCCGGCCTGCCCAGGACGAAAAGCCCAATTTCTATCATGTTTTTTTGTCATAGAAGTAGGAGCCCACCACATCTATGAGATACATGTTCTGTGACAACTATCATCATAGAAGTGTCATAAACATGACAGAAGAAAAAAATTCATTCGGGCCATAATGTCACAGATGTGATTTTTTTTAGTGCTCCTACCGTAGCACAAACAAAAAAGAATCATCCTTGTTGGTCAAATTAACCTCTCTGGCTGTAGGTCAAAGGGATGGACGACGACCTCGCGGGCCCATAGAAAGTGTCACCCGTGAGTGAGTGTCCTAGGACAACTACCGACTGCATGTGGCCCAAACATGTATGTATGTAAGGGTTGTGTAATGTTTTAAATAACCAATTTAGGACTTTAATGTGGCACCTGCCTCACAAAACGGCCAATCCCACATGATGGCTAACAAGTCATAGTGTACTACCAGACCCCCCCACCCACACACACACACCACACATCCACCGCCACTACAAGGCATGTTCAAATTTTCTGCGGTGAACATATGTGACCAAAGGAGTGTCGTGTTAAAATTTGAAAAAAAAAATCTGAGATCATTCAGACATTTTTGTACATTGATTGATTTCCTAGGGATATAATGTGCAAAAATCAAATTTGAGCTACATACACACATGATAGTGCACCAAAATAGATTGGAAAATCATATGTGTGTCCCTGGGTGCATGTTTAGTCCCCATGCAAGAAATTTCAAACATTGAGAATCTTGATTTTTAAAATCTAGTAAATCCAAAACTTAGTTGAAATTCATGAAACTTATCATGGTGTCATATGGACACCAATAGACAGTGACATTGTACTTTTTTGTCAAATTTGAGACAAGTTTTGATGTAATCTTCTTACAAACGAGAGATTATTAATAATTGGCAACCAATATCAGAAATGGATTATTTATTCGAACCATGGGCGTTAGACCAACAATGTATGTGCCATGCTTCGGATAAGTAATATAAAGCGGCCAAATTAATCATCAAAAAAGAAAAACAATATACATGCCGCCACGCGTCCCGTGTGACATGCGAGTAGGCGTGAGTTGAAGGGATGCATGCGAGCAGTCCGTCGCGCAGGTAGACTGGGAGGCGTGCGTGCAGGTGTGTGAATTGATGGGAGGCATGTTCGATGTGCAGTGTAGCCAGGAGGCGTGCGAGTAGCTGTATGCAATGACGGTAGGCATGCCAGCAGTCCGCTGCGCAGGCTCACCGGGAGGCGAGCCAACCCTTTGACCACCGCCCACCTCGCTCCCACTACTCCATATTAATGGCGCGCCTGAGCCGATGGTCATAATAGGCGGCCGCACCCCCATTCTCGCTACACACACAATCATCTCTCTCCTCCTACATCCTCGACGCCGCTCTCAGTCGTCATTGCTGTCAGTGTATGAGGATGCGCCGAAGCGCACCATCGGAGGGAGTGGCGACACTAGGGCTGCTGAAGCACCTAAGCACGGTGTGAAGCTGGAGACAGAGGTTTTCATTGCCGCCGATGAGGTCCCGCGCGACCTTGATGTCGTCGACGGCTTCATGCTTCCACAGCCGGAGCCGGAGGTCCACAGCAACTCTGGCGACGACTCTGACGACCACTCCGGCGATGACTTCGATGACGACGGAGAACCGGTTAGTCATCTATACCCATTTATGTGGCAAATATATCCTAGGGTTTCTCTGGTTAGTCCTGCCTCCCCCTTTTTGGAATAGAAATCCTATTGTTATTGACGGTGTCCGGGATAACGGGGTACTAGCCCAGTCAGCCCTTTTTCCTTGGGTTGGGCTGACGAGCCTTCATTCATGATCAAGATGGACTCCGGAGGCTGTACGCAGGAGGCATAATCAAGACTGCCTCCCCTGAAGACTTGACATATACTCCAAGATCACTGCCGCTTAGCTCCTAACTACCAACCTTGTAACCCTAGATACCCTCCATTGCGTGTGTATAAGCCATAGGGTTTAGCCCGTAGAGGGGACATCAATGTAAAATCATTCACCTAGCCGTAGAGTTAGACCACACATTACGATCTCGAGGTAGATCAACTCTGTACTTGATACATCTTCATCAATATAAACAAGACTAGGACGTAGGGTTTTACCTCTATCAAGAGGGCCCGAACCTGGGTAAACATCCTCTCCTTCGTTCCTGTCACCCTCAATCCGAGATCCACAGCTCGGGACCCCCTACCCCAAGGTCTGCCGGTTTTCACACCGACACCAGTGCTTTCATTGAGAGTTCCGTTGTGCGATAACTAGAAGGGTCGATGGCTCATCTGCAGATCAACTGCTCCAACGGCCTCAGGGACGATTTCGCCCCCGGCAAGCTTTTCATGTTTGACAGCATGGTCTTTTGCGCCGACTCGACAGGTCTTCTGGCCTCTATCGAGAACTACACCCCGGGTCGGATCGTGACCTTTGGCAGCCTCGAGTACACTACGGATTCCTATGGTCAACTCGTCCTGTCGGGATGGGGCCTCGGCCGAATCAAGAAGTCATCTCGCTCCGGAGGCTCGACTCCGGAACCGATCTCCATCGCGGCGTCACCAGAGACCCCTGACATAACTACTCCGGCTGGTCCCCTTCCGACCTCCAGTCCGGACATAGATCCAGCTCCCACTTCGGGAATTACATCAGGACTAGAACTGAACTCGGTGCAGAACCCGGGATCACTCCCAGATCCCCTTCTCGTCAAAGACATGTCAAGTTATACACCGGCCATACTTCGAGTCAGCCCCGCTTACAACTGAGTGATGAATCCTGAAAAGTTGTCTCACCTCAATGAGATGCTTGACCGTATCCAGAGCATGTTCATCTCGGACGGCAAGACTTCGGTCTATGATCAGGTCAGACTTAAAGCCGACGATCGGGAAATTTGCATCCCACCCACCACCTACCTAGTCACCATGGTCAATGATTTAACCAATGTACTAGACTACGGTGAGGCCACACACATGGATGAAGATGCCGATGGCCCCGCAGAAGACACCTTGCCGCTGGTAAACACCGGCAGGTGGACTGCTACATCTACTTACGATGTCTACATGGTGGACACCCCCAATACCCCTCCAAGACGTCGGTGAAGACGCAAAAGAGGTAGCAATGGGAAGCCTAGCAGCAATAATGCAACAGCTGATAACGGCGATGCCAAAGCCGGTGATGATGACAACCCCGAGGGAGACTATCAAGCTTACCAGAGGCGGAACGGCACACCCGAAGGACATCTCGAGGATCTACATCCCGACGACCTCTTTGAAGGGGCCGATGACAACTACATGCTGGAATCTGAGGAGAACGAAAGCCTTGGTACCGAGTACTTTGTCGTCCTTGAAGACCCTTTCGAACAAGAGCGCTTTCGGCGGCGCCCCATTGCAACGGCTCGGAGCATGAAACGTAAGCAGCGGCAGCTGCAGGCCAACACCGACGCATTGAATGAAAAGTGGGTCAAAGTGCTCTCCGTCGAGCAAGACATGGAAGACCAGCATCATAGCGCGCCGAAATCATATCCACGTAGGCGTCTCCTGTCAGAGTTTGATGAGGAGCTCGCCGACAACCATGACCGACCCCCTAGAGGCCGGGACAGGCCAATGCGGGAAAACCTCAATGACCGGCCACCTCCACGTTGTTATGGTAAGGAACCCATGGATTACCTAGATCCTCAAGATGTCAGATGTCAGATGTCGCATTAAGGCAAACAGGGCACCTCCTCGATCCATCTACGGATCAAGAGGATGCGCACCCGCCGGGCCTGACGGCTACGATGCCTGGATGGACAGGGACGGCCGTGCCCGAGACCAAGCCTACTCACGGCTCTCTCCCGACCTCCGACGAGATGCTCCTCGGTTCCAGGGTCCGGCTCACCCAATCTGCTTTACAAATAGGGTAATGGAACATCAATTCCCTGAAGGATTTAAGCCCATCAACATAGAATCGTATGATGGCACCACCAATCCAGCAGTATGGATCGAGGACTTCCTTCTCCATATACACATGGCCAATGGAGATGATCTCCACGTCTAAATATTTGCCGCTCAAACTAAAGGGGCCAGCTAGTCATTAGCTTAACACCCTTCCTCCTCATTCTATTGGCAGTTGGGAGGCCTTAGAGGATGCTTTTCGAGCAAACTTCTAGGACACGTACGTCCGACCTCCAGACGCTGATGACCTCAGCCGTGTCACCCAGTAGCCAGGAGAATCAGCCCGGAAATTCTGGAATAGGTTCCTCACCAAGAAGAACCAGATCATAGAATGCTCCGAAGCCGAGGCCATCGCCGCATTCAAGAACAATATTCGAGATGAATGTTTGGCCCGTCAACTCGGCCAGGATAAGCCGAGGACTATGGCTGCCCTCACCTCGCTGATGACTCGCTTCTGTGCGAGAGAGGAAAGTTGCCTCGCCCGCAGTTCTCACAACGACGAGGAAGGCACCTCGGAAACATGTGACGCCAATGGAAGACCCAAGCGCAATAAAAACAAGTGCAGGTATAAAAACATCGGAAGTGATACCGAAGACGTTGCGGTCAATGTGGGGTTCACCGGACCTAAATCCAAACATAAAAAGAGGCCCTTTAATGGGAGTAAAGACGGGCCTAGCCAGCTCGACAGGATCCTGGACCGGCCGTGCAAAATCCATGGCACCGAGGACAAACCAGCAACCCACACTAAGATGAATTGTTGGGTCTTTAAACAAGCTGGCAATGTCGCAGCAGAAGTGTAACACCCTGGATTTTGCCCATTTTCTTTTTCTTTTGATTTTGGTTTGGTTTTGCTTTTCTGTGGCTAAGTGGTCTTGAAACCTGGAGAGATCACCTTTGATTCCTCTCCCAAGTGGCTTGTCAACCTCAAAATCATCTCAAGACCTTTCCATTTCCATCTTGGACCCAATCCAATATTCTTTTCTTGGGAATATTCCTTTTTCTATTAAAGGAATAACCCTGTTTGCCCTGGGTTGTGAAGCAACCCACATTTCTATCATTCCAAGGATTCCCAAATAATTCTCATAATTTTTTTTTGGTCATATCTTCCTCAAATATGTCAGAACCCTTCCTTGTCATGTTCAAAAATATTTCACCAATATTCCTTTTCTGATTCTGCCCCAGCTGGCAGTTTGTGAAGCAAGTACCCTTTATCTTTGCTTGCTTGCTCTCAAACTTTTTTTGAACTCTTTCCCATCCATATCATTGCCTCATGACAAAATTCAACTTCATTTAGCTAGTAAATCTCCCTTGGCAATTTTCCAAAGTTTCTGGTCAACTGGAAGCTCAATGAAGGAAGTACTAGCTAGGAGTATCCAAATGAGTTGAAATTTTGCAGGCATCTTCATATGCTCAAATTAACACTATCCACAAGATTTTAGCATCATACCATCATCTACATGATCACATCATCAAATCTTTGCTTCTAGTCATATTTTTCTGTTGTGAAGCAATTATATTTTATATTGATTCATAATTGCTAAAAAATTACCAGAGCATTCCCCTACCCATATAACACCTCTCCAACGAATTTGGGCTCATTTCATCTAGCCATTTATTCTCAGTTATTTTTCTAAAATTCTGTCCAGTGGGATGCTGTGTGAAGGAAGTACCATTTTGGTTTATCCAAATGGTGTGAAATTTATACAGTGTCTTCATATGCCTAAATAACTAGCCTCCTCCAAATTTCAGCTCAATCCAAGCCAGTATATGTGTGCCACATCAAGATTTGTATTTTTGGTCAGTGGGGTCATTTGAACTACAAGTGTTAACTTAACACCTCCATTTGATCTCAAACTTGGCCACAAGACTCATCTTAGTGTATGATCACAACATGCCAAAGATCAGAGCCAATCTCCAGTCGAGCCTTCCTCACCTCGGCACAAACACCTTCCTGTTCCAGACAAAACCTGCAAGCTGTGGTCAACTCATGTGCCACTATGCTCGTTTCTTTCCTCTTTGACCTCATCTGTTGAATAACCGATCGAGTTGACATGGTGGGGTTGACCAGAACACGTGGCATCGTCGTGTCCACGCGGTGACCGCCGCCCTGGCATGCCATGGACGCGATCTGCATGTTTGTCAGCTCGGGCCCCTCCTCTGCTCGTCGTTTCCGTGTGACTCGTCGTGTCCAACAGCTTTCCCTCATCGTCCTCTTCCTCCCTGGATAAGTCTCCCCCTCTCTTGTCCCCTCCATGGCGGTGTAGCCGGCGTGCCCATACCCTGTCGTCTCTGCCGCCGTCGAGTCTAGTCGACCGAGCTCTCCCGACTTCGCCTGAACCCTCTCAGCCCCTCCAAGACCTTCCTGGAACCCTCTCTCCCTCTCTAGGCGAGCTCCCGAACCTCCGGGACGCTGGCACACGCGTCGCCGCGGCGGTGCTCGGCCCTCTCCATCGCTCGCCTATAAATAGGCCTACCCGAGCCATTCTGAGCTCACCATCGCATTCACCACCCTCGAATACCCCTCCCTAGCCCCTTCCCCTAGCCCCGGAGCTCCTCCTTGCTCCGACTGGCCGCCGCTTGGCTCCGGTCAAATTCCGGCGTGCCGGTGCCCCTTTTCCTCTCCTTCCAGCACCAGAAGATCCCCCACTCTCCAGCGCTCCTCCCCATCCCCTCCACTCCTCGCCGAGCCCTTGTGGCCATGTTCCCCAGGATCAACTGCCGCCGCCGAGCTCTCTGATTCCCTAGCCGCCGCGGCTGGAGACCTCCCCGGCGTTTGTTCTCTCTCTGGATAGGTGCGGCGCTCTGCTCCGAACTCGCCGGTGGTCTCAGCTCCACCGGAAATGGCGCCCACCTCTGTCCACTGCCGCGGCAGGCCCCCTCAGACCTTCCCGTGCTCGGCCAAGCCCCTTCCTGGATGCGGTGCTCGACGGCGCGCCCGTCCGTCCCCTCGCTGGCCGGAGTAGCTCATCGGAGCAGCGGCTCCCTCCATCGGCCGCGCCCTACCGGTCTCCTCTGTCCCCTCTGTCGGGAGGAAGAAGAAGGGAATGAGGAGGAGAGAGAGAAGCTGCGCGTGCCCCACCTGTCAGCACCCCAAAGCCGGCCCCGCACCTGCCACGTTAGTTAAGTGGAAGCGTACTCCACTAGAGTACGTTTTCCCCGCTGCGAAGGCGTATTTCCCAGAAGGCGCGATCCGTTTTGCAACCAGGGACTTGTTTGTGAATATTCTTGTTACAAATAGGTCCCTAAACTTCGTCTGGTCATAACTTTTTGCTAGTGACTCCGATCGAGGTGAATCAAAAGCCTACCTCTTCGTCTCATCGAGCCCGTTCCGTTGGTACCATTTTCATCATGTGTCTCCATAGTGAAAATGACCCTTTTGCCCTTGCCGTAAACAGCCCCCTCCGGGAGAGAACTGTTTCCGGTGATCCATTCCGAGAGCATTCCGCACTTCTCCCCGGTGATTTCCTTCATCCCCAGGCAAGCCACGACAACCACTTGCATGACAGATTTGCAGTAGCTATGGTTTCTACTTGAATAATTATTTTATATGTGTATCTTAATATTTATATGCTCATGTGACATGCTAGCTATCAAGTACTTATTGGTAGAGTTATGCTCATGCTTAATCCTTACAGTAGTTCATGCCAGGATGACAACATGTCTGCTTGTTCATTAATTGATTGTTATAGACATACTGAGGTTATTCATGCTCATCATGATCATCCACATTTAGCTGGATAAATGCTTGCAAGCTGTTGATACTATGACCAGCTAGTATGCTTTCCATCCCTGCTTAGGTTGTATCATATTCATATGCAATATGACTTCATCATGTTATTATGACTCAGCATATCATCATTCAAATTTAACCAGATGTTAATCGAACTTGAACACCTGTTGGCTGAGTCATAGTGCGCCACCGAATCGAGCTCACCAGTGCAACCACACTTGCTGGGATGGGGCAGCCCTAATTCGGTCTATTGTTATGCCTCTCGCCAGCATTGCCAACTAGGGAAGGTTATGAGTGTGTGCTACCCTGATCAGGTAGGCGGCTATAACCTTGTGAACCCAGTTGAGTTATTTGGTACTAGGTCCCCGTTTGGGACAGTTTGTTTGGCCACGACGGTGGCAGGTGTCGGAAGGACACAGGGGTCACCCATGACATACCCCAAAGAGGAGTTTGTCGGAATGGCCGGGAGAGTGCCATGCAATAGACTGGGTTTTGTCGGAACGTCGTTAGTCCACCCGAATGGGAGCACGAGGCCATGAGTTCCGTGGTGTGGGTACAGTGTACTAACCTCTGCAGAGTGTATATAATCTATCGATAGCCGCGTCCTCGGATATGGGCACAGTTCGTAGTAGGACACACTATGGGTCAACAGTATAATAATCTTGCTTATAACAACCCCGTTCGATGAGAAAGAAGTTGGTTGATCTTTATGTGATCGCGAGAGGATCATCGTGGTATCGAGGATACCGACGTTGGTTGGTCGTGATCACGAGAGGATCACCGTGGTATCATGGATACCGGATTTGGTTGATAGTGTTATGTGATGATCTCAGGTAAAGATCAAGCTCCTGGTGATCATGTTATCACTACGGTATTGTAATACCAAGTTTGGTTGGTCTCGAGGTTATCATGTGGCACACTCAAGGGTAAGTTTTTACATGTGGAGGTTACGAGGCAACCTCAGAACAGAGTAAGTTGCACAATGATAGCTTTAACCTGTTGCATGTAGTATATGCCATGCCATGCTTATATTGTTCTAGCATCATCATTTTTACACCTGCTTAACCTGTAAATGCCATGCTGTTGCTTGTCTTGACTGCTTTGGTTGCTGTGAGCTTGCGAGTACATTCAAAGTACTCACCTGGAGTGTCATGCCAGTTTGCAGGGCATGCCATGATAGCTTGCTTGTCGAGGATTCTGAGTTTGCGAGCTAGGATACGCGTTCTAGCCAGAGTCCCTGCGGAGTGGAGTCCATTACCGTCGTCGTTGTTTCACTGCCGAGAGTTACTCCGCTTCCTCGGGTTGTTTCGCTGTTAGCATAGAGCTACCCTGGGCAGGCATAGTATCGCCGTGCCGATGTAATCCATGTACCCTTGTAACCTTATTCATAGTAATAAAGAGTTGATTTGTTCTATGCCAACAGTGCCGTATTCCAGAAGACTTGTCTCTGGGCTGGAATACGGGGCGTTCTGGTTTCCTCTGAGCCGGGGTGCCACAAGCGTTGGTATCAGAGCAGGTCTGGCTGTAGGACACCCTAGACCGCGCGAACGGTAGAAATCGATAGTATAGGATTCAGTTGGTTTGCTGCATTTGTTTGTGCATAGCATGCATATAGACTAGATATTTTATCACTAATGGTGGATCTGGGGAGTGTAGGTGGCATCGGTTTTGATCCACTACCTGCACCCTTCAGTCTGCATTCTTATTTCTTGGTGTGGTGTCATCTTCGTCCCAGCGGAGTGATGCCAAGGTGCTTGGTGTTGTCGATTCCTTGTTGGATTGATGCACCGGTACCACACCAATATATCTTTTTTAGCCACCCCTATCATTCGGTGATAGACATGTTTCTATCCCGGATCTTGCCATCCCTCTAGCCGCGTTGGCAACCCTTACTGATCTTTGTTATCAGAAAAGGGCAATGCCGCAAGCCCTTCTTTTCACCGCTATCCTACCCTGCCATCCATTCTCTGGACAAGTATGGTTTCTTCCGTACGCTTGATGATGATGTGGTCGTGACCTCCGTGTTCCGACCCACGATCACCAAGTCTGTCCTTGCCACCGTGTCCGTCCATCTGCAACCAATGCTAAGCCCGTGTTTGGTGTAGCCTTGTTTACACCAACTTTCTTCCACACATTGTCTCACCTTCGTGCACATCGCCACAGCATGTTAGACCGTAATACCAGAGTTCTTGCGAGATTTGTGTGCTTAGGTAGACATGCATATTATTGCTATGGATAGTTGTATATTATGATATTGCTTGTGTGTGATCTTGTTGCTTTGTGTGCTTTTGTTTTAGTTGTTTCTTTTGCTTCTTTCTTTGGGCCCTTGGTGTTACCTTATTTTCCCCTTATGGAAGTTGCTCCCCGACACTGGACTCAAAGAATCAGTGAAGAGGTAAGCATTTGGAAGCTCAGCTCAACAATATGGAAATTTTCCGCCGACTGCCTGATATTGGGAATATCGGGTCTGACCACAAATGGTATTCTGGATGGATTATCAGCATCAAGTATACATCAGTGTGCAATTTTCACAACAGTGATGATCAATTCAGCAAGAAGGATAGTCGAACAACTTTCTTCATACAACAAGTGACCGACAATAGTAACATCAAGGTATGTATATATCTGCACCCAGTTCGCATATGGCAAACAGAAAGCTTCAGATGTAAGCAACTCAGTCTTCCTTCACAAGCTATCTGAGAAGCATACAACGCAAGGGTTCCTGTGTCTTCCTCGGCACGACACATGGACATCTTGCGATGCAAGCATGCTATCCCGGTAGAAGCTTCAGGCACAAGCTATTCAGCCTTCCTCAGCAAGATATTCGCAATGGCTTCCAACACAAGCCAAGCAACCTTCGTCAGTAAGGCATCACATCCTCACTAGTACAAGATAATTCCCAGTCAATTGGCCGCATATGACCATGCATCCCAAGGATCATCTCCACAACAGTTTGGTCAGAAGGCAAGAATCGGTCAGGATGCAAGTCTGCCTCAGAAATCAAATGCCCAGCTACACATGTTTCCATAGATATGGTGAACATGCTGCCAAGGTTATACGAGTTACTCATATAATGATGACATCCCTTGAGCTGTATGGGACGCTACTGAACCCTTGCCTGCCTTTCTTTAGTAATGGCACCACGCCTGTGTTCTGAGCTATTTCCGGCCGTCTGGGGTGGATGCCGACTTTATATTTCTATTGTCAGCAACTGGCCCGTGTTCTGAGCTACTTTCGGCCGTCTCGGACAGTTGTTGAATTTCTTTCCGTAGTAGTGACCCTATGCTCTGACCTGCTTTTCGGCCGTCTTAGGGAACTGCTACTTTCTTCTTATCGACACCATCTCATGCTCTGAGCTGCTTTTCAGCTGTCTTGAGTCGGGGTTGAGTTATTCCAGTAATGTCCCAGATCTGAGTTGTAAAGACCGTTCTGGTGGCTACTGGTTTATTTGCCGGTTTCATCCAAGGGTTCAGGCAGTCATTACCCTACAGCTACAACTTGTAAAGTAATACGCTTGCCGGAATATTGCACCTGACAGCACCCATGGTCACCTGAAGAATCAAGAATACATAAGGCCAAGCTCTTTCAGCTAAGGATCCACGCAAAGAAAACCATAATGAAGAAGCAAGATGGGCCATACAGGTATGATAGCGGTTGCATGGTACCGATACCCCGAACAATTTGAATCGGTACCAACCACCATGGGAACACACCCACGGGGCCTAATTCATTTGCAAGGACCCCATATTGAGTCAACCCGCTCAGCCAGCTATATATTCTCAGAAATATCAAAAGGGGATATTCAAGCCTGTCAGGTAAGACCGAAGTGTCAATTCAGTAGTTTGATTGCAGCAACAGTGTTAAAGCATTACATGGCCTACCATCCACATAGAAATGCCGACAGACTGAGTAATCAGAAGGATGAACAACAGTCTCGAAGTGTGTGTCCTCACATATGGGAATCAGTTAAAGGATAGCCTACCATGAACAATATTCAGAACCACCGACAGTCAAGTCTGCAGAAAATACCGTTATTAGGTCGTACCCTTTATGCTGGTCACGACATGTAACAATTAAATCTTTGGTACGAATGTGATACCAGAGATAGTGCAGATACCCAAGATGACTCAGCAATTCTTGCAAGAAGTCAGATTCCGCCAAGAGAGCGGTACAATTCACGGTACTGTTTTACACCTGGAGGACCCACGGCCATTTGAAGCCACCCAATGCAATGAGCAAGAGATTTCGTGTCCACTGAGAGAATTTGTTCACAACTCAATGGACGGTCGTCCGTATTGGACTTCAGTGCAACACGTCCATGGGGAAACAACTCTCGGACTTGCGAGAAGGACAGGTATTTCAGGATAATTCACCGCACCCCTGATAAGTCAGCAGACATAAAAGGATTAAAGTCAGAGTAGCATATGAGGTAAGATTTGCCAGAAAAGGATCTAGTGAAACAAACCACCCTGAAGTCAGGTAGTCAGACAGATGAAATTTAATGGGAGCATTATACAAAGGCAAAAAGGAAACCCGAGTTGGAAACAGTTTCCTTAAGTGGGAATATTCATGTTTGACCCCTGAGCAACCAAATCTCGAGGACGAGATTTCTTTAAGGGGGTAGGTTTGTAACACCCTGGATTTTGCCCATTTTCTTTTTCTTTTGATTTTGGTTTGGTTTTGCTTTTCTGTGGCTAAGTGGTCTTGAAACCTGGAGAGATCACCTTTGATTCCTCTCCCAAGTGGCTTGTCAACCTCAAAATCATCTCAAGACCTTTCCATTTCCATCTTGGACCCAATCCAATATTCTTTTCTTGGGAATATTCCTTTTTCTATTAAAGGAATAACCCTGTTTGCCCTGGGTTGTGAAGCAACCCACATTTCTATCATTCCAAGGATTCCCAAATAATTCTCATAAATTTTCTGGGTCATATCTTCCTCAGATATGTCAGAACCCTTCCTTGTCATGTTCAAAAATATTTCACCAATATTCCTTTTCTGATTCTGGCCCAGAGTTTGTGAAGCAAGTACCCTTTATCTTTGCTTGCTTGCTCTCAAATTTTTTGTGAACTCTTTCCCATCCATATCGTTGCCTCATGACAAAATTCAACTTCATTTGGCTAGTAAATCTCCCTTGGCAATTTTCCAAAGTTTCTGGTCAACTGGAAGCTTAATGAAGAAAGTACTAGCTAGGGGTATCCAAATGAGTTGAAATTTTGCAGGCATCTTCATATGCTCAAATTAACACTATCCACAAGATTTGAGCATCATACCATCATCTACATGATCACAGCATCAAATCTTTGCTTCTGGTCATATTTTTCTGTTGTGAAGCAACTATATTTTATATTGCTTCATAATTGCTGAAAATTTACTAGAGCATTCCCCTACCCATATAACACCTCTCCAACAAATTTGGGCTCATTTCATCTAGCCATTTATTCTTAGTTATTTTTCTAAAATTCTGTCCAGTGGGATGCTGTGTGAAGGAAGTACCATTTTGGTTTATCCAAATGGTGTGAAATTTATACAGTGTCTTCATATGCCTAAATAACTAGCCTCCTCCAAATTTCAGCTCAATCCAAGCCAGTATATGAGTGCCAAATCAAGATTTGTATTTCTGGTCAGTGGGGTCATTTGAACTGCAAGTGTTAGCTTAACACCTCCATTTGATCTCAAACTTGGCCACAAGACTCATCTTAGTGTATGATCACAACATGCCAAAGATCAGAGCCAATCTCCAGTCGAGCCTTCCTCACCTCGGCACAAACACCTTCCTGTTCCAGACAAAACCTGCAAGCTGTGGTCAACTCATGTGCCACTATGCTCGTTTCTTTCCTCTTTGACCTCATCTGTTGAATGACCGGTCGAGTTGACATGGTGGGGTTGACCAGAACACGTGGCATCGCCGTGTCCACACGGTGACCGCCGCCTTGGCATGCCATGGAAACGAGCTGCGTGTTTGTCAGCTCGGGCCCCTCCTCTGCTCGTCGTTTCCGCGCGACTCGTCGTGTCCAACAGCTTCCCCACGTCGTCCTCTTCCTCCCTGGATAAGTCTCCCCCTCTCTCATCCCCTCCATGGCGGTGTAGCCGGCGTGCCCATACCCTGTCGTCTCTGCCGCCGTCGAGTCTAGTCGACCGAGCCCTCCCGAGCTCTCCCGACTTCGCCTGAACCCTCTCAGCCCCTCCAAGACCTTCCTGGAACCCTCTCTCCCTCTCTAGGCGAGCTCCCGAACCTCCGGGACGTCGGCACACGCGTCACCATGGCGGTGCTCGGCCCTCTTCATCGCTCGCCTATAAATAGGCCTCCCCGAGCGATTCTGAGCTCACCATCGCATTCACCACCCTCGAATACCCCTCCCTAGCCCCCTCCCCGAGCCCCGGAGTTCCTCCTTGCTCCGACTGGCCGCTGTGGCCGCCGCTCGACTCCGGTCAAATTTCGGCGAGCCGGTGCCCCTTTTCCTCTCCTTCCAGCACCAGAAGATCCCCCACTCTCCGACGCTCCTCCCCATCCCCTCCACTACTCGTCGGAGCCCTTGTGGCCATGTTCCCCAGGATCAACCGCCGCCACCGAGCTCTCTGATTCCCTAGCCGCTGCGGCTGGAGACCTCCCCGGCGTTCGTTCTCTCTCTGGATAAGTGCGGCGCTCCGCTCCGAACTCGTCGGTGGTCTCAGCTCCACCAAAAACGGTCGAAGCTGCCCACGCCAATCGCCGGCGCCCGCCTCTGTCCACTGCCGCGGCAGGCCCCCTCAGCCCTTCCCGCGCTCGGCCGAGCCCCTTCCCGGATGCGGTGCTCGACGGCACGCCCGTCCGTCCCCTCGCTGGCCGGAGTAGCTCATCGGAGCAGCGGCTCCCTCCACCGGCCGCGCCCTGCCGGTCTCCTCTGTCCTCTCTGTCGGGAGGAAGAAGAAGGGAATGAGGAGGAGAGAGAGAAGCCGCGCGGGCCCCACCTGTCAGCGCCCCAAGGCCGGCCCCGCACCTGCCACGTCAGTTAAGTGGAAGCGTACTCCACTGGAGTACGTTTTCCCCGCAGCGAAGGTGTATTTCCCAGAAGGCGCGATCCGTTTTGCAGCCAGGGACTTGTTTGTGAATATTCTTGTTACAAATAGGTCCATGAACTTCATCTGGTCATAACTTTTTGCTCGTGACTCCGATTGAGGTGAATCAAAAGCCTACTTCTTCGTCTCATCGAGCCCGTTCCGTTAGTACCATTTTCATCATGTGTCTCCATAGTGAAAATGACCCTTTTGCCCTTGCTGTAAACAGCCCCCTCCGGGAGAGAACTGTTTCCAGTGATCCATTCCGAGAGCATTCCGCACTTCTCCCCACTGATTTCCTTCATCCCCAGGCAAGCCACGACAGCCACTTGCATGAAAAATTTGCAGTAGCTATGGTTTCTACTTGAATAATTATTTTATATGTGTATGTTAATATTTATATGCTCATGTGACATGCTAGCTATCAAGAACTTATTGGTAGAGTTATGCTCATGCTTAATCCTTGCAGTAGTTCATGCCAGGATGATAACATGTTTGCTTGTTCATTAATTGATTGTTATAGACACACTGAGGTTATTCATGTTCATCATGATCATCCGCATTTAGCTGGATAAATGCTTGCATGCTGTTGATACTATGACCAGCTAGTATGCTTTCCATCCCTGCTTAGGTTGTATCATATTCATATGCAATATGACTTCATCATGTTATTATGACTCAGCATATCATCATTCAAATTTAACCGGATGTTAATCGAACTTGAACACCTGTTGGCTGAGTCATAGTGCGCCACCGAATCGAGCTCACCAGTGCAACCACACTTGCTGGGATGAGGCAGCCCTAATTTGGTCTATTGTTATGCCTCTCGCTGGTACTTCCAACTAGGGAAGGTTATGAGTGCGTGCTACCCTGATCAGGTAGGCGGCTATAACCTTGTGAACCCAGTTGAGTTATTTGGTACCAGGTCCCCGTTTGGGACAGTTTGTTTGGCCACGATGGTGGCAGGTGTCGGAAGGACACAGGGGTCACCCATGACATAACCCAAAGGGGAGTTTGTCGGAATGGCCGGGAGAGTGCCATGCAATAGACTGGGTTTTGTCGGAACATCGTTGGTCCACCCGAATGGGAGCACGAGGCCATGACTTCCGTGGTGTGGGTACAGTGTACTAACCTCTGCAGAGTGTATATAATCTATCGATAGCCGTGTCCTCGGATATGGGCACAGTTCGTAGTAGGACACACTATGGGTCAACAGTATAATAATCTTGCTTATAACAACCCCGTTCGATGAGAAAGAAGTTGGTTGATCTTTATGTGATCGCGAGAGGATCACCGTGGTATCGAGGATACCGTCGTTGGTTGATCGTGATCACGAGAGGATCACCGTGGTATCATGGATACCAGATTTGGTTGATAGTGTTATGTGATGATGTCGGGTAAAGACCAAGCTCCTGGTGATCATGTTATCACTACAGTATTGTAATACCAAGTTTGGTTGGTCTCGAGGTTATCATGTGGCACACTCGAGGGTAAGTTTTTACATGTGGAGGTTACGAGGCAACCTCAGAACAGAGTAAGTTGCACAATGATAGCTTTAACCTGTTGCATGTAGTATATGCCATGCCATGCTTATATTGTTCTAGCATCATCATTTTAACACCTACTTAACCTATAAATGCCATGATGTTGCTTGTCTTGACTGCTTTGGTTGCTGTGAGCTTGCGAGTACATTCCAAGTACTCACCTGGCGTGTCATGCCAGTTTGCAGGGCATGCCATGATAGCTTGCTTGTCGAGGATTCTGAGTTTGCGAGCTAGGATACGCGTTCCAGCCAGAGTCCCTGCGGAGTGGAGTCCATCACCGTCGTCGTTGTTTCGCTACCGAGAGTTACTCTACTTCCTCGGGTTGTTTCGCTGTTAGCATAGAGCTACCCTGGGCAGGCGTAGTATCGCCGTGCCGATGTAATCCATGTACCCTTGTAACCTTATTCATAGTAATAAAGAGCTGATTTGTTCTATGCCAACAGTGCCGTACTCCAGAAGACTTGTCTCTGGGCTGGAATACGGGGCGTTCCGGTTTCCTCTGAGCCGGGGTGCCACAAGAGGGTCCAAGTAAAACCCAAAACCACAGCGAAGACGAGGATGAACCTCAGCGGCCCAATAATGGAGGCTAAAAGAAGTTTCTTGATGAGGTAACCGAGGTCAACATGATCTATGTTACTCACATCCCTAAAAAGTAGAGGAAGCGAGTACTTCAGGATGTCTACGCGTTGGAGCCAGTCACCTCGAATTTCAACTCCTGGTCAGCTTGCCCGATCACGTTTGATAAGCATGACCATCCAACCAGCATTAGGCATGGCAGATCGACGACGCTCGTCCTGGACCCAATTGTCGATGGTTACCATCTGACACGCTTCCTTATGGACGAAGGAAGCAGACTCAGCCTCATTTACGAGGACATGATTAGGAATATGGGCATCGACTCATCCTGGATCAAGCCGAGCACCACCACCTTTAAAGGTGTCATCCCAAGCATCGAAGCCCGCTGCACCGGAATGGTTACCCTAGAGGTAGTCTTTGGCTCGCCCCAAAACTTCAGAAGCGAGGAGTTAATCTTCGACATCATCCCCTTCCGGAGCGGATACCACGCGCTTTTAGGGCGCACAGCATTCGCACGCTTCAACACAGTCCCGCATTATGCCTATCTCAAGCTCAAAATGCTAGGACCCAACGGTGTTATAACAGTCAATGGTAACACCGAGCACTCACTCCGGACTGAGGAGCAGACCACGACTTTTGTAGCCAAGGTACTGGCATCCGAGGAGGCAGCCAACAGCGATAAAGGCACCGCTAGCTCTTCCAAGTGCACCTGGGCCGCACAAATCGACCTCGGCCACATACCCCGCACCCTAAATAGGTATACGGGCTCCTTGCATGCCCTCTCTGGATGGGGCACTGCATCACCAGGGTGCAAAATTTCGCACTCAAGATTCCCTGGGTTGCCGAGGAGCCAAAAATTTACTAAAAACATCGGAACAGTTGGACCAAGCAATGACGTGGCTTTGAGCCCCCGCATAGGCAAGTCTCTATCAAATAAACAGCCAAACATGACTATGTCAATGTGGCTTCAACCACAGAATGGACTTCGGCAATGCCTCCTTCAAGGAGCTTGGCTAATCAAACGCTTGGAGTGTATAAAGGACGGGAAAGGCATCAGCTTCCGTGAGTCCCCACCACTAATGGTGAACAGCTGGTCAACAGCTCGAAAGCACAGACGTGCGGCAGGAAGTGGCCCAGGTTCCTAAAAATCCGATGACAAATATTCGCCCTGTTTCTTCCTTTCTTCTTTACTTTTTATGTTGTATTCTTTTAGTTCCTCTTGTTGTAGCTGGGCATTTAAAGGCTTGAAGTTATGAAATAAAGAAACCGTGCCCTTTAAAGGTCCTTATCGTATTTCTTTATAAGCATGACCCCTGCACGACGAAGAAGTTCTCTAAAAAGATACAATTATATTACAAGTTCGAAGTATTCGGCGTCTCGAATTTTGGCTTTATATGCATCAGTTTTGAACCTAGATTTTGGTCAATAGTTGGGTTGCCCGGCTCCTATGTGCACCCCTTACATTCCTGATGAATTTGGCTAAGGGTGTAATGGGAGAACCATTGCGATTGTGCCACCAGGTTAATTGGCGGAGCGCCTCAGTGGAGAAAGCCGAAAACTGACTATCTAGGTCAGCGCAAACTGGTCAGCTCTCCGTAGACCGCATTTAGCGATGTGACGATAGAGATCACCCATGCTAAACAAAGAGCTTTAATTTCTAGCTGAAGTGCGTCATGGCCTAGACATTGGCCTACCAGGTCGACCACTTCCCATACCGGGGGCTGGTCATCAGCCCTCACAGTCAAACTCCTAGGACTACGTGAAAGTCCTCAAGCCACTATAGTCTGATTGCCTTGTTCCTATGAGCAGAAGACCGCCTCTGGGTGCCGAGACATCGGCTAAGGGTCAAACCTGCATCTCAGAACACCCTTTGTATAATCTACACTGGGCTGAAGCCGACGACTGGCCACTTTCAGTTTAAAACAGTCACCCAGGAGGTAAAAATAATTGAAAAACACATGGAATTTAAAGCCATGGTCATTCAAGCAAACGATAATGTTTTATACATTCGATAACTTCGGCATTCTAAAGTACTACCTAATAATACAAAGTGTCTTTTGGACACATGGCCTCGGTAACCCGAGCTCCCTCCTCCACGTCAGGATAGAACTACTCCATGGTGCGAGGCTTGTCCGCAGGATGACCCGTGGCCACCATTACCGTGTCGACCTTGCGGAAGTGTGTCTTCACGCAAGCAAACACCCTCCGTGCTCCTTCAAAGCATGCAGACCTCCTCCAGCTATTAGCACGTGAGACAGCCGCCCGCAGGTGCATTATGAGGCCGAAGAGACTGGTTGGAAGGGCTTCGGTAGGCCACAGCACGACGCATAGGTCTTGCTAACCTCGCCATGGGGAGTAGCTCTTCCAGCTGCTTCATTTGACTGTTCAGCAGCTGCAATGCCGGAGACCCCGGGAACTGCCCCCAAAAGGCCTTCTCCACCTCGTGACCCACCAACTCGTCGAAGTGCACAACGGCATCCGCCACGCTCTGCGGGATATCCGCGAAGACTTCTGCGGAATGCCACAGCTGCGTGAGCTCGACGCACCCTTTGCTGCCAAACACACACTGTAATAAGTACTGCTTACCCGAGGTGATTTGCTCCAACTGCTTGAGCACCTCACGGTCCGCCTGGGCTGCGGTCTTGAGGTTAGAATGGGCAAGTTGGAGCTTTTCACGCTCCTCCTTGGTTTGCTGCCCCTCCGCCTGAAGCTTGTCGCGTGCTTCGAACACACCCTTCAGGGTCCCCTCAACCTCACGAACCTGCGCCCGGTCCTTGTCCCCGACCACCTTCTCGGCGGCTCAGGCCTTCTCCGCCTTCGCGGCTGCAGCCTCATGCTGCTTCACCTCCTGCCGAGCCTTTTTTGGCTCGGCCTTGAGTGTCTCGAGCTCAACTAACACTGCTGCCATTAAAATAGCTCGGCCTTAGTTTTCCACCCAGCAAGATCTATCACAACTTTGTCGTGCAAAATATCAAGCACAAATCGCTTACCTTGAGACTGCTCGAATATCTGGTTCACCAGGTTGAGATCCGCCTGGGACCTCTCGAGCTTCCAGTTTATCTCTGCAATCTCCTCGGAGACGGAGTCTAGAACCAAGGTCGAAACCTGCAAGCAATAATCTTTTACAACAGGCCCACAATCAAAATATTGGAAGTCCAGGATGACTGCTACAAACAATGCCCTGGGGGCTACATAACAAGCTCCTGATAAGATATATGACCCAAGGCCGGTTTCTTGAAACCAGCTTTGGGCTCCGGGGCTACTCACTCACTACACCATTTAGAAGGCTGTGATAACATGTCTTCGGACAAGTGCATAAATCTTTAAAACCAACCAAATAAAAGGATAGAAGCATACCTCGAAGCTCGTTACGAGGTTCTTGAAAACCTCATGCAGGACGGCCCCTGCGGACTGGAAGCCCTGCAGTGCCGTGCTACATGTGAGCTGCGTTGGGATTTCCTCGAAGAGGAGAGGATGATGCAGTACAGTAGAGATAAGTATTTCCCTCAGTTATGAAACCAAGATTATCAATCCAGTAGGAGAACCAAGCAACACTATGTAAACAGCACCTGCACACAAACAACAAATACTTGCAACCCAACGCATAGAGGGGTTGTCAATCCCTCAACGGTTACGAGTAAGATTAAACAATATAGTTTATGATAGATCAAACAAAAATACAAAATAAAATAAATAAAAGAAAATTGCAGCAAGGTATTTTTGGTTTTAATATATGATAGAAAATAGACCCGGGGGCCATAGTTTTCACTAGAGGCTTCTCTCATAAAAATAGCATACGGTGGGTAGACAAATTACTGTTGGGCAATTGATAGAAAAGCAAATAATTATGATGATATCCAAGGCAATGATCATGTATATAGGCTTCACTTTTGAGACAACTAGACCGAAACGATTCTGCATCAACTACTATTACTCCACACATCGACCGCTATTCGGCATGCATCTAGTGTATTTAGTTCATGGAAGAACGGAGTAACGCCTTAAGCAAGATGACATGACGTAGACAAGATAAACTCACGTATGAAATAAATCCCATCTTGTTACCCTTAATAGCAATGATACATGCGTGTCATCTCCCTTTCTGTCACTTGGATTAAGCACCGCAAGATTGAACCCATAACAAAGCACCTCTTCCCATGGCAAGATAAATCAATCTAGTTGGCCAAACCAAACCAATAAATCGGAGAAGAAATACAAGGCTATAACAATCATGCATAAAAGAGTTCAGAGAAAACTCAAATAATATTCATGGATAGATCTGATCATAAACTCACAATTCATCGGATCCCAACAAACACACCGCAAGAAGTCATTACATCAAATAGATCCCCAAGAACACCGAGGAGAACATTGTATTGAAGATCAAAAAGAGAGAAGAAGGCATCTAGCTACTAACTATGGACCCTTAGGTCCATGGTAAACTACTCATGCATCATCGGAGGGGCAACAAGGATGATGAAGAACCCCTCCGTGACCGTTTCCCCCTCTGACAGAGTGCCGGAAAAGGCCTCTAGATGGGATCTCGTGGTTTTGGAACTTGCGGCAACGGAAAAAGTATTTCGTGGACTCCCTGGTAGGTTTTCTGATTTTAGAGTATTTATAGAGGCAGAGTTAGGTCAAACGGACGTGTGTGGGACCCACTATGTACCAGGATGCGCCCCAGGCCCATGGCGCGCCCTGGTGCCTAGTGGGCCACTCCTTCGTCTTCTCGTTCCTTCTGAAGCTTCCAGGGTCTCTTACTGCCAGAAAAAATCTCCAAAAAGTTACGTGGCATTTGGACTTTGTTTGGTACTGATATTCTGCAAAGTCAAAAACAAGCAAAAAACAACAACTGGCACTAGGCACTAAGTTAGTAGGTTAGTCCCAAAAATGATATAAAGTTGCTTGTAAATGTATATAAAACATCCAAGATTGATAATATAATAGCATGGAACAATAAAAATTATAGATACGTTGGAGACGTATCACGCCGCACCTATCAAGGCACGGTGCTCTTCCTTGATGGAGGAACCCTTTAGGATCTCCTCCATCTCCTCGGTCTACCCCGCACCAGCCCGTCCTTGGGCAATCGGCGGGGGTGGAGGGAGTTGGATGCACAAGCAGCATTCCCGCTTAGTACAATTGAAGGCTAGCAAATAGATTGAGAAGTGACCAACCAAAAAATGAAATCGGTCATAAACACGCATTAAACATAACTAACATTGAATAATGCACCATAAGTAGGATATAACTTTGTTGCATAACTATTGACTTTCGTGCTTGCATAGCGAATCACAAACCTTAACACCAATATTCTTACTAAAGCATAATTACTCACCAACATGACTCACACATCACTATCTCCTTATCGCAAAACTATTGCAAGGAATCAAGTTTATAATATCCAATGATCCTCATGAAAGTTTTTATTATATCCCCCTTGGATATCCACTGGTACAGCAAGGTGCTATACAAACGGTTTTTAACCCCTTTCTGCGACGGCATTCTGAACCGTCGCCACGTGAGTGTGTGCGATACGGGGGTCCTTCCCACACGACCCAAAAACCGTCGGGGATAGGCCCTCCTGTTACACACGCTGGGTAAAATGAGATCGTGTGCTATGGGCGAGCGATCAAATACAATTATACAGGCCCAATCGGTTTCGGTCCTAAGTACATCCCACACAGTCAGTCCCAGACAAATGTTTCCGTTTGTATATACATTACACATAGTCAATCCAAGGAATACGTTTCCGTTCTTATGTACATCCCACACAGTGAATCCAAGAAGTACGTTTCCGTTCTTATGTACATCCCACACAGTCAATCCAAGAAGTACGTTTCCGTTCGTATGTACATCCCACACAGTCAATCGAGGGAAAACATTTCCGTTCGTACATACATCCCACACAGTTTTATGTATAGCCTCGTGTGTGATAGGTGTAACGATCACACACGCACTGCCTCGGTTAACCGTTTGCTTTTATTCAACTACATCACACATGATTTGATGAAGAAAACTGTATGGCATTGGGCTATCCATCACAACCGCTTTTACTGCTAGAACCGTTTGCAAAGTTCCATGACCCATTTAGCAGGTTTATTAGTTTACAATTAATAATTCCAGTATTACGCAAATTCACATTTCATATCGAACAGTTGTTTGCCAATTTCATATCAAGCACATAAATATATTTTAACATCACAGTACGATAGCTACCTAAAAACAACATAGTACATCATATAGCTAGTTCACCTTCATAAGGACAATATTAGAACAATATATTCATTTCCTAATCGAGATCATCCAGGCTCTTCTTATCCACCTCTGCTTTCAGTTCAGTAAGAACCTGTTTTGCACTGACCAACTGGGAAAGTGCCTCCTCCTTCGCCAACACCATCTTAGCAAAGTCTAATTTAAAAAATCTGAGCTCATTCTCCATCTTCCTCTTTTTTTCCGCATCTTGAAATATTCTTCAGCGTTGACAACACTTTCTCTAAACCTACCTCTGTTCTCTTCCTCATACATGCTCCAGAGCTTCGCTAGGCACATCTTCAAAGACTGTGGCCACCCTTGATCAACCCACTCCAAGTAAGAACACTTCCGTTCATCCTATAATATTTAAAACTAGATCAGTAACAATTGTAGGGGAAATGGGTTTATAGCAACATAGAAAATCTCCAAATACATATTTTGAAAAACTGAAGAAACAGGTTAATTATGACATATCTTCTCAAAAAGATCAATGTGCAAATGAATTAATTGCTACTGAGACAACAACCAAATTCTGAAACAACAGAAGCTATAATTAACTACAACAACGCTACAAGTTCTTAGTCATGTACTATAAATAGCAAATTGAACATTTTATGAGGAAGCTAAATATAACTGTAACAGCATAGTGACAGTGTTTGGATGACATCAAATTGATACTAACAGGTGTGTACATGCACAAATTTAGTAACATAGAACTAATAGCACTAAGGCCGTCCACTATGTATGCCAAAACCTGTGTCAGGACAACTGTTGCTACATTTGGCACTGGTGCCCTGCACTTGCGAGCCGATGCAGCGGAAAAAAATCAGGGAACCGGACCCCGGAGCACCTAGTTGCTCTGCTGCCCTGTTCCTTCGTGCCATAAAGATTTAGTATTTTACTGCTCGGCTGCTCAGATGTGTAGACCAAAGTTGGCTGCACAAACTACTGAAGTGGTGCCAATTCTAATGGCACCGCTGATGAGATGGCAACATTTTTAGATACTAGGTACAAACTGTGACACTGTCTTAACATCCAGAATAACATAGCATAGTGACAGTGTCTGAATCACATCTAACAAATGAGTAACAATGAAAGTGGGGCTAACCTTCTCTGCACATGCCAGAAATTTCCTCCCACTGTCCACAGATTCAAACGCAACTAACTTCACGCATGGAGATTGATGGTGACAACGAGCAGGCAGATCTTCAGCCACCCCGCTCCATTCGTTGCAACTGATGGTCCTAGGGAGCTACAAGAGGAAGAAATGACTCAAATCGACCACGGGGTTAAAATCCTTCATTCCAAGTCATAACCTGAGAGAGAGAAGAGAGGCATACCCGGGTGGTGAAAGAGTCATCGTCAGAGGAGGAACCGCTGGAGAGGTCATTGAAGAAGACCATGGCGGCCCTGGCAGTACGATGCGAGACGGCGAGAGCGAGGAAGCAAGCGAGGAAGCGGCTATAGCTTTGGAAGGAAGGAAGGAGGAAACAGGGGAAATGTGACTTGTGGTCAGGGAGAAAAGGGGGTGGGGAAGGGGGTAGATATTTCGGCGGTAGGCCAAAAATTTCGAAATGTGGAGGGAAACTTTGCGCGCGGTGCCGCCGGGCACCATTCACATTGAATGATTGTGTGCATCACAAACGATTATTCTGCTTTACGCGCATGGGATGAGTTTGATAATTCAAATTTTGGTGGAAATTTCCCTGGGTACTGTCCTCATCCACGTCATTGCATAATTTAACATCGCTTGCTAATTTGGGCACACAAAAGAGCGTACAGCACACAGACCACACTTACTGAATCAAGCAATTTTAGTAATTAAACAGAGCCAGTTGACCTAAACATTGCTCTAACAAAAGACCAGCATTAAAAACAAAGCCTAAGTACGCATAATTTTAACAAAGCCGCTGCCGCGCCGGCCTATGCATCACCGGTGTGAGATGAGACATCGATAACTTGTCCTGGCGACATGCCACCATCGGTGGACTCCGCATCGCCCCTGCTGAAGTTGACCGCGTCCTCGTCCTCGTCCTCGGCGTCGCCCTCAAGGTTGTAGTACTCATAGTAGTGGTTGCACCAGAGCTCGCGTTGGTACTCCACCACCGATTCCTCGATGGATAGACTCTTCTCTACCTCGACCTTGGCCACGCACAACTCCTCCTCCCGGCGCTCCTCGATCTCCGCCGCCTCCTGCATCTCTAGCTCCCGCTCGGCGATCTCATGAGGAAGAAGGTGCTCCATGGCCACCGCCGCATTTTTGGACATGGGTTGCATGTTGGATTCTGAGGTGGCCTGGAATATCTTGGTGTGTGCGTCCTCGATCTTGGCGTGGATGGCCTCGACCCGGGCCAGGGTGACATCGGCGGCACGGACGGCAGCTCGAGCGCTCTCGGCGTTTGCAGCCACCGTTGCAGCTGCTGCTGCAGTCATCTCGGCTACTACAGCTGCCCTATCGGCTGTCGCAGCCACCCTCTCGGCGAATGCGGCGGCACTCTCGGCGTAGGCGTCCGCGCTCTCGACGCAGGCGGCCGCGCTTAGGGAGGACGCGGCCACCGTACGGGCCCTCACGAAGCGTTTCCACGGTGTCATCTATGCAAGAAGGGGTTGCGGGAATGGGGATCGGGATTCATGGATTCGAGGGTTGCCGGCACTAGAGCCGACGAAGCCAGCGAAGCTTAAGGAGGAAGACTTAAATAGACCCACGAATTTTCATCGCAAACGGTTCCTACAAAAAAACTGTGTGTCATGTTGGTATTTTTTATTAGCTGTGAAAGACGAATTTGGAGTAAAGTGGCTGATAACCCACAAGTATAGGGGATTGTTTGTAGCCTTCTTCGATAAATAAGAGTGTCGAACCCAACGAGGAGCTAAAGGTAAAACAAATATTCCCTCAAGTTCTATCGACCATCGATACAACTCTACGCACACTTGACGTTTGCTTTACCTAAAACAAGTATGAAACTATTTTGCAAGAATAAAACTACGAGTACTTTGCGATAATAAAACTATGAATAAATTGCAAGGTAATAAAAGTGGATATCTTTTGTCAACAAGAAAGTCATTTGTCCCTAGGCAATCGATAACAAGTACCGGTAATCATTCTTGTAATTTTATATGAGGGAGAGGCATGAGCTAACATACTTTCTTTACTTGGATCATATGCACTTATGATTGGACCCTTAGCAAGCATCCGCAAGTACTAAAGATCATTAAGGTCATGAAACCCAACCATAGCATTAAGTATCAAGTCCTCTTTATCCCATAAGCAACAACCCACTTACTCGGGTTTAAGCTTCTGTCACTCTCGCAACCCACCATAAGCGAATCATGAACATATTGCAACACCCTACAGCGGGGATCCCTCATGTTTGTGCGAGACGGAGGGCACTGTAGGATAGCACCATAAATAAAATATACAATCATACCAATCAAGATCACGATTAACCCACAGGACAAAACAGATCTACTCAAACATCATAGGATAACCACAGATCATTGGGAAATAATATATGGAGTTGAGCACCATGTTTAAGTAGAGATTACAGCGGAGAGAAGAGGTGTTACACCTCTGCATAGAGGGGGAGAAAGTTGGTGTTGACGGTAGCAAGATTGTTGATGTAAATCGTCGTCACGATCCTTGTCCCGGCGGCACTCCGGCGCCATCGGGAGAGAGGGGGAGAGAGCCCCCTCCTTCTTCTTCTTCCTTGGCCTCCCCCTAGATGGGAGGAGAATTCCCCCTCCGATCCATGGTTGCCATGGTGGCGGAGGGGCGGGAGCCCCTTCAAGATTAGATCTCCCTCTCTGTTCTCTTCTGTTTCGCGTTCCCCAGATTTGGCCCTTCACCGTTTCTTAAATTCCTGGAGATCCGTAACTCCGATTGCGCTGAAATTTTTACACGATTTTTTTCCATAAATTATATTTCTTGCTCCAAAAGAAGGGCCCCAACCGACATTCGAGGAGGGCACAAGATACCTGGGCGCGCCAGGGGGTGCCCGGCACGCCCTGGTGGGTTGTGGTCACTGTGGGCCCCCGTTTGCGTTGATTCCACCTCCCAAAAATCATATATATTCCAAAATAATTCTCCGTAAATTTTTATCGCATTTGGACTTCGTTTGATATGGATTTTTTGCGAAGCAAAAAAATGCAACAAACAGGAACTAGCACTGCATCAATAGGTTAGTCCAATAAATCATATAAAAAGTTGCCAAAAGTATATAAAAGTTGTATAATATTAGCATGAAACAATCAAAAATTATAGATACGACAAAGACGTATCAGCATCCCCAAGCTTAATTCCTGCTCGTCCTCGAGCAGGTAAATGATAAAAAAGATAATTTTTGATGTGGAATGCTACCTAGCATAAACTTGATCATATGTCTAGTCATGGCATGAATATTAAGACATAAGTGATTCAAAGCAATAGTCTATAATTTGACATAAAGACAACAATACTCAGGCATCCCAACAAACAATCATGTCTTTCAAAATATCAATGCTAAAGAAAGCTATCCCTACAAAATCATATAGTCTTGTCATGCTCTGGCTTCTTTACACAAAGTATTTGTCATGCACAACCCCGATGACAAGCCGAGCAATTGGTTCATACTTTTTAACGCGCTTCAGCTTTTTCAACGCTCACACAGTACATGAGCGCAAGCCATGGATATATCACTATAGGTGGAATAGAGTATGATGATAGGGGTAAATATTGAGAAGACAAAAAAGTAAGAAAGTCTCACATCGACGCGGCTAACCAACGGGCTATGGAGATGCCCAGCAATTGATATCAATGCGAGGAGTAGGGATTGCCATGCGACGGATGCACTAAGAGCTATAAGTGTATGAAAGCTCAATATGAAAACTAAGTGGGTGCGCATCCAACTTGCTTGCTCATGAAGACCTCGGGCATTTGAGGAAGCCCATCATCGGAATATACAAGCCAAGTTCTATAATGAAAAATTCACACTAGTATATGAAAGTGACTACATAGGAGACTCTCTATACGAAAAACATGGTGCTACTTTGAAGCACAAGTGTGGTAAAAGATAGTAGCAATGCCCCTTCTCTCTTTTTTCTTTTTTTTTCCTTTTTTTTCTTTTTTTTCCCTTTTTTTTTCTTTTTTTTCTTTTTTTCTCTTTTTTTTTCTCTCATTGTCCGGAGTCTCATCCCGACTTGTGGGGGAATCATAGTCTCCATCATCCTTTCCTCACTGGGACATGCTCTAATAATGAATAATGATGATCATCACACTTCTATTTACTTATAACTCAAAAGAAATAAAAATTACAACTCGATACCTAGAACAAAGTATGACTCTATATGAATGCGTCTGGCAGTGTACCAGGATGTGCAATGATCTAGCATAACAACGATATCAAAAAATGGACAAGCCATGGAAATATCATGCTAGCTATCTTACGATCATGCAAAGCAATATGACAATGAATGCTCAAGTCATCAAAACGGAAGCGATGGAAGTTGCAAGGCAATATATCTCGGAATGGCTATGGAAAGGCCATAATAGGTAGGTATGGTGGCTGTTTTGAGGAAGATATAATAAGGCTTATGTGTGATAGAGCGTATCATATCACGGGGTTTGGATGCACCTGCGAAGTTTGCACCACATCTCGAGGTGAGAAAGGGCAATGCACGGTACCGTAGAGGCTAGCAAATTGCGAAAAGGTAAGAGTGCGTATAATCCATGGACTCACATTAGTCATAAAGAACTCATATACTTATTGCAAAAGTTTATTAGCCCTCGAAGCAAAGTACTACTACGCATGCCCCTAGGGGGATAGATTGGTAGGAAAAGACCATCGCTCATCCCCGACTGCCACTCATAAGGAAGACAATTAATAATAAATCATGCTCCAACTTCATAGCATAACGCGAGACTATACGTGCATGCTTCGGGAATCACAAACCTTAACACCAATATTCTTACTAACCACAACCGTTTACTAGTACCTCCCACATATTACCATCTCTATATCGCAAAACTATTGCAAGGAATCAAACATATCATATTCAGTGATCCATAAGTTTTATGTAGGATTTTATGGCTAACCATGCAAATGACAATTCCTGTTGACTCTCTAAATAGGTATAAGTGAAGCAAGAGAGTTTAATTCTTTCTACAAAAGACCATGCTCTAATAAGTATAAGTGAATCAAAAGAGCATTCTACAAATAACGGTTTTCTATGTGAAGAGAAACAGGCAATCCAAACTTCAAATGATATAAGTGAAGCACATGAAGCATTCTATAAAGCCACACTCAAAAGATATAAGTGAGGTGCAATGAGCATTATATAAATCAACCATGGACTATCTCATACCAGCATGGTGCATAAAATAAAAATGAAAAATAAACACAAAAGACGCTCCAAGATTCACACATATCACATGAACGAAACGAAGATGAAAACATACTGATACTTGTTAAAGAAAGATGGGATGCCTTCCGGGGCATCCCCAAGCTTAGACGCTTGAGTCTCCTTAGATATTTACTTGGGGTGCCTTGGGCATCCCCAAGCTTGAGCTCTTGCCTCTCCTCCTTCTCCTCATATCGAGACCTCCTCGATCTTTGATCACTTCATCCACACAAAACTCAACAGAAACCTCGGTAAGATCCGTTAGTATAATAATGCAAATCACTACTCTAAGTACTGTTGCAAACCAATTCATATTTTGTTTTTGCATTGTAGCTACTGTATTATAACTTTTCCATGGCTTATACCATCGATAAAAAATCGATAGTTTCATCAAAACAATGCATCAAAAACAGAATTTGTCTTAAACAGGACAGTCTATAGCAATCTAAACACCTACCATACTTCTGGTACTCCAAAAGTTCTGAACAATTAGGACAAAATAAACAATTTGTATAGAAATACTGTGCAAAAAGTTTCAGAAACTTTCTACGTCCCAGTAAAACATGTAAAATCACACACTACAACCAAAGTTTCTGTTTCTGCAGCGCACATACCAACGAATAATCTAATCATCCTAAAGGCAAATCTTGGCACATTATTTTTATAATACAATGGATTTGTACAAGGGGACAATTATTTTTTTAAGAATCTTCATGAAAAAATTACATTGTTTCCATGAGCATGAACACAAGTGTTCAAGGTCGACCCTCACTTCTCCAATGCATCACCTTTCAATCGCTTCTCTTTTTGTGAAGTTTTAAGGTTCCCCTCTATATTTTTTTGTTTTAAAACTTTATAAAAGCACTCAACAGAAATAAATTACTCTCTAAAACTTACGGGTTGTCTCCCTGGCAGTGCTTTCTTTAAAGCCATTAAGCTAGGCATAAAGTGCTCAAGTAATGGATCCATCCGGATCCCAAGGTATATCAAAGCCAATTTTAATTAACAATGATTTGGCATTTAGTAGTGAGCACAAAGCAACATATATCATGCAATAACGAAGTCTAACTCTATTCCTATGCATCGGCATGTCATATAATAACAATTCATGCACATCAAGTAAAGGCCAATACATAGCATAAGCAGTTTCTTGCAATTTTATCGTGTTGGAAACATAGAGAGGTGGAGATATAGTTCCTCTCTACGAGTATGAAACTATTTTGCAAGAATAAAACTACAAGTACTTTGCGAGAATAAAACTATGAATAAATTGAAAGGTAATAAAATTGGATAGCTTTTGTCAATAAGAAAGCCATTTGTCCCTAGGCAATCGATAACAAGTACCGGTAATCATTCTTGTAATTTTATATGAGGGAGAGGCATGAGCTAACATACTTTCTCTAATTGGATCATATGCACTTATGATTGGACCCCTAGCAAGCATCCGCAAGTACTAAAGATCATTAAGGTCGTGAAACCCAACCATAGCATTAAGTATCAAGTCCTCTTTATCCCATACGCAACAACCCACTTACTCGGGTTTAAGCTTCTGTCACTCTCGCAACCCACCATAAGAGAATCATGAACATATTGCAACACCCTACAACGGGGATCCCTCACATTTGCGCGAGACGGAGGGCACCATAGGACAGCACCATAAATAAAATATACAATCATACCAGCCAAGATCATGATTAACCCACAGGACAAAACGGATCTACTCAAACATCATAGGATAACCATAGACCATTGGGAAATAATATATGGAGTTGAGCATCATGTTTAAGTAGAGATTACAGTGGAGAGAAGAGGTGTTACACCGCTGCATAGAGGGGGAGAAAGTTGGTGTTGGCAGTAGCAAGATTGTTGATGTAGATCGCCGTCACGATCCTTGCCCCGGCGGCACTCCGGCGCCACCGGGAGAGAGGGGGAGAGGGCCCCCTCCTTCTGCTTCTTCCTTGGCCTCCCCCCTAGATGGGAGGTGAGTTCCCCATCTGGTCCATGGTTGCCATGGCGGCGGAGGGGCGGGAGCCCCTCCGAGATTGGATCTCCCTCTTTGTTCTCTTCTGTTTCGCGTTCCCCAGATTTGGCCCTTCACCGTTTCTTAAATTCCCGGAGATCCGTAACTCTGATTGCGCTGAAATTTTTACACTATTTTTTCCATAAATTATCTTTCTTGCGCCAGAAGAAGGATCCCAACCAACATTCAAGGAGGGCACAAGATACCTGGGCGCGCCAGGGGGTGCCCGGCGCGCCCTGGTGGGTTGTGGTCACTGTGGGGCCCCGTTTGCGTTGATTCCACCTCCCAAAAATCATAAATATTCCAAAATAATTCTTTGTAAATTTTTATCGCGTTTGGATTTCGTTTGATATGGATTTTCTGCGAAACAAAAAACATGCAACAAACAGGAACTGGCACTGGGCACTGGATCAATAGGTTAGTCTAATAAATCATATAAAAAAGTTGCCAAAAGTGTATAAAAGTTGTATAATATTGGCATGAAACAATCAAAAATTATAGATACGACAGAGACGTATCAGTGGCGACGGATGGTATTTTAAATGTACGAGAAAATTTGTAGTACTAATACAACCGTCATGTCAAAATTTGGAAAATTCTAGGGGTGATTTGACATTTTAAGACATTTAAGTGATTTTCTAGCCATTTAATGACCGTAATTCATATTTGAACTACATGTACATGCAACAGCTAACCATAACAATTTGAAAATTCATATTTGTGTACTTCTGTGCAACTTAATTCCATGTGCAGCAAATTGGAAGGAATTTTCAAACATATTGGTCTCACGGCTATGACACAAAGCATGGAGTGCCATGGCATTTAAATTCCAAAAAATAAAAAATGATCAGAAACACATGAAACCTTGCTTGACGTAATGGCATGGCAACAAGATGGTGTGGTAAAGAAATTGGCCTGTTTGACAAAAGTTTGGACACACACCCCTCACAAACCGGAGCAACTCACTAGAAGGCTCATGGTTCCGAGAGGGAACAATGCATGTTTGATGACGAACGGGCGATAGCTTCCTCTTATGGCCTTCAAAAATTTCTACAGTTAACCTGCACTAATATAACAGTCATGTGAAAAATTGGAAAATTCTAGGGGTCATTTGACCTTTTTAAGAAATTTAAGTGATTTTCTAGCCATTTAATGATTGTAATTCAAATTTGAACTACATCTACATGCAACAGCTAACCATAACGGTTTGAAAAATCATATTTGTGTACTTATGTGCGAGTTAATTCCATGTGCAGTAAATTGGAAGGAATTTTCAAACATATTGGTGTCACGGCCTGGACACGTGCATGGAGTGCCATGGCATTTAAATTCCAAAAAATTAAAAAAAGATCATAAACACATGAAACCTTGCTTGATGTAATGTCATGCCGCCAAGATGATGTGGAAATTTTTTTGGCATGTTTGACGAAAATTTGGACACACACCCCTTACAAACCGGAGCAACTCGCTAGAAGGCTCGTGGTTCCAAGAGGGAACAATGCATGTTTGATGACGAACAGGCGATAGCTTCCTCTTACGACCTTCAAAAAATTTCTAAAGTTGATGTGCACTAATACAACTGTCATTTGAAAATTTGGAAAATTTCAGGAGTCATTTGACCTTTTAAAGACATTTAAGTGATTTTCTAGCCATTTAATGACTGTAATTCAAATTTGAACTACATCTACATGCAACAGCTACGCATAACGGCTTGAAAAATCATATTTGTGTACATGTGTGCGAGTTAATTCCATGTGCATTAAATTGGAAGTTATTTTCAAACTTATTAGTGTCACGGCCTCGACAGATGCATGCATGCATGGAGTGCCATGGCATTTAAATTCCAAAAAAATTTAAAAAGATCAGAAACACATGAAGCCTTTCTTGATGTAATGTCATGCCACCAAGATGATGTGGTAAAAAATTTGGCATGTTTGACGAAAGTTTGGACACACACCCCGCCAAGATGATGTGGAAAAAAAATTGGCATGTTTGATGAAAGTTTGGACACACACCCCTCACAAACCGGAGCAACTCACTAGAAGGCTCGTGGTTCCGAGAGGGAACAATGCATGTTTGATGACGAACGGGTGATAGCTTCCTCTTACGGCCTTCAAAAAAATTCTACATTTGATGTGCACTAATACAACTGTCATTTGAAAATTTGGAAAATTTCAGGAGTCATTTGACCTTTTAAAGACATTTAAGTGATTTTCTAGCCATTTAATGACTGTAATTCAAATTTGAACTACATCTACAAGCAACAGCTAAGCATAACAGTTTGAAAAATCATATTTGTGTACATGTGTGCGAGTTAATTCCATGTGCATTAAATTGGAAGTTATTTTCAAACTTATTAGTGTCACGGCCTCGACACATGCATGCAAGCATGGAGTGCCATGGCATTTAAATTCCAAAAAAATTAAAAAAGATCAGAAACACATGAGCCTTGCTTGATGTAATGTCATGCCACCAAGATGATGTGGTAAAAAAATTGTCATGTTTGACGAAAGTTTGGACACACACCCCTCACAAACCGGAGCAGCTCACTGGAAGGTTCGTGGTTCCGAGAGGGAACAATGCATGTTTGATGACGAACGGGCGATAGCTTCCTCTTATGCCCTTCAAAAAATTTCTACAGTTAGCGTGCACTAGTACAACTGTCATGTGAAAATTTCGCAAATTCCAGGGGTCATTTGACCTTTTAAAGACTTTTAAGTGATTTTCTAGCCATTTAATGATCGTAATTCAAATTTGAACTACATCTACATGTAACGGCTAACCATAACGGTTTGAAAGCTCTTATTTGTGTACTTGTGTGAGAGTTAATTCCTGTGCAGTAAATTGGAATGAATTTTCAAACATATTGGTGTCACGGCCTAGACACATGCATGGAGTGCCATGGCATTTAAATTCTAAAAAATTAAAAAAATGATCAGAAACACATGAAACCTTGCTTGACGTAATGTCATGCCACCAAGATGATGTTGTAAAAAAATTGGCCTGTTTGACGAAAGTTTGGACACACACCCCTCACAAACCGGAGCAACTCACTAGAAGGCTCGTGGTTCCGAGAGGGAACAATGCATGTTTGATGACGAATCGATGATAGCTTCCTCTTATGGCCTTCAAATTTTTTCTACAGTTAACATACACTAATACAACTGTCATGTCAAAATTTGGAAAATTTCAGGGGTCATTTGACCTTTTTAAGACATTTAAGTGATTCTCTAGCCATTTAATGACCGTAATCCAAATTTGAACGGGGTCATTCTATTGGGGAGTAAATTGGAACGAATTTTCAAACATATTGGTATCACGGCTTGGACACATGCATGGAGTGCCATGACATTTAAATTCCACAAAATTAAAAAATGATCAGACGATATAAATATCTGGTGTTCAAAAAGAAATTGTAAAGATCTGGCAAGACAACTGGGCCCCACACGATTGGCACTCTATTTCGCGCCTCGAGGTTTGGAAGGTGAGTGGCGCGGGTTATTAATCAGATGCGGTTATGTATTAGAAACCGTCGGCTATTAAGTTCACACATGGCTTTTGCTGCGGGAATCGTGTGTAATTCAAACTACAGTACTCGTAAATTCCGGCGACTGGCGTGTGTACTATTCCCATCGATCTAGATTCCGGTCGCCAATAAATACTACCTTGCTCATGTCGTACCGCCTGCATTCTCATCTACATCCTCCCCTCGCTCGCCCTCTCTCTCTCTCAAATCTCTGCCATGGCGCCACCGATCTGACCACGCGCCAACGAGGAGGCGCCACCCCCCGAGGACGCTCAGTCGAAGAGCAGCGATGAGGAGGACCCCTATGCTCCGCCGGACGAGGTTGCGTCGGATCCCCCAACTTTGGAGTGGTTTTGGGGCCAGTACAATCTTTGTCTGTGGAAGTCGCTGCCACCGGCTGAGAAAGCCAGGCAAGTGGCGTTCAAGAAGGAGATGGCGGAGGAGGAAGCCAGGTACCAGGTGGCATGTGAAGCCCGTGATGCCGCCTGGAAAAAGGAGGCGGTGGAGCTTTGGGGGCGGGTGCGTCGTCGTGCAGAGGAGGTGTATCTAGTTGTTATCATCCACATATATACAGAATGGAAAGCATATATACACACATTGAAACAGAACATATAAGAACGAAAAACAGAGTACACACATTGAAACAGAGCAATATTATGATTGCTGTGAATACATAGCGATCCACGTCGAAACGACTCAACAAAATAAAATGCATCCATGAGACCATGACTAGGAGCCCTTGCCTATGGCAGCTCTTGAATCTGCCTGAACTCGTGCAAGCATTTGTCCAAGCGGTCGACACGCACACGGTACATCTGGAGCGCGATCTCGAGCTCCAAGTTGGCTATTTCATCGGAGATCACAAGCTCGAGGATGCGACGGCCATGTTCCTCTATTGTGCCCAGGTGGACACCTGGGCCAAGGAGGCGGTCGAGCCTAGCAACTAGCGTGTTGGCATCGAGCGGGCCGCGGACAAGGCGAACGGCGCGACCCATGCGAACGGCGCGGCTGGCGTCCGGTCCAAGTACGGCGCGGCCGACCTCTGGTGCAAGTACGGCGCAGACGGACTCAGCCCACTCCTGGCGAGGAATGGGGGCACTGACGGGACGTGTACCCAGTTGCGATGCCCTGTCGACAGCAGGCAAGCGCCGATGGACCCGCTCTTGCTGTGCAGCGTGCCGTGCCTCTCGCTCTGCGGCGCTCCAACGGTCTCGCTGTGCGGCGAGCCGCAGCCTATCGGCGCGGACGCGCCTAGCTTGCTCTGCGGTGCACCATCAATCATGTTATGCGGCGAGCTGCAGCCTCTCGGTGCTGACATGCCTATCTTGATCCGCGGTGTTGAAGCGCCATGCGCTAAGGGTCTGCTCAACCCTGGAGATGACGCGCATCACGGTGTCGTCCATCGCGTTGCCGGGGAGCGCCTCGGCCTCGACGAGCCATGGCGCCTTCTCATTTTCCTCGTCGAGGAGGTTGATGGTAGAGGCGGTGCTTTGGCGGGTTGGCATGCTTGGAAAAGGTGGATCTGCTATAGGCTGTGCTTGTTGCCTCGGTGCGTCGCGCGCCGCCTAGGTTTATGCGCAATATCGCTTGGTGGCGGCGGGAAACCGGTGAGGAAATGGCGGGAAACGGTGGCCTGTTCATAAAACGCCATAAATCAATGGAAACTTAGCACAGAAGGAACATCGAGCTAGCACGACGCGTGCGGGCACATTGCTCGCCCAAGGCTATGATCCATATACTTGTGTGCCCAACAGAGCACACTATTCACAGTCTAGAATACTGTTCCGTTTATCCTAGTAGAGCAGTGGCGGCAAGCGTCACAAGAAGTAGATGATCATTTATCCTAGTTAATTATGCATCTAATAGTTTACTTTGGTGTGTGGAAATTTCATGTGTGTACTAGCCACCTATGTAATTGGATGTTTGCCGCGTTGTTGGGAAACGTTGCATGGAAAACAAAAAAAATCTACGCACACGTAATGATCTATCCAAGGAGATGCATAGCAACGAGGGGGAGAGTGTGTCTACGTACCCTCGTAGACCGTAAGCGGAAGCGTTTAACAACGCGGTTGATGTAGTCGAACTTCTTCGCGGTCCAACCTATCAAGTACCGAGCGTACGGCACCTCCGCGTTCTGCACACGTTCAGCTCGATGACGTCCTTTGCCTTCTTGATCCAGCAAGACGGCAAGGTAGTAGATGTGTTCCGGCAGAACGACGGCGTGGTGACGGTGATGGTGAAGTGATCTCCACAGGGCTTCGCCTAAGCACTATGAAAATATGACCGGGGGTGTAAACGGTGGAGGGGGGCGCCGCACACGGCTAGGCAATTGTCTGTTGTGTGCTAGGCACCCCCCTCCCACATATATATAGGTGGGAGGGAGGGAGGAGCAGCCAAAGGAGGTTCCCAAGTAGGAGGAATCCTACTTGGGGTCCCTCCCAAGCCGCGCGCCCCCCTTTCCTTATTTGGAGTGCGGGGAAAGGCAGGAGAGGGTGGCGCCCCTCTTTCCTTTCTCCCATGAGAGGGAAAGGTAGGAGGGGCTAGCCCTCCCCCTTTTCCTTCCCTTGGGCTGGCCAAACAAGGGAGGAGGCGCACCAGCCCCCTTGTGGGCTGGTCTGTCCCCTCCTTTGGCCCATAAGGCCCATAACTTGCCGGGGGGTGCCCGGAACCCCTTCCGGTGACCCCATTCCTTCCTGGTACGTCCCGAAACACTTTCGGTGTCCAAATACCATCGTCCTATATATCAATATTTACCTCTCAACCATTTCAAGACTCTTTGTCATGTCCGTGATCTCATCCGGGACTCCGAACAACATTCAGTCACCAAAACATATAACTCATATAACACTATATCATCAACGAACGTTAAGCGTGCGGACCCTACGGGTTCGAGAACTATGTAGAAATGACCGAGACACCTCTCTGGTCAATAACCAATAGCGGATCCTGGATGCCCATATTGTCTCCTACATATTCTATGAAGATCTTTATCGGTCAAACCATTATGACAACATACGTAATTCCCTTTGTCCATCGGTATGTTACTTGCCCGAGATTCGATCATTGGTATCTCTATACCTAGTTCAATCTCATTACCGGCAAGTCTCTTTACTCGTTCCATAATACATCATCTTGTAATTAACTCCTTAGTCATTTGCTTGCAAGCTTATGATGTGTATTACCGAGAGGGCCCAGAGATACCTCTCCGATACTCGGATTGACAAATCCTAATCTCGATCTATGCCAACTCAATAGATACCTTCGGAGATACCTGTAGAGCATCTTTATGATCACCCAGTTATGTTGTGATGTTTGATAGCACACAAGGTATTCCTCCGGTATCCGGGAGTTGCATAATCTCATAGTCGAAGGAATATGTATTTGACATGAAGAAAGCAATAGCAATAAACTGAACGGTCATTATGCTACGCTAACGGATGGGCCTTGTCCATCACATCATTCTCCTAATGATGTGATCCCATTATCAAGTGACAACACATGTCTATGGTTAGGAAACCTTAACCATCTTTGATCAACGAGCTAGTCTAGTAGAGGCTTACTAGGGACACGGTATTTGTTTATGTATTCACACATGTATTTAAGTTTCCGATGAATACAATTCTAGCATGAATAATAAACCTTTATCATGAATAAGGAAATATAAAATAACAACTTTATTATTGCCTCTAGGGCATATTTCCTTCAGTCTCCCACTTGCACTAGAGTCAATAATCTAGTTCACATCGCCATGTGATTAACATCCAAAGATGTTACTAGAGTCAATAATCAAGTTCAAATCACCATGTGATTAACACCCATAGTTCACATCGCCATGCGAGTATGTGACCAATTCCCAAAGATTTTACTAGAGTCAATAATCTAGTTCACATCGCCATGTGATTAACACCCAAAGAGTACTAAGGTGTGATCATGTTTTGCTTGTGAGAGAAGTTTAGTCAATGGGTCTGTCACATTCAGATCCGTATGTATTTCGCAAATTTCTATGTCTACAATGCTCTACATGGAGCTACTCTAGCTAATTGCTCCCACTTTCAATACGTATCCAGATTGAGACTCAGAGTCATCCAGATCGGTGTCAAAGCTTGCATCGACGTAACCCTTTACGACGAACTCTTTATCACCTCCATAACCGAGAAACATTTCCTTAGTCCTCTTTTAGGTACCTAAGGATAATTTTGACCGCTGTACAGTGATCTACACCTGGATCACTATTGTACCCCCTTGCCAAACTCATGGCAAGGCACACAAAAGGTCTGGTACACAGCATGGCATACTTTATAGAACCTATGGCTGAGGCATAGGGAATGACTTTCATTCTCTCTCTATCTTCTGTCATGGTCGGGCTTTGAGTCTTACTCAACTTCACACCTTGCAATACAGGCTAGAAATCCTTCTTTGACTGATCCATTTTGAACTCCTTCAAAATCTTGTCAAGGTATGTACTCATCGAAAATCTTATCAAGCGTCTTGATCTATCTCTATAGATCTTGATGCCTAATATGTAAGCAGCTTCACCGAGGTCTTTCATTGAAAAAATCTTATTCAAGTATCCTTTTATGCTATCCAGAAATTCTATATCATTTCCAATCAACAATATGTCATCCACATATAATATTAGAAATGCTACAGAGCTCCCACTCACTTTCTTGTAAATACAGGCTTCACCGTAAGTTTGTATAAAACCACATGCTTTGATCACCTCATCAAAGCGTATATTCCAACTCCGAGATGCTTGCACCAGTCCATAGATGGATCGCAGGAGCTTGCACACTTTGTGAGCACCTTTAGGATTGACAAAACCTTCTGGTTGCATCATATACAACTTCTTCTTTAAGAAATCCATTAAGGAATGCAGTTTTGACGTCCATTTGCCATATTTCATAATTATAAAATGCGGCAATTGCTAACATGATTCGGACAGACTTAAGCATCGCTACGGGTGAGAAAGTCTCATCGTAGTCAACCCCTTGAACTTGTCGAAAACCTTTTGCGACAAGTCGAGCTTTGTAGATAGTAACATTACCATCAGCGTCAGTCTTCTTCTTGAAGATCCATTTATTCTCTATGGCTTGCCGATCATCGGGCAAATCCACAAAAGTCCATACTTTGTTCTCATACATGGATCCTATCTCAGATTTCATGGCCTCAAGCCATTTATCGGAATCTGGGCTCATCATAGCTTCTTCATAGTTCGTAGGTTCGCCATGGTCTAATAACATAACTTCCAGGACAGGATTACCATACCACTCAGGTGCGGATCGTGCTCTGGTCGACCTACGAGGTTCAGTAGTAACTTGATCTGAAGTTTCATGATCATTATCATTTGCTTCCTCTCTAGTTGGTGTAGGCATCACGGGAACGGCTTTCTCTGATGTACTACTTTCCAATTCGAGAGAAGGTACAATTACCTCATCAAGTTTTACTTTCCTCCCACTCACTTCTTTCGAGAGAAACTCCTTCTCTAGAAAGGACCCATTCTTAGCAACAAAGATTTTGCCTTCAGATTTGTGGTAGAAGGTATACCCAATAGTTTCTTTCGGGTATCCTATGAAGATGCACTTCTCCGCTTTGGGTTCGAGCTTATCAGGCTGAAGCCTTTTGACATAAGCATCGCATCCCCAAACTTTTAAGAAATGACATCTTAGGTTTCTTGCCAAACTACAGTTCATATGGTGTCATCTCAACGGATTTAGACGGTGCCCTATTTAATGTGAATGCGGTTGTCTATAATGCATAACCCCAAAACGATAGTGGTAAATCGGTAAGAGACATCATAGAACGCACCACATCTAATAAAGTACGGTTACAACGTTCGGACACACCATTACGCTGTGGTGTTCCAGGTGGCGTGAGTTGTGAAACAATTCCACATTGTTTTAAATGAAGGCCAAACTCGTAACTCAAAAATTTGCCTCTGCGATCGGATCGTAGAAACTTTATTTTCTTGTTACGATGATTCTCCACTTCACTCTGAAATTCTTTGAACTTTTCAAATGTTTCAGACTTATGTTTCATCAAGTAGATATATCCATACCTACTCAAATCATCTGTGAAGGTCAGAAAAGTATGATACCTGCCGCGTGCTTCAACACTCATCAAACTGCATACATCGGTATGTATTATTTCCAATAAGTCATTAGCTCGCTCCGTTGTTCCGAAGAACGGAGTTTTAGTCATCTTGCCCATAAGGCATGGTTTGCAAGCATCAAATGATTCATAATCAAGTGATTCCAAAAGCCCATCTGCATGGAGTTTCTTCATGCGCTTTACACCAATATGACCTAAATGGCAGTGCCACAAATATGTTGCACTATCATTATCAACTTTGCATATTTTGGCATCATTATTATGAATATGTGCATCACTGCGATCGAGATTCAATAAACCATTTACATTGGGTGTATGACCATAGAAGGTTTTATTCATGTAAAAAGAACAACAATTATTCTCTGACTTAAATGAATAACCATATTGCAATAAACATGATCCAATCATATTCATGCTCAACGCAAACACCAAATAACATTTATTTAGGTTCAACACTAATCCTGAAGGTAGAGGGAGTGTGCGATGGTGATCTTATCAACCTTGGAATCACTTCCAACACACATCGTCACCTCGCCCTTAACTAGTCTCTGTTCATTCTGCAACTCCTATTTTGAGTTATTAATCTTAGCAACTGAACCGGTATCAAATACCCAGGGGCTACTACGAACACTAGTAAGGTATACATCAATAATCTGTATATGAAATATACCTTTGTTCACTTTGCCATCCTTCTTATCCGCCAAATGTTTGGGTCAGTTCCGCTTCCAGTGACCATTTCCTTTGCAGTAAAAGCACTCAGTTTTAGACTTGGGTCCAGCTTTGGGCTTCTTCACGGGAGCGGCAACTTGCTTGCCATTCTTCTTGAAGTTCCCTCTCTTTCCCTTACCCTTTTTCTTGAAACTAGTGGTCTTGTTAACCATCAACACTTGATGCTCTTTCTTGATTTCTACCATCGCCGATTTCAGCATCGCGAAGAGCTCGGGAATCATTTTCGTCATCCCTTGCATATTACAGTTCATCATGAAGTTCTAGTAGCTTGGTGATAGTGACTAGACAACTTTGTTAATCACTATCTTATCTGGAAGATTAACTCCCACTTGATTCAAGCGATTGTAGTACCCAGACATTCTGAGCACATGCTCACTGGTTGAGCTATTCTCCTCCATCTTGTAGGCAAAGTACTTGTCAGAGGTCTCATACCTCTCGACACGGGCATGAGTCTGAAATACCAATTTCAGCTCTTGGAACATCTCATATGCTCCGTGGCATTCAAAACATTTTTGAAGTCCCGGTTCTAAGCCGTAAAGCATGGTGCACTAAACTATTAAGTAGTCATCATATCGAGCTTGCCAAACATTCATAATGTCTGCATCTGCTCCTGCAATAGGTCTGTCACCTAGCGGTGCATCAAGGACATAGTTCTTCTGTGCAGCAATGAGGATAATCCTCAGATCACAGACCCAGTCCGCATCATTGCTACTATCATCTTTCAACTTATTTTTCTCTAGGAACATATCAAAAATATAGGGGAGCTATATCGCGAGCTATTGATCTACAACATAGATATGCAAAAACTATTAAGACTAAGTTCATGATAAATTTAAGTTCAATTAATCAAATTACTAATGAACTCCCAATTAAATTAACATCCCTCAAGTTATTTAAGTGATACATGATCCAAATCAACTAACCCATGCCCGATCATCACGTGAGATGGGGTAGTCATCAATGGTGAACATCTCTATGTTGATCATATCTACTATATGACTCATGTTCGACCTTTCGGTCTCCAGTGTTCCGAGACCATGTCTGTACATGCTAGGCTCGTCAAGTTTAACCCAAGTATTCTGCATGTGTAAAACTGTCTTACACCCGTTGTATGTGAACGTAGAGTCTATCACACCCGATCATCACGTGGTGTCTCGAAACGACGAACTTTCGCAACGGTGCATACCCGGGGAGAACACTTATATCTTGAAATTTAGTGAAGGGATCATCTTATAATGCTACCGCCGTACTAAGCAAAATAAGGTGCATTAAAAGATAAACATCACATGCAATCAAAATATGTGACATGATATGGCCATCATCATCTTGTGCTTTTGATCTCCATCTCCAAAGCATCGTCATGATCTCCATCGTCACCGGCTCGACACCTTGATCTCCATCGTTGTGTCGTGGTCGTCTCGCCAACTATTGCTTCTACAACTATTGCTAACGCATAGTGATAAAGTAAAGCAATTACATGGCATTTGCATTTCATACAATAAAGAGACAACCATAAGGCTCCTGCCGGTTGCCGATAACTTACAAAACATGATCATCTCATACATCAACATATATCACATCATATCTTGACCATATCACATCACAACATGCCCTGCAAAAACAAGTTAGACGTCCTCTACTTTGTTGTTGCAAGTTTTACGTGGCTGCTACGGGCATCTAGCAAGAACCGTTCTTACCTACGCAAAAAAAACCACAATGGTGTTTCATCAAGTTTGTTGTTTTAACCTTCTTCAAGGACCGGCCGTAGTCATATTCGATTCAACTAAAGTAGGAGAAACAGACACCCGGCGGCCACCTTTATGCAAAACTAGTTGCATGTCAGTCGGTGCAACCGATCCCATGTGCGTGGACATGTAAGGTTGGTCCGGGCCGCTTCATCCAACAATAGCGCCGAATCAAAATAAGACATTGGTGGTAAGCAGTATGACTATCATGGCCCACAACTCTTTGTGTTCTACTCATGCATATCATCTACACATAGACCTGGCTCGGATAGCATTGTTGGGAAATGTTGCATGGAAAACAAAAAAAAATCTATGCACACGCAATGATCTATGCATGGAGATGTATAGCAACAAGGGGGAGAGTGTGTCTACGTACCCTCGTAGATCATAAGCGGAAGCGTTTAACAACGCAGTTGATGTAGTCGAACTTCTTCGCGGTCCAACCGATCAAGTACCAAACGTACGGCACCTCCGCGTTCTGCACACGTTCAGCTCAAAGACGGTGAGGTAGTAGATGAGTTTCGGCAGAATGACGGTGTGGTGACGGTGATGGTGAAGTGATCTCCGCAGGGCTTCGCCTAAGCACTATGAAAATATGACCGGGGGTGTAAACGGTGGAGGGGGGCGCCGCACACGGCTAGGCAATTGTCTGTTGTGTGCTAGGCGCCCCCCTCCCACATATATATAGGTGGGAGGGAGGGAGGAGCAGCCAAAGGAGGCGCCCAAGTAGGAGGAATCCTACTTGGGGTCCCTCCCAAGCCGCGCCCCCCTTTCCTTATTTGGAGTGCGGGGAAAGGCAGGGGAGGGTGGCACCCCCCCCCCCTTTCCTTTCTCCCATGAGAGGGAAAGGCAGGAGGGGCTAGCCCTCCCCCTTTTCCTTCCCTTGGGCTGGCCAAACAAGGGAGGAGGCGCACCAGCCCCCTTGTGGGCTTGTCTGTGCCCTCCTTTGGCCCATAAGGCCCATAACTTGCCGGGGGGGGGGGGGGGTGCCCAGAACCCCTTCCGGTGACCCGATTCCTTCCTGGTACATCCCGAAACACTTCCGGTGTCCAAATACCATCGTCCTATATATCAATATTTACCTCTCGACCATTTCGAGACTCCTCGTCATGTCCGTGATCTCATCCGGGACTTCGAACAACATTCGGTCACCAAAACATATAATTCATATAACACTATATCGTCAACGAATGTTAAGCGTGCGGACCCTACGGGTTCGAGAACTATGTAGACATGACCGAGACACCTCTCCAATCAATAACCAATAGCGGAACCTAGATGCCCATATTGGCTCCTACATATTCTACGAAGATCTTTATCGGTCGAACCGTTATGACAACATACGTAATTCCCTTTGTCCATCGGTATGTTACTTGCCCGAGATTCGATCGTCGGTATCTCTATACCTAGTTCAATCTCGTTACTGGAAAGTCTCTTTACTCGTTCCGTAATACATCATCTTGTAACTAACTCCTTAGTCATTTGCTTGCAAGCTTATGATGTGTATTACCGAGATGGCCCAGAGATACCTCTCCGATACTCGGAGTGACAAATCCTAATCTCGATCTATGCCAACTCAATAGATACCTTCGGAGATACCTGTAGAGCATCTTTATGATCACCCAATTATTTTGTGATGTTTGATAACACACAAGGTATTCCTCCGGTATTTGGGAGTTGCATAATCTCATAGTCGAAGGAATATGTATTTGACATGAAGAAAGCAATAGCAATAAACTGAACGATCATTATGCTAAGCTAACGGATGGGTCTTGTCCATCACATCATTCTCCTAATGATGTGATCCCATTATCAAATGACAACACATGTCTATGGTTAGGAACCCTTAACCATCTTTGATCAACGAGCTAGTCTAGTAGAGGCTTACTAGGGACACGGTATTTGTTTATGTATTCACACATGTATTTAAGTTTCTGATCAATACAATTCTAGCATGAATAATAAACCTTTATCATGAATAAGGAAATATAAAATAACAACTTTATTATTGCCTCTAGGGCATATTTCCTTCACGCATATCACACACATCTTGTTTACACGAAACATTTCTGTTCTCTTGGCTCAACACAAATAGTTTATCGGAATGAACTGTATGCCCTCCATTGCACACACACCTTGATCTGGCTGCCCGTTTCTGTTGTTCCCCCTCATCACAAACAGTTTATCCGAGTGAACTGTATGCCTTATATCGCACACACCTTCATTTGGCTGCCCATTTCTGTTGTTTTGCCTCATCGCAAATAGTTCATTGAACTAAACCGTATGCCCAGAATCGCACACGCAACTAAAATCTGAACCGTGTTTGATGTATCCGCCATCGCAAAAGTTTTGCATCTTTTTTGACAATTTTTTTACATCATCATTTGCAGCATCCTGCAGTAGTGATCTGTCACTTTGGGACCAAATTCATATCTTATGCAAATTACCTTTGCTATTATCAACTCTCAAAAAGATCTAAGTGAAGCATGAGAGCAAATTTCTTTAAAAAAATTCAACTCTCAAAAAGATATAAGTGAAGCATGAGAGCACATTTCTTTAAAAAAATCAACTTTCAAAATAATATAAGTGAAGCAAGAGAGCATATTTCTTTAAAATATAACCACCGCTATGCTCAAAAAGATATAAGTGAAGTACTAGAGCAACTGCCTAGCTCAAAAGATTTAAGTGAAGCACATAGAGTATTCTAGCAAATCATGATATGCGTGTGGTTCTGTCAAACAAGTGTGTTCAGCAAGGATGCTTGTGACAAACTAAAAAGCAAACAAAGTAAAGGCTCATATAATACAAGATGATCCAAGCAAAACTCATGATATGTGACGAATAAAAATATAGCTCCAAGTAAAATTATTGATGGTCGTTAGAAGAAAGAGGGGATGCCTTCTGGGGCATCCCCAAGCTTAGTTGCTTGGGAGTCCTTGAATATTACCTTGGGGTGCCTTGGGCATCCCCAAGCTTAGGCTCTTGCCACTCCTTATTCCTTCATCCATTGTGATCTCACCCAAAACTTGAAAACTTCAATCACACAAAACTCAACAAAACCTTGTGAGATCCGTTAGTATAATAAAGCAAATCACTACTTTAAGTACTGTTGCAAACCCATTCATATTTTTATTACAGTATACCTATTGTACTCTAACTTTACCATGTCTTATACCCCCCGATACAGTTCATAGATTCATCAAAATAAGCACACAATGCAACGAAGACAGAATCTTTCAAAAACAGAACAGTCTGTAGTAATATGAACATGACCATACTTCTATAACCCCAAAAATCCTGAAACATTATGAAAACATGGGCAATTTGTTTATAAATCATTTGTAAAAAAATCAGAATTTATCACACTTCAGCAAATTTTAACAATTCTGCTACTGGATGCAAAAGTTTCTGTTAATGCACAGAATCAAATCAACTATCACCCAAATCATCCCAAAGGCTTTGCATGGTACAAACACTAAATAAAACACTAAAACACAATCATAATAGTAGCATAATTGTATATTTATTAAAAAACAGAAAGGGAAAGCAAAAAATTAAAAGATAACCATTGGGTTGCCTCCCAACTAGCGCTATTGTTTTACGCCCTTAGCTAGGCATAATGCATAGTTTCAAGTGTTGTCATCTTTGCTTTTAGTTCCATAGGTGGCCCTCATGATTGACTCATATGGTGGCTTAATTCTAGTTTTAGGGAAGTGTTCCATACCCTTCTTTAGCGGAAACTAAAATTTATTATTCCCTTCTTTCATGTCAATAACGGCACCTATAGTTCGTAAACACGGTCTACCGAGTATTATGGGGCAAGACGGATTGCAATCAATGTCAAGTACAATAAAATCAACTGGCACATAGTTCCTATTTGCAAGAATAAGAACATCATTAATTCTACCCAAAGGCTTTTTAATAGTAGAATCTGCCAAGTGCAAATTAAGAGAATATTCATCCAAATTGCTAAAACCTAACACATCACATAGAGATTTCGGAATTGTGGAAACACTAGCACTCAAATCACATAAAGCATTGCATTCATAATTTTTAATCTTGACTTTAATGGTGGGTTCGCATTCATTATATAATTTTCTATGAATTGAAATCTCTAGTTCTAACTTTTCTTCTAAGGCTTTCATCATCGCTTCTACAATATGCTTAGTAAAAGCTTTATTCTGTTCATAGGCATTGGGTGAGTTTAGCATGGATTGTAACAAAGAAATACACTCAATCAAATAGCAACTATCATAATTAAAATCTTTGAAATCCAAGAGAGTGGGCACATCACTAGTTTAAGTTTTTACCTCGCCAAACCCACTTTTAGCAATTTTTTCATCAAGATTTTCACCCTCCGAATTATGGGTACGCCATCTAACTAAAGTTGACTCTTCTTTAGTCCCCTTTTCATCAAGTTTAACATTACTAAACAAGGAATCTATAGAAGAAACACTGATCATTTTAACTTCTTCATCATTACTACGAAAGAAACCGGGAGGAATCGCCTTTTCTAAAAATTCTCTTTTAGTTCTAAGCATAGCGGTTCTTTTCTTACTTTCATCCATAGAGACATATAAAGCTTTAATTGATTCATTAATATCAATCTTTGGTGGCAAAATTTTAGTCTTAATATTTTCCACATCATGAATAATTCTATCGATGCTCCTAGACATATCATCAAGTTTACTCAATTTTTCTTCTATCATAGTGTTGAAAACTTTTTGAGCATTGATAAATTCTTTAATATTACTTTCAAGATCAGAGGGAATCCTATTATTATTATTATTATTATTATTATTGTTGTTGTTGTTGTTGTTGTTGTTGTTGTTGTAAGAATTACCATGGGAATTGCCATAATTATTAGAGGAATTTCCAGGAAACGACCTAGGATTAAAATTACCTCTATAAGCATTACTATTAAAAATTGTTTCGCGAGACAAAATTTACATCCACGGGATCATTATTTTGATCAATCAAAGTGAACAACGGCACATCATTAGGATCAATAGGAGCATTTTTACTAGCAACCAATTTCATAAGTGCATCAACTTTATCACTCAAAGTACTAATTTCTTCAAAAGAATTCACCTTTTACTAGTAGGAGCTCTTTCAGTATGCCATTGTTAATAATTTGCCATAATATTATAAGGCAATTTAGTAGATTCACCCAATGTAATATCCATAAAAGTACCACCCGCGGCGGAATCTAAAAGATTTCTAGAAACAAAATTCAATCCCGCATGAAAATTTTGTATGACCATCCACAGATTTAAACCATGAGTAGGGCAATTTTGTATCATAAATTTCATCCTTTCCCAAGATTGGGAAACATGTTCATGCTCAAGTTGTTTGAAATTCATAATTTTATTTCTAAGGGAAATAATTTTCATGGGAGGAAAATACTTAGTAATAAAAGCATCTTTGCACTTATCCCAAGAATCAATACTATTTCGCGGCAAAGATGAAAACCAAATTTTTGCATGATCCCGCAAAGAGAACGGGAATAATTTTAATTTCACAATATAATTGTCCACATCCTTTTTCTTTTGCATATCACACAATTCTACGAAAACGTTTAGATGGGACGCGGCATCCTCATTAGGGCTACCGGAAAATTGTTCTGTCATAACAAGATTCAACAAAGTGGCATTAATATCATAGGACTCCGCACAAGCGGCAGGAGCAGCAATATGAGTACTAATAAAATCATATAATTTTGTAAAATATTTTTGTATTTTCTTGAGACATCGTGACTACGCAAACAAGATAACAAGCAAGTAAAGAAGCAAACAAGATAACAAGCAAGCAAAGAAGCAAACAAGAAAAAGGCAAATGAAAAATATTTTTGTATTTTTGTAAATTATTTTTAGAAGTGGGGGAGATGAAAACGAGAGGCAACTGGCAAATAATGTAAATGCAAGGAGATAAAAGTTTATGCGTAGGTACTTGATAGTTGTTGATGATGTCTCCCTAGCAACGGCGCCAGAGATTCTTCCTGCTACCTATGAGCTGCGTTGGGATTTCCTCGAAGAGGAGAAGATGATGCAGTACAATAGAGATAAGTATTTCCCTCAGTTATGAAACCAAGGTTTTCAATCCAGTAGGAGAATGAAGCAACACTATGTAAACAACACCTGCACACAAACAACAAATACTTGCAACCCAACGTGTAGAGGGGTTGTCAATCCCTCAACGGTTACGAGCAAGATTAAACCGTATATTTTCTGATAGATAGATCAAACAAAAATACAAAATAAAATAAATAAAATAAAATTGCAGCAAGGTATTTTTGGTTTTAATATATGATAGAAAATAGACCCGGGGGCATAGTTCTCACTAGAGGCTTCTCTCATAAAAATAGCATACGGTGGGTAGACAAATTACTGTTGGGCAATTAACAGAAAAGCAAATAATTATGACGATATCCAAGGCAATGGTCGTCTATATAGGCATCATGTCGGAGACAAGTAGATCGAAATGATTCTGCATCTACTACTATTACTCACTTGTACAGCAAGGTGTTATACAAACTGTTTTTAACCCCTTTCCGCGATGGCATTTGAACCGTCAACTAGTGAGTGTGGGCGATAGGGGGGTCCTTCCCACACGATCCAGAAACCGTCGGGGATAGGCCCTCCGGTCACACACGCTTGGCAAAATGAGCTCGTGTGCGACGGGTGAGTGATCAAATACGATTATACGTACAGCTGTGTTAAAAAAATACAATTATACAGGCCCAATCTTTTTCGGTCGTAAGTACATACCACACAGTCAGTCCCAGACAAACATTTCCATTCGATGTATATTCCACACAGTCAATCCCAGGAATACGTTTCCGTTAGTATGTACATCCCACACAGTCAATCCAAGAAGTGCGTTTCCGTTCGTATATACATCCCACACAGTCACTCCAAGGAAAACATTTCCGTTCGCACATACATCACACACAATTTTCCCCATTAAATCATTTGTGATAGCGTTGCCATTGCAGACGATATTAACAATTTTATCGTTTGCGTTATTGAATGCATCACGCGCGGTGCATAGAGGAAACTGTGTGGCATAGGCTTTCCATCACACACACTTTTTATGTGGAAAACGTTTGCGCAAGGTGGCCTAACGCAAACAGTTTTTCAGAGGAAGTCGTGTGTGCTTGTTCATTGATCCAACACATTTTCTTCCTAGAAACTGTGTGGGTTGTCGGAGGTCATCGCCGCGGTGTTGTCTCAATAACCGTTTGCAATAGAAAAACTCAATAAGCATGCTAATTGGCCTATTATTAATAATCCATTTATTAATCAAATTGACATTTCATATTAAGCACATAATATATTTCATTTTCGTATTACGGAACCAGGATTTCATAATTGAAATACATCAGAGTACATATAGCTTCAGCACACAGTTACACCATATAGGCATATAGCTAGCTACCCCATTACACAACTGCACCAGCACCAAGTTTCACATGCAACATCTATAACCTTTGGAAATTAGCATCAGAGACGGTAGATAGACAGATGAATCTCATCTGGAAAACTACTGAAGCGGAAGGCAAATATTGAGCCTTCATTGATGTTGAAGCTCCTTGCAACTTTAGGCCAGTGCCTGTGGATGATTGACCGTCCATCCTTCGTCCTCTTGAGGAAGACTTCAATATTGTACCGTGGGTGTTGTATGAATACCTTCCTCGCCTCCTGACCATACAGGTGGTTTGAGAGGTAATCATCAGTGAAGTGCTTTGGAAAGGCCTGAAAACAAAGATATGCATAAATATCTTCTCTAAATTCAGAAATGGCGCAAAGGAATAAAAAGACAAGGTATAATAGTTAGTACCATCATGTGGTGCACTGATGTCTTCTTCATTGTGCAGACAAAGATCTTGTTGTTCCTCGTCGCTAGTTTCTTTATCCTAACAATCTTTCTGAGTTTCTTGACTTGGTTGATATTCATGGAAAACTCATTTCCCCATATGCAAAATGGGTCGAACAGTGGGTCAAAACCTCTGACAGCAGGACCTACATGTGTGAGACCAAATTGTTAAAAACCTAAATATTAGAATGGTTCCTGCAATTGCACAATAATGTGCTATTAGACAAGGACTGTGCATGTGCACACCTTGATTGTAAACCTCAGTGCTTCCCATTGTTTCCCTGCAACACATATAAGGTAGTTATTGATCAGGTTAAGTCAGGGTTGGCATACTATCAGTAAAATATGTTGATGAAAAACAAACACATTGCAGATTCAGCAGATTAATTCGAGTCACATGGAAAAGCCATTTATCGAAACCAAGCATGATTAAGAACTAAGAAATGTTGCAATTGTATATGTTTCTCATGTATTTAGTACAACCAAATTCGATTTATTCCTCACATGCATAACAATACAAAATTGTACCCACAACAAGTGAACATTGCATTGTAGACTTAAACCAAACAGTTAACTAAACACCACAACAAATGAACCAAACATTACCTGAGCACCACATTGCACAATATATAACATACTAGAAGATCAGACAGTTAAGCAAACCAAGCATGCTTGACAACTTGGAAATACAACCAAATTCAATTTATTTCGCACATGGAAGACAATACAAAATTGCACCCAGAAGAATTGAACATCACATTGCAGAATTGAACCAAACAGTTAACTGAACACGACAACAAATTAACCAAACAGTTAATAAATGAGCACCACATTGCATGACATATAGAACATATACAATAGAGGAACAGATTGCATGGTAAAAGTAGATAGGATAATTCACTAGAATTTGCTAAGGAAAGACAGGAGCAGCACATGCAACGGGTAAACCGAGCATGCTTAACCGGCGTAGCTAGCTAACTGAACATAGGTCCTTAGTGAGCTAATAAGACAAGCTACTCCTCATCATTGGAGATATCGGTGATGATTGGCTCCTTGGACATGGAAGAGGGCGAGGCCTCCACATCGTGGGTGCCCTCCTCGTAGTGGTGAGTTGCCTGAGCCGCTCCGGGCACCAATCTGTTGGCTCTCGAGTTGAGGTAAGCACGGGCATGCTGAGAAAACACCTCGTAGTCTTTGTTGAAGGCACCGACGGTGGCCTCAAGGAAACGCCACAAACTCTCATTTAAAGCAGCCAACCAAATCGCAGCGTCGGCGCGCGAGGCGTCGACGGTGGCCTTGACGGTGAGCTTCTCCTCTAAGATCTGGGGGTCGGCACGAATGGCAGCCATCACGACCTCATCCGCGCGTGCGGCCGCGATTTGCTTCTTCGCTGCCAAATGCTCCTTGAGCTCCTGGCTATACTGCGTGCACCATGGCTTAGGGCGGCGCTTATTTGGGGTAGGGGTCGGTGATTTGGGTGGAAGGTGTCGCGCCGGCGGTCGGAGCATGTGGGATGTAGAAGGGGGAGGAGGATGGGGGTCAGGTGTGGATTACCTGCCTGGATCGACGAGGCCGAGCAGCATGAAGGAGGGTCGCCGGCGAGGAGGCGGAGCTGTAAGCAAGGAGTGAAGGTTTGAACTTGGAAAGGAAGGCGGAAATAGGGTGTTGGGAATATGACCCCACGATGTAACCCGCCCTATAAGGGCCGGGTTAGGCTGTTGGCGACTTAAACAGTGAAGCCGTAGATAGACCCAAGAGACCAATACATGAAGACAGGGAGGCGACTTACGAGATGGGCCGAATGGAGGCCCAAGGTCGGAAGACGGTGCGTGACCCGGAAGTATAAGCCGCCCAACGGCGACTTGCCAAAGAAGGCATGGCGATTTTGAAAGGATCGAGAAGAGGTGTCTAGTGGGGGGTGATTAGACCCTTAACAAGCAAAAAAACCAATTTTTAAGTTCTTCAAGTTAATGTGGAGTTTTAGCACAAGTTTAAACATTCACAATACATTTCAAGCAAGCATGGCAAGAGTATAAGGAGCGAAAAGAGTAAAGCATGCTAATTGCAAGAAAGTAAAGGGATGGGATTGGAGTGTGCAAACGCAATGTAGACACGGAGATTTTTGGCGTGGTTCCGATAGGTGGTGCTATTGTACATCCACATTGATGGAGACTTTAACCCATGAAGGGTAATGGTTGCGCGAGTCCACGGAGGGCTCCACCCATGAAGGGTCCACGAAGAAGCAACCTTGTCTATCCCACCATGGCCATCGCCCACGAAGGACTTGCCTCACTCGGGTAGATCTTCACGAAGTAGGCGATCTCCTTGCCCTTACAAACTCCTTGGTTCAACTCCACAATCTTGTCGGAGGCTCCCAAGTGACACCTAACCAATCTAGGAGACACCACTCTTCAAAAGGTAATAGATGGTGTGATGATGATGAACTCCTTGCTCTTGTGCTTCAAATGATAGTCTCCCCAACACTCAACTCTCTCTCACAGATTTGGCTATGGTGGAAAGATGATTTGAGTGGAAAGCAACTTGGGGAAGGCTAGAGATCAAGATTCTTCTGGTTGGATTGGAATGTCTTGGTCTCAACACATGAGTAGGTGGTTCTCTCTCAGAAAATGAGTAGTGGAAGTGTAGGCATGTTCTGATGGCTCTCTCACAAATGGAGAAGGGGTGGAGGGGTATATATAGCCTCCACACAAAATCCAACCATTACACACATTTGACCCAACTCGGTCAGACCGAATAGAAGAACTCGGTGAGACCGATTCAGTTCAAAATGTGAACATTAGGAATCTTGGTGGGACCGACATGATCAACTCGGTGGGACCGATGTGCTAGTGCTAGGGCAAAACCTCATCTCAGTGAGACCGATTGCATGAGCTCGGTGAGACCGATTTCAGCAATGAGCAAACAGAGAGTTGGTCAAGCAAACTTAGTGTGACCGATTGCACATTTTGGTGAGACCGAAATAATTACAACAGGCAATAGAGAGTTTGCAAGGCCATCTCGGTGAGACCGAGATCCGTATCGGTGAGACCGAATTGTCTAGGGTTTCTGGCAGTGGCTATGTCAATTGAACTCGGTGGCGCCGGATAGATCAAATCGGTGGGGCCGAGTTTGACTTTGAGTTTTGGACATATTTGGAAATGAGAAAGTAGCTGAGGGTTTTGGAGCAATATCACTAAGCACTTTGAGCAAGTAGACCATTAAGCAACACCTCATCCCCTTTTCATAGTATTGGCTTTCCTATGGACTCAATGTGATCTTGGATCAATAAAATGAAAATGAAGAGTCTTGAGCTTTTGCCAATCTTTGTCCTTAGCATTTTGAAGGGATTCCACATCCTCTTGTCCTTGCCATGCCATTGTTGAACTGATCTGAAATACACTAGGTAAAGGTATTAGTCCAACAAGAGATATGTTGACATTAATTACCAAAATCACCCAGGGAGCACTTGTGCTTTCAATCTCCCCCTTTTTGGTAATTGATGACAACATACATCAAAGCTTTTAGATAAAAGATATGAAGAGTAACGAGTAAAGCTTTGGAAAGACATGTAACATGCATAGGCTCCCCCTACATGTATGCAATCATGTAAAGATAGAATATAAGAGCATGTGAATGCATAAGCATGTCAGAGCAAGCAATGAGTTACATGTATCTTGGCTATATGCATCAGAGCAAATGATGTAGATAAAATAAGTGTACCTTCATGTTCATGAATCCTTCTTGCAAACAATAAGTACATCAGCAAGAGATCATCATGCACATGAATGTGATGCATATACTTACCTTGTGGTCTTGAGCTGGCTTTGGAAGAGGTGAACTTGAGAAAACAAGGTTAGATAACACAATAACACTCTTAAATAAAGCAAGTTCAGAGAATCACAAGAGTACCAAGACTGGGATGACATGTAATGGGTGAGTACTTAGTACTTCATTTGGATATAGACATGTCCCCAAAGATTAAAGATATGCAATGAATTCCAGAGATTTTCTTCCCTAGATATGGACTCCTTCTCCCCTGAATCTGACATTGGATAATGGGAGAAGGTAGGGTAAGAGAAAATCAGAGCAAGACAAAAAAACAGAAATCAGAGCAGGAAATGGTGCACACAACCATACATTGACATGTCTTTCCCCTCTTAAAGACATGTGACTTATCTCTTCTTTTTGTTAATAGGCATCTGGAAGAGCTTAGATGTGCTCTCTCTCCCATGCGATAAGCTTTGATGTGCTCTCTCTCCCCCTTTGACATCAATTTCAAAGAAGGGAACTTCTGAAGCATGAGTCAAATAGGTTTGGTCCTTGAGACACACTACAAAGCAGCATGTAGTTTAAGATGTGTGTAGAGGATAAGAATCATTGAGTGGAGCTGGAGAAGAAATGAAATATGCAATGGCAAAAAGTTTTCTCAGCAGTGAAATCGGTAACGCCGATCCGTTTTCATCGGTGACACCGAGTTGGCAGTGTCATGGTTGATGCATATCGGTCAGACCGGGTTAGTCCGCGTCGGTTGTACCGATGAACTGTCTACAAGATATTCTTGAAGTTCGGTCTAGCCGATAGGCATGAATCAGTGAGTCCGAGTTCAATGTAGAGGAAATTTTTTGTCAACTCAGCTCACTAGGCAAATTAAATCTCACAAGGATTTGTAATGAATTAACTAAAAGATTTGCAATGAATTAGATGCAGAAAATACAGAGAAAAACATGCATAAGAAAAGAAATCTAGATGAAGTTATTTTTTTGATAAGGGGAACAAGCTAGTAAGAAACAAATGCAAAACACAAAACAAAGAAACACTAGAGAACTTCATCTAGAAGGGGTCGGCAACAAAGTCACCTATGTTAGAGTATATTGATTGAGGAGTCAAGTGATAACACTTGATCGTAGGTCATACTCATCGTTTAAGCTCAAAATGGGGTTACCATTTTGCGTTTAAGCATTTTGATGTTTTCACATCTCGTTGAGTTGCTTTGACTCATGACTTGGGTCAAAGCTTCTCTAAGATGGAGTGACATACCTTGGGTGGTGTTGATTTTGATCATGTAGTCGAACTTGTGTTGGATGCTCAAGGTTGATGTAGTTCATCAAGAGTTTGAAGCACCACTTGGAGTTTGAGTTCATCTTCCTACATGGGTTAGTCTTGCAAGGAAGAGCACTTGTATATCCAAAATGACAATCATGAAACTTGATACCAAATGAAATTTGATATATAGATATTGTCAAAGGATATGTTGAGTGGATTCATGCTTCCTTGTGTTCAACAACCATATAGTAGAAACTTGGTGATGTAGAGATTGCTCAAGATGTGAGTGACTTGCAATCTCATAGATTTGGGATCATCCAAGTACCTACAAGGGTTAGATAACATGCAAGGGTACAAATATAGATCCAAGACATATGATCATCATCATAAGAGAAATATCAAGGATTAGTCATAAAAGGCTCATGCCTTGCATGTATACAAGTGGAGTTTCTACTCCAAGTTTGAGGCATCAATGATATTCAATTCACCTCTCAAACGGCAAAGTATTTTCTCATCAAGCGGTTTGGTGAATGTATCCGCCAAATGCTTATCGGTATGAACATGCTTAAGATTGATGTCTCCTTTAGCAACATGATCTCGAATGAAATGATGACGAACTTCAATATGCTTAGTTCGAGAATGTTGCACGGGATTATGAGCAATCTTAATAGCACTCTCATTATCACAAAGCAATGGAACATGTTTCACATGTATCCCATAATCCTTAAGGGTTTGGGTCATCCAAAGTAATTGAGCACAACATGATCCGGCGGCAATGTATTCCGCTTCGGCGGTGGATAAGGATACCGAGTTTTGTTTCTTGGAGGATCAAGACACAAGAGATCTACCAAGAAATTAACAAGTACCCGAAGTGGAATTTCTATCAACCTTGTCACCGGCATAGTCCGAATCGGAGTAACCAACAAGATCAAAATAAGACCTCTTAGGATACCAAATGCCAAAATTTGGTGTATGAATTAAGTATCTCACTATCCTTTTCACAGCCTTAAGATGACATTCTTTGGGGGCCGCTTGATATAACCATGAACCAATCATAGAGCGGTAAACCTTTTGGTCAAGCGGTTTGCCATCCTTAGTCAAGTCAAGATGTCCACTAGTAGGCATGGGTGTTTTCATACCTTTGCTTTCCTGCATGTTGAACTTCTTGAAAAGGTCCTTGGTATACTTTGTTTAAGAGACAAAGGTACCTTCCTTAGTTTGCTTGATTTGCAAACCAATAAAGAATTTGAGTTCACTCATCATAGACATCTCAAACTTCTCCGACATTAGCCTTCCAAACTTTTCACTAAAATGAGGGTTAGTCGAACCAAATATGATATCATCCACATAAATTTGGCTCACAAATAATTCACCATTAACCCTTTTAGTAAAAAGTGTAGAATCAATCTTCCCAATTTCAAAGCCTTTTTCAATAATAAACTTGGTCAAGTATTTATACCATGCTCTAGGAGCTTGTTTAAGACCATAAAGAGCTTTGTGAAGTTTGTAAACATGATCAGGTTTCTTGGGATTAACAAAGCCAGGAGGTTGTTTAACATAGACTTCCTCCTCAATTTCACCATTAAGAAAAGCACTTTTAATGTCCATTTGGTATAAGGTGATATCATGGTGATTGGCATAAGCAAGTAAGATGCGTATGGACTCAAGTCTAGCAACGGGGGCATATGTCTCACCATAGTCCATACCTTCGACTTGAGTGTAGCCTTGGGCGACGAGGCAGGCCTTGTTGCATACAAATTGTCCATCCTCATCTTGCTTATTCCGAAACACCCATTTGGTTCCAATGACATTGTGGTTGTCGTCCGGCTTTTCTACCAATGTCCACACTTGATTCCTCTCGAAGTTGTGTAGATCTTCATGCATAGCGTTCACCCAATCCGGATCATCAAGAGCTTCTTCAACCTTCATAGGTTCAATACTAGAAATGAATGAGTAAGGTTCACAAAATTTAGCCAAACAAGTTTTAGAGCGAGTAATTCTCTCGGTTTGAATATCATCAAAGATTTGTTCGACGGGATGATCTCTTGAGACTCTTGCTCTAACTCATGAGAGCTTTTGTTTGGGTCGGGGTGGAACATCCTCTTCATCGTCTTCTTCTTCTTCTTGTCCTTCTTCATTGTTGTTGGCGTTGTTGTTCTCTTATGGACGTGGAGAAGGAGGACAATGAGGTTCATCTTGTTGTACTTCCTCGTTTCCTTCATCTTGACGTGTTCCACTTGTGGATGCCTCCAAGTCAACTTGTGGTTCACCTTGTCATGAAGTTGAGGCTTCCACTTGAACGGATGAGGTACTCTCCTTCACCTCCGTTGGGCGAATCTTGCCAATAGACAAGTCTTGAATTGCTTCCGAAGGATCTTTATCTCCTACATCAATTGGCAATTGCTCTACTTGCGAGCCATTAGATTCATCAAACTTCACATCTACCGTCTCTTCAACCTTTCGGGTGAAATTGTTGTAGACACGGTAAGTGTGAGAGTTTGAGCCATAACCGAGTAGGAAACCTTCATGAAATTTAGGGGAAAATTTTGAACGATGATGCTTATCAAGAATCTAACACTTTGAGCCAAATACTTGAAAGTATCCAACTTGGGGTTTGTTACCGGTGAGAAGCTCGTATGCCATTTTGCCGAGAAGCTTGTGAAGATATAGTCGATTTGTTGCATGACAAGCTGTCTCAACCACTTCCGCCCAAAAGTGTTTTGGCGTCTTGTATTCATCAAGCATCGTTCTCGCCATCTCAATAAGTGTCCGGTTCTTCCTCTCAACAACTCCATTTTGTTGAGGTGTGTACATAGCCGAGAACTCATGTGAAATCCCTTCTTCGTCAAGAAAGGTATCCACATTGGTGTTCTTAAACTCCGTTCCATTGTCGCTCCAAACCTTCTTGATCTTCACTTCAAATTGATTTTGGGCCTTCCTAGCGAAGTTCTTGAAGATCTTTTGGACCTGCGATTTATCATCAAGAAAGAACACCCACGTAAATCTTGAAAAATCATCAACAATGACCAATCCGAATGAGTTACCACCGAGACTCTTGTAGGCGTTGGGACCAAAAAGATCCATATGAAGTAGCTCGAGCGGTCTTCTCATGGTCATGATGTTCTTCACGGGATGACTTCCTCCAACTTGTTTTCCTACTTGACAAGCACTGCAAAGTCTATCCTTGTTATGACATCTTTAACACTAAGGATATGATCACCTTTAATAAGCTTATCAAGATTTCGCATGACCACGTGACCTAACCTTCTATGCCACAACCAACGTTTAGAAGATTTAGCAATTAAGCAAGTTCTAGGTTGAGCTCTTTTAGTGAAATCAACAATGTATAGATCACCTCTACGTATACCGGTAAAGACCATATTATGATTATCTCTTCGAAACACTTGGCAATCTACTTCAGTGAATAGAACATTGAAACCGAAATCGGCTAGTCTAGATACGGAAAGTAAATTGTAGCTAAGAGATTCTACGAGCATAACATTTTGGATAGAGCTGTCATGTGAGATGGCCACCTTACCAAGGCCAACCACCTTACTCTTTGAGTTATCACCAAAAGAGACATACTTTCGGGGACCATCATTTTCAGCAAGCTCACGAAACATGTCCTTATCTCCGGTCATGTGATCGGTGCATCCACTATCAAGAACCCATTCCTTTCCTCCGGCCATGTAACCACGAAGGTTAGCCATAAGACCAAGGTGTCTCATTGACTCATCAAGATCAAAGTCACTATCATCATCCTCATCATAATATCCATGTTCAACATCGTCTTGTGATTGATCATCACCAAGAGAGAGTGATTCATTAGATGTATGACTATGACAATGTGCATCTTTATGAATTCTAATGACTTGTGAGATGATGCTACTAATGACTCCAACATCTCCTTTGGCACGCATGAGGTCATGAAGCTCAAATAGACAATCATCAAATTTAGGATCACTAGGCTTCATCTTATGAAAAGCAATGGACTTTTGAAGAATCTCATCTAGATTTTTTAAGGAATAGTTTGGAAAGCGCTCCTCAAGATATCTCCATATAGTATAAGCACATTCAAATGTAGGCAAGCATACAAGCAAATTTCTAGGCAATCCTCTAATGATAAGATCAATAGTTCTAAGATTGCGGGTCATGTCAAGATACTCATCGGGGGTAGGATGCAAGGGATCATTAGGAGGCGCACAAGGGCTAGTAACATACTTGTTCAAGTTATATTCATTGAAAATCTCTAGCATTTCATTTTTCCAAGCACTATAAAATTCTCCGTCAAGCATAGGCACTCTACGTCTAATACTCCCAATCGTAGACTCATCCATCTTCCTCCAATGGTGATTAAACCAAAGCAATGGAGACCAATGCTCTGATACCAATTGAAAGGATTGAGAAGAGGTGTCTAGAGGGGGGGGGTAATTAGACCCTCAACAAGCAAAAAAAACCAATTTTTAAGTTCTTCAAGTTAAGGTGGAGTTTTAGCACAAGTTTAAACATTCACAATACATTTCAAGCAAGCATGGCAAGAGTATAAGCAGCAAAAAGAGTAAAGCATGCTAATTGCAAGAAAGTAAAGGGATGGGATTGGAGTGTGCAAACGCAATGTAGACACGGAGATTTTTGGCGTGGTTCCGATAGGTGGTGCTATCGTACATCCACGTTGATGGAGACTTCAACCCATGAAGGGTAATGGTTGCACGAGTCCATGGAGGGCTCCACCCATGAAGGGTCCACGAAGAAGCAACCTTGTCTATCCCACCATGGCCATCGCCCACGAAGGACTTGCCTCACTCGGGTAGATCTTCATGAAGTAGGCGATCTCCTTGCCCTTACAAACTCCTTGGTTCAACTCCACAATCTTGTTGGAGGCTCCCAAGTGACACCTAACCAATCTAGGAGACACCACTCTCCAAGAGGTAATAGATGGTGTGATGATGATGAACTCCTTGCTCTTGTGCTTCAAATGATAGTCTCCCCAACACTCAACTCTCTCTCATAGATTTGGCTATGGTGGAAAGATGATTTGAGTGGAAAGCAACTTGGGGAAGTCTAGAGATCAAGATTCTTGTGGTTGGGTTGGAATGTCTTGGTCTCAACACATGAGTAGGTGGTTCTCTCTCAGAAAATGAGTAGTGGAAGTGTAGGCACGTTGTGATGGCTCTCTCACAAATGGAGAAGGGGGTGGAGGGGTATATATAGCCTCCACACAAAATCCAACCGTTACACACATTTGACCCAACACGGTCAGACCGAATAGAAGAACTCGGTGAGACCGATTCAGTTCAAAATGTGAACGTTAGGAATCTCGGTGGGACCGATGTGCTAGGGCTAGGGCAAAACCTCATCTCGGTGAGATCGATTGCATGAACTCGGTGAGACCGATTTCAGCAATGAGCAAATAGAGAGTTGGTCAAGAAAACTCGGTGGGACCGATTGCACATTTCGGTGAGACCGAAATAATTACAACAGGCAACAGAGAGTTTGCAAGGCCATCTCGGTGAGACCGAGATCCGTATCGGTGAGACTGAATTGTCTAGCATCTCGGAGTCACCGAACTGCGTCTCGGTCTGACCGAAACTGCCTGTTTAGACTCCAAAGTTGCTTTGGTGTCACCGAGTTAGTCATATCGTGTCGGCGTACGACACCTATGGGATCCGAAGGACCCCTTTTACGATTCGGCAGGGAGAGAGGTATGCACAAAGAGCAGAACCGAGGACCAACGCGAGGGGGATTTTTACCCAGGTTCGGGCCGCTGATCAGCGTAAAACCCTACTACTGCTTTAGTTTATTATCGGCGTTTTCGTCCGAGTTCTTGGAGCGCTTGCAATGAACAGTGTGTTCGTGCAGCAGCTACGCATGCAGAATGGGCCGAGAGTGTTCTCTCCCCTGTAGCAGTTGCCTTGGGCCTCCTTTTATATGCTCAAAGGGGTCACCACAGTGGCAAACTGTTGATATGCGAGGTGTAAAGTAGCTGCAGGGTTATCATACCTAACATCTGACGGTTTAGAACAAATGCATTTAGTGCACCATGAGGTGTCCGTTTAGGTGTCCCTACTTTCTTGGGGATGGAAAAAGGGGCCATCCCATCAACACCGCTTAAGCTCGCCTCCACTAGCGCCTTGCCACGCATCCAGAGATGGGACCAGAATGCCAGGCTGGTCGCTGCGCTGGAGCGATGGCACAGTGGCAGAACCTTGCCGGGGCGCGGATCTTGCAGGGCTCCGTAGGCTACCCCAGCAAGATCTTGCCAGGGGCCGAGCCCCTGATCTCTAGTTCTCCTTATCTTCTGGTCCTTGGCTTGAATGTCTCTTTGATAATCTTGGATTAATCTTTGGCTGTTCCCCCGACAAGCCTTGCCGCAGGTATGGCTACAACTGCCCGTGCACAAGTATGGGGTACTAAAGGCCCAATATTTAGTACACCGGCAGGAGCCCCCGGGCCTAGGCCACACACGAGTGCGAGGCATTGTTGGGCTAGGCCCAAACAGTGCACGGGCATGCGTGGCAGGGGTTAACTGCTTGCAATTATTCCGCTTACTGTGCTTCCCCACTACGCGCGTTGAATGCGCGACATGGGGAGTGTGCGCTGAACAGCCGTGGCCGCAACGCGCTTGTATAGGCATGTTCACATTGGGCAGTAAAAGAGGCAGCCTCGCTCCTTCCCCGTAAAAAGGAATCGGCAGAGGCGCTGCCCATTTACCCCGTCTTCTTTCCAATCTGGAATCTGCCATTACTTTCTTTCCCCCGAGCCCAGAGCCGAACTTCTCCTCATCCGCTCACCGCCTCCGCACCTGCTCTATCCTCGGCTTCCGCCTTCGCAACCGCCATGCCGCCCAAGGCTAGCAAGGGCAAAGGCAAGAGCAAGGAGACGAAAGCTGATGTCCCGGAGAGCGAGCTGGCAAAGATGCGGAAGATGAACGTCGTCTTTGCTCCGACGCTCAACGCGAAAGCCTTGAAGAACCGGTACCAGTGCATGTGGGCGAGGGAGACGCAGGCTCACCCCGCAACTCGCGTGGCTCCAGGTTCTTCTTCCAAAGGCGGACCAGATAAATATCCCTTCTTCGTCGCTTACTTTTATTGCGGGCTCTGTCCTCCATTCTCCGATTTCTTTACTGACATCATGTACACATACGGCTTCCGTCTTCTAGATTTCACGCCGAATGCCGTAACATGCATGTCTATCTTTGCTCATCTTTGCGAAAACTTTGCCGGAGTAGTTCCCAACATTGCCCTCTTCCGCCATTACTTTGTTCCTCGCATCCAAAAAGGGGATGCCCTTTCTGGTTCTATCGCCTGGATCCCAAGGGCATGGAACAAGGAGATATATCCAGATGGGGTTTACCGCGAGAAGTGGGAAGAATGGCGGTCCGAGTGGTGCTGGATCAAGGAAGCAGATCCCCATCCATTTTGTTCGCCCCGACAGCAGAAAGTGGTCTGTGGCGAGGACTGGAGTAATCTTGACGCTCAAGATGACAAGCTCACGATCGCCACCACCAGGATCCTCCGTCTGAAAGCTGCCGGCTCACAATAGAGATGATTGGCTCTGACTTCCTTCGCCGCCGCATCGCCCCTCTGCAGAATAAGGGGAGACCAGCTTGGGAGTTCCAGAACGCGGCAGACATCATGAGGCTGCGCCCCAGATTAAACAGTAACTTGACAATCATGCAGCTTGCCGCTCTCCGCCACAGGCTATTTCAGTGTGAGGACAAGCATAAGATGCCGGCGAGAATTATCACTTTGTGCAACAATTCCGCCCTGGGGTCGATCATCGCCACGATGCCAATGTTCAACGCCCATGGCCTTGACGCAACTTGGGTCGAGCCATCTGAGGAGCAGGCACAAAAGTTCTTCGACGACTTGTCGGAGAGGGCCATCCGGGAAGAAACAAACCTCGTTCGCGCCACCACTGATGAAGAAGTGGCGTATATTGCCACTAGGGTGGAAGAGGCGAATCTTGCCGCGGAGGCCGACAGCGTCGGTTTCACAGAATGGGAAACTAGCGACGCAGAAGTCATTTTGGAAGAGGATCCTGCCGGGAAGGATAAGGCTGCCAGGGAACAGAGCGGCACAGCCGCCGAGAGCTCATCTGATGAGGACGCAGCCGAAGAACAGCCACAAGAGGAGCCCCCAGCTCCAAAGAGGGCAAAGCGTGTCCTTCGGAAAGCCGTCTCTGGTGTCCCAGCAAATCAACCTTCTTCGAGCAGTGATGCTCCCGGCAAGAAGGCGGCCGGCAAGGCTGCACCATGGCAAGGAGTTCGACAGCAACCCATGCGGCGCACGAGACACACGCCTGCGGCAACCACTGGGGTGGCAGGGGCGTTTCACACAACAGCACCAGAGGTTGAGGCGGCAGAGTCACGCCAAACCCCTGCACCTGCTGTAGCCAAGCGACCCAGGACTCCTCCTCCGCCTCCCCGTACGGACGCTGCAACAGAGGTCGATTTCGACATCTCCGGTTTCAGCCCGGAACGAGAAGAGGAAGAGTAAATATCCTGTCACAGCTTTTATCTCCCAAATTCTGAATTCGATTGGTCTCATTGTCTTGCTTTGTCTTGTCTCTGCAGTGACGCAGAAACTTTGGCGGAAAGGATGGCGAAAAGGGCGAAGACTTCCACGGGTGACGAGCCCCCGACAGGCTCTGCGAGCGTGCCAGTAACTATCGTCATCAACCCGGAGCTTAGCCCTCAACGCAGCCCCCAGCGCAGCCCCCAGCATGAGTTCACTACTCATGTTTCGCTTGGCGGGTGCTGAGGTTTCTACTTTTGCCGCTAATATCTTTGGGCTTGCAGGAGAAGGACAGCAACAGAGAGAGTCATTTGAGGACGCCCCCATCGTGCCGCCTCCGTCAACCATGCCGCCCGCAAGCGCATCTCAGGCAAGAGCTCCTACCGACGAGCCTACCTTGGAAGAGGAGGAGCCGGCAAACATGAGTACCGGCAACCTTTCCCCGGCAACCAATGTTGCCGGGAGGGATGAAACCACCCCTCAACAGCTCGACGCAGGTGACTGCTTGCCTCAGAGCACTTGTCATTCTTTCCTTTATCTTTCTCTCTCTTTGTCTTCTTGAACTTCAATCTTGATCTTATTTTGTTTCCCTCCTTCGTCCTCCAGAATTCCCTGTGATGGAACACATGGACGTAGACATTGTCATCGAGGAGACCGCCAGAGATGCTGCTGCCGAAGCCGACAAGATCGCTGCTAGTGGGGCCGCCAAAGACGCCACTGTCGAGGTCAGCGAAGCTGCTGCCGAGGAAGCCGCCAAGGAATCTGCCGAGAGGGCCGGTGAGGAGACTGATGACCATACTGACGACATTCCTGCCGCAGGAGCGCCAGGCGCTACATCGGCCATAGAGCCCCCAGCCACCGGTGATACGATCGTCGAGGATCAACCATCGACATCTGAGGCTCCCCCATCGAGCAAATATCTCAAGGTTGGTGACAACCTATTCGTCAACTTGCCGGGGACGGCAAGTATTGGAGCGCCGACCGAAGGAGAAACTTTTGATGAAGAAATCATCACCGCTGCCAGGCTCAAGATCGTTGATGAACCAAGCACCAGCAGCAGCAAATCTGAAGAAGATCAGCTCCTTCAGGCCATGGGCGATAATTTCCGCAAGCTCCAAGCACTCCACCGTGATCGAAAGGAGAAGGCAGATTCCAGAGCTGCAGTTGTCGAAGCAGCCGAGGTGGATTTCCAGAAGCGCGTTGAGCAAATGCAGATCTGGTACGCCGAGGCCCTTCAGGAGTTGACTGCCAGCCAGGAACAAGTGAGCCAAAGCTGGACGGAGCTCATCCTGAGGCAATCTGACATAGAGAAGGCACAAGAGGAAAATGCACAAAGGATTGCCGCTGAGGATGCTCTCTTGACGGAGCGCCGCATTGGGCTTGACGCTCACGAAGAAGATCTTGTCGCGCGCGAGCAGGCACTTGCTGCCAAACTCCGCGGCAAGGACGAAGAAATTGAAAAGCTTGTCGCGCAGTGGACCCAGGAGCTGGAGCAGAAACACAAGGAGGCGCTTGAAGCTTCAACTGCAGATCACGCCAGCAAGCTCAAGGAAACCATCGATGCCGCCGAGGCTGCAGAGGCCGCCAAGAACGAGCTGAGCAACAAAGTGAAGAAGCTGGAGGCGGATCTTGAGGAACATAGCAAGGAGCTCTCGACGCTTAAAGGTGACAGGGAGAAAACTCTCCACAGCCTGGTGGAGATGCAAATTGCTATATCCGACAAGACCAAGCAGCTCTCTTTAGCCAACAATGCCATTATCGATCTGAGGCTGAAGCTAACCATGCTGGAAAAGTCTCTTGAGGACGGCAGGGCCCGCGAGAAGGCCCTGAGCAAAGATCTCCAGGATGAGAAGAACTTGCTTAAGAGCACTACCGCCGCCCAAATTGACTATGAGAAGGGTGTGAAAATCTGGACTGATCGCCTTGTCAACACCGCGGAGAGGCTCACAGCACAACTGTCAACCATGGGCCAGGATGGCCTGCAAAACTTCAGGTATTCCTCTGAAGAAAGGATATCCTCGAGCGTCAGGCTGACCATGTTCTTCGAAAGCATCATTGATGCTCTGAAGCTGCTACAGTCCAACCGAGCGACCCAACTGGCCAATGAATCCCGCAAGCTTTGCCGGGCCGTCCTCCGCAAGGTACTCATTAAGGTGGTGCATAAGAACCCTGGCGTTGATCTCACCAACGTGCTCGACCGCTTGCCGAAGGACGCAGATCTCAAGGCACTTGAGGAGCTTGTCGCGCCCATCCTTGAGAAGGTAGATTCAATCAAGAGGGTCGAAGGCCAGCGCAGGGACTAGCCGTCTTACTTTTCCTTGTTAGCTTTCTGTCGCTGTACTCCTTCCGGCAAGATATCAATTCTGAACATCGCCCATTGGTATCCATACCTTCCTCCCCCCCCGGCAAACTTGTGCGCGAAGGAACCTTCTATCCTTTGAGAAAAAGAAAGAAGAGAAAATAGAGATATGGAACCTTGGTGGTTCGTTAATGCTTACCGGGAGCAAGTGTCATACAATATCTCAGACAAGCATGCATATATATAAACATGGAAATCAACAAGAAATGTACAACACTTACGCTTATTCAACTGCGCACAGGGTCTGCGTCTGGCTTTGTACAAAGGATTATATGCCTTGCCGGCAAGACTCGTACAAAAGGAGGTTGGCGGGAGCCCCCGGCAACCGCGCCTTATGGGTAGAACTTGCGAAGATGTTCGATATTCCAAGAGTTGCTCACTAGAACACCATGCTCGGTCTCCAGGCGGACAGCGCCGGGCCTGGTGACTCGTACTACCCGATAAGGGCCTTCCCACTTCGGCGTCAACTTGTTTGAATTCTTGGCGGACTGAATCCGCCGAAGAACAAGGTCGCCTTCCTCAAGACTTCGGGCATGAACTTTGCGGCTATGGTAGCGGCGCAAAGCTTGCTGGTAGCGTGCAGCTCGCACAACAGCCCGAAGACGATCCTCCTCAAGGAGCACAGCGTCATCTTGCCACAGTTGCTCTTGCTCAAGCTCATCATAAGCGAGCACTCGAGGTGACCCGTATATGAGTTTCGTGGGGAGAACTGCTTCCGCTCCGTAAACCAGAGCGAAGGGTGTCTGGCCAGTGGCTCGATTTGGTGTCGTTCTGATTGACCAAAGAACCACCGGCAACTCATCAATCCAGCGCCTTCCGCACTTTTTCAGCTTGTCAAAAGTTCTGGTCCTGAGACCGCGCAGCACTTCAGCATTAGCCCTCTCTGCTTGGCCGTTGCTTCTCGGGTGAGCAACAGAGGCAAAACAGATTTTGCCGCCAAGATCCTGGACGTATTGCATGAAGGTGCAACTTGTGAATTGTGTACCGTTGTCAGTGATGATCCTGTTGGGCACACCGAAACGGCAAACTATTCCTTTAAAGAACTTGACGGCTGATTGTGCTGTCACCTTCCTCACCGCTTCCACCTCCGGCCACTTTGTGAACTTGTCGATTGCAACGTACAAGTACTCAAAGCCCCCGGTAGCACGGGGAAAAGGGCCCAGTATGTCGAGCCCCCAGACCGAAAATGGCCAGGAGAGAGGGATTGTCTGAAGAGCTTGAGCTGGCTGATGCGATTTCTTTGAATGAAACTGGCATGCTTCACACTTGGTTACTAGTGCAGCTGCATCCTGGAGAGCAGTGGGCCAAAAGAAACCTTGTCGGAATGCCTTTCTGACAAGCGCTCTTGATCCTATGTGAGAGCCACATATGCCTCCATGTATCTCTGCCAACAGCTCCAGTCCATCCTCCCGATGAATACACTTCAATTTCACACCGTTCAGTCTCTTCCTGTACAGAACGCCATCGACGAACTGGTACATGCTAGACTGACGGGCTACTTTTTCCGCTTCTTCCTGCTCCTCAGGGAGTTCTCCTGTCTGAAGAAAATGGACAATGGGCTGTGCCCAAGCTGGAGCCTGGGGCTCGACAACTAGGACTAAAGGCATCTCTTCTGCCGGGGCAACATTTGTCTCGACGGCAAGGGCCTGAGCCTCTGCTGGAGCCTGTTGTTCCCCGGCAGGCTTGCCGCTGATCCCGACGACTTCCTTGCCGGCGGCTCCCGGGAGCTCTGCTGGAAAGTACTGACCAGAATTCAACTTCCTTCTCTTTTCTTGCCTCATTGATGGCATTACAGATGGCTGAGTTAAATGGAGCACAAAAGTTCCTGGTTCCACAGGTAACTTGAGGGCAGCGCGCTTTAACAGGTCATTTGCAATACTGTTTTTGGCACGAGGAATGTGCTTTGTTTGCAGACCATCAAAGCGCTCTTCCATTTTTCTCACTTCATCCACATAAGCTTGCATCAATGGACTCTGATAGTCTTTGTGACTTGCCTGACAACAAGCTGCGAATCGCCTCTGATGATGAGCTTCTTGATACCAAGGTCTGTCGCGATCCTGAGACCGGCAAGCAGGCCTTCATACTCCACAGTGTTGTTCGTCGAGCTCTCCCGGGGAAAATGCATCTGAATTACGTACTTGAGGTACTCTCCGGTGGGTGCGACAAGCAGCACGCTAGCACCGGTGCCTTGTAGCAAGAAAGCCCCGTTAAAGTACATAATCCATTCTTGATCTGTTTCCTTGCCGGGAAGAGTCGTTTCTTGAATCTCTTCGTCTGGCGTTGGGGTCCATTCCGCAATGAACTCCGCCAAGGCCCTACTCTGAATTGCTGAAGTACTTTCAAACTTGAGACCAAAGCTTGACAGTTCCAACGCCCACTCCACAATCCTACCGGTTGCCTCTGGATTTCGCAAAATCCGCTGCAACGGGAAGTGAGTGACGACGGTAATCTCATGTGCTTGAAAATAATGGCGCAGCTTCCTCGAGGCCATGAGAAGGCCGAAAAGCAACTTCTGCACACCAGAGTATCTTGACCTAGCTCCCTGTAAAACGGAGCTGACAAAATAAACTGGGCGCTGCACCATCTTCCTCTTTTGCACTGATTCCTCTGACTGCGCAGATCCTGTTTTGCCGGCACCAGACCTTGCCGGGGAAGATCCCGGTGCGTCACTTGACGGTCCTGCCGCTGCCGTTGCTTCCTCGTCAACTTCTCTCTGCGCCACTAATGTAGCACTAACCACTTGATTTGTTGCCGCTAGATACAACAGCAACGGCTCTTGTGGTCTAGGTGCGACTAGCGTCGGCGGAGAGGAAAGGTACCTCTTCAAATCTTGCAGCGCTGCCTCCGCTTCCGGAGTCCATCTCATTGGACCCGCCTTCTTCAAAATTTTGAAAAAGGGCAGGGCGCGCTCAGCGGATTTGGAGATGAACCTGCTTAAGGCAGCAACGCAGCCGGCAAGACGACATACATCCTTGACGCGTCTTGGCGCCTCAATCTGCTCAATAGCTTTGATCTTGTCGGGGTTCGCTTCAATCCCACATTGAGATACAAAGAACCCGAGAAGCTTGCCGGAAGGGACGCCAAACACACACTTCTTAGGATTGAGCTTTAAATTGATCTTGCGCAGATTTTTAAATGTTTCTTCTAGATCTTGTATGAGCGTCGCTTTATCCTTGGTTTTGACCACTATGTCATCCATGTATGCTTCCATATTTCTATGTAGATGAGGCTCAAAACCAATTTGGACCGCTCTCGCAAATGTAGAACCAGCACTTTTCAACCCGAAAGGCATTCGTATAAAACAATACGTACCACATGGGGTGATAAATGCGGTCTTTTCTTCATCTTCTTTTGCCATGAAGATCTGATGATATCCCGAGTAGGCATCAAGGAACGACAGTAGGTCACAACCAGCAGTGGAGTCCACAATCTGGTCGATGCGCGGCAAGGGGAAAGGATCTTTTGGACAGGCTTTATTGATGTCTGTATAATCAATACACAGCCTCCATTTCCCATTCGCCTTGCGCACTACAACCGGATTGGCCAACCACGTTGGGTGAAGCACTCCTCTGACCAAGCCTGCCGCTTCTAGCTTCCTGATTTCTTCGGCAATGAATTCTTGCCGCTCCAAGGCTTGCTTCCTCACCTTCTGCTTGATGGGCCGCGCGTGAGGACAGACAGCAAGGTGGTGCTCAATTACCTCCCTGGGAACACCGGGGATGTCAGACGGTTGCCATGCAAACACGTCGACATTCGCCCGCAGGAAGGCAACGAGCGCGCTTTCCTATTTGTCATCTAGGGTGGAACTTATGGTGAAAGTTCCTCCCGTCCTGTCCTCCTTGACGGGCACCTTCTTGGTCTCTGATGGAGCAGCCTTGGACTTCTTGTTCTTGCCGGTGGAACTCTCTGGTGCGTCCTCAACGGAAGCGCAGCACTCCGAAGAGGTGCGCTTGCCGGGATTTGCGCCAGAGATCTTGCCGGCCTTCTTCTTCCCCTACCTGGCGCGCCAAAGATGTCGGCGTACGACACCTATGGGATCCGAAGGACCCCTTTTACGATTCGGCAGGGAGAGAGGTATGCACAAAGAGCAGAACCGAGGACCAACGCGAGGGGGATTTTTACCCAGGTTCGGGCCGCTGATCAGCGTAAAACCCTACTCCTGCTTTAGTTTATTATCGGTGTTTTCGTCCTAGTTCTTGGAGTGCTTGCAATGAACAGTGTGTTCGTGCAGCAGCTACGCATGCAGAATGGGCCGAGAGTGTTCTCTCCCCTATAGCAGTTGCCTTGGGCCTCCTTTTATATGCTCAAAGGGGTCACCACAGTGGTAAACTGTTGATATGCGAGGTGTAAAGTAGCTACAGGGTTATCATACCTAACCACTAACGGTTTAGGACAAATGCATTTAATGCACCGTGAGGTGTCCGTTTAGGTGTCCCTACTTTCTTGGGGATGGAAAAAGGGGCCATCCCATCAACACCGCTTAAGCTCGCCTCCACTAGCGCCTTGCCACGCATCCAAAGATGGGACCAGAATGCCAGGCTGGTCGCTGCGCTGGAGCGGTGGCACAGTGGCAGAACCTTGCCGGGGCGCGGATCTTGCCGGGCTCCGCAGGCTACCTCGGCAAGATCTTGCCGGGGGCCGAGCCCCTGATCTCCAGTTCTCCTTATCTTCTGGTCCTTGGCTTGAATGTCTCTTTGATAATCTTGGATTAATCTTCGGCTGTTCCCCCGACAAGCCTTGCCGCAGGTATGGCTACAACTGCCCGTGCACAAGTATGGGGTACTAAAGGCCCAATATTTAGTACACCGACATATCGGTAGCTCCGAAATGCTTTCTGCAGAAAACTAAAATTAAGCTTTTGAGTCAAACTTTTTGCCAAAATAGCTGTACTTTGTGATGCTCATCTACTCTGCCTATACCTATCTATTCACAGGGTCAGTGACAGCCATGTCAGATAACAGTGACAGCCAGAACAGGTCAGAGGAGCAAGCAAATCTTAGTGAGGGCACTAGTCCCTCCAATAGCAGTTATGATGAGGGTAGCAGAAGCACCCCAAGCAACTTGCCTAAGGCTGCAACTAGTCAAAGGAAGAAGAGAACCTCAGATTCTAAAGATGAGGACTTTGTGGTTGATGAGGAGGTCACCTCAAAGAAGAAGGCAGTCAAGAAGGAGTATGCCGCTGCTGCTGCCACCAAGCCTGGCATGAGGAAGAAAGCTCCTGCCAAGAGAGTGCCTATGTCAAAAGCCAGAGCCTCTACTCAGGAAACTATGGAGTTCAATCTTGAACCAAGAGAAGAAGAGGCTGATGGAGGCAAGAAAAGGAAGGAAAGGGTCAAGAAGACCATGGCCAGAGTTATTGGCAGATCATCAATGATGAAAGATCCAGATGAAGATGATGAGGAAGAAGCTGATGAGCCAGCACCAAAGTCTCAGAAGCTTATGGGAGATGTAACCAAGTCTGGGGCTGATTCATCTAAGCCCAAGACAGCTCCAAAGCCATCTGCCCAAGCTTAAGTCCCAAAGCCTACAGCACCCAAGAGATCCACCAGAAACATCCCAGCTGCTGAAAAGAACAAGGCCCCAGTGCCTGAAGTTCAAGAGGATGAGGAGCAGCAAGTGCTCAGGAAGCTCAAACCAAAAATTCCAGATCATGATGACAATCATCCCATAGCTGAAAATATGAAGTTGAGAAAGGATGCAGGTCTCAGACTATGGATACAGACAGACCCATATGCTGTGAGGAGAAGGACAACTATGGACTACAGATTTCACACCAAGGAGCAGCAAGACTTCTATGAGACATTTCTTTTGGACAAGAAGCCCATAGTCAGTGACATGAGATGGGTTGACTGGAAATTCATTGATGACAATGAAGATTACCTCCCTGGAGTTCATGAGAGTTTCAGGATGAACAAAGTTGACAAGTTTGTTGATCAGAAGCTGACTAAATGGAATGATGAGATGGTCATGCAATTTTATTCAACTGCACACTTCTATCCGGATGGCAAGATAGTCTGGATGACTGAAGGCACAAGATACCAATCATCTATTGCAGAATGGGCCAAGTTGATCAATGCCCCTGAAGAAAGTGAAGATGACACAGATGTCTATGCCAAGCCCGGGAAAGATCATAACTCCATGGCACACATGTACAAGGAAATTCCAGATGATGCTTTGGCAACTCAATGATTTGGATCCATCTACTATCTGCTGTCAGGGCTGCCCACTATCAACACTATACTGAGGCACACTTTGTTGCCCAAGTCAGGAGATGACAGGAAGATCAGAGGTCACTCAATAAACCTGCTGCATATGTTTGATGTGCCAGAGAAGTTCAAGGTGATAACCTTGATTGTTGAAACCATCAAGAGAACTGCTGCTGATCAGAAGAGGTCATGTGGGTATGCCCCACACATTCAGATGCTCATCAACTCCAAGATGAGAACAAGCACATATCTACTGGACAGAGAACACCTTCCCCTGAGGTCAGACTTTGAGGACAATGTTGTTGTCATGGATGCATCACATCCTACATCTGTAGAGGCTCAGGAGAAGCGAGAGCAAGCTAAGGCAGCAAAGACTTCCAAGATGCCAGATGTATCAGTTGTGAATCTCAAGACCAAGCAAGATCAGCTCACTTATCTGCTTGAGTCTACAATGAGGATTGAGAAAGGACTAGCCACCCTGACTCAAAACCAAGAAAGTCTTGAGAGGATCATTGAAACAAAATTTTATGATCTAGACTTGCAGGTCACAGAGATCCAAACCACAGTTGAGCAACTTCAAGAAGAGGCAGAGGACAGGAGAGGAAGAGTCACCATATATGCATTTCACAGAGTGCCAAGATCACAGAGGTCTGCAGCAGAGCCAGTTGTCACAGATTCCAGAGCTACAGCTTCAGCACCTGCAACAACTGCCACTGTTGCACCTTCAGTTGCAACTCCTCCAGCTCCTCAGGCATCAGCAGAAGCCTTTGCAGACGGACTCCTCTCAACGCCATCTACGCACACCGGAGCCACCAGCCCGAAGACCACTTCAGAAGCTCCTGGAGATCGTGCCTAGAGTGCCGAATAGCACTATGCATTTCCGAGCTTTTTGGTAACTTGTTGCCAAAGGGGGAGAAAGTGTATAGAAAAGTGTATAGATCTTAGGCTTCGAGAGAGAGAGAGAGCGTTTTGCTTTTGTTTGCCTCTCTTGCTACTTGATATTTGTTCGTTTGGTTGCTACATTATTTGTGCTTGTGTGTGAGATACACTTATGATCATGTGGTTGATCATTATGCTTTAATGTGTGCTTGAATGATGCTATCTATAATACTTGTGTATGATCAATCATGTTTCCCTTGGTGATGAGTGCATGTGCTTTACATTCTATCATTTTGAGCGCTCCACCAAGATGTATGTGACATGGAAGAGTGACCCATGATCCTAATCGATTGTGCATTTGCATGCAAAAGCAAATTTTAAATAATGCACAAATTTAGGGGGAGCTCTTGCTTATCACATACTTCTCAAAGCGACGATATATTTCATTCATATTATCACTTGTCGAAACTTTGATCTATATGTTGTCATCAATTACCAAAAAGGGGGAGATTGAAAGTGCAACTAATCCCCGGGTGGTTTTGGTAATTCATAACAACATATAGCTCATTGAACTAATATCCTTTCAAGTTAAATATTTCAGAAAGTTCAATGATTGGCATGGCACATGGACTAGAGATGTGGACCCCTCAAAATGCTAAGGACAAAGATTGGCAAAAGCTCAAGACTCTACATTTCTATTTTAGTGATCCAAGATCACATTGAGTCCATAGGAAAAGCCAATACTATTAAAAGGGGATGAGGTGTTGCTTAATGGTCTACTTGCTCAAAATGCTTAGTGATATGCTCCAAAGCCCTCAACCACTTTCTCATATCCAAATATGTCCTAAACCTAAAGTCAAACTCGGCCCCACCGATTTGATCTATCCGGCGCCACCGAGTTCCTTTGACATAGCCACTGCCAAAACCCTAATCAGTTCGGTCTCACCGATAGGGATTTCGGTCTCACCGAGATGGGATTGCAAACTCTCTGTTTCCCTTTCGTAACGTTTTGGTCTTACCGAAAGGAGCGATCGGTCCCACCGAGTTTGCCTGACCAACTCTCTGTTTGCTCATTGCTGAAATCGGTCTCACCGAGTTCATGCAATCGGTCACACCGAGATGAGGTTTTGCCCTAACCCTAGCACATCGGTCCCACCGAGAATCCTAACGTTCACATTTTGAATTGAATCGGTCTCACCAAGTTCTTCTATTCGGTCTGACCGAGTTGAGTCAAATGTGTGTAACGGTTAGATTTTGTGTGGAGGCTATATATACCCCTCCACCCCCTTCTCTATTCAAGAGAGAGCCATCAAAATGTGCCTACACTTCCACTACTCATTTTCTGAGAGAGAACCACCTACTCATGTGTTGAGACCAAGACATTCCAATCCAACCACAATAATCTTGATCTCTAGCCTTCGCCAAGTTGCTTTCCACTCAAATCATCTTTCCACCATATCCAAATCTGTGAGAGAGAGTTGAGTGTTGGGGAGACTATCATTTGAAGCACAAGAGCAAGGAGTTCATCATCAACGCACCGTTTATTACCTTTTGGAGAGTGGTGTCTCCTAGATTGGTTAGGTGTCACTTGGGAGCCTCCGACAAGATTGTGGAGTTGAACCAAGGAGTTTGTAAGGGCAAGGAGATCGCCTACTTCATGAAGATCTACCCGAGTGAGGCAAGTCCTTCATGGGCGATGGCCATGGTGGGATAGACAAGGTTGCTTCTTCGTGGACCCTTCGTGGGTGGAGCCCTCTGTGGACTCGCGCAACCGTTACCCTTCGTGGGTTGAAGTCTCCATCAACGTGGACGTACGATAGCACCACCTATCGGAACCACGCCAAAAATCTTCGTGTCTACATTGCGTTTGCCTTCTCCAAACCCTTCCCTTTACCTTCATATGCAATGTTTTACTTTCCGCTGCTACACTCTTAGAATTGCATGTGTAGGTTGATTGCTTGACTTGTGCTAAGTTGCTAAAGTCTGCCAAGACTTAAAATTGGGAAAAGGCTAGTTTTTTATTTGGTCAAGTAGTCTAATCACCCCCTCTAGACCTACTTTCGATCCTACACTGCGTAACCACTTCCACGCGCGCACACGAATATTCAAACTATGAGATTTCTGCTGCGAATCGACCCGATTGATCGCATGTGATTCCTTTCCTAAGGCACACTCGTCAGTCGGACCGACCGCCCGCCGAGGGTTACCGTGCACTCGAACACGTAATCAAGCCGACTGAAGTCATCTTCAAGATTGCAATGTGATGAGCTCGACGCCCCTCTATGGGTTAACTTGGCCCTTCTTCTAGGCTCCAAGGCGCGTGTCTCATAAACTTGGACTCGGAGATGGCCTGCGCGGGCGTTCCCCCGGTATAATGAGTGGCATCTCTCCGGAGAATCAGCCCACACGCCTGCGTCGCCACTCGAGTTTCATGGCATGTCCGCATTTAGACCTCTAGTCTATCTCTCCTGAGAGACATACGAATGCCACCAAGTTTTCCCCAGCAGTCAATATTACCCGATCAGTCGGGAAACTCTCAGTCCAGAATCCATCGCGGTTTCACTGAGGTCACGATAGGTTATCACTTGATGACGGATTCCGAGTGCTCCTGAAGCACTCGACCCGAATCAAGAGTTCATCCAATTCGTCCTACAAAATCTCAATCGATCGGGGGCTAATGATGGGGTCACCTACTAAGGGTAGGGTCATATACCTGACATCTAGGGCCCACCTAGGACCCCACACCATCATTGGGAGGTCTCCGGACCATAGGCGCATTCGGATGAGCCTTCCAAGGTATCCACTCGGATACAGTCCAGCCACTCAGACGTCTTCCCACCAGTCGGCCTCACCAGCACCACTCGGACACACGAGATAGACAGACGACGTGGGAGCTGCAACGGTCGAGAGGCTTAATGTTGGACTTCAAGTGTAGTTATAGCGACAGTTACCAGTAACGACTATAGTCACTCCCCCTCTTATCTCCCCTTTTAACGTAGCATTAATGAGGGCGGGCACAATCTATATAAGCCGCCTCCAACGCCATGACAAGGGTTCGCGACCTACTGTAATCTTATACCCCAAGAGAAAACACAAGCCCCCGGGCACAAGACGTAGGGCTATTACCTCTCTGAGAGGGGCCTGAACTCGCTAAATCCGAGTGTTACACCTGTGCCGTAGATAGGTTCCGCCCCTATTCGTACCCCTAGTACTCACTGTCAGATTCGTTGCCCCGACACCCACCTATGGCAACCACCGCCCTACATCGACCTCACAATGGACGACGACGACGACGGTGACGACGACCCTAAAACTAGTTTTTATGTTTTTTTATTTCAAGTTTAGTTTGAATGCGCGGCCTTAAGACTTTGTGGACGTTTATGTAATATATATCATAGAATATTTGCAATGTCTATTTGGGTCAAAATTCAAAAGTCCAAAAGCGAACAAAATTTTGATATGCGGCGGTCGATTGGGCACACTGACGGCTGGACGACCGCGTCCACATGCGCATGTGTGTTTGCCGACGCAAAACGGACACAATCCGTGCAAAATGGATGTTTGTTTGCTCCCGTGTGTTGGAGTTGGCCTAAGCAATAAGGGCATCTCCAACACCGACCCTCAGACCGCCCGCATCCATCATGACCGGGCTGTCCGGACCATGGAAGCCATCTAACGCGGGCATGTATCGGTCCATCGGGCGGTTTGGACGTGTTTTCTCCCGCAAGTTGGAGACAAAGTGGGGGGAGTTTTGCGGGAGTCCGGACATCAAACACGTAGGACTCCACACCCTCGGTCCACCCAATCCCCCTTCCCGGTCCCATTTCCTTCCACTCCGTCTCTTCTCCCCCTTGCTTTGCATCCGCACCCTCCACCTCCGCCACCGCCGCTGTATGTCTCCGACCGCCACAAAGCATTACCGGACGTCCGCAACCAGCACTGACGCACCCGCTCGCCTCCATGACAGCGATGTCCACCCTGGAGCCATTTGTATCCAGGTACACTCCGCCCCCTTGTAGACGACCTCCATGGCGGACATCACTCTCGCCAGGGTTCGGTCAAATGCCTTTGAGCTTATTTTTGAACACTCTGTCGTTTTTTAGAGTACGAAGCATGGTGTGCTACTCGACCATGGAGGATGAGTGGTTGTGCGATGCGTGGTTGGCCGTATCCGTGGATTTCGTAGGCAGGAGCAAAAGGGGACCTTCTGGCAGCAAGTGCATGAATCCTTTCACGCACAAAAGCATATTGCGCCCTAAAACATGTACATCATTCAACAACGCAATGCGAGGTCGTCTTCGTATCACTGGTATGCTATGCAGACCGGCATCACCAAGCTTTGTAACGTGGTTTGTCAGCTGGAGGCAAGGTGGCCATTGCACGCGACAAAGGACGAGATCGTAAATTTTGCTTCCTCTTGCTCAACTTGTTGATTGATTCATTCACTCAATGTTGGTCTACACATTATGTAGTCCGCACGCGCTGCCGTGATGTACCACAGGACATAGGGCCGGCCATTTACGTACACACACCGTTGGATGAAGCTGAAGGGGGAGTATGTGTGGGAGGGCATGATCCGTTGATGAAAAACTTGTTGGACATCTGGTTAATCTAGTCGAATTTGAGACATTGTTGTGTTAGACTTAATTTGTATGCTATGTATGGTTGATTTATGCTATTTTTCTATCCAAACTTTGATGAGTATCGTCCGTTTTGCATGAATCTCGTCTGGTTTGTTCAAATGCGGTTGAAATGTATGCGCCCAACGTTTGATGGCGACCTCCTGTCCGTGGACTGGTCCCCGTGTCCGCGGACGGATGTGGGAACTGCAGGTCGCGGTTTGAGATGCCCTAAGAGCAACTCCAACGCGCCGACCCATTTCGTCAACGTGCGTCCGTTTGGGTCGGCGCGGACAGAAAAGTCGGCCCAACGCGCCGACCCGAACGGACGCGCGTCCCCTTTCGTCCACCTACCGACCCATTCCCGGCCAAATTTTGAGCCCTCATTTGCGTTGGCGCGGACACGAAGCGGACGCGCGCGGCTTGCGCCTACTCCTCCCCTGGCCCGCTAGTCGGTGGCACATTGGCCATCCTCTCCCACCCCATATCGACAGCAAACCCTTGCCAGCCTCCGCCCCGTCGCCGCCGCCGCCCATTTCTGGTGCCTCTGCCAGCAGCCGGTGCCGACACACCTCCCCCCAACGCCGCTACCTCCCATGCTGCCGCCTCCACCGCCTCACCGCTGGGGCACCGAAGCTTCCCACCCCCACCTCCCAACGCCGACGTGAGCAAGAAGCCACCTCCCCGCCCCGGCCAGCTCCTTCGTCTGACAACGCCCGCTGTCCTGACGCCGGCACGCTCGTCGGATGCCACCAGGCCAGCCACCTGGTCCAAGGGAGGCGCGCGTCTCTTCGCCGGCCAACTTCTTCGTCAATGCCCGCAAGCTGTTCGACAGTTTGCTAAGGTACAAAATGGACTCTACTGACGAGTTCTTTTTCCACAATTTCCTTTGCGACTCCAACGATTCCTCATCCGATGATGAGGAGGAGATCTTGGCTGCCATGTTGGTCCATCTCCACCTTAGTAGGCAGCAGCCCTTGTTCCGTGGCTCGATCCCGGGGCACCTTCCGGCGTTGAATCGCAACCGAGAGAGCGGCCATTTCCTTCTTTGGAAGGACTACTTTGACACAACCGACCCGCTGTTCAAACATCAGAAATTTCGGCGGCGTTTTCATATGGGTAGGCATCTTTTCAACCGCATTAGAGAGGGGGTTGTCGGATACGATAATTATTTCGAGTGCAAAGAGGATGCCCTTGAAAAGATTGGCTTCTCATCTTATCAGAAATGCACTGCAGCTATCCAGATGCTTGCATACGAAGTGCCCGGTGATCTCATTGATGAGTACGTCCGTGTGAGCGAGTCTACATGCCTAGACTCCATGTACAAGTTCTGCAATGCTGTGATTGTTGTGTTTGGCCCTGAGTACTTGAGAGAGCCGTCTGCTCAAGATACAGCCCGCTTGTTGGCGATGAATGCCAGCAGGGGCTTCCCAGGGGTGCTTGGCATCATAGACTGCATGCACTAGGAGTGGAAGAACTGTCCTTCTGCTTGACAAGGGCAGTATAAGGGCCATGTCAGGGCTTGCACTGTCATACTTGAGGTCGTGGCCTCACAATATCTTTGGATTTGGCACTCTTTCTTCGGCATGGCCGGATCGCACAATAATATCAACGTGCTTCAATGCTCGCCGGTCTTTGCAAGGCTTGCCGAAGGCAACAAACCGGTGAATGTTATCATCAACGGCCACAACTACGACAAAGGATGCTACTCCCTCTGTCTGAAAAAGCTTGTCCCTCAAATAGATGTATCTAGCACTAACTTGGTGCTAGATACATTCATTTGAGGGACAAGCTTGGGACAAACTTTTTCGGATGGAGGGAGTACCTAGGTGACGGTATCTATTCTCAGTGGACCATTATTGTGAAAGCAATCCCCAACCCTATCGGAGAGAAGAGCAAAAGATTTGCCCAAAAGCAAGAGAGTGCTAGGAAGGACGTCGAGCGTGCCTTTGGTGTTCTGCAATCTCGATGGGGCATCGGTATCCTGCTAGGATTTGGAGCACCAAGAAGTTGTAGGAGGTGATGACTACTTTTGTGATCATGCACAATATGATCATAAATAATAAGCACCCGGAACATATCTACGATCAAGGGTTTCAGTTTCAAGGTGAGAATGTTGTACCTGAGCATGAAGGAGCGGCAACGTTTGGACAGTTCACTCAATTTCATCATAAAATGCATGATTGGAAAACTCACATGCAACTGCAAAATGATTTGGTTGAGTATATATGGGCTTATATTGGCAACCAATAGATGTATCTTTTTTTCAAATGTATTTAAGACAATTTAATTTTTATTGGGCTTGTAAAACTATGCTAAATTTATTTGGTTGTGAAACTATGCTCTATTTAGTTGTGAGAAACTATGCTATTTTTGTTTGCTTGTGAAACTATGCAAAATATGTGCATATTTGTTGAAAAACGGCGGCCAGTCGGCTACGCCGACAAATATGGGTGGGCGCGTGTTGGACGCATTGCCGATCCAAATAAAAAACAGGGCGGACGCCGAGCGGACGGTCGACCCAAACGGCCAAACGGATAAAAAGGACAAAATCGCCGATCCGTTTGGGTCGATGCGTTGGAGTTGCTGTAAGCAACCAAGACAGAAAAAAAAAACAAGACAGAGCTGCCCTCCCGCGCAGAATTACTGCACTGCCCCCGACATCAATCTCACGGGGGAAACCTGCCGCCGGCAACTCATATTCCCGGTCCGCCGCCGGCTTCCCATCTGCTCCCCCGCGCAGCTCGCGGGCAAGGAGGGGGTTCGATCCAATCTTTCTTTCCTCTTCCTCCTGAGTCCTGAACTACCAACGCGGCTGTAAATCTCTGCCATCGCCGTCCGCGTTCTTCCTCATCGCAACATCGTGCCCCTCCGCAATATTTGCCCAGTGGGTTCTAAGGTACGAGCTTGTTTTTTTCATCCTGTTATTAGTTAGGCCAGTCGGCCTCGACAATTTCTGCAGCTGGCATACCATCCAGATCCGCCCCTGATTGATAGGATTATCCAAAAGTTACTCCTAATTAGATTTTAATTTTTTCACCACAAAATTGGTCTTTTTAAGTCCCCCCTGGCCTGTCAAAGTTTTGTTCAATTTGTGTAGTATACTTATTGAAAATCCGAGAGAAACTGCACAACTGCTAACAAATTTGTATGAAAAGAATAAAGATGGAAAGAACGACTTGTGCTCTGTGTTCCGTGTTTTGGGCTTTTGGCATCCCACTTGATATTCACTTCTGTCTACTGTTTGGGCATAGCAGGTCGAAGACCAAAGTATAAAATAAAGGTGGGGTACTGTTAATATTTCATAGAATGGAGTCCTTGTGGAAGCTGTCCTATTTGCTTGAGCCGGCGTCACTTGCCCTCATCGTGACGGCTGTTTCCGTTGCCTACGCATCAGCATCGCGTGCTCTGGACCATGGCAAGGAGATGGAGAGGAACTTGGACTTCTCGGAGGCATCCATCACACTTGATCGGTCGCAGGCTCTCATGATCCCCCTTGCAAGCTCATGCAGCCTGCTGCTGATGTTCTATCTGTTTTCATCTGTATCGCACCTCGTCACCGCGTTTACCGCCGGAGCCTCTGTGATGGCGCTCTTCTTCTGTCTGTCTCCGTCTATCGCCTACGCCAAGTCGCAACTCAATCTAATGGATCCTTTCGTGTCGAGGTGCTGTTCCAAGTCATTTACCCGGTTGCAAGGATTGCTGTTGACTTTCTCCATAAGCACGGTGGCAGTGTGGCTGGTAACAGGGCATTGGTTGCTAAATAATGTACTTGGGATTTCCATATGCATAGCATTTGTCAGTCATGTGAGGCTTCCCAACATAAAGATTTGTTCGTTGCTTCTTGTCTGTCTGTTTGTCTATGATGTTTTCTGGGTCTTCTTCTCCGAGAGGTTTTTTGGAGCAAATGTTATGGTCTCTGTTGCCACTCAGAAGGCATCTAACCCAGTTCACACAGTAGCAAACAAGCTTAGCCTGCCTGGGTTGCAGTTGATTACGAAGAAGATAGAGCTTCCGGTGAAGCTTGTCTTCCCTAGGAATTTGTTGGGCGGGATTGTTCCAGGAAGCACTCCTGGTGACTACATGATGCTTGGCCTTGGAGACATGGTAAGTTACTTATGTTACAATTTTTCCGTCCAGGCAAACTTGGTGTTTTGATCCTTTTAGTGCCACCGATCCAAATATGTTTGCGTGTTCACTCTTTAATCCTGCCTTAAAATAGTACTCATAGCCATTGTATTCAAAGGTTTCAAACTTGTTTTCGGTTACTCTTTCTTCCCATCTTAATTCACTAACTTGGTTTTGTTTTCTACAATAAGTGACTTGCCAAATTAAATGTGGGCTGTTGATTATGTGCATATTGTTTTGGCTACATGGAACTGAAGATGTAGGAATTTGATGGTGAATCATTCCTGAACAAATAATAGGAGCCTTATAGGACTACGGATATTTTCAGTGTGAATTGAGTTACTTTCTATACATTTTTGGCTTCTCCTAGGTCGTAATTTATTAAGGAAGTAAGCTAAACACACGCACTCCTTGATCAGTTTTGTCGAAAGTTTTGTTGAGCACATGGAGTGGAATGTGTCATTAGTTCATTAACTCAAACTGATTGCACGCTTTAGGCCAACAACTCGGAATTGATCAATTAGGGCCATAAACTCGTTAATGTGATGATTTGATCAAATAAGGCCAAAAGTGATTCGGGAGGGGGAAAACCAGCCATGTGCCCGCCACGTCAGCCTACTTTAGACCGCTCACAAATTGACTCATTTTTACAGTTTTTTTTTTTTTTTTGCAAAAGCGCCAACCTGATCCGATATACTTACTTACTTACTTACTTACGAAGCCTTTTATCCCAAACAAGTTGGGGTAGGCTAGATATGAAACCCTTTCACGAGGACTTCCCAGGAGGTCACCCATCCTAGTACTATTCTCGCCCAAATGGGTTTCATACCCAAAAGACTGGCTAGTTTTTACGTTGGCTCGCCAAGCCTATCACAACCCTTAGATATGAAACCCTTTCACGAGGACTTCCCAAGAGGTCACCCATCCTAGTACTACTCTCGCTCAAATGGGTTTCATACCCATGGGACTGGCTAGTTTTTACGTTGGCTCGCCAAGCCTATCACAACCCTCCTCCTTTACCCGGGCTTGGGACCGGCTATGCCTAGAAGACATAGGCGGAGTTAACCTGATCCGATATAGGGAAAATAAAATAAAATGCCGCGCGTTTCATGGGACTTGAATCACTAGAACATTAAGAGCTTTGTGCACAAAGATGCAGCGGACAAGATATATCAGGACACAAGGATACAATTAATTATTTCGAAAGTGTGTTTGAAAAATCATATAAGGGTGTGTTTGGTAGGGTGTATGAAGGGCGCATGAGAGCAAAAGTTCCCTTCTCGACCCACTTTTGGGTGTTTGGTAGAGTGTATGAAGGGTGCATGAGTCCACACTAGCTTAGCACAAATACACTAGGAGCATGCATGAGGTGAGCATGCACGAAGAGGGAACAACTATGCTGAGATGAGAATGCAACCAAACACACCCTAAAGCCCCCGGTGTGTTCACTAAAACTCATACCCGCGCCCTAAGGGTATGGGGGGACACATGCTGACCACTAGGATGCCAAGTATTTTGTGTATGTAGAGGGTTACATGATATACATACGATCAGTGGATTCTGCTACCACAGCAGCCGATCATGCTTACTAATGTGAGCGTGACTGGAACAATAGGATCTACAACAGAAGGAAACATCCATCAAAAGAGAAGGCAACGGTCGCAACAGAAGGAAATTGATCGCCTGATTGGATTCGGTCGCCCCCTTGCAAAAAAAAAAAAAAATTAATAAATAAATCTAAAAACCAGTGTGCCACATTAATATACACACTATGTAAGCTAATCTATACACAAATCTCTTAGCATCGTTGTGGTGATTGAGCATTGGTTCTACCCTAGGGGCCTCAGGTTCGAGCCCTGTTGAACTCAGACTGGTGTGGCCTTTTTTTAATTTTTAAATGCGATCGAACAAGGAAGTCGGCGCTGTTGCAAAAATACACCTGTAAATAATAGTCAATTTGCAAGTGGTCAAAGGTAGGCTGGCGTGGCAGCCACATGGTCGGGTTTTTTCCTCCCGAATCGGTTTTGGCCTTATTTGATCAAATTAACAAGTTTATGACCTAAATCGATCAATTCCTGAGTTGTTGGCCTAAGGCGTGCACAGTTTGAGTTAAAGGACTAATGGCGCATTTCATTCCTTCTGATGTTATGTGATCAGCAAAAGTATGTCTGATCTAAGAATTTTTGCAGCCTAAAAAGGTCTTGAAGCACATTATTGTCATCATACGGTTAATGTATTACATTATTGTAGGTTGCATATTATCATATGGTTAAGTCTAAAAAGGTGTATTATAGGCATCTACACTGATCTTTATTGATTAATTTGCATATTTGTCTTCACGTGAAGCTGCATATGCTCAACTCACTTCTATGCTTTGTTACTGTGAAATCTGCAGGCCATCCCAGGGATGCTTCTAGCTCTTGTACTCTCTTTCGATCATCGCAAGAGCAAAGATGTGGCTGTTCCATCAGACTTGTCTCCCTCCTCAAAGCGGCGAAAATATGTATGGCTTGCGCTAACAGGTTATGGTGTTGGCTTGGTAACTGCATTGGCAGCTGGGATCTTGTCTCAGTCTCCCCAGCCTGCTCTACTCTACCTGGTATGTTTTGCCTGGTGATAATCTCAGGTTTTCAGACATTACTTTCATTTTCTTTGCCCTACCGAGCTATGCTTGCCAGACTTGGTTGCGCCTATTCTTAAGCAGCGAAGTACTGGTAGTCAGCTTGAGCAATGCCACAATGGCATGTATGGTATGCATGATCTTCTTTGTGACGGAACTTCTGATTTCAGGTGCCCTCGACACTCGGGCCCATCGTGTACCTGTCATGGTTGAGGAATGATCTGTGGGAGCTGTGGGAAGGATCTGGCACAATTGTGAACGAGAAAGCTCATTTGCTGGAAGTCTGAGATGATCCAACATGGCCATAAAAATCACAACCTCCTGTGATGTAATCTAGCTAAAAAAATCAGCTCCAAGCTTCTCATTCTACAGGAGAATATTTATAAGATAGTTTGGCCTTAGTAATCTAAGCCTTTTACCATGTTCTCACAAGAGGAAACAATATGTAATTTATCTGTAATGGAAAGTGTTACTCCGTATTATATTTGGTGAAATTTTCTATTCTCTCTTGCTCGAGTGGTGAAGCTACTTCTAGTCATGTTTCGTGATTACTCAAAGGTAAACGTTTGCGAACGGCGCGTCGGCCGAATGCTCCGCCGGTCACGCGGTCAAAGGGCCCGCACGCAGACGTCCCTCATATCCTTCTCCTTCCTTTTTTTCTTCTTTTGTCGCTCATCTCTCTCCTTCTTTGCTTTGTTCTCAGGCCCCGTCGTTACCATCGCCGCCTGCAGGCCTCCCAGGATGCCGCGGCCACGGGAATCAGCCGATCTGGTCGCCCTTGGCCAGATTTGCTTGGATCCGCGCCACCGGAGCTCTGCCTGCCTCGTCGGACCCGACCACGTCTAAGCTGCAACCGACCATGTGCGGAGCTGCAACCGTTGAACCTTTTTCCTCCCGAAACGGCGACGATGGCCATGGGCAGGCGTGGGAGCTCGGCCGCCCTCGGCCAGATCTACTCGGATCCGCGCCACTGGAGCTCTGCCTGCCTCGTCGGACCCGACCACGTCTAAGCTGCAACCGACCACGTGCGGAGCTGCAACCGTTGAACCTTTTTCCTCCCGAAACGGCGACGATGGCCATGGGCGGGCGTGGGAGCTCGGCGGAGCAGCAGCAAGTAGCTGTGAAAATGGTTGTAGCAAATTCCAACGGCGTTTGTAGCAAAACCAACTATGGTTGCAGCAAAACGACGCCATCTTCATCGCGGGGTTCACAGCTAAGACAATAAGTTTGAAGCTTTTTTCAATGCCGGTTGTAGCTTTTGTAACCGCCGGTTGTAGTTTTTCGTTTGTCGTCCATGGCTTACGGCTCCACAATTGAAACTTTTTTCATTGTCGGATGTAGCTTTTTTCGTCACCAGATGAATCTTTTTTGTCACCGGTTGTAACTTTTCTTTGGTCGTTCATAGTTTCCCGTCGTACGAGTTGAAACTCTTTTCATAGCCGGTTGAAGCTTTTTTCGTCAGCGACTGTAGCTTTTTCCATAGTCGGTTGCAGCACTGGGCATCTCCCCCGGCGCTCAATTTTTTGTTGCAAGCAGGGGATGAGCGTCGGCGAGCACACCGGTGAGCTCCGGTAGTCGCCACCGGAGCTACAACGGTTGCCACGGAAGCTACAACCGTAGGGGTGGGCTGTTGCATGGGCGAAGCCGGTGACGAGGACGGCCGCCGAGGGCTGGGACCGGCGACCAGAGACGAGGAGGGGAGGCGAGGGGGGTGGCGACGAGGGAGAACGCGTGCGGCCGGCGAGACGGGGTTTCCTTTTCTCGTACGCGCTCGCGAGAGAAAGAAGATGACGTGGTTGCATAAAGATCCAACGGCTTGGGGCGGGCCGATCTGACGGCTAGGGTGCGACCGGCGAAACGTTCGGCCGGCGCGCCGGTGCCCAGCATCGCCCTTACTCAAAGTGTTTATATTGAGGTATTTGATTTAAATTGGTGTTTGGCGAACTGAAAAAAGGAAGAGAGCTGAGTAGTCCTTTCTCCTTTCTTCCTGCATTCTAAAAGCAGATTTAATAATTGTAAAAATAAAAAAACCGGTGTATGTAATTTTTTTGACAACATGTTTCTTGTTGAGATAAATTAGTAGCCACTGGTGCAATATTTCCACTTTCGTGTGCACTTCAGAAGGTTATACTCACAGTATACTTTACATGCGAAACGTTGCGGGCCGGTCAACCGGCCACATTCTCTGCCGGTCGCATGCGCTCCGTTGGAATTGGATCGAGCCTGATCGATCCCCTCGCAAAGCTTGTCACGGACGCTCGTCCTCGCATGGCCCCACACACCGCCCATCCTCTTCCTCGCTATCTCTTGGTCCTTTTCAATCGCCATTCTCTCAACCCTCGTAAATTCAACGTCGTGCACTTCGTCGGGTGCCTGACAAAACCAACACCGCAGCGGCCGCCTGCACCACCGCGTGTGCGTCAAGGGACGACCTTGGGCTGTCTGAGTACTACTGTGAGGCGGGGCGGCGCTGTAGAAGTCAGCGGACGAGGAGCTCCTGTCGACAGGGGCGGACCTATTGATTTTTTCCATCGAGTTATAGTACTGGAGATAATTACATCTACCGTCCTACTCTCAGGCATGTAACACGATGGTCTTTGAATTCGTGGAGTGCTCCACTACGGTTCTCAAATACTCCCTCCGTCTCAAAATTCTTGTCTAGATACGGATGTATCTAACACTAAAACGTAACTAGGTACATCCGTATTTAGATAAATCTAAGACAAGAATTTTGGGACGGAGGGAGTACGAGAATACGCTCCAATAAGGTCCTAGCTACGTCTCCCGCTACTCCCCGTACAAGTGTGGGTCCCGCATGTCGGCTTATCAGAGAAAAAATGGCCACATAAGGGTGGGTCTCGTATCTATTGTAAAAAATGCTTTTATATTATAGAACGGAGGGAGTAAGTTGGAAAAATTGCTAGATTGGGTTCGATCCAGGAAACTAGTTGCTAACTGAAAGCCGAGCTAACCACCTATACAACCAATATCTGATCTAAATACAATGCACTTCCCCATGATCTAAATGCTATAAAAATCACGTTTCTGCATCGCGCCATCAGAAGTATATATAATTGGGCCGGCCCAGTAATGCAGCATACGTTTTTTTTCTTTCTATATCTTCAAGCAGTTTTCCTGATGCTTAATCTGTTTTTATTTTATTTATTTTACCAAGTTTTTGTTAATTTACCTTTTACATATAAACAAATCTAGTTATACTGAATTTTAAATATGTATATTATTTTCATCATTTTGTGCCTTGAAAAGGTAAATATGAACTTATAAAGCTTATGTGGATTTAGAAAACAGTGTACGAATTTTTTGTATCTTCGTTTAGACATGTATTGTGTATCCTCATTGAATTTTTAAAATATAAAAATATTGAAGAAAATTACAGCATGTATTTTGGATAAGCGTGGTTTTAGAAATTGATTATATTTTTATCCAATTATATGCCCAACTACCGTTTTCCCATTCTTTTGTTTTTCAAGTTCACGTTTATTTTTCCTTTTTAACTATTCCCATTAAAATGTAAGAAAAAACTCCAATAGTTATTCATACATAATTTGTGTACACTAGTAATTATATCTGTAAAATAAAAAGGGAAAATAAACACGAAATTGGTAAATTAAATAAAAAAGGAAACCGGTAGAATACGCAAGAGAGGTAGGTTACGCTATTAGGCCGACCCAACTATATGTGTTGCTGAAGGCGCCATACGAGAATTGGTTTATATATGTTTCAGATCATTGTAAAAATAGAAAGCACTCTCGGTTTCCTTGGTTAACTCTGTTGTCCTGTAGGTGTGTGGTCTCATGTTCGAATCCCGCCTTGCGCAAACTATTTTTCCGCGTTGTGACGGCTCGTTTCCCCTAGGTACGCTAGGGTTCCCCTTGTCCCCTGGCGACTCGCTAGGGTTCCCACCGATCCATCCACCCCTCACCGATTTCTCATGCTAGATCGCTCCAGTAGTGATCCCAGCGTGATTCCACTAATCTCAGGGGTCCTTGGGAGCGCCAGCATGTCCGAGGAGAGAAGAGATATGCCCACGATTGCTGGTTCTTCTGCCGATGGCGGCGGCGGCGGGAATACATCTGATTACAAGGCGACTTTGGAAGACAGGTTTGAAGGTCTGAGGTTGCATGGTGAGGAAGAAGAAGAACTAGAATTATCTGGGGAAGTTGACGATCTAATCAAGGAAACAAGGTGGATCGCGATCTTTAGGGTTCATACCCAGAAACCCTTCAGCCATGTGGCCATGTTCAAGATGATGAGGAATGCTTGGTCCCCGACGCAGGTTGTGACGTTCAAAACTATGAACCCTAATCTTTTCTTGGCGCAATTCATGTGCTTGGGTGACTGGAATCGGGTCATGAATGGTGGCCCGTGGCTGTTTAGGGATTCAGCAGTGCCGATCGAGGAGTATGATGGTATCACGAACGTCAATGACTATAGACTAGATAGGATTCCAGTCTGGGCAAGGATTATCGGGATCCCGGATGGGCTGATGAAGAAGAAATACGTAGTTGAAAAAATAGCTAAAAAGGTTGGAGTCCCACCGATCAAAGTGGTAGTTAATGAATGATGCCTTAACCCCACCAAGTACCTACGGGCGGGGGTGTTTGTGATGCTCAATACACCACTTGTTCGCTTTGTGCCCCTGACTTTGAAGGAGTCGATGTTGGAGATATGCCCTAAAGGCAATCATGTATGATGATATTTCCTATGTGTTTATGAATAAACATAGTCCTTGGACATCATCAATGATGTGTATCAGCAAGTATGTGACTTGTTTGTGGGACTATGCATTGTATGATGATTGTCCTAAAAGGTCCCTAGTCGAAAGGGCTGTGTGGACGCGCATCCGACTAGACTAGCATATGACACGGTCGATGGCTTGGTCTCACTAGCCATGGAGCATTGGATGCTAACCGGATAATATGGACTCGGAAGGATCTGGTCGGATTCGATGTAGTCGGATTTGAGTCGAGATAAGGTCTGAGTCGGACAGACCCAACTATGAGACGTAGCGATATGTCATCTGTGAGTCTCTAGTACAACATACGTTCTATGTCCTAAGACCTGAGCTGACACATGTACTCGGGATGGCGACAGACCTGCTTTGGGCTGACCAAACACTACTCCGTGACTGGGTAGTTACAAAGGTAGGTTTCGGGCTTGTCCAGACCCATGCTGCGAGACATGGTCGAGCAAGATGGGATTTGCCCCTCCGATCAGGAGAAATATACTTTGGGCCCCTCGTGTGATCCGACCAAGATAAGCATGGCCATGCGACAGGGATTATGAGATAATCCGGTTAGTGGTCGGCATCACTGGAACGAGAAAGTGGTCGGGCTAGCACAAGGATGACAGCCTCGCCTTGAGCCCGACAACATATATCGTGTGGCAAAGGGAACAGAAGTGTGACACATTGTACATGTTCGCCTAACCAGCTTCATAGTCTACTTGGTGGTCGGCACGCCTTGCTAGAGGCCGCTACCAACCGTGCAGGTCGGAGGTGATCTGAACTGTGACCAAGCCGACTTGAACCTAAGGGGTCGCGCACTTAAGGGAAGGAACCTACGAGGTCAGGACCGAGGACACTGGTCGGATGTGATCTGAGCTGGACTTGGAACGTGACCGATTAGACTTTGGGCTTTAGGATCTGTGTGAGGCCCAAGTGTTGAGCCCGCGACGGATGCCTATAAATAGTGGAGGTGCGGCACACTCATGGGTTGATCGCTTCGGCGCCGTCATTAGGGCTTTGCATGTGTTGCAATTAGCCACCTTCACTTGCCGCTGGTTGTGTGATCGGACCTAGCAGTCCGCCGCACGACGTTCCTCCTGCACGCGCGGATACCGTTAGAGGCGGTGCACTTGCGCCACTCTGACGAACCTGTTCACGGGATTCGATCGGCTACGTGGGAGATCGGCAAGGAGGTGACGACTCCGGGAACGCGAGACGTCTCCGGGAACGCGCTGCCCCAACTCTACTTCCGCTGCACGGCACTGCGCGTCGAGTGGTAAAGATCTGTGATCCATCTCCCTTAGCATGTTCTTGGTTGTTCTGCGCGTAGGAAATTTTTTATTTGCAGTCGACGCACCCTACCGTAGATCCCAACAGTCGAAGAAGTATCTGGTTGAATACGAAAAGCTACCTGATTTCTGTAATTTCTATGGTATGATGGGACATGTCACTACTAGGGAAAAGCCTACTAGTAGCGCTGGTTTTTGGGCTAGCAGTAGCGTGGGTACCCGCGCTACTAGTACGACGCTACTGCTAACCCTACCTAGCAGTAGCGTGGATGGTCCAGCGCTACTGCTAGATAGTTGTAGCGCTGGGGTCAAGCCAGCGCTACTAATACACACACGCTGCTGCTTTTTGCCGACCAGCGCTACTGGTAACATTACATGTATTTTTTTCTGCTATGTATTTGCGCTGTATTTGTACAGGTTTTATACAGTATTCTAATGTAGTAGTTCTTGAGGCGCCGGTTCCGATCCCTCTCTCGCGCTAGCGTGAACCTCAAGTAACTATCTTCCACTTCGGCTCTGCTATCGAACCCTCTCTGGCCGCCGCCTGGAAACCGGTACACCTGGGCCTGACACTCAGGCCACTCGTCGTACACTCCTGGAACCTTCCCTACGTACACGGCGTAGCACTTCTTCGCCATCGATGATCTATGTACCTGCATCGTCACATGAGTCGATAATATGCAATATAATATATAGTTGAGAAACAGAAAGAGACAGAGTTAGCAAAAATAGAAGCAACATATCGTAAACATAAATAACAAAGTTCATCGTACCCAAACTGCCCTAACTAGAGTGATCTACGCTAATTGAGGAGGACGGTTTAATTACATCACAAAGTTTCGTCGTGCATAAATTCAAAGTTTTGTCATAGAGAAAGTAGCGACTAAATGAACACATTGTCATCGTCAATCACTCCAACATGTCATGCCATCCATCCAAATCAGGGAGGAAGTCCCCGAGCGAAGTGAAAGGCTTCATGTCGAGATGCTAAGCAGCTACGCGTATTCGGACGTCTACCCGCGACATTTCCCCTTCTTCGTACAACATCCCTGTTTTTTCGATGACCTCCTTCATGATGACTTGGGCAAGTTCACGCTAGATGTGATAGAACTCAGCTCGGAGTCGATGATCCGATACATTTCCTAGTTTCTTGGCCCATTGCAGAATATCGGCATCGCCTGATTTAGGTGACATGTGAAGGTTCTGGCAATCCCTTCTGTACTCCAGCATGTGGTGGATGACATAGAATCCATCACTGAGAGTACCTCTTGGTTGCTGGATGCAGCAGAAGTCGGTCTTATGGCCGAAGCAGGGCGCGCGGTTCTTTGTCCTCTTGACCATGATCTCTCCACCCCGATGGCCGTAGCTTAAGATAGCACTGTCAAGAACAGCTTTAATGTGTGTGTAATCCTTTTTCTTTATGTTCTTGGACGAGTCCAAGTAAAGAGCATGGGAGAATCGGGGTAAAGAATGATGAGGACGGCGCGCCCCTCGCTGCGCAAAATAAGTACACCTCAAATTAGCCTCCACGCGTGCAAATGAATGATTGAAATCGAAGGAAGGATATCCGCCGATGACTTACATGGGATGGTAAGGCAGGAGAATTGTCTCCTTGTCCTTATTGGCGACCATGAAATCAATGATGTAGTTCCTCGGATATTCACGGTGCTCTGGGCAGACTGCCAAGAAGCCCTCGTGCATAAAGTACGGGTTAGCGACATAGATATAAGATATTTGCTTGCGCCTGATGATGTAATTCATGTACAAGGCATAAAGGTGGATATCCAGCTTTGTCATGTGAAACATGTCGAAGATGTAATCAAATCGAAGGAAGAACTTATCCGCGGGGAATGTCTCGACGTGCGACCTTTGCTACGACACTTTAACCACGTAGAGCGGGTATCATTGATTTTTCGAGGCGATAAGGCTTTTCTCTCTCAATAGCACATCAACATGAAGTCTCCTTAGATCGCCGTCTATGGCCTCTACCGTTGCCTTAGGTAGAATCGGGTCACCGGGGATATGGTATTTCGTCGCACCTTTGATAGGTATACGGTCTACAACCCGAGGCTGCGGAGGCGGCTGGCTCATAGAAGCAGCTTTGGCGGCATTATAGGGCCTTTCTTCGGTATCTTCCCATGCTTCTTTGGTACCGGAAGTGAGCCTATCATACCGTCCCTGACCACTGCCCCCAGTGTTGTCAGGCTCAGCATTACAGCACGACCCTCACGTTGTTGTTGCTGGGTTGAGGCGGCATCTAGAGGCGTGTCCTGTGAGGATTGCAGGAAGAGAGACTTCTTACAATCAGCCTTAAGACGATCCTACTCCGGCAATTCAGGCATCAACTCATCACGCTCAAACCCTGAGTCATACTGCTGAGCCATCAATCCTCCGTCGTCATAGTCGCCGGTATTGAGATACCGTAGAGGGTCATCATCCTCGTCCATGGGATCATCCATTGCTTCTTCGACGGTGGTGACATCATTAGCCACTAATGGAGCCTCTTCCTCACGCCGTCCGCTATCACCCGGCACGATAGGCGCCGCTAATTGGGTAGGTGGGGTGTTGGTGTTCACACCTTGCTGAGGCTACTTGGTCGTTGGTGTGCTCCGGGCCGCCTCCAAACGAAGGAGACTCTTCGGCCACAACAGGACCCAACTCTTGCAATTGCCAAGCCGTGGCGGGGTCTCGTCGTCATCTCCCCCTTGTGGTACCGGAGGAGCCAAATTCTCGTAGCCCGCTTTGACACTGGCCACGGAAACCTTGAAGATGCCAGGGGGCATCGGCCGGCTGTGGAACAATTGTTCCTTTGGCTTCACTATCATCGACTTTCCCACATCCACCTTCTGGCCGTTGATGGTGTATAGTATGGTGCACGGGGTTTCGTCAGCCTGCGAAGACATGTCTGCGATGTGAGACATCCGAAAGGCAACAAAAACGGGAGATTATATATATTGAAGAGGGCCAGTGTGACAGGTAGTTACCGTTAGGGTGTCGAGCTCAGCCAAAGATGAAGCCCCGCCAAGCATGCCAGAGACAGAGGACGGGCTGCTATGAGCAGGTGCGGGAGCAGGTTTGGGAGCAGTTGCGGGAGCAAGTGCAGTTGCGTGAGCAGGTGCTGCTGCAACGTTCACCGAGTTGCTCCCGACGAAGCTAGGAAGGGGAAAGTACGATGCCTCTCTATCTGGATTTTGCTTCGCCCAATTGATGACAGCCAGAATCAAGGCACCAAAAGAAGATACCATTTCCTCTCTTGCGGTAGCTACCACTGCTTTGACTGCCTCACTCACCAACTCAGGTCGTATCGCTTCTTTGGTCTTAGCTGATTTCTTATCGACCGCAATCTCAACCTTCTTGTCGATGTTCATTTCGTTTAATTTCCATCTCTGCTTTCTCTCCTCGGCGTCCTCATGGTAGTAGTACTTCCATGTGGCACCGTCTCCGACACCGTGCACGCGTCCATACGACGGCCGCGTGTCCACCGGGAGTCCTTTCATTATGTTCAAGCCCGGTTGAAAGGAGTGTCCCACTTGGGCCTCGCCAGCGACTCAGACGATGAGTCGCTTTCGGCCGCAATCTTGTGCTGCTCTTTCTGCAAAAGGAACATGGATTGTTTAGAAATGTGACTAAACATGCAGTCGATTTGATCAGAAGCTAAAGTAAGGTGGTAAATTAATAATTACCAGCAGTCTCATGAACTCCCTCGTGGGCTTGTCCGTTTCAAAAACCTTGTTGACTGGGTCCCAATGGTACCGGGCCCTGATGATGTCACGCTCCTGCGAGACGGTGAACTCCGCCAAGGGGTCTGGGAGCCCCAGACTTTTGCGTTCCGCGTCTCCTTGGCCCATATGTGCCTCTTCCCTGAGTAACCACGGCTTCCAAGGCAGTGGTACCCCATGTTCCTTTCTTGAAGCCCCTTCATGTACTCCACCTTTTCTTTGGTAGCTTCGGTAGCACAAGCCGCCTTGAATATTTTGAACTGCTCTTCGTAATTGTCAGATTATCCTTTACAATCTCGGAGTAGGGTTCTTTTTTGCCGATCCGACTTTTCACCCTTACTTTCCAGGCGGACAACGCACCGCTAAACTTGCCCATGGCTTTGTTGTTTATCTTCTTCATTGCCGGGTCTAGCCACGGCGATGGATATTCGTTTTCATCCCAGCCGGGGAACAAGAATCTCTGGTGCAGCTTCGTTAGGAGGAAGTGCTCCATATTTGGTATCTTCCTTAATTTTTCATTGTTGATGGTGGCGTTTTCCCGTAGGATGCTGCCTATTTGATTGCCGTAGCACATGCGCACTTCCTTAGGTTCTGTTAACTCAAAATTGCCGAGGTGCACCGCCGTGACCACCAGTCTAGTAGTGCCGAGCTGGTTTGGGCGCCGTATCCTCTTCGGTTTCGGTTTTTTACCGGCTAAGTCGCCAGCATCGGTGCCGGTCTCGACACCGGTGTCGGTGTCGGTGTTGGTGCAACCCTCAGATGTGACAGGGGGGTCCTGCAACAAATGTTGCTCGTCCAGATAGTTGAAATAGTTGTGTGCCGCCTCGTAGACGCCGCAGTTACCAGAACCCCCCTTCATCGTTGTTAGCCATGTTACCTACGATTAAGTATACTCGATTAATTCTAGACCTAATAAAATGAATAATGAATAAAAAAGGCCCATGTTTTGCAGGAATGTTGATTCATTCCTGTTGCAGCAAATCCCGGGCACTCGATATGTCCTAGTTTCTAACACAAGTCATGCAAAAATTCACGGAAAATTTTGGCATGACCTTTGCTAAAAAGTGGACAAATTGAGCACCTGAAATTTTGCCGAAACAGAAATGAATCAACATTCCGGCAAAACATAGGCCACTCAGAATCTTTCCCTGCAAACAATGTTCAAATATCCATCTTCGACACCGCAACAGATGTCCATATATACACGAGCAAACCACATGTCCAAATTTCACAAGCTATTTCAAAAACTAAGTGTAGAAGAAAGTACTAGTTAACTTTAGTGCTCTATAATGATGAAATGAACAAATACTAGTACCACTACTACTAGTAGCACTAATACAAATGTCCTAGTTAAACCCTACTGCCCTAACTAAAAAACATCTATGAAAACAAAAACCATAATTAAACCCTACTGCGCTAGTTTTTCTCTAAACTAAATTTTTTCTATGAAAACATTCTATTAAACCCTACTGCCCTAACCTAATTAAACATCTATGAATTTTTTTCTCTAAACTAATTTTTTGCTCTAAAATGGTTTTTTTTCTGTCCACAGCAAGCTTATTCTTTGTTTAAACCCTAATTAAACTAGTTAACCTAGCTAACCCTAGTTAACCTAGTTAACCTAGCTAACCTAGTTAACCTAATTAAACTAGTTAACCTAGCTAGCTAGTTCTCTGTTACCCTAGCTAGTCCATGAGAGAGAGAGGAGGGGTGGGGGGCTTACAGAGGGTGCTTAGGGAGGCGGCGATGGCGGCTCCGGTGACGGCGAGGGAGGCAGGGGCGGCAAGGAGCAGACGAGGGTGGCTCCCGGGGGCGTCGATGGCGCGCGGCTCCGGTGGCGTCGAGGGCGGCTCTAGTGGCGTCGAGGGCGCGCGTCTCCGGTGGCTCCGGGGGCGTGGAGGGCGGCAGGAGATGGCGAGGGAGGGAGGAGCGGACGAGGAGCGGACGAGAAGAGAATGGGGAATTAGGGGAAGGAGGGACGCCCGCGCAGGGCTAAGTTAAACCTAGCAGTAGCACGGGTTGTGGACCCGCGCTACTGCTACTTACTGATAGCTATAACACTAGTTACCATCCTGCGCTATTGCTATGATAGCTATAGCGCTGGTTGATAACCTGCGCTACTGCTATGCCTTTCCTTTTTTTATTTTATTTTTCTTTACATTTTATTTTTTTCCTTTCTCCTTTTTCCATTTCTTTTCATTTTCATTTATTTTTCATTTGTTTTCCATTTTATTTTCTTTCCTTTTTGGTTTACTTTTTCTTTTTCTCCTCCGAAAGATGACCTATCAATATGCATATAAGTGAGGAGATACAATGTAAGGAGATATATATATATATATTACATCATTTGACCGATAACGGTTAAGTGCGTATACAAAATAGGAACATATATATAAATGATGGTTTCTCAGCGTCGACGTTTTCGTTTCTGAGTGAGCTTCTTTCCTTTCTTGTTCGTTGCTGAGTAATTGAGCCCCTCGTTGTGACTTTTCCTTTTCCATGGAGTGCGATTTTTCTTAGGTAATGTAGTCTTGCTTCTTCTGTTGACATATGCTTCATCATCATCGTCATCTTCCCTCATCGGGTTGCCATACTGGTCGTAGTCTTCCTCGTTAGTGACTCCATCCATTCTGACGATGCTCCTTTTCCCTCTCCTCATGACAACACGGCTCGGATTGCTCGGGTCGGTTATGAAGAAGCATTGTGTCACGTGCTTAGCGTGTACCCATGGCTCAGTTTTGGCGATGACGTTCACGGTAGCTGCGCTCTGCGTCGGGTATAGACATGGTAGTGAAATACCAATTTTCTCTTTCGACTGCCATAGCCCATCTGACACGGAACATCGTCGCACTGTGCAGTCCAGCGTAGTCAAGCTCCCAGATCTCTTCAACCCTTCCGTAGAATCTTTCAGTTGCACCGTTGTCGCTGGTCATGCATTCCATCGCCACCCCCGAGTTCTGGTAATCACTGTTTATGTCTTTGGCCTCCGTGTAAAACGTGTATCCGTTGATATCATATGCCTGATAGCTCTCGAGGTTGGCCATGGGGCCATGTGCTAAGGCATGTATGCGCAATCCGTCCGCACTGTCCTCTTCCGAGGGATTAGCAAGAACATGCTCTTTGAACCAACACAAGAAAGTGGAGTTATGCTCTCTAGTAACTTCGGTGTCCGTCTTGTGTAGCCCTTGGTCACGATACTTTTTTACTATGGTTTCTTTGTGCAGTTCCACGAAAGGATCTACCACGTCTAGGTGCTGTAGCACTACTAAGTTTGCTATGTCCAAGTCGTTGCGTCGACCCGAGTGGTCCACATGCAATTCCCTCTTGCCGTTCGTGTGACCTTCTCCTCCGAGCCTCCCAAGGTGCTTGTTGACGGGCAAACCAACAACAGGGTTTTCGTCGCTTAGATAATTCTCGCACCAGGAGATGCACTCTTGGGTCAGATAGCCCTGCACGATGCTTCCATCGGGACGGGACATGTTACGAACGAATCCTTTGATGACCCCATTCATCCTCTCGAACGGCATCATGCTGTGAAGGAATGATGGCCCGAGGTCGATGATATCGTCCACGATGTGGACACAGAGATGCACCATGTTGTCAAAGAACACGGGCGCGAAGTAAATCTCAAGTCTTCAGAGCTGCTTCACACTGATCGACTTTTGAGAGATAATGTCGAAAATGTTGCACAGACCAGTAAGCATTTCACGAACGTGCTCGTCCATTATACCTTTAAGGGCAATCGGAAGGATCTGCATCATCATCACGTGACAGTCATGAGACTTCATCCTGCTGAACCTTTTCTTCTTGGTGTCTAGAAATCTGCTTATCTTCCCACAGTAACAAGCCACTTGAAGAATTGATCGATCTCCTTCGGACTTAAGGTGAAGCAAGAAGGGGGGCAATAATTCTCTTCCTTCTTGTTGACTTTTTTGCCCCTGTCCCCCACCTCTGTCTCCGTCTCCGTCTCCTCGTACTTTTTACGGGACGACACATGGAGATCTACCCTGATGTTCAAATCTTCCAAGTCTCTTCTTGCCTTCGGCCCATCCTTGGTCTTATCCGGCATGTTCATCACTGTTGCAAGAAAGCTCTCAAGGGCATTCTTCGTGATATGCATTTGATCAAGGCAATGAGGCGTGTCGAGCTTGGACCAGTACTCCAAGTCCTAGAAAACAGACTTGGTTTCCATACCTTCAGAAGCGGCTCCGGCGCCTTTTCCATCTTTCCCGGCACGGGGCATTGTTCCCAGTTTTTCAACAGCTCATCGATTTCGGCTCCACTCCTCTTACGTGGAGGTCCTCGATGCTCAGCCTCACCATTGAAAAGATCTCCACGGGTCATCCTTCTCAAGCCATCTTCGATGCCCCATGTACACGATTTTCCCAGACCCTCCATCTTTCGTTAGCTGGTGAGACATTGTATCATCCATGCACCGGGTGCATCTGCAATATCCGTGGCACACCTGGTCTGTGACATATCTGTAACCGAGATAGTCGTGCACCGTCGTTATCAGCGCAGCTCTGATATAGAAATAGTCACCTTTGCTGGCATCCCATGTCTTGGCCGGTGTTTTCCATAACGTGTCTAACTCCTCTTTCAGTAGCCCTAGATACATATTAATATTATTTCCCAGTTGTTTTGGTCCTTGAATCAGCATGCTCATGTGTATGTACTTTGACTTCATGCACAACCAGGGGGGAGGTTGTACATCCATACAAACACGGGCCATGTGCTATGCTTGGTGTTCTGGTTGCCAAACGGATTCATGCCATCGGTACTCACGCCAAGCATGATGTTCCTTGCATCATCTGCGAAATATCCATATTCTGCATTGAATGATCGCCACTGGCTAGCATCCGCGAGGTGTCTCAGCTTCGGATCATCTCCGTCGTCGGGCTTCACCCTCTCCACGTGCCAGCGCATGAGCTTTGCTTCCTTAGGATCTACGAAATAACGCTGTAGATGGGGAGTGATCGGTAAGTACCGTACAACTTTCTGAGGAGATTTCTTCCCTGCCTTCTTGTATCGAGAACCATTGCACAGCGGACAGCTGGTTTTTTCCGCGTGCTCCTTTCGATAAATGATGCAATCATTGATGCATGCATGGTATCTAATGTGGGGCAGATCAAGAGGGCACACGATCTTCTTGGCCTCATCCACACTAGTAGGACACAGGTTCCCCGCGGGAAGAAATTTATTATGTAGATACTTCAAATGCTCATCGAGGCTTGCGTCTGTCCATTTGTTTTTGGCCTTCATCTTTAGAAGTTCGAGCGTGAAATTCAAGCGGGTCACCTCGGGATCGTAACCGTCATACAATGGAGTCTTCAAGTCTACCTCCAGTTGCGCCAGCTTGGCCTCCTCTCTAGAAGCGGCTCTGTCGCTAGTCGTATTCTTGCGAAGCAGGTCTCGAACATGAGGGTCCTGCATGACTGAACTTAGTTGCGTCGAAGACTGTGGCGTATATGCCTCTTCTCCGCCGTGTCCGGCCTCTTCTCTGCCGTGTACGGTGACCTCTTCCCGACCGTGTACGGCCTCTTCTCTGCCACCCTGTCCTGCGCCCTCGTTTTCGGGTCCATCATCGTCGGTCATCTATTCGTCTAGCCCCATGTTGTTATTGCCTGCCATGTGGACATCCTCATCATCATCTTCAATTATCCACTGAGTATATCCATCCATGAAACCATGCATGAGCAGGTGCGCCTTCAAACTGCCACGGTCAAAGGGATCCAAGATGACGATTAGTTTGCATTTTCTACACAGACATATAATCCCAGTCCGGTTATTTGAATACATGTCTTGCACCGCGGATCGTAACCATCTTTCCACTGAGCTTCATGATTAATTGCCTACGCGATATAATAAGCAAAAGAATTATTACCATGCATTCATATATATGCATATATCAAAGTCATACAAAAATTCGGCATGCCCTTCCCTAAAAATAGGACATATAGAGTTTGGCCGAAATTCGCCGAAACAGAAATAAATCGACATTTCGGCAAAACATAAGCAACTCATGTCACACACGATCCGACAAATAAACATAGGTGGCAACTCATGCCACACGCACATTCCCACCATCATAGCGTAAACACAAATATTTCCATTGTTGCAAAGCACAACTTTTTACTCACCTATCGTCCCGAGAGAGGGATCGAGCACACACACGTAGATGGCCGGTTCCGCTATCTAGCTAGGGATCAAAAGTAGTAGGACAAAGATGCATGGTAGATCTAGTTGGAAGGAGATGCTCTACCTAACTAGTGAAGAGGGAGGGAAAGCTAGCTAGTGAGACAAAAGGCATGAGTGGGGAAGAGAAGGATGGAGAGACAAATAAATTAAAGTGAGGAAGAAGAAGCTAGAGAGAATTAAAGAGAGGTCATTAATGGAGGAGATGGTGGATGGGGGCATTAGTGGGGAGAGAAGAGAGGTAGGAGAAGGAAGAACTAAGTGAGGGAGGGAGAGGGAGAGGGAGAGGGAGAGGGAGAGGGGGAGGGGGAGGGGGAGGGGGAGGGTGGGAGGGAAAAGGCGGCTGCTACGTGTTGCAGTAGCGCTGGTCCATAGCAGTAGCGCTGGTGGGTGACCACCACTACTGCTAACCGGGGCCCACCTGCTGCCACCGTACACACATAGCGGTAGCGGTGGGCCACCGACACATGCTACTGCTAGGGAGCTTAGCAGTAGTGCTGGTCGCCCACCAGCGCTACTGCTATGGGTAGCCCCGGTCCTTGGCGTTGGGACCACTTAGCAGTAGTGCCGCCTGGCTGCTCCGCGCTACTGCTACACTACTATCTACCACGCTCGTTTCGGCCCCACGCTACAACTAAGTAGCAGTAGCGCTGCTGCCTTTACCTACGCTACTGCTAAGATTCTATCTATAAGGTTTCTCCTAGTAGTGTGTGGTGACGGAATGCGGAGATGGAGTACATGCGGATGAAGATTGTGAGTGGGGAGAATGGATCTTGGTCAAGTTTGATGCACCGTCTGGTGGTGGAGGTCGTGGTGGTTTTGCTCATGGCGGTATGGCAGTGAGAGGAGGAGGTTTTGGGAGAGGAAGAGGAAGTCCCGGTGAACCAAACCCAGAAGAGGAGCAAGAAGTGAACCTGGGCAGAGGTACGAGATAGGTTGTGGCAATGCCACCAGCAAGGAAGAGATTGGTTGGACCGGACGACACCTTTATATAAAACAGAATGCTGTACCTTCTTCCTCAACAGGTGTAGTGGCTAAGCGAGTTATGCAGTTAGAAGGGGTGCCTAATGCACCGGTGGACAAGAGCTTGATGAGTACACCGTAGAAGGTACATGATCCAAACAGGCAGAGGACCGAGGAGGAGGAAGTTGTGACTGCAACAGAGGAGAATAATGACACAGAAATGGGATCGGCGACCCCTCGAGAAGGGGATCGCCGGGCATAATGAAAACCCTATGTTGGAACTGCCGTGGGATGGCCAGCACCACGGCGGTTAGAGCGCTTCTCGATGTTCAGAAGTAATGGGGCCCGGATGTGATCTTCCTGTCTGAGACACATCTGAATAAAGCAAACGCAGGAAAATTGATGAGGAAACTTCGGATGGTCAGGGTTGAAGTTTATGAAAGTGACGAGGCAAGTGGTGGGCTACTCTTAACTTGGCGCAGCCCGGTTGTGATCCAAGCCCTAAATGTGCAGAAAAAATACATTGATGTGGCTATAGATGGCCTGGGGGAAGCTATGTGGAGATTGACTGGGTTTTACGGTGAGCCCAAGTGGGAAGACAAGAATCTTTCCTGGGATTATTTGAGATCTCTTAGACCACAGATGAATGGCCCTTGGGTGGTCCTCGGTGACTTTAATGAAATCCTATATTCCCATGAGAAGGAAGGAGGGGCTCCACGCCCAAACCAAATGATGCAAAACTTCAAAGATGCATTGGTGGATTGCCAATTGGCGGACATGGGATATAAGGGCAAACTATTCACATGGAGGAGGAGGAGACTTAGGGAAAGGTTGGACAAAGGTGTGTGTAATGGCGAGTTCCATGCACTATTTCCAAATGCAACTATCACCAATGTTGAGCACTCTAAATCAGACCATAGACCTTTGGTTTTGGACCTAGAAGGTGATATTAGTGCTGTCCAACGGCCATCTGATGGAATTCGTCGCTTTGAGGCAAGATGACTGCAGGAAAATGATGTTACGTAGTGAGTAATAGAGGTTTCGGAAAAAATGAGTGAGGAGGACTCGTTTGTAGTGCGAACAGCAGCAGTTCACAAAGAGCTGCACTCCTGGGATCAGACGGTGTTGTGTGCACCACAACGTCGAGTGAAGAAACTTAAGGCGGAGCTTGAAAGGTTGCGGTCGGGGCCCCTTACTGATGAGGTTGTCGGGGCTCGAGGACTGGGGGTACCAAGGCCCGTCTGCCTGCGGCCCATCACCAAGTCTTCACGAGCAAGGACCTCGCAAGGCGAGCATCAGCATGCGTCATCAGGTGCCTCGAGGGCTGCGCGAGGGGCGGCCTCCCAAGGCTGCCTCCTGAGGCTCCCGCGGGGCGAACACTTCTAGGCTCACCACCCCGCCTCGCGATGCACGTGGGTGATGCGAGCCACGACGAGCGTTACCAAGACCGGTGCCAGTGGGCGCGGATGGTGAGGCTTTCCTCTTTGGTGCTAAAGGGACAAGGTGAGCACGCGGGTTCCCAAGGCAGCCCCAAAGGTTGCCTCTTTGGTGCAACAAGACCAGGACGCTGGCTCGGCAGGATGGAGGTCATCGTCGAGCCCACCTGTGCGTCATGGACATAAGCTTTGCAGGTGAAGACCACCTTTAGTCAGGATAGGGTGTACTCTTGCCCCCCTTCAAAATTGGCTGTTGTGGACTCCCTTCCCGCCTAGAGCTTTGGGGGAAGAGGACCAGGCTAGTATAAGTATAGGCTAGTCTCACCGTAGAGAAGGATCTGGTCTTGGCATCCCTAGAGGTCGATCCTTGAGCCCTCCAGAGGCAGTTCATCCTTGTACTGGTTCATACTCATCCTCCTCGCGAGGCAATACAGCACAACACAGGAGTAGGGTCTTACACCGCAAGGTGGCCCGAACCTGGGTAAATCAACATGTTCCTCCTCCTTCCCTCTCGCTCGAGCACGTCGGAGCATCGCCGTGAGGCAGTGAGCAATGAGCCATAGCCTAGTGAAGTTCTCCGCGCACACACTAGAGTTCGAACCTTTCCTTGGGTCCCCGGAGCCCCGATTCCGATATTGGGTGCGCCAGGTAGGGGTGTGCCGGAGTTCTTTCGCTTTGTTTTGTTCCCGTTTCACCGTCCCCATGGCCGACGCTCGTCGTGTTCGTGTCGAGCGTCGTGCGGCTCGTGTCATCCAGACAGAGCCGGCGTGCTGCGGCGGCCGCCACCTCACCCTGTCAGCTGCGGCCAACGCCGCCACTGACCCGGCTGCTCACGAGCAGCAGGACTCTTCCCTGCCGCCCTCCGTGCAACGCGACGGCCGCACAGCCACGCCTTCTCTCACTCCGGCCACGGCTTTGAAGGAAATATGCCCTAGAGGCAATAATAAAGTTATTATTTATTTCCTTATTTCATGATAAATGTTTATTATTCATGCTAGAATTGTATTAACCGGAAACATAATACATGTGTGAATACATAGATAAACAGAGTGTCACTAGTATGCCTCTACTTGACTAACTCGTTAACTAAAGATGGTTATGTTTCCTAACCATAAACATGAGTTGTCATTTGATTAACGGGATCACATCATTAGGAGAATGATATGATTGACTTGACCCATTCCGTTAGCTTAGCACTTGATCGTTTAGTATGTTGCTATTGCTTTCTTCATGACTTATACATGTTCCTATGACTATGAGATTATGCAACTCCCGTTTACCGGAGGAACACTTTGTGTGCTACCAAATGTCACAACGTAACTGGGTGATTATAAAGGTGCTCTACAGGTGTCTCCGAAGGTACTTGTTGAGTTGGCGTATTTCGAGATTAGGATTTGTCACTCCGATTGTCGGAGAGGTATCTCTGGGCCCACTCGGTAATGCACATCACTATAAGCCTTGCAAGCATTGTAACTAATGAGTTAGTTACGGGATGATGTATTACGGAACGAGTAAAGAGACTTGCTGGTAACAAGATTGAACTAGGTATTGAGATACCGATGATCGAATCTCGGGCAAGTAACATAACGATGACAAAGGGAACAACGTATGTTGTTATGCGGTTTGACCGATAAAGATCTTCGTAGAATATGTGGGAGCCAATATGAGCATCCAGGTTCCGCTATTGGTTATTGACCGGAGACGTGTCTCGGTCATGTCTACATAGTTCTCGAACCCGTAGGGTCCGCACGCTTAAAGTTCTGTGACGATTTGTATTATGAGTTTATGTGTTTTGATGTACCGAAGGTAGTTCGGAGTCCCGGATGAGATCGGGGACATGACGAGGAGTCTCGAAATGGTCAAGACGTAAAGATCGATATATTGGACGACTATATTCGGACATCGGAAAGGTTCCGAGTGGTTCGGGTATTTTTCGGAGTACCGGAGAGTTACGGGAATTCGCCGGGGAGTATATGGGCCTTATTGGGCTTTAGGGGAAAGAGAGAGGGGAGGCTGCGCGCCCCCCCAAGGCTTAGTCTGAATTGGACTAGGGGGAGGGGCGGCACCCCCTCCTTCCTTCTCTTCTCTTTTCCCTTTCCTTCTCTCCTACTCCTACTACATGGAAGGGGGGGAATCCTACTCCCGGTGGGAGTAGGACTCCCCAGGGCGCGCCATAGAGAGGGCCGGCCCCTCCCCTCCTCCACTCCTTTATATACGTGGCCAGGGGGCACCCCATAGACACACAAAATTGATCATTGATCTCTTAGCCGTGTGCGGTGCCCCCCTCCACCATAATCCACCTCGATCATATCGTAGCGGTGCTTAGGCGAAGCCCTGCGTCGGTAGCATCATCATCACCGTCACCACGCCGTCGTGCTGACGAAACTCTCCTATGAAGCTTTGCTGGATCGGAGCTCACGGGACGTCATCGAGTTGAACGTGTGCTGAACTCGGAGGTGCCGTGCGTTCGGTACTTGGATCGGTCGGATCGTGAAGACGTACGACTACATCAACCGCGTTGTGCTAACGCTTCCGCTTTCGGTCTACGAGGGTACGTGGACACACTCTCCCCTCTCGTTGCTATGCATCACCATGATCCTGTGTGAGCGTAGGATTTTTTTTTGAAATTACTACGTTCCCCAACAGTGGCATCCGAGCCTGGTTTTATGCGTAGATGTTATATGCACGAGTAGAACACAAGTGAGTTGTGGGCGATACAAGTCATACTGCTTACCAGCATGTCACACTTTGGTTCGACGGTATTGTTGGATGAAGCGGCCCGGACCGACATTACGCGTACGCTTACGCGAGACTGGTTTTACCGCCGTGCTTTGCACACAGGTGACTAGCGGGTGTCAGTTTCTCCAACTTTAGTTGAACCGAGTGTGGCTACGCCCGGTCCTTGTGAAGGTTAAAACAACACTAACTTGACAAACTATCATTGTGGTTTTGATGCGTAGGTAAGAATGGTTCTTGCTCAGCCCGTAGCAGCCACGTAAAACTTGCAACAACAAAGTAGAGGACATCTAACTTGTTTTTGCAGGGCATGTTGTGATGTGATATGGTCAAGACATGATGCTATATTTTATTGTATGAGATGATCATGTTTTGTAACTGAGTTATCGGCAACTGGCAGGAGCCATATGGTTGTCGCTTTATTGTATGCAATGCAATCGCCCTGTAATTGCTTTACTTTATCACTAAGCGGTAGCGATAGTCGTAGAAGCAATAGTTGGCGAGATGACAACGATGCTACGATGGAGATCAAGGTGTCGCGCCAGTAATGATGGTGATCATGAATGTGCTTCGGAGATGGAGATCACAAGCACAAGATGATGATGGCCATATCATATCACTTATATTGATTGCATGTGATGTTTATCCTTTATGCATCTTATTTTGCTTTGTTTGACGGTAGCATTATAAGATGATCTCTCACTAAATTTCAAGGTAAAAGTGTTCTCCCTGAGTATGCACCGTTGCCAAAGTTCGTCGTGCCGAGACACCACGTGATGATCGGGTGTGATAAGCTCAACGTTCATCTACAACGGGTGCAAGCCAGTTTTGCACACGCAGAATACTCAGGTTAAACTTGACGAGCCTAGCATATGCAGATATGGCCTCGGAACACTGAGACCGAAAGGTCGAGCGTGAATCATATAGTAGATATGATCAACATAGTGATGTTCACCATTGAAAACTACTCCATTTCACGTGATGATCGGTTATGGTTTAGTTGATTTGGATCACGTGATCACTTAGATGATGTAACACCCCTATGTAATAGCCACCATGATCAGCTGTTAATAATGCCAAGTCATATCATATGCAGTGATTAAACATAGTGGTTAACCAAAGTAAATCAACTCCATTTTTAAAAATCAACTTAAATTCATAAGTGAAATATAAGGTTGATCAAACACTGCTGGAAAAATGTTCATTTAATGGTAAATAATCCAGAAACCTTTCTAAAATCAACATCAAAATGTTTGGAGTTGGATAAATGACTCAAACAAGTTGGAACAGACCCAAAAACAGGATATTTGATATATTTAAAATCATATTAAATTCAAACAAACTTCAAATCAGTCCAAACCACTTTTTGGTGAGAGATAATATTGCATTGCAATATTTGGGTCAACTCTCACATTTTACAAAAGTGCTAAAGTGTGCTAGCTATTTTGGAACAGAAAAGAATAAAGAAAAAGGTAAAACAAAAAAAAAATACAATGAGGCACTGTGCACTGGGCCTAAGTGCACTGTGCACTGGGCCTCAGCCGGCCCATCTGGCCCAGTCTCTCTCTCTCCTTCGCGCTGTCGCCTTCTCCCTGGCCGAGCGCGCGCTCGCCGCTCCGGCGCCGACACCCCGACGCCGCAGGCCAGGCGAGAGGATAAGGAGGAGCTTCCTCTGCCTCCTCTCCGTCCCTATCCACTTCCCCCTCGCTCGCTTGCCCTCTCCCTCCTTCCTCCTCCTCCAGATCCACCGAAACCGAGCGCCTCCGTCGCCGTGGCCTTGCCGTAGACGCGGCCACCGTCGTCCCCGAGCTCAGCCAACACGCCTGCGAGCTCCGCCGTCCTCGACTCCTTCGACTCCGACCGCGAGTGGAGGCGGGGAGGCCCTGATGAAGCCGGAGTACTCCGCCCCCTTTCTTCTCTGACGCTGGCGAGCCCCGACGATTCGCCGACGTTCTGCACTCCTAAGCTTCCAACGGCTTTACGTAGCCTCTCGGTGAGCAGCCCCTCATCCTTCCCCCGCGCTCCCCTAGCCTTCTGCGCCTCCGTAGCCGCCGCGCCATGGCCGCCCGAACCGAGCTCCGCCGTTGAGCTCGAGGCCGTTGCAGCAGTGGCCGCCACGACCCACCGGGCTCGCCGTCGCGTTCGTGGCGTCAAGTAGATGCCGAAGGAGTAGAGCGCAGCCCGTTTTGACCTCTGCATCACCACGCGCGAGTCCGCCGGGTTTCGGCTTCCGCCAAACCTCAACGCCGGCGTGATTCCGGCCATCCCCTGGTCCGGCAAGTGCCACCACTCGACGCGCGAGTTCACTGGCTTTCGAACGCACCCAACCGCAGCTCGAACCGAGCCCTGTGGGCGATTTCCGAGCACTCCGGCGATCTTCCGCCGCGGAATCGGTCGCCGGCGCAACTCCGGCGCCGGCCGCCGACGTGGCCGCCACGTGGGTCGCCCTGGGTCACTGACCCGTGGGCCCCAGGGGCCCGACCGGCCAGCTGACCGGTCAGCCCTGCTGACTGGACCGGCCCAGTCGCTGACACGTGGGCCCCACCTCCCTGTTAATCTAAATAAAACGTTTTAGAAATAAAAATAAACTAATTACCCTAATGAGTCTATGACATGTGGGACCAGAAGCCTAATTAGCTAATTAGATTAGTTTAACTCACTGTTTAGGTAAACAGAGGCTGACATGTGGGTCCCACTGGACCCACATGTCATATTTGACTTAGTCAGCCGACTGTTGACTTGCTGACGTCAGCAGCGCGTCATGCTGACGTCATAATTCATTTTCTGATAAATAAAATAATTCCAGAAATTCAAATAATCTTTAAAAATTAATAACTTTTAAACCGTAGCTCGGATCGAAAAAGTTAAAACATGAAAGTTGCTCAGAACGACGAGACGAGTCTGATCGTGCCGTCTGTTTCTCCATCGGAACCTCCTACGTAGAAGAACTCGTAACTCCGGACCCGAATCCGACAGATGAATAGTGCACACACGTCGGATATTAAATCCCAGAATAATTCTAAAAATAACTAAAATGACTTAGATGCATATTTAGGCAACCCTGCACTGCATCATAGCATCACACGCACCGTATTGCATCTGTTTGCATTATGTTTACCTGTTTCTTCCCCCTCTTCTCTCTCGGTAGACCCCGACGTTGACGTAGCTCCCGAGGCAGACGCCGCACAGGAGTACGACTACGTCCCCGACGATACTACTGAAGACCTTGCCCTTGCCCCCGAGCAAACAGGCAAGCACCCCCATTTTGAGCATGCCTATATCGCCTATTCTCTTCTCTCTTATGCTTGCATTAGAACTGCTACTGCTACTGTTTTCCTATATCTGCTGCATAGCCTGATTATTGTACCCTGCTTTGTTACCTTACTGGTTATCCTAGACTGCTTAGTATAGGGTGGGTAGAGACACGACAGAGACCTCCACTTGATCCCGACTGCCCTGCTGGATATCAGAAGACCCGATCATCGGGATTGAAGACCAGACCCTGGCACCGCACATCACTACCCCTTAGTTGCCGACACTGCTGGGTTACTGTCGAGTGCCGAGGGTGATACCTCGTTAGCACTTCTGATGTTAACCTTGTAGGTTAGTTACTCGGTCGTGGTAAGCGAGGGTGATTCCTCCTACACCACCCCCGATAACGACATCGTCGCGCAACCTCTCAAGTGTGGACCTCGAGGGTGATTCCTCCTTCGTTCACCTTGATGATAACATCGAGCGGGAACTCCATCGAGGGTGATTCCTCATGGTTCCCTTCGGTGTCAGACACACAGTTACCTTGGATATTATGACTTGACTATGAACCACGATACTAAAGACGGGTCGGCCCTGAGGGGTACCCGCGCGAGCTTATTGCGAAGTGATGTGGAGTCGGGTTGACCTGGATGGTGCCCGCGAGATAACTACGAGGCGTGGCCGGGCATTCTTAGCCCTTGCCGCAAGTCCTCGAGACGGGGCGACGGCGTCACATCGATCGTGAGTCTCTGCTCGTTTCCGCGCGCTCCTAATCCACTACGGTTTGGATATTTGATCCGAGGGGCCTCTGGCCCGATAGCACTAACCATCACGTGGGCATAGTATGGGCGTTCTGCGTCGTATACTTCAGCCGGAGCTTAATGGACGTCAGCGACTGATGCGGCACACGCTGGGTTGGACTGGGAACGCAACCGCGCTTGTATAAGGGGTTGCTAGGTCTGCTCACCGGCGGTGCACGTAACGTGCAGGAGTTCCCGGGGCGATGGCCCAAGACCCCTGGGGGCATAGGTTAGTCCGGCGTGCTGACCTCTCTGTTAGGTATTTGGTCGGGTTGCGGCGTGTTGCTTAGCCGAGGCCGGGCATGACCCAGAAAAGTGTGTCCGGCCGGAGTTAAGCGAGCGTGGTGGGTAAGTTGGTGCACCCCTGCAGGGAAGAAACTTCTATCGATAGCCTGTCCTACGGTAACAGACACTCGGAGTTGTATCCCGATCGGTACAACTAGAACATGTGATGAGAATTGGATAGTACGGCTCTGGGATTGCTTTCTCGCAGGGAGTCGAGAAAGGATCTCAGGTCGAGGTTGATGATATTACTACTACTACTTTACATTATGTTCATCTGCTCTCTCCTGATGCTGCAAGACTGTCGAAGATTGTTGAAGATGCTAGTCTTCGATAGGACTAGGCTTTCCCCCTCTACTCTGGCATTTCTGCAGCCCAGTCCACATATACAGCCATTCCTTTGACAATGATGCATATGTAGTGTAGATCCTTGCTTGCTGAGTACTTCGGATGAGTACTCACGTTTGCTTTATTTTCTTTTTCCCCCATTTTCCATTTGATGCCACCAGACGACGGAGCCCCTGAGCCAGAAGCCCCAGCCGACGACCAGTACTACTATCCGCCTGGCGAGTACTACTACTACGAGGAGCCGTTCGACGACCAGGAGTAGGATCGGAGGGTCCAGGGCAGGAGGCCTACGCCTTTCGATCGTAGTTTTTATTTTACCCCGCCTCTGTGAAGGCTTATCTCTCTCTCTCTCTATGTAATATATCTGTACTCAGATATCTAATGCTTCCGCTGACGCTTGTATGCCATCGAGCTTGTATTCGAGCCCTCGAGGCCCTGGCTTGTAATATTAAGCTTGTATGACTTTATTTTATGTTTTAGAGTTGTGTTGTGATATCTTCAAGTGAGTCCTTAGGCTTGATCGTGCGCATTTGCGTGTATGATTAGTGCACGATTAAGCCGGGGTCGTCACAGATGATTAGAGAGATATCTATCTAAGTGGGAGTTCTTGAGTAATATGATTAATTGAACTTAAATTTATCATGAACTTAGTCCTGGTAGTATTTGCAAATTATGTTGTAGATAAATAGCTCGCGTATAGCTCCCCAGTTTTATTTTTGATATGTTCCTAGAGAAAACTAAGTTGAAAGATGATAGTAGCAATGATGCGGACTAATTCCGTGATCTGAGGATTATCCTCATTGCTGCACAGAAGAATTATGTCCTTGATGCACCGCTAGGTGATAGACCTATTGTAGGAGCAGATGCAAACATTATGAACGTTTAGCAAGCTCGATATGATGACTACTTGATAGTTTAGTGCGCCATGATTTACGGCTTAGAACCGGGACTTCAAAAACGTTTTGAACGCCACGGAGCATATGAGATGTTCCAAGAGCTGAAATCGGTATTTCAGACTCATGCCCGTGTCGAGAGGTATGAGACCTCTGACAAATACTTTTCCTACAAGATGGAGGAGAATAGCTCAACCAGTGAGCATATGCTCAGAATGTCTGAGTACTACAGTTGCTTGAATCAAGTGGGAGTTAATCTTCCAGATAAGATAGTAATTGACAGAATTCTCTAGTCACTATCACCAAGTTACTGGAACTTTGTGATGAACTATAATATGCAAGGGATGACAAAAACGATTCCCGAGCTCTTCGTGATGCTGAAATCAACGAAGGTAGAAATCAAGAAAAGCATCAAGTGTTGATGGTTGACAAGACCACTAGTTTCAAGAAAAGGGCAAAGGGAAGAAGGGGAACTTCAAGAAGAACGGCAAGCAAGTTGCTGCTCAAGTGAAGAAGCCCAAGTCTGGACCTAAGCCTGAGACTAAAGTGCTTCTACTGCAAAGGGACTGGTCACTGGACATGGAACTGCCCCTAGATACTTGGCGGATAAGAAGGATGGCAAAGTGAACAAAGGTATATTGGATATACATGTTATTGATGTGTACTTTACTAGTGTTTATAGCAACCCCTTGGCATTTGATACTGGTTCAGTTGCTAAGAGTAGTAACTCAAAACGGGAGTTGCAGAATGAACATAAACTAGTTAAGGGCGGGGTGACGATGTGTGTTGGAAATAGTTCCAAGATTGATATGATCATCATCGCACACTCCCTATACTTTCGGGATTAGTGTTGAACCTAAATAAGTGTTATTTGGTGTTTGCGTTGAGCATGAATATGATTTGATCATGTTTATTGCAATACGGTTATTCATTTAAGTTAGAGAATAATTGTTGTTATGTTTACATGAATAAAACCTTCTATGGTCATATACCCAATGAAAATGGTTTGTTAGATCTCGATCGTAGTGATACACATATTCATAATATTGAAGCCAAAAGATGCAAAGTTAATAATGATAGTGCACCTTGTTTGTGGCACTGCCGTTTAGGTCATATTGGTGTAAAGCGCATGAAGAAACTCCATGCTGATGGGATTTTGGAATCACTTGATTATGAATCACTTGATACTTGCGAACCATGCCTCATGGGCAAGATGACTAAAACGCCGTTCTCCGGAAGAATGGAGCGAGCAACAGATTTGTTGGAAATCATACATATTGATGTATGTGCTCCAATGAATATTGAGGCTCGCAGCGGGTATCATTATTTTCTCACCTTCACAAATGATTTGAGCAGATATGGGTATATCTACTTGATGAAACATAAGTCTGAAACAATTGAAAAGTTCAAAGAATTTCAGAGTGAAGTGGAAAATCATCGTAACAAGAAAATAAAGTATCTACGATCTGATCGTGGAGGAGAATATTTGAGTTACGAGTTTGGTCTTCATTTGAAACAATGCGGAATAGTTTTGCAACTCACACCATCTGGAACACCACAGCGTAATGGCGTGTCCGAACATCGTAACCGTACTTTATTAGATATGGTGCAATCTATGATGTCTCTTACCGATTTACCACTATCGTTTTGGGGTTATGCATTAGAGACAGCTGCATTCATGTTAAATAGGGCACCATCTAAATCCGTTGAGACGACACCGTAAGAACTGTGGTTTGGCAAGAAACCAAAGTTGTCGTTTCTTAAAGTTTGGGGTTGCGATACTTATGTGAAAAAGTTTCATCCTGATAAGCTCAAACCCAAATCGGAGAAATGTATCTTCATAGGATACCCAAAGGAGACAGTTGGGTACACCTTCTATCACAGATCCGAAGGCAAGACATTCGTTTCTAAGAATGGATCCTTTCTAGAGAATGAGTTTCTCTCGAAAGAAGTGAGTGGGAGGAAAGTAGAACTTGATGAGGTAACTGTACCTGCTCCCTTATTGGAAAGTAAGTTCATCACAGAAATCTGTTCCTGTGACTCCTACACCAATTAGTGAGGAAGCTAATGATGATCATCATGTAACTTTAGATCAAGTTACTACCGAACCTCGTAGGTCAACCAGAGTAAGATCCGCACCAGAGTGGTACGGTAATCCTGTTCTGGAGGTCATGTTACTTGACCATGACGAACCTACAAACTATGAGGAAGTGATGATGAGCCCAGATTCCGCAAAATGGCTTGAGGCCATGAAATCTGAGATGGGATCCATGTATGAGAACAAAGTATGGACTTTGATTGACTTGCCCGATGATTGGTGAGCCATTGAGATTAAATGGATCCTCAAGAGGAAGACGGACGCTGATAGTAGTGTTACTATCTACAAAGCTAGAATTGTCGCAAAAAGGTTTTCGACAAGTTCAAGGTGTTGACTACGATGAGAGTTTCTCACTCGTATCTATGCTTAAGTCTGTCTGAATCATGTTAGCAATTGCCGCATTTTATGAAATCTGGCAAATGGATAAACAAAACTGCATTCCTTAATGGATTTATTAAAGAAGAGTTGTATATGATGCAACAAGAAGATTTTGTCAATCCTAATGGTGCTAACAAAATATGCAAGCTCCAACGATCCATCTATGGACTGGTGCAAGCATCTCGGAGTTGGAATATACGCTTTGATAAATTGATCAAAGCATATAGTTTTATACAGACTTGCGGTGAAGCCTGTATTTACAAGAAAGTGAGTGGGAGCACTACAACATTTCTGATAAGTATATGTGAATGACATATTGTTGATCGGAAATAATGTAGAATTATTCTGCAAAGCATAAAGGAGTGTTTGAAAGGAGTTTTTCAAAGAAAGACCTCGGTGAAGCTGCTTACATATTGAGCATCAAGATCTATAGAGATAGATCAAGACGCTTGATAAGTTTTTTCAATGAGTACATACCTTAACAAGATTTTGATGTAGTTCAAAATGGAACAGTCAAAGAAAGAGTTCTTGCCTGTGTTACAAGGTGTGAAATTGAGTAAGACTCAAAGCCCGACCACGGCAGAAGATAGAAAGAGAATGAAAGTCATTCCCTATGCCTCAGCCATAGGTTCTATAAAGTATGCCATGCTGTGTACCAGATCTATTGTATACCCTACACTGATTTTGGCAAGGGAGTACAATAGTGATCTAGGAGTAGATCACTGAACAGCGGTCAAAATTATCCTTAGTGGAATAAGGATATGTTTCTCGATTATGGAGGTGACAAAAGGTTCGTGGTAAAGGGTTACGTCGATACAAGTTTTGGCACTGATCCAGATGACTCTAAGTCTTAATCTGGATACATATTGAAAGTGGGAGCAATTAGCTAAAGTAGCTCCGTGCAGAGCATTGTAGACATAGAAATTTGCAAAATACATACGGATCTGAATATGGCAGACCCGTTGACTAAACTTCTCTCACAAGCAAAACATGATCACACCTTAATACTCTTTGGGTGTTAATCACATAGCGATGTGAACTAGATTATTGACTCTAGTAAACCCTTTGGGTGTTGGTCACATGACGATGTGAACTATGGGTGTTAATCACATGGTGATGTGAACTATTGATGTTAAATCACATGGCGATGTGATCTAGATTATTGACTCTAGTGCAAGTGGGAGACTGAAGGAAATATGCCCTAGAGGCAATAATAAAGTTATTATTTATTTCCTTATTTCATGATAAATGTTTATTATTCATGCTAGAATTTTATTAACCGGAAACATAATACATGTGTGAATACATAGACAAACAGAGTGTCACTAGTATGCCTCTACTTGACTAGCTCGTTAATTAAAGATGATTATGTTTCCTAACCATAGACATGAGTTGTCATTTGATTAACGGGATCACATCATTAGGAGAATGATATGATTGACTTGACCCATTCCGTTAGCTTAGCACTTGATCGTTTAATATGTTGCTATTGCTTTCTTCATGACTTATACATGTTCCTATGACTATGAGATTATGCAACTCCCGTTTACCGGAGGAACACTTTGTGTGCTACCAAACGTCACAACATAACTGGGTGATTATAAAGGTGCTCTACAGGTGTCTCCGAAGGTACTTGTTGAGTTGGCGTATTTCGAGATTAGGATTTGTCACTCCGATTGTCGGAGAGGTATCTCTGGGCCCACTCGGTAATGCACATCACTATAAGCCTTGCAAGCATTGTAACTAATGAGTTAGTTACGGGATGATGTATTACGGAACGAGTAAAGAGACTTGCCGGTAACGAGATTGAACTAGGTATTGAGATACCGACGATCGAATCTCGGGCAAGTAACATAACGATGACAAAGGGAACAACGTATGTTGTTATGCGGTTTGACCGATAAAGATCTTCGTAGAATATGTGGGAGCCAATATGAGCATCCAGGTTCCGCTATTGGTTATTGACCGGAGACATGTCTCGGTCATGTCTACATAGTTCTCGAACCCGTAGGGTCCGCACGCTTAAAGTTCTGTGACGATTTGTATTATGAGTTTATGTGTTTTGATGTACCGAAGGTAGTTTGGAGTCCCAGATGAGATCAGGGACATGACGAGGAGTCTCGAAATGGTCAAGACGTAAAGATCGATATATTGGACGACTATATTCGGACATCGGAAAGGTTCCGAGTGGTTCGGGTATTTTTCGGAGTACCGGAGAGTTACGGGAATTTGCCGGGGAGTATATGGGCCTTATTGGGCTTTAGGGGAAAGAGAGAGGGGAGGCTGCGCGCCCCCCCAAGGCTTAGTCCGAATTGGACTAGGGGGAGGGGCGGCGCCCCCTCCTTCCTTCTCTTCTCTTTTCCCTTTCCTTCTCTCCTACTCCTACTACATGGAAGGGGGGGAATCCTACTCCCGGTGGGAGTAGGACTCCCCAGGGCGCGCCATAGAGAGGGCCGGCCCCTCCCCTCCTCCACTCCTTTATATACGGGGCCAGGGGGCACCCCATAGACACACAAAATTGATCATTGATCTCTTAGCCGTGTGTGGTGCCCCCCTCCACCATAATCCACCTCGATCATATCGTAGTGGTGCTTAGGCGAAGCCCTGCGTCGGTAGCATCATCATCACCGTCACCACGCCGTCGTGCTGACGAAACTCTCCTATGAAGCTTTGCTGGATCGGAGCTCACGGGACGTCATCGAGTTGAACGTGTGCTGAACTCGGAGGTGCCGTGTGTTCGGTACATGGATCGGTCGGATCGTGAAGACGTACGACTACATCAACCGCGTTGTGCTAACGCTTCCGCTTTCGGTCTACGAGGGTACGTGGACACACTCTCCCCTCTCGTTGCTATGCATCACCATGACCCTGTGTGAGCGTAGGAATTTTTTTTTGAAATTACTACCTTCCCCAACAGGCTTCATCTTTCCATGCTCGCCACGGGCCGGCAAACACGCAGGCTGCGCTCCTCATGGCGCACGAGCTGCTGTGCTACCACCCCGCCGACGAGGGCTATGACGCCTGGCTGGGCTGCATCACCGAGCTCGTCAACGCTGTGGACGAGGCCCCGGCGCCCTCCCACTCACTCCGTCCTCTGCCGGCACTCACAAGCGATGTGGCGCACGACGCACCTCCACCTCCTCCCCTGCGCGACGACAACACCGAGCCCAGGCACGACGTGCGGGCTCGTGACCCGCCGCGTGGAGCACCGGTGCTGGCTCGGGACGAGGCCAGCTGCCAGATTGTGCATCAGCCACTGCACGACGTGCGTGCGCCTCCCGCACCACCGCATCAAATCAAGACCGGGCCGTCCAAGAAGCCGCGGCGCATGGGCGCCATGACCGCGCCGCCCCCGCCATGGGCACGCCGGTGAGCACTGCCGGCTGCCGCGCCTTCACCTGTGAGTTGCGTCGGGTGATCTGGCCTATCAAGTTCAAGCCGGAGCTGCCCCCTCGCTACGACGGCATCCCCGACCCCGCGGAGTTCCTCCAGCTCTACGCGCTAAGCATCGAGGCGGCGAACGGCGATGACAAGGTCATGGCGAACTGGTTCCCTGTGGCCCTCAAGGATGGCGCGCGTTCCTGGCTCATGAATCTGCCTGAGGGGTCAATCTCCTCGTGGGACGAGCTTCGCGAGCGGTTCATCGCCAACTTCCAAGGCACCCGCGACCTCACCATCAGTGATCTGTCGCGCGTGAAGCAGCGCCCTGGTGAGACACTCCGCAAGTACATTCAGCGCTTTACCCAAGTCCGCCTCATGATCCCGAAGGCCTCGGATGAAGCCATCATCTCGGCGTTCACCGAAGGCGTCACGGCGTCCGGATGAGTGAGAAGTTCGCCATCAACGATGACCTGTGCACGGCCCTGGAGCTGTTCAACCTGGCCGACAAGTGCGCCAGAGCGGAGGAAGGCCACCTCTCCCTCCTCAACAACCCCGACGTTGAGCCTGAAGACAAGAAGGCCAAGGTCAAAGATGTGAAGCGGAAGGGCCCCGCCGTGCTAGCAGCGGAGCCCGAGCTGAAGCACGGCCATGACCGCGACGAGCCGTCCAAGGATAGCTGCCCGTTTTGTGTCTTCCACAATGTGCGCACCCACAACACCAATGATTGTCAGGAGCTCAGGGCACTCCGTGACGAGCGCTTGGGCCGCCGCCCTGAGCGCAACGACCGTGGCTTCGGCCGTGAAGGAGGCCATGGCGGAGGGCACTGGGACAACCGCAACCCTTGCTAGGACTGGCGTGACCAGCCTCGCGAGGAAGGCTGGCGCGATCAGCCTCATGACGGCGCCTAGCGCGATCAGCCTCGCGAGGTCCGTCCGTAGGGCAACACGGGACTTCCGCCACTGCCGCCACCCCCAGGAGGAACGACAACAACTAGCCGGACGAGGGGGATGGGGGCTACCAGGATCCTTGTGCGATAGCCTGCATCCTCGGAGGAGCTCAGGCCCCCGCGTTAAACTGCCTCTTCAAGCAGTTCTCTCGTGAGGTGAACGCAGCCCTCCCGAGGCTTGAGGCTGTGTGTCCCCTCAAGTGGTCACAGTACACCATCACCTTCGACTCCAAGGATCGCCTCAGGTGTTCAACCATAGCCGGTGCACTCCCCATGTTGTGCACGCCCACCATCAGCAACGTCTCCGCCACCAAGACCCTCATCGATGGCGGCGCCGGCCTCAACATGCTCTGTGTCGAGACCTTCGAGACGCTTCAAGTGCCTTATGACCAGCTCATGCCCACCAGGCCATTCTCTGGGGTGACTGACGGCTCCACCACTCCCCTAGGGCAGGTGCGCCTCCTGATCAATCTTCGGCACTCGCGACAACTACCACACCGAGCTCATCGACTTTGACGTGGCCCACATCAGCCTCCCTTACAATGCCATCTTGGGGTATCCGACCCTCGCCAAGTTCATGGTGGCAACCCACAATGGCCACAACGTCCTCAAGATGCCAAGGTGAAGCGGCGTTATCACTATCGCCTGTGATGAAAAGGATGCGGTCTGCTCCCTCGAGCACGCCTACCAAGCTGCGACGGTCGAGAACTCTGATGGCGAGGAAGACGTCGTGCCCCTTGAGGTTGTCCCCGCGAAGAAGAAGTGGCTCCTCCCCAAGAACCGTCCCGAGTCAAAGAAGGCACCGGCCGACGACGCCTCAGGTGCCACGCCTGCCGCTGGGGCATGCCTTCCTCCCACATAGGAAGGCGCGCCCAGCGTCTCCCTCAGGGCAGGCTCGGGGGCTTCCACCTGGAGAGCCTCTGACCAGACCGCTGCGACGAGGGATGCGCTCGGGCACCACTTGGAGGCGTGCTTCGACGCACACCCCCACAGGCAAGGAATGCGGTGCGAGGTGCCAGGAGCACGATAGTTCATCACCAAGGCGATCTGCGAGCTTCAGGAAGCACGGGCCATGCGCGGCGAGCGCCGCCCACATGCCCCACCGGCTCAGCTGCCACTCCCGGCGCGGGTGGCGAGCTGCGCGTCTGCGTCAACATCTCGAGTCTCAACAAGGCTGCTTCTCAGGACCTATTCTGGCCGTCACACGTCGGCCGGAGTGGGGGTTACCCCTGCAACTACATCTGCATGCCCTTCGGCCTGCTGAACACGGGTGCCACGTACCAGTGGTTCGCGCAACTCGCGTGGGCGTCTCACGAGGCCAGGCGCTCGGTGCTGGCGCCTCGAGAGGCCCCGTCACCTTGTGAGCCTCCCGAGCCTCAGGAGCCGCCTGGCTCATGAGGAGCGAACCTCCGCGACATGCTTCATTGGCTTCCTCGATGCTACCGCATCAACATTGCTAGGTGACTTTTTGGTTTGTTCAATTGAGGGCGCCCCTCAGGCTGCATTATCCTCAGGCTGGTCAGGGTCCACCCCTACAGTTGCGTAGCTTTTGCTCATGTATCAGATTCAGTTGTGCTTTGATGAAATCTTTCGGATGGTTTAAATTGCATGATCAGTGCTTCGTAACTATGAAAGTCGCCGCGCCCGCGCGGACCTGCTCTCGACCGCCTCATGACTAAGGGCTGACATGGCGTCTGTGCTCGGGTTCGTCCCTGCAACATTGTTAAGTCCAAGCGACCGAGCTCTGTCTCACAGGCCAGCTCCCGTGCATGTCACCTCCTGGGGTACTTGGTGTCTTGTCCTCTCATGAGCTCATCGCGAGCAGGCAAGTAGGGGCGCGACTCGGTTCGTACAACCGCGATCGTGGTGCTTCGCCACCGTGGGAACCTCGCGCCGGGTGCTCTTCCTCAGATTGTTACATGAGAAGGCATGGCACGGTGTCTGTGCTTGGATTCGTCCCTGCAGCATCAATAATACCAAGTGACCGAGCTCTGTCTGGCGGGCCGGACCCGTACACGTCACCTCCTATGGGTCCTTGGTGTCTAGCCTTCTCATGCGGTGGCCTCTGGACGTTCATTTGATGCAGGTCGCCTTCATAACTCAGGATTCACAAGCGCGTGATCGCGCCAGGAACTAGGCGCAACCGCCTGAGGTAGGACCTCCTGAGCCCCGCACTGGCCCACGAGCGTCTAAAACACCTCCGCAAGTTCTGTTGTGCCAGCCACGCGTACAAACGAGATAGGGCTGTACACGCCCCAGAGACTCTTGAACAGAGCTCTTTCCCACGCCCAGTGGAAGCCCCATGCTCAGCGCTAGCGGAAACGGTCGCAATACGGCCATGCCCACGCCCAGTGGAAGCGCCATGCTCTGAGCTGGTCGATAAACAATTGAGGGCGCCCTATGTGTAGCATCAACCTCAGGATCACTGCTCGATTCTTCAACAACGCTGCTCATGACCTTCTCCTAGGCCTCAGCGAGCGAGGGCTGGACACGGTGCCTGTGCTCGGGTCAGTCCCAGCAGCACTGAAAAACCCAAGGGACCAGGCTCTGGCTCGCGGGCCTGCCTCCGCGCACGTCACCCCACCAAGGCCCTTGGTGTCTAGTCTCCTCGCGTAACACCCAGGTGCAGGCCGACAAGAGCTAGGTAAGAGAGGCCTCGGGGTAACATCGCCGTTGCCAATGTTTCCTTCATGCGGGCTGCTTGCGCATCAAGGGGGGACCCCTGAGCATCGCGACTCAGGATGTCACAGCCCTAGATCTTTGTTGCAATTAGTTGCATTAAGTGAGCATCATGCATCATGTTTGATTTCAAGAAATCTGAATTGAGGAATTTGAAGCCTCAAAAACTTAAATAAAATAAGGGCAAAGAACCTTGGAAATTTCATTCTTTGCTTCCAAGATGTCCTTATGCAATGCTTGAGAATTTTGGCAAGAGCTATATATCAAACCAAAATTTAGGAACATTTTAAGGATTTATTTTTGGGACTTTGAATTTAAATCAATAGCTATTTGAATTTGAGTTATATTCATATAACTAGAATATAATTTCAAATATCTTTGAAACATTTTATGTGCATTTGGAAATGTCCATTCTGCAACATAAAATTATTCAGAGGATGTTGGCACTGTTTTGAAATACCTTTTAATTTTAAAACAGTGGCAAAGTTTAAATAAAGACAAAAACAGAAAACAAATAGGAAAATAAGAAGAGAGAGCCCACCCGTGCCTTACCTGGAGCCCAAGTGGCCGGCCCAGCCCACTGGCCTCCCCCTGTCGTCTTCCTCCCCTGCCAGGAGGATGAAGTCGCGTGCTCGCCGCTCTCGGCCACACGCAGGCCACCTCCTCTCTGTCTGCCTGCCCGGACGCCTCTGAGAGATGCCACGTACTCCCCCTCGACCCCCTCGACCTCTCCCTCATCCTCACGTCTCCTCTGCCTCTCTCCCCCGCTTTCCGCGCTCGCATCCGAGGGCGCCGACGAGCACCACCGCGCACGCCTCGCCTCTCCGTTGCGTCCAGTCACTCCGCCGATGTCTGTATCCTCTCCATGCCGACAAAATCAAGCCGAGGAGCTCCAGGTCATTGTCTTCGAGCTCGTCACCGCCGCATCTGCTTGCCGGACTTCACCGGTCAATTCGCCGTCTCCGACGCGTCCACGAGCTAGCTGACCATCTCCTCCGCCTCCCAGTGAGCCCCTGGTCATTTCCCCCTGTTCCCTTCCTCTATAGCGCGCCCTAGCAAGCCTCGCCGTCGAGCCCGAGAGCTCTCTGCTGCCGGCCCATGCCGCCACCATGGCTACGGCCATGCCAGCTCGCGCCTAAGCACACCGTTGCGATCAGCGCATCCCCAGAAGTCGAGCTCGACCACCCGCTGCTTCTGCCGAGCACCGTAGCGATGTTGGCATCATCGCCGAAACTCCGGCCGCCGCCTAGCTCGCTGCTGCCGTCACCACAGACCACTACAGCTCCCCCTACTTACTCCATCAGATGCGCGTGAGCGTCAGCTAGCCGTAGAGACCAACCGCGGCTCAAACCGCGGCCTGTAGGCGAAACCCGAGCCGCTCCAGTGTGCCTCCGCCGCGTTTCTGGTCGCCGACGGCGTAACTCCGGTGATGTTGACGTGGCTTCATTAGTTTAGGCTAATCACCATAGTTATTTTAGCCCTAATGACCCCCTAGGTCACTGACATGTGAGCCCAGAGCCCCTGCTAATTATAGTTAGTGTTAATGCTAACTCAAATATTAACTAGGTCACTGACTAGTGGGTCCCACTAGTCAGGTTTGACCTGGACGACCCTGTTGACCTGCTGACGTCACCGTGGCATAGTGCTGACGCAGTAAATGTTTTCTGGAGTTTTAAATAAATCAGAAATGATTTATTTATTTCAGAAAATGTCCTAAACTTCTAAAAATCATAGAAAATAATCTATAACTCCAATGGAAATAAATTATATATGAAAACTTATCAGAAAAATCCAAAGAATCTATTTATGGCATTTCCATGCATGTTTGAACAAATTAAACCTGCTGATTAGGTCAAATAAAATAGATGGCATTTGAATAATCACATATGGAGTTTGAATTTGAATCCTTGGTTCAAACCAACTTCATTTAATCTGGTTGCTAGTTACATTAGCTCAATCAACAGCATATTGCAATGTCATTATCATGCATCGTATTGTTGCATTGCATTGATTGTGTTTCCTCCTGTTTGCCGGTGTTGTTCCCGCTCAGTGGACGTTGTTCCGACGTTGTGATCGTTGACACCGATGAAGAGCTATACTATCTTCAGAAGTGCCAGGCAAGCAAACCCCCTTTGAGCATTCCGATACAATCCACTCTCTCACTCCTGCTCTCTTTTACTGCATTAGGACGACAAGGATTCAACTGTTACATGTTGTGGTAGTTGAACCCTTTCCTCTGCATGACCTGTCTTTGCAACAGTAATTAGTAAAAACCCACTAGCATGAGTAGGAGTTGTTTGAGCCATGATGTGCCTACTCATTCATGCTTGCTTGTTATGCCTGCTATGCTTAGAGTCGTGTCAGGTTTGATTCATCTGGGATGAATTGAAAAGGTGGTGAACATGTCCTACTACTGAGGGTTAAGTGTGTGAACACGATTTGGTAAAGGTAGCGATGAGAGGCCATGTAGGAGTACATGGTGGGTTGTCTCATTGAAACCGTCCTCAGGAACTGAGTTCTGTGTTTGTGATCCAAGATAGTTACTACCACACATTGGAATGCTTAAGTGCCCCTCTCGACTTATTAATCGCCTCGATCTCTGTCCAGGAGTTGCAACTAGTTTCTGGTGTTTGTAGGTTGTGTTAGTAGTCTACCAAGTGGCACCCGGTATAGGTGGGCTTGGGACAGACTAGGTACAGTGGCATGGTGTACCAAGTGGCACCCGGATGGTGGGCTTGGGAACCCTGCTCACATCGTTTTGGGCCGTGATGGAAACTTCGGCCGGACTTCCTTTGCGGGTTCAGCCTTGGATAGGTGATGAACCTGGACTAGAGTCTTGCGTGGTTAGTCAGGTCGTGGCCGACACCCTCGCCAGGCTTCCGCTTGAAGGTTGCCGAGATACATGATGTGTACATGGCGATAAGTGGCGAGAGCGTGTGTGAAGAAGTACACCCCTGCAAGGTTAACATGATCTATTCGAATAGCCACGTCCGCGGATATGGAATACTTGGAATGCTTACATTGTTCATAGATAACTGGAAGTGGATACTCAAAAATGCGCAAGATAAGCGTGAGTGCTATGGATGGCCTTCTCGTAGGGAGACGGGAGCGGATCCATAGTGGTGTATTGATATGGTGAATATGTGGACTCGTGTGCGCCACCTCAAAGAAATGATGGTAGACGTAGTATAGGTTAGCCACTGAGTTAAAGCTGGCTTGCTGCAGTTAAACTCCACCACCCCCTTGTTGATACTGATGCATATGTAGCTAGTTCTGATGTAAGTCTTGCTGGGTACATTTGTACTCACGTTTGCTTAATTTATGTTTTTGCAGAGAGACTTCAGTCTCACTAGTAGTTCTTCGTGGGCTTCAACAATTAGTTTGGGAATCCCAGATAGAGGTCCGGTTCCTTTGGAGGGTCTTGTAGATAGACAGGCTTCCTAGCCTTCTTCCTTTTCAGATGTCTGTACTCAGACATGTTTATGCTTCCGCTTGGCTTGTATGACTTTGTGTGAAGGGTCATGAGACCCGCTGCTTGTAATAAATGCTATGATAGCTCTTCTGGGCCTTTATCTATATGAGCCATTGAGTTATGTTGTGATGCCATGTTGTACAATGCATACTTGCATGTTATGCGTACATGTAACGTGTATTGCTATGTGTGGGATCTGACACCTAGTTGTTTATTATTGGTAGCCTTCCTTATGGGAAATGTCTCCTGGTGCTTCCACTGAGCCATGGTAGTTCGCTACTGCTCCGAAACACTTAGGTTGGCCGGCATGTATCCTTCTTTGTTCCTGTGTCTGTCCCTTCGAGGAAATGTCACGCGTTGTTCCTTTAAGTCCTTGTAGCTTGCTACGACTTGGGTTCATACGTTGATGACAGACACGTTCATTGCTGGGTTACGTATGCCTGTCCCTGTAAGTTTGTGCCACCTTGGGTTTACGACTAGTCATGTCGGCCCGGGTTCTCTGTCATATGGATGCTAGCGACACAATCATATACGTGAGCCAAAAGGCACAAATGGTACCGGCCAAGGTAAGGCTGCAGCCGTGGGAATACCGTGCGTGAGGCCACAAAGTGATATGATGTGTTACATGCTAGATCGGTGTGACTTAGGATCGGGGTCCTGACACAGGAGCCCTCACTAGTTCCGTAGCCCCTCACCCCTTGATCTTGTCCAGGCATCGCGACCTAACATTCCAGCGGCGGCCGAGGTATGCGCGGGGCTGGGCCTCGCCGACGCAGAGCACAAAGGCAAGCAAGAATGAAACCAAGCACGGAAGGGAAACTACGGAGTTGAAACAATTATTACAAGCATTAAGTATCTCAAGTGAAACCAAAGTCTCATGCCTCCACGAGGCAGAACCAGTCTGATGCAGGGTGGTAAAGAAGTTCTCAGGAAGAAGGACAGTTGCCGCAATCGCCGTCATTTGCTTCGGCTCCAACAGGCCCCCCGTCCCCGCTACAGGTGAACTTTCCAAGCAGCACGGCCACATGGCCCTCCACAGCCTCCGCCATGGCGCCGCGAGACTCTTCGGGAATGGGGCCTATCACTTCATCGAAGTCGAAGCCACTATCATGGAGGAGAAGGTGGCTGAAGACGCAGGTCGCCGCCACGGAGAAGAGGTCGTGGCACTCCTCGTCCAAGATGCCGTCCACCTTATGGGCAGCACCCTCGAGCTCGTCGGTGAGCTTGGAGGAAAGCTCGGCGTAGCCAGCGTCGGGGGCGGCGAGCGGAGCTTCGAACCCTTCCCTGCATATGGACTTCAGTGCTTGGCATGCCCTAAGCTCGAGGGAAGAGAAGGCGGTGTGGTCCGCCGTTGCTTTCGCTTCGGCGTCGGCTTGGATCTTCTTCTCGCTGGCGTCCAACTGAGCGCTCATCTCAGAGACATGCTTGGCATATGCTGCTTGGGCTTCGGCCACCTCACGCTGCAGCATTTCTAGGCGCCCGTGCTCCGTGGCCTGCTCAGCACCCACCTTCGTCAGCTCAGAATCGCGGGCCGCAAGCTTCGCATCGTGAGCCTTGAAGTCCTCTTCCCGCTGCTAGAGTTGCCGAGCATGCATGGTGTCTTCTTCCTGGAGCGCCTTCAGGCTGGCTTCTGCCTCGCTGCAGCGCTTGGCGGCTGCTTCCGCATCAGCAAGCGCGCTGTCATGAGCTGCTCGTGCCTCGGCGGCTTCCTTCACATTCTCCGCGGCGGTTGCCTCGGCCCGGCTTTGGGCCTCTTTGGTTGCCATCTCAAGCTGGAGCCACCCAGAGGCGAGCCTTAGGCGCTCGCTGTCGAGGCGGTTATCGGCGTCTTGGAGGTCTCCTCCGAGCCGGTCGAGTGCGGCCCGGGCGTCAGCCAAAGCCCCGCGCCTGATCAGGGAACCGCAGTTCGCAAGCGCGAGGGTCTGACAAGGGAGCAGCACCGACGCGCTAGTTGGCGCCACGGCCGAAGAGGCCTCGGCATGCTCTCCTTGAGGCGCAGGAGGTTCCGGGTCCTTCCCCGCGATTGGCTTCCGCGGTGCAGCTAGGGTGACTGCCGCCTCGGCCAGCTGAGCTCCGGGTGTGGGCATTGCTTGAGGCTGCACCGCTGTGCACCCTGCATCGTCGCCAGCAGCGGGGGTCAAGATGACTGGCGAGGCAAGAGGTGCCACCCCTTTGTCCGCGATCGGGGCTGCCGCAACCATGGCGAGAGGCGCCACGTGCTGAGCCGCGGCGTCCTCGGTGATCGGCCCTCCTGGCGGAGCGGGCGGAGCTCTGAGAGGAGCCAAGGCACCCGTGCGCCCAGATGCAGCGGTGCCCGCGCGCCCGAGCATGGCACCGGGTCGGTGTTGCGCGCCCCCGCACCCACCCAGGTTGCGGCCAAGCATCGAAGCTGCCGTCAGGATGAGGTGCAGCTTCGCCATGACGGTTGCCTTCTTCTTCTTCTTCTCCGCGCCACCACTTCTGGTTCGGCACGATGGGAAGGCAGTGTGAACATATGGACTACAGACGCTCACCCAAAAGGCAAGGTAAGGGTACTTACTCGTCCGGCGTGGTCCACTTCCTCTTCTTCTCCTCTCCGGAGGCCGACATGCTACCTTCCTTGCCTGGTGTCGCCCTGGCTCCATCCCGTGGCCCATCAGGGTGACCCTCGGCAAGCCTCGCTACGACATCGCTTCCCGCAGAAGCGCAAGGATTCCCCCGAGGGACCTCGGTCGGCGAGAGCGCAACCACCCCGGCAGAGGCCTCCGTGGTTGCCGGCTGCGCGGTCGGCAGGGCAAGTCCCGTTACCCTGATCGCCCCGGTGGGGCGTGGGGAGCTTGCAAGAGGAGGCTCGTCTGCCCCCTCGCTTGGGGCTTCCTGCTCGACGCCCGCGCAGCCAGGGGAGTGGATTCCGCCCTCCTGGACGCCCTGGAGAGGCCTGGGGAAGCTGCAGGCGGAGGCTCATCGGCGTCATCTCGTCCTCAAGGCCGAGGAGGATCTGGCGACGCAACGGCGGGGACGCTTTCCCAAGGTCGTCCCCCACCGTTTCCTCTGAGTCCTCGTCGCCGTCACTGTCGCTGGAGGACAGCACCATGGGCGAATCGGCGTGGTCGCACGGCTCAAGCCCCCGCTCGTCAAAGGTGGGCATGGCCGCGACCAGCTCCTCCTTGTTATCGCGGCTGTACAGAGGGGCAGCGGCCTTAGGAAGGTCCTCGGGGATGTAGCCGAGCAAGGTCGCCAAGGCCCCATCCAGCTCTTCGATCGTCACGCTGGCGGCTTGCAGCCTCATCGCATTCCCCGCGCCGTCGTACTCCCACAAGGGCTGTGAGTGCGCTTGGAGTGGCGCAAGGCGATGCGCCAGAAACTCCTTCATGATTGCCGCCCCCGTCAGCTTCGCCTTCACGTGCGCGGCCATCCTTCTCAGGACAGGCTTTGCTCGAGGGTCGGCGAGCTTGGCGGAGCCCCATCCGGGGGCCTGCTCAGGCTGTGCCACCGGAGTCATCAAGAGCGGGTCGGTGCCGCGACCGTCCATGAAGGCCCAGCGCTGCCGGTAGCCTTCCACCTTCTTCCCAGCTCTCAGGAGGGAGTTTCCGCTGTGCACGTCAACAAAGGAGATGCACACGGATCGCTGGCCGCGGGCGGTGAACCGCAAGCTGAAGAAGTGGCGGAAGAGCGCCACCGAAGGCCTCACGCCCACGAAGGCCTCTCGGTAGAAGGCGAAAATGGACATGAGGAGAATGGAGTTGGGATGAAGATGGAGGGCATGGATTTGATAATGCACGAGGATGGCGTAGAAGAACTCGGAGAAGGGAGGAACCAGCCCGGCGAAGATGCTGTGGAGGAAGAAGGGGTAGACGGACTCCCCTAGGCTGCCCCGCGCCGCCGAGCCGGGCCAGATCTGGGTAGCGCACCATTCATTGTGGTCATCGGCTATCAGCAGGAGCACCGGGCTCAGGTCCTTCTCTTCGGCGATGGAGGAGGTCAGGAGCGCCGGCCCGATGGAGGAGGAGCTCGTGGCTGGAGTTGCGAGCTTTGCCTTCCCGCCGGGCGCCATTCGCGAACTCGTCGACGCCAACAAGGAAGGGGGAAGAGCTGCGCTTGGTTTGGATCTAGAGAAACCTCACGCGGGAGAAAGGGGATCTCAGTAGGACGAGGAAGACACAAGACAAGGAAGAAATGATGGCCCCACGGCGTGCGCCAGGCTTTATGTCAGCCTGGGCAGTTGCCGAGGCGACGTGGGGGAGTGGGGGCGTCCCGTGCCTCGTTGTGCGCCACGCGTCGAGCCTGGCCCGCAGGCGGTTGGGGCTCGCGTCGTTTTGCCCCCTCTCTTCTTCGCCTCCGCCTCCAAGTCGGGTTGTGCATGTCGCGGGCCCGGGGGCTATTGTCGGGGCTTTGGGACTGGGGGTACCCAGGCCCGTCTGCCTGCGGCCCATCACCAAGTCTTCACGAGCAAGGACCCCGCGAGGGCCCCCGCCTCGCGAGGCGAGCATCAGCAGGCGCTGATGAGGACATGGCTACCACAGTTACACCCATATCCCCTGCTGTTTTACCTCTCGGAACAATTGCTAGAGCTCGCATACGCCAATTAAATTATCAGGTACTTTCGTTTCTTGGTAATGTTTCTAGTGTTCATGAGAATATGATGCTGCATAACTTAGATACATTTGTGTTGCTTGCAATTGAAGGGCCTAGCACAGACAAGAAGGATGAACATTGGAGAATGGTCAAGCACGGAGATGAAGGTGCGTGCGAAGAGAACAAGAACGGAGGTTCAAGTGGAGATTTCCGGACTTTGAAGCCACCATGATGACTTACAAGAAGATGGACGAAATATACAAGATGACCTTTCATAAATTTCGCCCATAGCTTATTATTGGTGTTGCGCCACCTTATTTTGGGCCAGGCCCATGTAATATATTTTTAGAGTCCATATTGTAGGGGAAACGACTTAGGAGGTGTTTTAGTCCAACCTTGCCAAGGGTGGACGAAATCCCCTCTCTTTTCCCTATAAATACAACCCTTAAGGCATCGTTTAGACGCGGGTTTTATTTATTTAAAAGTTAGCCATCGCCGCAACTTCGTGTACTTCGTTTGTGTCCAACGACCAGACCAAGTCCGCTTATGAAACCCCACTTTTATCAACACTTCATATATATTCGCAATATTCAGATTGCTTTATCATATTCTTACTTGTTCTTCGATTGCATGCAGGAATAGGCCTTCGTGGTCAGGTTGATCGTGCTCCGGCGTGGTCAATAACCTCTCGGAGTTGGTTTAGCGATTGCTAAGGCGCAACGTTGTGCATGTTTGTAGTCGGATCGTCAAAGTCGTCTCCACCAAATCGATAGTTATTATCTCATCGAAAGATCGGACACCCCGCCTCTATCAAGTGGTATCAGTTTTCAGGTTGCTCGGTGAGATTTTCCAGTTTTTCGTAGTCTAGATTGCATATGTTCTTCATACCTATAGTACACTAAAAAGCAAAAAAAAAGTTAGATTAGTTCATCCCTGTCCCAGACAGTCTTAGCCTTTCGCTATTATCACTTAGTTTTTGCATTGTTAAATTTTTGGTTGCATCGTGTGTCGAGTTGATGGTTTTAGTGTCTAAACTTTTAGAGTTTCGAGTTCTAGTCATGCTCGTTCATGGCGCATCCGCATACACCATCATCCACTTTGTTCATCATCCGCTGCCACTTACTTTCATCGCCACCACTGTTGCCATCACCATCATCCATCCGCTATTTTTGTTCGTCACCATCATCTGTTAGTTTATCTTGGAGAGAGAGGAAAAACAATCTGGAAAGAGAGAGAATAGCGTTTGGGATCACAACTTATTTGAGCGAAATCTGAGCTCTTGGTTCGGTTGCCAAGGATCGTAAACTTTGTAAGATACTAGTGATACGTTGCTATTGTGTAAAAAAAAAGGAGGTTGCCCATCGGTTGTTTTATTTGGAAAGCTTGCGGATTGAAGTTTTTGATCTGAATCTGGTACTTAATACGTGGAGAAAACAAAATATTTTTGCTACAGAATCAAAGGCAGCCACGTTTGTTGGATCATTCATTGCAAAAAAAAAAAGTGCCTCGATCGTTTTTGCTTTCCGTGGGATTTGATACGGGCACTACTTGGAAAGTTGTGACTGCAATTTACCCAGTTTGGTTCGGTTGGAAAGTTGTGATCGAGGGATTATTTAAAAAAAACAAAGGATCTTGTGTGTCTTGGAAATAAAAGAGTACTTTCTCTTTCTTTTTTTTGCGGATGAGAGTACTTTCTCTTTCATGTGAAAAGCTTGACACGCCACATCTTTTTGAAGATTGTGCTAGTGGCTGTTTGGCAAGTCAAATCAGTTTTTTTTTCTCTTACCCAAATCCCTCTGGTCCGGTTGAAGCAAGAAATAGGGCACAAAATTTCGTGGCACAAGTTCCAAGGAAAGCAATTTGTCACTTTGTGCCTTTTTGGAAAGGTTGGATTTGGCCTTGACTTGGAACGTCAAAGAGAAAGAGAGAGTTTGGAAAGAAATAAACAAAATAAAGGAAAGTTTGGATTGGTAAAAAAAAAAAGAGGAGAAGGTTCCGCCACATCCATTTGGTAATCTTTTTGGGATTGGTTTCCTTGGCAACCGTGAGGAGTACTAGAGGAGAAAACCAGATTCGGTAAAAAAATTTGGCAAGTACTATTCGGCCAACAAACAAGGTAGATTTTCAAAAGCCAAGTGTGGACCAGAAAAAAAAAGGCACGGTTAAAGAGAAGGACACATACCGAAATAGGCTTTCGCCCCGCTATATGGATATAGCAACCACCCAATACAACATTCCGATCAACGTTGGGGCTAACAGCACAAGCACGCCCAAAAGAAAATACAAGAGAAAATAAGAGAAAAAATGCCAACAACGCCGAATCAACGAAAGCTACGGCACCCCGCGACCGCTGAGCCCACCGACGATAACCACCACGCTCCAAAGCCACCGAGTTGCCGTGTACCAAGCACCACCTTCAAGAAGGAATGCGACGATGACGACGCTGCTGCCCGGACGAATCCTAGGATTTCTCCCGGTACACGGAGGGTAGTGGGGGGAGAGGGTCACCCGACGCCCTTCAAGAAGGATGGCGGCGCCCGCAGGCGTCACCGTGTTGGTGCCGGCAAGACCCGACATGGATTTCTCCCGACCCCTCGCGCCCGCCACCCAGGACCAACCTTCGGCTCCACCACACCCGCCGCCCACCAACATGCGCCAACACAGTCACGAGGACACCGCCGTCGTCTCACCACGGCCAACGAAGCGAGGCCGGCCGGATCCAAACGAGACACCCGTAGACAAGGACCGGCAGCACCGCAGCCACGAGGGAGGGAACAACCTCCACCGGCTTAGGCGGTAGCAGACCGGGCATAGCAGCAGAGGCACACCAGACCCCCTGTCCGGCTGAGCCCAGAACGGGCCCGTGAAGCTCCGCCGCCATGCTGCAGCAGTCGCGGCACAGCAGCCGCCGTCCCTGTCGCGAGGAGCTCGCCAGAACCACCGGAGAACAACCCACCGCAGCCCCCCAGCAGGCCCGCCCCGACCCAGATCAGGCCCGTAGGGCCTAGATCTGGGCCAGCCGGGCGCCGCCGGCCGCCGCTAGCCATGGGCCGTCACCGCCGCCAAGGGGCAACGCCTCCGCACCGCCGCCGTCCAGATCCACGCCGGACCACCGCCAGGACCGCTCGCCCGAGCCGGGGTCCAGCGATGGGGGAAGAAGGGGGGCCGCCACCGCCGGACTGCGGGGCGCCGCGCGGACAACGCCCGGCCGCGCCCACCGGCGGCAGCGGCGAGGGGGAGGGGGGATGGCGACTCGCGGGGAGGGGGAGGAGTGGGGAACCGCCCCGGTCGCCTCGCTCGAGGAGGGCGACACGGGGGGCACCGAGCGGGGGGCTTTTTTTCTAGAAGTGTCGGCTTCAGCTTCAGCCCAGAGAAGGACACATAAAAGAGGGCCTAACTTGACATGCTTGTGGGACCCAGTCAACCATGTCAGACACATGTTTCTTTTGTCGCTCGCCGTGTCATCCCAACATGTTTTAGTACGCCTATTTTTTGGTTGCTATTTTCTCCTGCTTCTATATCCACATCTGTCCGCCCGCGCCCGGCTATTATGACTGCGTGAATTTTATCCATATCTTAGGCTCGTGTCTCTAATACAGTCTAGCTTAGGACCAGCACTCCACCACTCTGAACAAATTTTCAGCTTGCATTAATTAACATGGTTGTAGCACTTTTTTTCCACATATATAAAGCCAACCCAGCTCCACATATTTCTACACCGTGCATACATACGCTCACCTGGCAATCGCTTTTACCAACTTTTGGAGTTATTTGATACCGCTGGTTGGCCATCACCACCTGCTGCATGGTAAGAACTTGTAAAACATTGATATTTGCTTTACTGTGAGCGTTTTACCACCACATCCTAGTAGTTATAGGAACATTATTTTTGGATTTTGTTTCTTGTTTCTACTAATCATGACAGGATCCAGAGTCAATTCATGGGCTTAGTCGATCGCGGGAGACGTGCCACCACCTATGCAAATACCACAACCGTCACGAGAGGTGCACAACCATCCAAATGCACATGATCAAGTTAATGTTTCTATACCACCATTTAATGGCCGTTTTAGACCTGCTTTATATATTGAATGGGAGTTCGACATAAATAATATATTTGCTTCCCATAATTTTGATGAATGTAAAAAAGTTAAGGTTGCGGTTGGTTCTTTCACTGGTTATGCTTTAGTTTGGTGGAGTGAACATTGTCGGTTATACCCTGATCATGTACCTACTACTTGGGATGATTTAAAACTTGTCATGAGAGATAGATTTGTCGATGTTTATTATACTCGTGGCATGATTAAAAAACTACAACATTTAAAACAAGGTAGTGACACTGTAACAAAATATTATGATGATTTACGAACTACCTTGTTGCACTCTTTTTTAGAGGAAAGTGAAGATGATTTTATGGATAGATTTTGGGGAGGATTAAACCATGATATTCAGGAGATACTAATCCATGAAGAGTGTTATCCTATGGACCGTTTGTTTCGTCTTGCTTGCAATGCTGAACAGGAAATAAAAACACGTGTTGTCCACAAGGAGAATAAGCGCAAGGTGCACATTCAAAGAGATGATACGGTTGTTCCTTCAACTACTAGGTGTACTATGACAACCACATCCGTTGTTGTGAGGACTACATCACCTCCACCATGTGACACAACACCTTCGAGAGTACTTACATCATTTGAGTTGATCATAAGAGGTAATGACAAAGGTACCGGTCTTCCACCTCCACATGAGTATGATGAATGCCTTGTCAATTTAAATGAACCATGCGATGAGCTACCCACTACTTTGATCACACCCGCTATTTTAGAGGACTAGGTTGATGATTTGACTTTGCCATGTGATCAAACAATTTTGAGTGAACCCATTGATGCAAAAGAATCATGTGAATCAGGGAATATATCATGTAAGCAGGCGCCATCAAGTGCCCCGAGGGCTCCGCGAGGGGCAGCCTCTCGAGGCTGCCTCCTGAGGCTCCCGTGGGGCGGACACTTCTAGGCTCGCCACCCCGCCTCGCGATGCACATGGGTGACGCGAGCCACGATGAGCATCGCCAGGACCGGTGCCAGCGGGCATGGATGGTGAGGCTTTCCTCTTTAGTGCTAAAGGGACAAGGCCAGCACGCGGGTTCCCAAGGCAGCCCCAAATGTTGCCTCTTTGGTGCAACAAGACCAGGACGCTGGCTTGGCAGGACAGAGGTATCGTCGAGCGCACCTGCACGTCATGGATAGAAGCTTTGCAGGCGAAGACCACCGTTAGTCAGGATAGGGTGTACTCTTGTCCCCCTTCAAAATTGGCTGTTGTGGACTCCCTTCCCACCTAGAGCTTCGGGGGAAGAGGACTGGGCTAGTATAAATATAGGCTAGTCTCCACAGTAGAGAAGGATCCGGTCTTGGCATCCCTAGAGGTCGATCCTTGAGCCCTCCAGAGGAAGTTCATCCTTGTACTGGTTCATACTCATCCTCCCCGCGAGGCAATCCACCACAAAGCAGGAGTAGGGTCTTACACCACAAGGTGGCCCGAACCTGGGTAAATCATCGTGTTCCTCCTCCTTCCCTCTCGCTCGAGCACGTCGGAGCATCGCTGTGAGGCAGTGAGCAGCGAGCCGTAGCCTAGTGAAGTTCTCCGCGCACACCCCAGAGTTTGAACCTTTCCTTGGGTCCTCGGAACCCCGATTCCGACAGAGGCGGCATCGGCAACGAGAACTTCTAATTCTCATTGAAGAAACTCTAGAGAAGGAGGAGATTTATTGGGTGCAGCGAAGCCGGGCCAATTGGTTGAAGTATGGGGACCGGAATACAAACTTCTTCAACAATTTTGCTACTGCCAAAAGGAGGAGAAACCAGATCCGAAAACTCCTTGGAGATGATGGCGTATGTAGGGAAGGTGTCGACTCCATGGGTACTTTAATCTCTGATTATTTTAAGTCGATGTTTACCTCTGAAGTTGTACCCAAACATGGATGTCTTAAATAAAGTGAAAGCTAGAGTTTCTGATTACATGAATGAAGCGTTGCTTGCACCGTATAGTGCCGAGGAGGTGTGACGCTCGGATATTTAAGCTATAGTAATTCCTTGTTAATGATGCCACATCACCGCAATTACTGTTGCTAATCTCGCGTTAGTTCAGAACCGATCCAAATTCAACTTTGAATTAAAGTCAAACGGTAAAAGTTTTCAAACATAAAAACTAAAATGTTCGGGTTGTGTCAGATAATGCATAGGTAATTATGGTGGAGAAACCACCCTTTTATAAAATGTTTAAATACTCTAAAATGTATAAAACAACAGCAAAATTAATTATTTAAATGCTTTTAAAATAATAAACAATTACAAACTATTTTATTTTAGGTGCCAAGTTAATTGTGGCAGTGACATATTTATTAATACTATTTTAGATACAACTTTTGTATTTTACAAAAACTAAAATTTAATAAAACAGAAAAGAAAAATAAATAAAAATAAAAGAGAGAATTAAAACAAAATAAAAAGGAGAAGAACCCCCCCTCCCCGCTGGGCCATGGCCCAGCTGGCCACTGGGCTAGCCAGGCCAGCCCGGCCAGCCCCCTCACCCCTTGGCTTATCCCCCACCCCCTGGAACCCTAGAGCCCAATCACCACTCCTCCCCTCGCTCCCCCCCCCCCCGCCTGGATCGGGATCGGGCAACCCCCGTCGCCCTCCCCGCCCCGATCCCGTCACCGCCCGAGGACCTCGTCGACGCTGCCCCCTTCACCCGTTGACCGCCAGGCGCCCCCGCAGCTCGCCATCTTCGTCGTCTTCTCCACGCGCGGGCGCTGGATGCCATCGTCATGCATGTCGCCGTCGACCGACCCCCAGGCCCCTCGACCCCGACTCCATCCAGCTCGCTGTGAGCTTCCACTTCGCGCCCCCTTCTCACCTCCTGCTCATATTGCTGTCCCGCCGTCGTTCGTGCACATCGCGGCCAGTCGCGCCCACGGCCATCGCAACTGCCCGCGTCCACCCATCACTGGACCCCCCCGCTCGCTCACGGTTGCCGCTGTCGGCGCGCGCCCACCTGCGCCTGCGCGTGCCCCGCCAGTCCCGCCGCGCCTGCTCTCTTGCTGCTGCTCGCCCGAGCGCCATGACCATCCCTGTCGTTGCGTCACGCCGCTCGCATACTGCACCTGCCGCCGCTCGCCTACTACTTCTGCTCGCCGCTGCCGGGGCCGCTCCTGTCGGCCCGTGCGCCCACTGCTCGCCCCGCGTCGACGCCCTGCTCCTCTGCCGCTCCGTCCCGCCTCCGCCACTGCTGCCGCCTCCGCGCGCGCAAGCCCCCGCTCCCCTAGACCCGCTCCAGTCCGAGCTCGCGCCGACCACCGCCATCCCCACGGCCAACTCCGGCGCCACGCCGACCGCGCCCGTCGCAACCCCCCCCCCCTGCTCCACGCGCCGCCCGTCCTGCCGTGCCTGTCAGCCAGGCACTCCACGGCCCGGCCACCCCCCGCGCAGCGCCGCTCCGGTGCCCTGCCATCGCCGTCGCCCTCCCCCTAGTTGGCCGGGGTGGGCGCCCCTTTCGGGCTGGGCGTTAGCACCTGCTAACCGCGCCCGTTAAGGCCTCCCTGGGCCACTGGCTAGGGGCCCCACGCCCAGAACAAAAAATAAAATATATATGATTAATAATTAAATTAATTAATTAATTAACTAAACCTAATTAATCTATTAATTAAACTAATTAACTTGGTTAATTAGTTAACAGTCAATGACAGCGGGACCCACACGTCAGTTTAACCCAGTCAACACCCCTATTGATTGTTGATGTCATGCTGATGCAATAATGCTAATTTTCGAATTAATTTAACAATAATGATCTAGAAATTGATTAAAACTTTGAAAATTAATATAAAATAATCCGTAGCTCGGATGAAAATACTTTGTACATGAAAGTTGCTCAGAACGACGAGATGAATCCGAATACGCAGTCCGTTCGTTCACCACATGTCCCTAGAATAGCGAACGTGCAACAATCCACCTCTGGTTCATCTGTCCGAAAACGTCAAACACCGGGAATACTTTCCCGGATGTTTCCCCAATTCGCCGGAATCACCTATCACCGCGTTAGGGCACACCTAGCACCGTTATATGTCATGTCATGCATCGTTATGCATCTGTTTGCATTATATTTATTGTTTCTTCCCCCTCTTCTCTCTGGTAGACTCCGAGACTGCCGGCGACCCCCAGTACGACTACAGTGTTGACGACCCGTCCTTCTCTGCCGAGCTTCCAGGCAAGCCCCCCCCCCCTTGATCAACCCGATATCGCCTATTCCTTCTCTCTACTGCTTGCATTAGAGTAGTGTAGCATGTTACTGCTTTCGGTTAATCCTATTCTGCTGCATAGCCTGTCTTTGCTACTACTGTTGATACCTTACCTGCAATCCTAAATGCTTAGTATAGGTTGCTAGAATTACATCAGTGGCCCTACACTCTTGTCCGTCTGCCATGCTATACTACTGGGCCGTGATCACTTCGGGAGGTGATCACGGGTTTATATTGTATACTATTGCATACTTATGTTTCTGTTCGGAGATGGGGGCTGAAGGGGCAGGTGGTTCCATCCAGGTAGTGGTGGGCCTGGGTTCCCGACGGCCCCCGAGTGTTACTTTGTGGCGGAGCGACAGGGCAGGTTGTGACCACCTAGGAGACAGGTGGGCCTGGTCTTGGTCGGCGTCCGCGGTTACTTTAAAATAACACGCTTAACGAGATTGGGTATTTGATCTGAGTCTGGCTACGAGCCTATACGCACTAACCACCACGCGGGAACAGTTATGGGTACTCGGCGTCGTGGTATCAGCCGAAGCCTCCTAGACGTCAGCGACTGAGCGGCGCGCGCCGGGTTGGACCGCGTAACGCAACTTCCTTTATAATGGAGGTTGCTAGGTCTGCTCACCGGCCGCCCACGCAACGTGCAGGTGTGCAATGGGCGATGGGCCCAGACCCCTGCGCGCATAGGGTTTAGACCGGCGTGCTGACCTCTCTGTTAGGCCTAGGTAGGGCTGCGACGTGTTGATCTTCCGAGGCCGGGTATGACCCAAGAAAGTGTGCCCGGCCAGAGGGATCGAGCGTGTTGGGTAATGTGGTGCACCCCTGCAGGGAAGTTTATCTATTCGAATAGCCGTGTCCCTCGGTAAAAGGACAACCCGGAGTTGTACCTCGACCTTATGACAACTAGAACCGGATACTTAATAAAACACACCCTTTCAAGTGCCAGGTACAACCCGGTGATCGCTCTCTCACAGGGCGACGAGGAGAGGATCGTCGGGTAGGTTTATGCTATGCGATGTTACTTGATGCTGCACTTGCTACTCTCTTCTACATGCTTCAAGATGGAGGCTGCCAGAAGCGTAGTCTTCGATAGGACTAGCTATCCCCCTCTTATTCTAGCATTCTGCAGTTCAGTCCACAGATACTATCCATTTCATTGATACCAATGCATATGTAGAGTAGATCCTTGCTTGCGAGTACTTTGGATGAGTACTCACGGTTGCTTTGCTCCCCCTTTTTCCCCTTTCTATACCCGGTTGTCGCAACCAGATGCTGGAGCCCAGGAGCCAGACGCCACCTTCGACGACTCCTACTACACCGAGGGTGCCTACTACCACGTGCAGGCTGCCGACGATGACCAGGAGTAGTTTAGGAGGATCCCAGGCAGGAGGCCTGCGCCTCTTCGATCTGTATCCTAGTTTGTGCTAGCCATCTTATGGCAACTTGTTTAACTTATGTCTGTAATCAGATATTGTTGCTTCCGCTGTCTCGTCTATGATCGAGCATTTGTATTCAAGCCCTCGAGGCCCCTGGCTTGTATTATGATGCTTGTATGACTTATTTATTTCTTAGAGTTGTGTTGTGATATCTTCCCATGAGTCCCTGATCTTGATCGTATTCGTTTGCGTGTATGATTAGTGTACGATTGAATCGGGGGCGTCACAAGTTGGTATCAGAGCAAACTGCCTGTAGGAACCCCCCTTCCACACTCCTTGGCCGAAGTCGAGTCTAGACATTGCAAAACTTTTACTAACTTGGCTGTGTGGCTTACGGGCCCACGTCGCCAATTGGGTGGTATTAGGATATTTTATTCCTCATCTATACTCTGGGATTCTGATCTCTCCTCTATTCAGGTTAAATGATTTTACTAATTATAACTCTAGGTTCTCGATACCACTTCCTACCGGAGAGCCCCTTCATTCCAGATGATCGACTGCTTCACCAGAAGGTTCCGAAGATGCTATTCAATGTTTTCCCGAGACACCTGTGTCCACCGCCTTTGCAAATTCCCTACCGCTGTTATATCCTTATGGATAAATACATACACTTGCCACTCTTACACTCAATCCCATTGGTCTTATTATTACAAGATGCTCCGAACTGCTCTTCGTTGTCCCGACAATCCTTTGAGCTTACTGCCTTGCAGTTCTTACCTCATGAATACCCCCTACGGATAATTCCTCGCAATTACCGAGTATCCGTTCTTCCCCCTTCTGTTCATATGATTCATAATATACATTGAAATACTATTCGATCCTCCGAAACTCCTTAGCAGCTTATTGCTCTGCAAATACTTGTCTGCTTGCATTGTGGATGCTTTCCATATGAGTGGCAATATTCATTAGTATCCTTTGACACCGTCATTTTGATCTTATTGATTCAACATGAGTGCGAATGCACGCATTCATTAGTTGATCATTTTAAATTATCTTTCTGGCTCAGACGTCATTTTGAACATGAGCTGGTTCTCGACCAAACTAATTGCCGTCGATCGTACCCTTAAGTCTATTCAAGTTACCCAACCTTGGTCAGAGCGTCTGCTTCTGATCCTTCGTATTGGGATTCTTATTTCCTTTGTTATCTAAGCATCAAATTATTCAGATGTTCTATAATCCGATGCCTTTGCATTCTTTCTTCATCTGGTTGTGTGCCGATGCTCACATAAGCTCTGCTATGGACCATCAGATCATTTGTCGGATTATTATTCGACAGTGTCCTTCATACTTAACCGCCTTGTGAATTCTTCCCTGATACATAATGCCTTTGGTAAATTGTATCCTCCCCTTTTGTCAAACATGCTCTGCTTTCGAGCTTGTATAAATTACTCCTGAAGCTTGTGGTATATGTTCCTAAGAGGCCCTGATGGGTTGAACCTATGCCTTTTCTAATCTGTGTGAACCCGGAAACTACTACGGGTCATACTCTACTGTTGTTATGTCAGATAAAATTTCAACACTACAACTTCGTCGAAGGCGAGAAGTGAATGAAAGGTTATGCATTAGAGAAGTGGGATTCGACCTTGAACTTTGTGTTCATGCCCATGGACACGATATAGATCCTATCGTGGAAGCTTCTTGTAATAATAACTATTTCCTTGATAAATATCATCTAGTATCTATGAATTGATGCTTTGCAACCGTGGTTCCGACCATGATTATTCTCCTTTGATTCTATTTCTCGGACAAGTTAAAGTACTTGCCTTCTGCAGATCAGTACGCCTGCCCAGCCTCTATTTTGTTCTACGTTCGAGTATTACCCCCTGGTATCTCGAGGATATAAACCCATTGCACTTCATCTTATGAATTTCTGATGAAGTAGTACCTTTCCCTGTCATAGTCACTCCACGGGTTCTGGGTTGTCGTCAACCGAGAACACTGATTTGTGAATCGAATCAACACTGAGATTCAGTAGTCCCAGTACTTTGTTGTTGAGAAGTTTAATACTCCATCATGTCATTCCTAGCCTGATCGGCTACATCATTATCGTGCTAATTTTAACTGTGCTACCTGGTCCTTAATCCCAGAGCACATCTTTTGATGATGAGCTAAGCTTACGTCGATTTCCTCGTCTTATCGTTCCACCTCAAACAACAAGCTTGATTCTGAGTTGGTGTCGTATCCATGGTTCCAATAATCTTTTGCTGCATCAGTCCTTTTACTTGATGTAGTCGCTTTTCGATTACTTCTTCGTGGAGCCTCTCGACAAAATTTGTCGTGATCATCATCGATATTTTGACTCCTTCCAGTATATCAAATGAATTCATGATGATTAGTGCCATCCTCGTCCCTTGGTATATTGAGTTACCATCGACAACATCCTTACCTTCCTTTCATCACAAACTTGTTCTTGTTATGGATGCAACTTGCTATCGAGCTTGTATTATGTCTACCTTGAAGTATTACTGAATTTTATGTCAAGGGTGTTGCGAGGATTGCTCCACCTCTTAAGAATTCCTGGTATAGTGATACTTCTCACAATCACCATTCTTTTCTTGGTCCCCATATTGTTTCTAACCGGAATCCCGACAAATGGACTGTGATGTGTAAGTCCAAAACTTCTAGCAACCCTATTGCTTGAAGTTAATGGTTGATAGCTTGATTCTTAGTCTATTGGTTATTGAATCACCATTCTAACATCGATCGTGCTACTTAGTCCATCCTTCCAGGTGCACATTTCGATCAATGTTTACTCGTGGAGGTTCTCCTCGAACATACTTTGTTATCTACTTCGGTATGTCCAATATTATCTCCTTGTTCACATATTTGAGGAAATCCATCCTTTGGAAATCTCGATGAATTATCGCTGAGTCCATCAGCCACCTCCTCATCCTTTCCTTGGGTTAATGATGAACTCATGATCCGGAACTTGCTTCCATAGTTCATTTCCCGAGAATCTTGCAATGTCATCTCGTCAATTTGTGTGGCACCTTTTTCTTCTCAGGTATCCTAACACCAATCGGATCCGAATGTCGGTCAGATATTATGGTAGGAACATATTTCCAAGAGTTATAACGTTGGTCCTTATATGAGCCGGTAAGGTGATGTCATGCCTAGCACACCTAGCCGGAGGACCTATTGTTATAGTTTCCTTTTTAGCAAGATCAACCATTCTTCCATGAGGAAATTGTAAGACTTATTCTATAAGTTGTTCCTGATGAATCCTTTGTGTATCCAAAGTCCGACCTTTGCTTGAAGACCATGTCAATGCTATCTCGATGCATGTCTGTGGTACTCTGATTTTCAATAAGAGCATTTGAAGCACAATGCTAAATATTATTTATCAATTATCCAGACACCGTTGTATGGGTAATGTCATGAAATTCCTTTCCCCTTACCTAAGTGGTTTTCTACTTTCTATCTGGTCATGGATATCATGCTCTGTTTGCCCTTGGGAAGGATATACTCCTAATTCTTGTGTGTAAACACATTTTCCTTTCCATTGGTTTGATTAGTCAATTGATCACATTTTCCTTTCCATTGGTCTGTAAATCACATTTTTCTTTTCGTTGGTTTGTTTAACATTTCTTGTGATCTATAAGATATGAGAAGAAATAAATCTCTGCTTAAGTAAGCACCTCAGTGTACAACTCTGTCAGTAAGACCCTGTTACTATTGTTGATGACATTCCAGAAACCACCGATGGACGAGAACTTTGCCTATTGATCGGCCTCATTTGAACGAGCAGGAAAAAGGGTTCTCTTCGTCCCTCACCCTTGGTACCAATGATGTTGCCGACATAACTGACAGGTTACCCCCTGACATGCCTTGCTATCATGACCGTGCAAGATGTCAGCCCCTTTCCTACCTGTAACCCACATGGTGGGCCCATAACCCACAGTTCCATAGGATCGAAACCTGACTCTCCTGTACGCCCCTGCTGCCAAAGTTATTCCTCGCGCTTGACTTCGTATGTAATTCACGGGCCACCTACCTAGAGGTCATCAATTCTGTTATCAGATGCAATACTTAATCTCGATGCTCTGAACCCCTTACACACTCTTTTTCAGACATCGAACGATTGTCTATCCGCTTGGAACCCCTTGTTGTACCTTCTTACCTTGCTCTCGATGTGTTTCATTTGTTTAACTCGAGAGATACTCATCTGTTCATTCATGGGAAAACCCCAGACGATTACCCCTTATAGCATTCTACCGTTGATGAGCTTCCCCTTATCCTTTACGTAAGTACGATGGAGATCCTGAAGAAAGGATGTCGACTTCATCTTGATGACCTGAAGCAGAGAAATGAAGACATCAACATAGTGGATCGACCTCTTCGAGAAGAGCAACCAAGACCAAGAAGAATCGTTAGAACTTCGTAACCAATTCTTTCCCCCTTACTCTACCACTTAAATCTCGGGACGAGATTTCTTGTAGTGGAGGAGAATTATGACGCCCGGATATTTAAGCTATAGTAACTCCTTGTTAATGATGCCACATCACCGCAATTACTGTTGCTAATCTCGCGTTAGTTCAGAACCGATCCAAATTCAACTTTGAATTAAAGTCAAACGGTAAAAGTTTTCAAACATAAAAACTAAAATGTTCGGGTTGTGTCAGATAATGCATAGGTAATTATGGTGGAGAAACCACCCTTTTATAAAATGTTTAAATACTCTAAAATGTATAAAACAGCAGCAAAAACAATTATTTAAATGCTTTTAAAATAATAAACAATTACAAACTATTTTATTTTAGGTGCCAAGTTAATTGTGGCAGTGACATATTTATTATACTATTTTAGATACACTTTTGTATTTTATAAAAACTAAAATTTAATAAAATAGAAAAGAAAAATAATAAAAAGAAAGAGAGATTAAAAACAAATAAAAAGGAGAAGAACCCCCCCCCCCTCCCCGCTGGGCCGTGGCCCAGCTAGCCAGGCCAGCCCAGCCGGCCCCCTCACCCTTGGCTTATCCCCCCACCCTGGAACCCTAGAGCCCAATCAACCACTCTCCCTCGCCTCTCCCCCCCGCCTGGATCGGGATCGGGCAACCCCCGTCGCCCTCCCCGCCCCGATCCCGTCGCCGCCCGAGGACCTCGTCGACGCTGCCCCCTTCACCCGTTGACCGCCAGGCGGGCGCCCCCGCAGCTCGCCATCTTCGTCGTCTTCTCCACGCGCGGGCGCTGGACGCCATCGTCATGCATGTCGCCGTCGACCGACCCCCAGGCCCCTCGACCCCGACTCCATCCAGCTAGCTGTGAGCTCCCACTTCGCGCCCCCTTCTCCCCTCCTGCTCATATTGCTGTCCCGCCGTCATTCGTGCACACCGCGGCCAGTCGTGCCCATGGCCATCGCAACTGCCCACGTCCACCCGTCACTGGACCCCCCCCGCTCGCTCACGGTTGCCGCTGTCGGCGCGCGCCCACCTGCGCCTGCGCGTGCCCTGCCAGTCCCGCCGCGCCTGCTCTCTTGCTACTGCTCGCCTGAGCGCCATGACCATCCCTGTCGTTGCGTCACGCCGCTCGCATACTGCACCTGCCGCCGCTCGCCTACTACTTCTGCTCGCCGCTGCCGGGCCGCTCCTGCCGGCCCGTGCGCCCACTGCTCGCCCCGCGTCGGCGCCCTACTCCTCTGCCGCTCCGTCCCGCCTCCGCCACTGCTGCCGCCTCCGCGCGCTCAAGCCCCCGCTCCCCTAGCCCCGCTCCAGTCCGAGCTCGCGCCGACCACCGCCATCCCCGCGGCCAACTCCAGCGCCACACCGACCGCGCCCGTCGCAACCCCCCCCCCCCCCCCCCCCCCCCCCCCCCCCCCCCCCCCGCTCCACGCGCCGCCCGTCCTGCCGTGCCTGTCGGCCTGGCACTCCACGGCCCGGCCACCTCCCGCGTAGCGCCGCTCCGGCGCCCTGCCGTTGCCGTCGCCCTCCCCCTGGTTGGCCGGGGTGGGCGCCCCTTTCGGGCTGGGCATTAGCGCCCGCTAACCGCGCCCGTTAAGGCCTCCCTGGGCCGCTGGCTAGGGGCCCCACGCCCAGAACAAAAAATAAAATATATATGATTAATAATTAAATTAATTAATTAATTAACTAAACCTAATTAATCTGTTAATTAAACTAATTAACTTGGTTAATTAGTTAACAGTCAATGACAGCGGGACCCACACGTCAGTTTAACCCAGTCAACACCCATGTTGATTGTTGATGTCATGCTGATGCAATAATGCTAATTTTCGAATTAATTTAACAATAATGATCTAGAAATTGATTAAAACTTTGAAAATTAATATAAAATAATCCGTAGCTCGGATGAAAATACTTTGTACATGAAAGTTGCTCAGAACGACGAGATGAATCCGAATACGCAGTCCGTTCGTTCACCACATGTCCCTAGAATAGCGAACGTACAACAATCCACCTCCGGTTCATCTGTCCGAAAACGTCAAACACCGGGAATACTTTCCCGGATGTTTCCCCCCTTCGCCGGTATCACCTATCACCGCGTTAGGGCACACCTAGCACCGTTATATGTCATGTCATGCATCGTTATGCATCTGTTTGCATTATATTTATTGTTTCTTCCCCCTCTTCTCTCTGGTAGACTCCGAGACTGCCGGCGACCCCCAGTACGACTACAGTGTTGACGACCCGTCCTTCTCTGCCGAGCTTCCAGGCAAGCCCCCCCCCCTTGATCAACCCGATATCGCCTATTCCTTCTCTCTACTGCTTGCATTAGAGTAGTGTAGCATGTTACTGCTTTCGGTTAATCTTATTCTGCTGCATAGCTTGTCTTTGCTACTACTGTTGATACCTTACCTGCAATCCTAAATGCTTAGTATAGGTTGCTAGAATTACATAAGTGGCCCTACACTCTTGTCCGTCTGCCATGCTATACTACTGGGCCGTGATCACTTCAGGAGGTGATCACGGGTTTATATTGTATACTATTACATACTTATGTTTCTGTTCGGAGATGGGGGCTGAAGGGGCAGGTGGTTCCATCCAGGTAGTGGTGGGCCTGGGTTCCCGACGGCCCCCGAGTGTTACTTTGTGGCGGAGCGACAGGGCAGGTTGTGACCACCTAGGAGACAGGTGGGCCTGGTCCTGGTCGGCGTCCGCGGTTAATTCAAAATAACACACTTAACGAGATTGGGTATTTGATCTGAGTCTGGCTACGAGCCTATACGCACTAACCACCACGCGGGAACAGTTATGGGTACTCGACGTCGTGGTATCAGCCGAAGCCTCCTAGACGTCAGCGACTGAGCGGCACGCGCCGGGTTGGACCGCGTAACGCAACTTCCTTTGTAATGGAGGTTGCTAGGTCTGCTCACCGGCCGCCCACGCAACGTGCAGGTGTGCAATGGGCGATGGGCCGAGACCCCTGCGCGCATAGGATTTAGACTGGCGTGCTAACCTCTCTGTTAGGCCTAGGTAGGGCTGCGACGTGTTGATCTTCCGAGGCCGGGTATGACCCAAGAAAGTGTGCCCGGCCAGAGGGATCGAGCGTGTTGGGTAATGTGGTGCACCCCTGCAGGGAAGTTTATCTATTCGAATAGCCGTGTCCCTCGATAAAAGGACGACCCGGAGTTGTACCTCGACCTTATGACAACTAGAACCGGATACTTAATAAAACACACCCTTTCAAGTGCCAGATACAACCCGGTGATCGCTCTCTCACAGGGCGACGAGGAGAGGATCGTCGGGTAGGTTTATGCTATGCGATGTTACTTGATGCTGCACTTGCTACTCTCTTCTTCATGCTTCAAGATGGAGGCTGCCAGAAGCGTAGTCTTTGATAGGACTAGCTATCCCCCTCTTATTCTGGCATTCTGCAGTTCAGTCCACAGATACTACCCATTTCATTGATACCAATGCATATGTAGAGGAGATCCTTGCTTGAGAGTACTTTGGATGAGTACTCACGGTTGCTTTGCTCCCCCTTTTTCCCCTTTCTATACCCGGTTGTCGCAACCAGATGCTGGAGCCCAGGAGCCAGACGCCACCTTCGACGACTCCTACTACACCGAGGGTGCCTACTACCACGTGCAGGCTGCCGACGATGACCAGGAGTAGTTTAGGAGGATCCCAGGTAGGAGGCCTGCGCCTCTTCGATCTGTATCCTAGTTTGTGCTAGCCATCTTATGGCAACTTGTTTAACTTAAGTCTGTAATCAGATATTGTTGCTTCCGCTGTCTCGTCTATGATCGAGCATTTGTATTCGAGCCCTCGAGGCCCCTGGCTTGTATTATGATGCTTGTATGACTTATTTATTTCTTAGAGTTGTGTTGTGATATCTTCCCGTGAGTCCCTGATCTTGATCGTATACGTTTGCGTGTATGATTAGTGTACGATTGAATCGGGGGCGTCACAGGAGGTCAAAAAGGCTCCGTTTAGCATTGGCGATTTGAAGGCCCCTGGTCCATATGGGTTGCATGCAGTAAACAGTGGAGTTATACCAGAGGGTTGGAATGCAACTACTATTGTGCTCATATTCAAAGTGGATAATGCAGAGAAGATTTCACAGTACATGCCAATAAGTCTCTGTAATGTCGTCTATAAGGTGATCTCTAAACTATTGGCTTCTAGATCGAAAGTTTTCTTACCTGAAATTATCAGTGAAACAAAGAGTGCCTTCGTGCCTGGGAGGATTATCACCGATAATGTAATTGTGGCTTATGAATGCTTGCATTCAATGAAGAAGAGGAAGCAAAGGAAAATGGCACATGCGTTGCCAAGTTAGATATGCACAAGGCCTATGACCGAGTAGAATGGGTATTCCTTAAAGCTATGCTGGGCAAGCTTGGGTTTGTAGAAAAATGGATTGATTTGATCATGGCTTTGTGTGACATCTGTTGAGTATACGGTGAGGTTTAACTCAGATGAGACTAATCCTTTCAAACCCACCAGAGGGCTCAGGCAGGGGGATCCTCTATCCCCTACCTATTTTTACTTTGTGCAGAGGGCTTGTCATCCTTAATTGAGCATGAAGAATCACAAAGGCAGGCTTTTGGGAGTCCAGGTCTGTAGAGACTCCCCTAAAATATCACACTTGTTATTTGCGGATGACTCATTGATCTTGATTAGGACCGATTCTGCAAATGCACATTCACTAAGGAGTATTTTGGATTACTATTGTCTAGCTTCTGGACAAATGGTGAGTCTGGCTAAATCCTCAATTTTCTTCAGTCCTAATACTAATGTGGAAGTGAAAGCAGATGTATGCCAAATATTAGATATTATGACTGAATCATTATCTGAGAAATACTTGGGACTGCCATCTATGATAGTTGTAGACCGCACTAACTGTTTTCTGCACCTTATTGAAAGAATTCAGAAAATGATTAATCGATGGAAGGAGCGTACTTTATCCTTTGGTGGCAAAGAGGTGTTAATTAAAGCGGTGGCCCAAGCCATCCCAACTTATGCGATGAGTGTTTTCAAATTCCCGAAAAAAATTGCAAGGGGATCACTGATGCAATGTCGCAGTATTGGTAGGGTGATGAGGATGATCAACGCAAAATACATTGGTTTGCCTGGTGGAAGATGTGTGTCCCAAAAGAGAAAGGTGGAATGGGGTTTCGAGATATCCATGCTTTTAATCTTGCATTATTAGCAAAACAATGTTGGAGGTTAATTGAGAACTATGATTCGTTATGTGCAAGAGTGTTGCCTGCAAGATACTACCCCACGGGCGACATCCTTAACTGCACACTAAAGAAGGGATCTTCTTTTGTTTGGCAGAGCATATTTGCAGGCATACAAACATTAAAAAAAGGAAGCATCTTGAGAGTCGGAGATGGCACAAAGATTGATATATGGAAGGATAGTTGGATACCGAACAGCCCAACGAGGAAAATCTTAACACGACGAGGTAACTATCTATTATCACATGTGAGTGACTTGATAGATTCCTATATCAGGTGAATGGGACGAGCAGATCATCAGAGTATATTGCAAATTCCTTTATCCCATCATAATTTGGAAGACGTTGTTGCATGGCACTACACAAAGAATGGAGTATACAGTGTTCGTTCTGGTTATTACAAAGAATGGGATGATCAGTATGGTCCGAAAATTGATTGTGAGGCTGGACAGGTGAGTACACCGGATTACCCGGTTTGGAAGAGGCTGTGGAAATTAAAACTACCGGGTAAAGTTAAAATCTTCATATGGAGATGCCTGCATAACACCATCCCATTTAAATGTACACTCGCATACAGGCATATTCCTACTAGCGGACAGTGCCCTATATGTCAGCAGGGGCGGAAGATACCAAGTATGCGCTCTTCACATGTTCCCGTGCTAAGTTGATATGGTCTGAGTTGGGCTTGCAAAATGTCATAGATGAGGCGCTTTCAGTTGACTGATCAGGTGCGAGGGTGATGGAGTCTCTTCTGTGTGATGACAACTTTCAGCGTCAGCACATGGATATTGTTGATATATCTAAAGTCATAGTCCCTACTAGCTGGTATCTTTGGGGGCAGCGAAGGGATCTAGTGAGAGGAGAGCAAGTTCAAGACCCGGTTCGCACAACTATGGCCATCCAGGCCATATCTATGAATTTTGTCTGAGCGGCCGGGAAAACCAATCCAATGCCTCATCAAAATGCTTGGAAGAAACCATTGTTAGGGATGCAAGTGTTAAACGTGGATGCTTCTTTCTCCGAAGAAGATCATTCTGGCTCCTATGGAATGGTGGTTCGGGACCATAACGGCAGATTTATAGCTGCTGCAGTAACTCAAATGTCACATGTGGATGATGTAGTGGCGGCCGAGGCCGAGGCGATGCACCAAGGTATCATGTTCATACACGGTCTCGGGTGTGATAGCATTTTGGTCCAGTCTGACAGCTTGATCGTCGTGGATGCTTTGAGGATGAATGAAGGATATGCTTTGGTGGCAGCGCCAATTCTTGAGGATTGCCGTAACTTGCTTAAAGATTTCGGGAAGGTCATTATCGAACATTGTAGTAGAGAGTCGAACATGGTTGCTCATGAGCTAGCTAGTTTTGGGAGGTCAATCCACCGACGGTGTGGTCGGATACACCTCCTTTTTTTCATTCTGAATGCTTTAGCAAACGATGTAAGTTTATTATGAGTTAATAAAGCAGCCATGAAGGCCTTCCCCTAAAAAAACTAATTTTCCACGTTTCTTTTTGATGATGTGCTGACATGCCGGACCCACACGTGCATAGTATGCTAATGTGGCATAGTCAGGACTGTATTGAAGCGTATTCTCGTATTTGAAGACCGTAGTGGAGCACTCTGTAAGTTCGAGGACCATGGTGTTGCACGTCCAAGAGTACAAGGACTGTAGGTATAATTATCTCATCGTACTACCATGTGAGGGCGGATCCTATATGGCGCATAGGGCGCCCCTAGCACCGTGGCGCGCACCCCCGAGCTCCAGCTGCACGCCTTCTTGGCCGGCCCATTTGTGGCGCGAGGTCCCCTAGTCTTTTTCTTTTTCCTTATTTATGTTTTGTCGTTTATTTTTCGTTTTATCTTTTTTCTTTTCTTTTCTGTTTTCCCTTTTCTTTCCTCTTTTTTATTCTTTACTTTTTCTTACGAATTTTCTTTTCAACTTTACGAACACTTTTTTGTTCATCGAATTAAAAAAAATGTTCATCAATGTAAAAAAATGTTCAACAATTCAGAAAATGTTCATCGAATTCAACTTTTTTGTTCATCGGATTAAGAAAATGTTCAGAAAAATTCCAAAAAATGTTCAACAATTCAAAACAATGTTCATCGAATTCAACTTTTTTGTTCATCGGATTTAAAAAATGTTCACCAAAATTTAAAATCTGTTAACCGACCTAAAAAATGTTCATCAAATTCAAATTTTGTTCATCATTTCAAAAAAATGTTCATCAAACTCAAAGCTTGTATATACATTTTTCAAAAAAATGTACTTTAATACAAATGTTGTTCATCAAGTAAAAAAATTGTTCATCGAATTCAAAAATTGTTTATGAAATATGAAAAATGTTCAGAAAAATTCAGAAATATGTTCATCGAATTCAACTTTTTTGTTCATCGGATATATTTTTTTTTCAACAAAAATCAAAAATTGTTAACCGACCTAAAAAAATGTTCATTAAATTCAAATTTTGTTCATCATTTTCCAAAAATGTTCATCAAACTCAAAATTTGTCCATTGATTTCAAAATTTGTCCATTCATTTTTCAAGAAAAAATGATCTTGAATACAAAATTTGTTCATCAAGATCTAAAATTGTTCATCAAATTCAAAATTTGTTCATGAAATATAAAAAAATCATCATTATTAGAAACTGCTGATAAGATTTGTTTATCAAAATGAAAAAAATGTTCATTCTTTGAATCACAAATATTTTTGTATCCATGAACTGTTTTATGACAATTCACAATGTTTTGAATTTTAGAACCAATCCCGAATTATATTAATATAGAATAAAATAAAAACAGACAAAAAAGGAAACAAAAAAAAAGAAAAAAAATAGGGGCGCCCGTCCCGCGCATAGGCCGGCCCAACAGGGAGCGCCGGGGGCGCAGTGGTGCACGCTGCCGCGACTGCGGGCGCCCCACGCGCCATATAGGAGGTCTCCCATTTGAGCCCTAACAAAGGCTAATGACGTGCCCTCACTAAGCCTAAATTCCTTAGATATTTTAGAAGCCCAATCGTATAAAGTAAGCCCAGTAAAAAGCATTGCCACAGCCCGTAGCGTAACTCTCACCCCTGCCTACAGCCTGCACACATACGCAGCTGAGTGCCAAATCCCGAAATCACTAATTGAGGAGTACTCGTTGCAAAGATCACTCCCACCTTCTCAGGTTGCGACAAGTGGCGCGCTTCATGTGCGCCACTTGTCGCAACCTGGGAGTTTTCCTTTTTTTTAGATCCGTTTATTCAAAACGTTTTATCTCTTTAACCGTGCGTCCAAATCTCGAACCGTTTTCACCGTTGGATTCCTCGTGTCGAGATCTTCAAAATTAGATCCCATGTTGATAGGTTTTGACAAACTTTTTTTTCACGAAAAAAATGAACGAAAAAACCAAACCGGGAGCACCAATTTTTTCCCTTTCCGAAAGAGGCACGCCCGTGCCTCTCGCGAAATCACAACCGTGCCTCTCGCGAAAGCAAAACCGTGCCTCTCGCGGAAGGAAAAAAAGAAAAGAAAACACGCTTTTTTCGTTTCCGAGGAGGCACGGCCGTGCCTCTCGCGAAAACACAACCATGCCTCTCGCGGAAGAAAAACCATGCCTCTCACGAAAGAAAAAAAAACCAGAAAACACATTTTTTTTATCGTTTCCGAGAGGCACGACCGTGCCTCTCGTGAAAGCACAACCGTGCCTCCCGCGAAAGCAAAACCGTGCCTCTCTCTGAAGGAAAAAAAATAGAAAATGTGTTTTTTTCGTTTCCGAGAGGCACGGCCGTGTCTCTCGCGGAAGCAAAACCGTGCCTCTCGCGGAAGGAAAAAAATAGAGAACGCATTTTTTTCGTTTCCGAGAGGCACGGCCGTGACTCTCGCGTAAGCAAAACCATGCCACTCACGAAAGCAAAACCGTGACTCTCGCGAAAAAAAGAAAACGCGTTTATTCATGAAATTTTTTTTTGATCCAAAAGTTGAGGAATACCGGTGGAAAACTGAAACGTCGAAAAAACCCTGAAAAAACCCGTTTAAAAAGCCAAAAATGCGTGCGAAAAAATAAAAAAACAAAATCCGGAGGGACCACCCAGAGCACGACACGTGGCAGACGGCTGAGAGCGTGCCACGTGGCGTTGATCATTGTGAGGCTTTCGAAGGAGCGCTTGTCAACTAGTTGCTCTCGGCAAATCCTAAACGGCGCTCTAAGCGTTCGGGCGCAACCCCCCCCTCCGTGATGGGCCAGCCTATTTTTCATTGTTTTCCTTTTGTAACTGCAAAAAAGGGTGTTGTGTGGGATTTGAACCCGTGCATTCGGGGTTCAGTGCAAAACAAGCTAAACACCCCAGCCACTCCGCCTCCTGTGATAAAGCACAGCTTCTTCCTTCTGTTATTCTTTCTTTTTCTCTTTTCATTTTCTTTTTCCTTTTTCTTTTTTCTTATTCTTTCTTATTTTTATTTTTCCTTTTTCTATTTTGATGCAAAAAGTTCATCGAATATTATGAACTTTTTTTCAATTTCTATGAATTTTTTTCTAATTGGATGAACTTTTTCTCAAAATCGATGAACTTTTTTCAAATTTGATGAACTTTTTCTAATTGTATGAACATTTACTAAAATCAATGAACTTTTTTTCAAAATCGATGGAAATTTTCAAATTCAATGAACATTTTTTTCCAGTTCAAAGAACTTTTTTTCAAATTTGATAAACCTTTTTGGAAGTTGGTGATCTTTTTTTTAAATTGGTGAACTTTTTCTAAAACTCGATAAACTTTTTTTAAGTTCGTGAACTTTTTTCAAAACCGATGAACTTTTTTTCAAAATCGATGAACTTTTTTAAAAATTCGCTGAACTTTTTTTTAATATATGAACATTTTTTAATTCATGATTCTTTCTAAAATCTATGAACTTTCAAAAACATTTCACATTGTTTTTCAAAAGAAATCACGTTTTTCTAAATGTTTTCAAATAATTCAAAAATCTAAGCGACTAAAGTGTTTTTTTCTTATGCTTTGTCGCGCTGCAATGTTTCACTAGTGTGTTGTAGCTTGAGTGGTTAGCCAACCACTTACTGGAGATAAGGGATGCGAGTTCGATTGCACAGCAGCACCATATATTTTGATTTTTTTTCGTGCTACTACATCGCACTGCTGCGTGTTCGTGAGCCGGGCCCATAACAGGAGCCGCGTGGGCGCCAGAAAGTCCAACCGACGCTGAAGGCACCGGTTAGGAGCTCCCGCCTGCAGCGCCTCTAGTTAATAAAAATACGGAATGGGATTCCTAAAAAGAACATGGACGAATCAGCCACGCACAGGACTAAAGAAAGCCATGGCGCACATGTGGGCCACTCATCCTCAGCCTTCTGGCCGGACGGGGCTCCAGATTTTGTCCATGCCTTGCGGGAGCAACTAGTTGGCGAGCGCTCCTTCGGGAGTCTCCCAACGATCACTTGGGGTGGGCTGTGGGCACTCCCTCCGGATTTTTATTTTATTTTTCCGCATGCATTTTTGGCTTTTTAAATGGGTTTTTTCCGGGGTTTTTTTACCTTTTGGTTTTTCATCGGTCTTCCTTAGCTTTTGGACCAAAATAATTTTTCGGAATTTTTTTTGCGCGAAAAAACACATTTTTTTTCTTTCGTGAGAGGCACGGCCATGCCTCTCGAAAACAGAAAAAATACGTTTTCTGTTTTTTTCTTCCGCGAGAGCTACGGTTGTGCTTTCGCGAGAGGCACGACTGTGCCCTTCGAAAATGAAAAAAAACGTATTTTATTATTATTTTTTTCCTTCCACGAGAGGCACGGTTGTGCTTTTGCGAGAAACGAAAAAAAATGTGTTTTCTGTTTCTTTTTTCCTTTCGTGAAAGACACATTTTTGCTTCCGCGAGAGGCACGGCCATGCCTCTCGAAAACGGAAAAACGTGTTTTCTGTTTTTTTTCCTTCCGCGAGAGGCACGGTTATGCTTTTGCGAGAGGCGCGGCCATGCCTCTTTCAGAAAGGAAAAAACGTGCTCCCGGTTCAATTTTCTTCATCCGGTTTTTTGACCGGTTTTTTCGTGAAAAAAGGTTCGTCAAAATCTATCAACATGTGATCTAGTTTTGAAGACCTCGACGCGAGGAGTCCAATGGTGAAAATGGTTCGAGATTTGAATGTACGGTTTAAGAGATAAAACTTTTTGAATAAACAGATGTACAAAACGGTTCAAATTTGGACGCACGGTTTAAGTGATCCTTGAAAGGAGCACTCCTTAATTAATGATTTCGATGCTTTGCTTGGGCAAATCACACGTGGGTGGGATTCAAACCCTCGGCCTCTTCGTTCTATGTATACCGCAGTAACCAACCGGCCAATCACATCAAATGTGTTTATTTGTATCTTCTTCATTCTTTGCTTCATTCTTCACTCTTCATTCGTCCTTTTTTTCCTGTCCCTTTTTCTCCTTTGTTGGAACAGTTTTGTTCGTTTTTTCTTTTTCTTTTTCCTTGTTAAATGCGTGATTTTTCTTTCAAAATTCTATGAACCTTTCAAATTCATGAACTGTTTTTCAAAGTCGATGAACTTTCTTTTCAAAAGCGATGAACTCTTTTTCAAAAGCGATGAACTCTTTTTCAAAAGCGATGAACTGTTTTTCCAAATCGATGAACTCGTTTTCAAAATCGATGAACTCTTTTGAAAACCGATGAACTATTTTTATAAATCGATGAACTTTTTTTAAATTCGATGAACTTTTTTCAATTCGATGAACTCTTTTTCTTTTTTAAAAAATGATGAATTTTTCTCATTTTTTTTTCAAAATCAATGAACTTAAAAAAAATGATGAACTTTCCTTAAAAATTCATGAACATTTCTTAATAATTCATGAACTTTTCTAAAAATCGATGATCTTGTTTTCAAATTTACTTTTCCTTTTTCAAAATAATTTATATTGGTTTTGCTAAAGGAAACGTTAACTTGGACGGTTTTTCTAGGAGTGTACAAAAGAACTAGCTTAGTCTAGTGGTTAATGCATCAAGTTGCAAATGGTGTGGTGCTGGGTTTGAATCCTAGTGATCCCGTATTTTCAATAAGAATTATTTTCTTTTTTTTCTTGGCATTTGCTTTGTGAGTCGGTTTGTGGGTCGGCCCGCTATGCGTGGCTAGCGAGCGCTAGTAGAGCCAGCTGGCGCCTGAAGCGCTGGTTAGGAGCACCCCTTTGCTTGCCAGCGATTTATCTGGATGTTCTAGTTAATGGAATAGAGTGTATTCTGGATAAAAAAAGAAGAAAAAAAGAAAGCCCTCACCTATCGTACCGCCTCAATCTCGAACTGTCGCAAGTCACCGGCTCGCTGCGGCGCAGCTAGCATTCGTCAACTCCCCCTCGACCCTCGTCCGTCCCTTGTTGCTCGCGCTCATGGTGACCTGGCCGGCAATGTTGCAACGGCACTGCGGCAACACGGCGACGGTCGACGGTGACCAAATCTCCTGACCTCCTGCAATTCCCCAACTTCAATTGCCATCAAGGTAAATCCCTAGAACTATTTTCTTCAAGCTTTTTGTTTGTTTTTTCTACGTTAAAAACATCTTAATCTTGTTACCTTTTGTGTATAATTTATCAATTTGTGTTATTAGATCAGTTCAAACCTTTTTTCCATTGACGTTTGAATTATTGGCACTTAATATTATAGGACATGCCGTCCCATGTCATGTGCCCACTGAGGGAGGTGTGGCATTCGACACATGCTCATTGCGGGCTAGGCCATCTCGTGCAGGCACCTAACGACTTGCTCATCGAATGGTGGCCGGGTAGTCGTGATCTAATTCCTCGTGTGCAGTGTAAGGGTTTCGACTCCGTGGCCATCCTCACCGTGTGGATGCTGTGGAAGGAGCGCAACAGCTGCGTCTTCCAACGCTCAACGGTCGTGGCTCGGGATCTCTGTCAGCGTATCGAAGAGGAAGCTGAGCTGTGGAAGATCTCTAGAGCAAAAGGGCTGGATCATATTTGGAGATAGTTTCCTGTCCTTCGTAGGGCGTTGTGCTTCTTACTGCGACATTCTAGTTGCCTGCCAGGCACAGTCACGTCATCCCCTTTAACCGCGGCTTGACGCCGGACACTTTGTACGCAAGCCTTTTGCGTGTTCGCAAAAAAAAATATTACATGACAAATTATGGAGAGGTTTTTAAAAAATCAAAAATTCCATGATGCCCGAACTAGTTGATTTGCAGAAGCTTCCTAGGGATCCATCTAAAAGGAAGAGGATTATAGATTACAATCCCAATTAACATGAGGACATACGAAGGAAATACTTGATGTGGGAGCCCATCGACCTAAACCAAAATCTTTTAAGGCAAGGCCGATCGGGAAGACCAATGGGTATTTTAATCCTGATTGGTATGGGGAGTATGGTGGTACTTGGATAGAGTACAGTGAGGCAAATGACAATGCACATTGTTTGTGTTGCTATTTATTCAGGGACAACATCAAAGGTAACAAGCATGGGCATGATGCATTTGTAGTAGATGGCTTTCACAATTGGAAGAAGCCAGAAAAATAATTGCTGAACAAAATTCCAAATGAAGACAGAAGCACAATGCTGCAACGGCGAGTACCGGTGTCTGCGATCGGAAGTTGCGAATCCCGATGGTTGCTGCAACCGGTGAACCACGCGGTGCTTGGAGAGGTGAACCGTGGTGCTAGGAGCAGCGCTGCGGGGTGCTGCTACTGTCATGGGTGTAAGTCTGACAATAGTGTATAGGGGTACGAGTTAGAGGGTAGAGCCTAGCTACGGTGCAGTTGTTACACTCAGATTTATGAGTTCAAGCCCCTCACGGTGGAGGTAATAGCCCTACATCTCGGTGCTCGGGAGCTTGATTGACTTGAGTGTATGGATTGCAAAGGATTGCGAACCCTTGCCACGGAGCAGGGGGCAGGCTTATATAGAGTGCGCCTCCGCCCCATGAATGCTACCGTTATCAAGGGTTTAAAGGGGGGTTTAAGGACGACCGTTACTGGTAACGGCCATATTAATTACACTTGATGAGGGTGGAGGCACGTCCTGACCGTTGTGGTTCTAGGGAGTCTACTGGTCTTCATTATCCGAGTGTCGATAGGTCTGGTCGAGTGAAGGAGGCCGGTCGAGTGGGACTCTATCCTCCGAGTGGTTAGTATGCTCCGAGTGGTTAGTATCCTCCGAGTGGATCATCTGGTTGCAGAGCATCTGAATGCTGGCCTGGCCCTGGGGCCGAGTATAAGGTCTATGTTGTCCTAGGGTAGGGTCTGCAGGTCAGGCCTGTCACCCTACCCCTAGTCCATGTCCCCATCATTAGCCCCTGAATTGGTTGAGGTTAAGTAGGTCAAGTCGGAACGAATTTCCAGGTGAGTTGAGTGCTATGGAGGCGCTCAAGGGCTCCCATTGGTTATTTGACGGTCTCGTCCTCGCACGAAGTCTCGACGGATTCTGGATTACATGAACCGAGTGAGGGTTCCACTCCGAACCCGAGCCAGACGAGGGGTTTCTTCATCCGAGTGAAACGAGCCTTCATGCGTCAGGTGGCTGACCGGGCCCGAGCGTTTTTGGAAGGGCTTTAAAGGGTAAGCAATCGGATCGCTGGACCCCGGATTTCATGGGATTCAAAATTGGGGATGTGTGCACGCGCGAATGGTTGCGACGCAGTGAGTGGGGGAAGTGGGGCGTGATGCCTCGATTTTCACCACACTTCTCGTCATGTATCACAGGATCTCTGCCAGTGAGATTCGAGGAGATTTGCGGGCCCGTAATCCAACGGTAAGGATCGACGGGCGGAGAAGCCGGTGGTATAAGAGGGCCGCCGCGTCAGAGAGAGAGGACCAGATCCCCTTTCTTCCCTCGCCTTCAGTCTTCCTGTCTTCCTCTCCACCTCCACTCTGTGCGAGTTCATTCAACGCCGGAGTGCCCCGCCGTGACGGCGAAGGACAAGATGGCGAAGCTCGAGAAGGCGAAGAAGGCGTTGAGTTCCAAGGTCTAGCTCCCGCGGGGGTGGATCTAGGGTGACTGGCTCCCGCCGTCCACCACGGCGGAAGATCTCGGCGGACTCGTCATCGACGGATTGCTGCCGGAGGGGAGCTGGAGGCTGCCGGAGGAGGGAGAGATCGAGCACGCGCAACGGCCAGGAGAGCGGGTGCTTCTCGCCATCCACGTGGAGCGAGGTTTTTCTATGCTGCCACACCCTTCCCTCCGTGGATTCTTGAATTATTTCAGCGCCCAACTCTGCTACTTGGGAGCTGCGTTGAGATTTCCTCGAAGAGGAGAGGATGATGCAATACAGTAGATAAGTATTTCCCTCGGTTATGAAACCAAGGTTATCAATCTAGTAGGAGAACCAAGCAACACTATGTAAACAACACCTGCACGCAAACAACAAATACTTGCAACCCAACGCGTAGAGGGGTTGTCAATCCCTCAGCGGTTACGAGCAAGATTAAACGATGTAGTTTTTGATTGATAGACCAAACAAAAATACAAAATAAAATAAATAAAAGTAAATTACAGCGAGATATTTTTGGTTTTAATATATGATAGAAAATAGACCCGGGGGCCATAGTTTTCACTAGAGGCTTCTCTCATAAAAATAGCATACAGTGGGTAGACAAATTACTGTTGGGCAGCTGACAGAAAAGCAAATAATTATGACGATATCCAAGGCAATGATCATGTATATAGGCATCACGTCCGAGATAAGTAGACTGAAACGATTCTGCATCTACTACTACTACTCCACACATCGACCGCTATCCAGCATGCATCTAGTGTATTAAATTCATGGAAGAACGGAGTAATGCCTTAAGCAAGATGAGATGATGTAGACAAGATAAACTCACGTATGAAATAAATCCCATCTTGTTACCATTAATAGCAACGATACATGCGTGTCATGTCCCTTTCTGTCACTGGGATTGAGCACCGCAGGATCGAACCCATCACAAAGCACCTCTTCCCATGGCAAGATAAATCAATCTAGTTGGCCAAAACAAACCAATAAATCGGAGAAGAAATACGAGGCTATAACAATCATGCATAAAAGAGTTCAGAGAAAAATCAAATAATATTCATGGATAGATCTGATCATAAACTCACAATTCATCAGATCCCAACAAACACACCGCAAAAAGTCATTACATCAAATAGATCTCCAAGAACACCGAGGAGAACATTGTATTGTAGATCAAAAAGAGAGAAGAAGCTATCTAGGTACTAACTATGGACCCATATGTCCGTGCTAAACTACTCACGCATCATCGGAGGGCAGCAAGGATGATGAAGAGCCCCCTCCGTGATTGAATCCCCCCCGGTAGAGTGCCGGAAAAGGCCACCAGATGGGATCTCATGGTTTTGGAACTTGCGGCGGCGGAAAAAGTATTCCGTGACTCCCCCGTTGGTTTCACAATTTTAGAGAATTTATAGAGGTGGAGCTAGGTCAAATGGAGCCTCATGGGCCCCACCACCCATCAGGGTGCGCCTGCCCCACCAAGGCATGCCCTGGTGGATTGTGGGTGCATGCTCCCTCGTCTGGTTTTCTCCCGAAGCTTCTAGTGTCTCTTTTGTCTAGAAAAAATCTCCAAAATGTTTCGTGGCATTTGGACTTCATTTGGTACTGATATTCTGCGAAACAAAAAACAAGCAAAAAACAACAACTGGCAGTGGGCACTAAGTTAATAGGTTAGTCCCAAAAAATGATATATAATTGCTTGTAAGTGTATATAAAACATCCAAGATTGATAATATAATAGCATGGAACAATAAAAAGTTATAGATACATTGGAGACGTATCAAACTCCATCACCTTCCCCCGAATGCCATAGCCTATTTCGGCACATTTGTTTCCATGTGTGAAAATTTCCTGGGTTGTCAGTCGCATTGGGGATCGTTTAAGCACATCTTCACTGTCCGCTCCCAGTCGGTGAAAAATGCCTCTCCAGACGGAGAGATAACCCATGTGACTCAGCTGTGCGGTGGATTAGGGATCCAGATGAGGGGTAGGAGTGCCTTCCCAGCAATGACTGTGACGCCCCCCACTCAATCGTGCACTAATCATACACACAAATGCGCATGATCAAGATCAGAGACTCATGGGAAGATATCACAACACAACTCTAGACACAAATTCAAACATAAAGCTTTATATTACAAGCAGGGCCACGAAGGATCGAATACATAAGTCAGCGAAAGCAACAATATCTGAGTATAGACATAAGTAAACAAGTTTGTCTTAAGAAGGCCGAGCAAAACAACAACATCTAGATCAAAAAGGTGCAGGCCTCCTGCCTGGGACATCCTAAGTACTCCTGGCCGTCGGTTTCCACGTAGTACTAGGCTCCATCGGTGTAGAAGTAGTCATCGGCGGGATCAACTGGCTCCTGGGCTTCGTCATCTGATCACAGCAATCGGGTAGAGGGGAAAAAGGGGTAGCAAAGCAACCGTGAGTACTCATCCAAAGTTCTCGCAAGACTTACATCAGATCTATACTAAGTATGCATCGATATCAACGGAATGGGGCTATATCTTTGGACCATACTGCAGAAATGCTAGAATAGAGGGGAAGGCCTAGCCTATCGAAGACTAGCATCTTGCAGTATCTTGCAGCATTAGAAGAGTGCAGATTAGTATGTCATAAAGTAACAAGTATATTTTAGTGACACCTAGAGATCCTTCCTCGACTCCCTGTGAGAAAGCAATCCCTGAGCCATCATATCCCTTTAGTGTCACAAGTATCCAGTTCTTGTTGTAGTAGACTGGGATACAACTCCAAGCTTCCGTTACCATGGACACGACTATTTGAATAGATATACTTCCCTGCAGGGGTGCACCAACTTACCCAACACGCTTGATTAACTTTGGCCGGACACACTTTTCTGGGTCATGCCCGGCCTCGGTTGATCGACACACCGTAGTCCTCCCTAGGCTCATCAGAGAGGTCAGCACGCCAGTCTACATCCTAAATGCGAAGGGGTCATGGGCCAAACATCCTTTGCAATCCTGCATGTTGCGAACACAGCCTGGAGCAGACCCACCTCCTTATACAACATAGACGGTTACCGTCCAACCGGGCGCGCGCTGCTCAACTGCTGACGTCAGTGATCTTTCGGTAGAAACATACGATGTCGAGTGCCCATACTTATTCCCGCTTGGTGGTTAGTGCGAAAAGGCCAGAGGCCTACTCAGATCACATATCCAAACCGTTAGTGTATTGGGAGCTCGCTGAAACGATCAGTGATCCTGTCGCCCCGTCTCGCGGACTTACGACAATGGCCAGGCCCATCCCTCTCAAGGGCGGTCTATGCCTTCCCGGTCGTCCCACATCATTATCTCGCGGGTACCCTAACCCGACTTATCCAGAGACTGTCGGGAACTCAGGTCCACCTCTACCGGGGCGGTACCACCTGTCCCTTCAGTCCTGCAGTAACAGTTAACGGGGTAACAGTGTGTCCTTACCATCAAGGTGAACTCAGAGGAATCACCCTCGATAGGTTCACACCTGAGGTAAAATGTCAAGGTGAACATGGAGGAATCACCCTCGGTAGGTTCACGCTTGAAGAGATGCACGACGGAGACATCATCGGGAGTGGTGAGTGAGGAATCACCCTTGGTTAACCACACTCGATGTGCTACACTACAGAGATATCATCGTTAGTGGGATACGAGGCATCACCCGCGGCACTTGATAGTAGCTCTGCAGAGTCGTACAACTAAAGGGGGTGCCGATGATGTGTCAGTCTATGCTCATTGATCACACTGATCGAGTCACCGGTAACAAAGCGGGGCAACAAGCACAAGGGTGAGGGGTCACTGATGGATCACTAACCAACCTATACTAAGCATATAGGATAATAGGTAAAGTAACATAGCGGGTTACAAAAGCAGGCTATGCATCAGAATAGGACCTATCGAACAACAGTAGAAAAATCTAATGCAAGCATGAGAGAGAAAGAATGGGCGATATAGAGATGATCAAGGGGATTTTGCTTGCCTGGAAGCTCTGCAGACAGATACATACCCTCGACGTTGAAGTAGTCGATCACCGGATCAACAACGGTCTCAAGGTCTACCGAAAAAAGTAACGGAGGGGGAAACAAATAAATAACGGAGCAATCAAATGCAATGGCACGACAGGATGTGTGGGTGACATGCTCTAATGCATCACTAAACATTTTAAAAGAAGAGGGAAAATATTGGGGAATATTTTCCTAGCTCTAGGTATTATTTGGTCAGACGATCCAGAGGGGAAGGTTCCATGTTTGTAGTGTTGGAGGCATGTGACAGGTATGTGGATGCCATATTTGGATTCGTCATATTTTTCTGATCATTTTTCATATATAAATTATTTTCATCTGAGTTACGATTTATTTTATATGACTTTGCAAAGTTTTAAATAATTTTGGAATTTCCTGATTTAACTTTTAATTCAAAAACACAGTGGAAACGCTAGGTGCACCCGGTGCAGTGCACCGGCAGTGCACCACCGAGGCTGACAGGCGGGGCCAGGGGACCCAGTCAGCTTTGACCGCTGACTAGTCAAACTTACAAGCGGGCCCGAGGTGTCATAGACACAGGGTAATTAACCGAGTTTTGAAACATTTTAATTAACCTAATTTACTAGTGGGGCCTACTGTGAGTGACCGTTGTACTAATTAGTTAACTATAGTACTCGGGCCCATATGTCAGTGTCAACGGGAAGCAATTAGTTCAAAACGAATCACACCACATCGGATAACTGGCGTTTAGCCGCCGATGCTTACCCGAACACGGCGGAGATGCTCGGCCGGCCAACTCCCGCGATGAGAGAAAGTGTGGACGGGCCCGTTGGAGAGTTGGCCCTGCGTCGCTTCAGATGGTGGTGGCGGTAGAAGCGAAGGCGGCTTGCAGTGGTGCCGGCATCGGGGCCAGTGGTGGCCGGACCTCAGGCTAGCAGCGGCATGGTCGGGCGTGCCGGGCATGCGCGGACGGCGCTATTCGTGGCAGAGCGCGGCCACGCGAGGCAGGGGCAAGGCAAGGGCGTGTGCGGATGGCCAGGTCGCGAGGCGCAAGCGCCACCGTGGGGTGGTGAGCGCGGGCAGAGACGACGACCGGCGGCGGCGATGGGCGGCGCACACGAAACCTAAGCTAGAGGAAGGGCGCAAGCGAACGGAGTTGGGGAGAAGCAGCGGGAGCTCACCCCGAAGCTGTTGGCGTGCTCAGACACATCAGGGGCGGTCGAGGCGGTGCAGATCAAGTGGCGGACGGTGGCGACACTAAGGTTGAAGACGACCTCGACCCCATCGTTGTAGGGCTTCCCGGCGTCGAGTCAGTGTTGTAGATGGCGTAGGCGACAACGGCGGTCCCCCTGGACACGACGGTGCGGCGCGGGGCAGCCGGTGGCCGCGTGAGCGACGTCGGCACGATGATGATGGCGCCCGGGTGAGCTCGCGATCGAGCGAGAGAGAGAGTGCGAGGGGTGAGGGGAAAGTGGCTAGGGTTGATATAGGGCTGCGAGCGACGTCCTTATCCGCCTCTGGGACGGGGGGATGGTCGATACGCACACATCTGTGGCACGAACGAACTGCGCGTGCGCCATGGCCTCCCCTCTGGCGGGAGGTTGAGGAAAGGCCGACCAGCCTAGGCCAAGCCGCACTGTAGCCCACTTAGGCCCAGTGGCACAGTAGCGGCTAGGATTTTTTCCTTTTCCTTTTTCTGCAAATCAAACAACTACGTTTTGGCAATTATTTGAGCTACCAAATGACTGGCACTAATCATACACGCAAATGTGCACGATCAAGATCAGAGACTCACGGGAAGATATCACAACACAACTCTAGACACAAATTCAAACATAAAGCTTTATATTACAAGCAGGGCCACGAAGGCTCGAATACATAAGTCAGCGAAAGCAACAATATCTGAGTACAGACATAAGTAAACAAAGTTGCCTTAAGAAGGCTGAGCAAAACAACAACATCTAGATCGAAAAGGCGCAGGCCTCCTGCTTCAGACCTCCTAACTACTCCTAGTCATCGGTCTCCACGTAGTAGTAGGCTTCGTCGGTGTAGTAGTCATCATCATCGGGATCAGCTGGCTCCTGGTCTCCATCAACTGATCGCAGCAATCGGGTAGGGGGGAAAAAGGGGTAGCAAAGCAACCGTGAGTACTCATCCAAAGTACTCGCAAGACTTACATCAGATCTATACTAAGTATGCATTGCTATCAAAGGAATGGAGCTATATGTCACACCCTGATTTTTATACCACATCAATTAAGTATGAAAATTTTGATCCAACAAATTTTTTTGTGTTAATTTGGCTTTGCTTTGATTTGGAATTTTTTTGCTGTTTTCAAGTGCTCTAGTAAATCATTTAAATCCTCCAACTCTTATACTTCATCTCCTTGATCCAAAAAGTTTGTCCAATGATCATGCCATGTGTATAGGGCATAAACGTATTTTCTTACAAAAATAATTTGGCCAAAAAGTATTTTTCTAAATTAGGTTATTCAAAAACCCCTGAGTTTAGGCTTGAACTACAAGTACTTAATTTAGGCAGAGAAAAATCTTTCAAAAATTATATTTGAATCCTATTAGCTATAGGAAATCCCAAAAATATTATTTTAGAAGTTATTTTGCTATTTTATTTAAAGGCTTTTTCTTGAGGCCAGAAATTGTCTTTTATAGGTTACAATTATTTTAATATTTCAAAAATATTTGAGAAGATTTAGAGAGACTCAGTGGACATATATTGTCCATATATAAGAGTTTCAACACATGGTCATGTTCAAAATATTGGACAAATCGCTCAAAAACCCTTTCTGGATATTTCAAGATTTTGAAATATTTACAGAGGAAAGTTTCTCCTTAAAATCCAGGAAAAATTCTAGAAATTCACATTTTACTCCAATGTTGACCTTGCCAAGTTTCATCTCAATCCAAATTGTTTTGGCTCATCAAAGTATCCCAAACCCCTTCTATTTATTTCCTAGTTTGAACAAGTTTGCACTACCAAGTTTCACCAAATGTGCTCAAACTTGGTATACATGCTCACATTTCCTATTATTTCACCTAGAACAAGTGGTTCAAGAAGGAGAACCAGATAGCTTGGTCAAATCTTGCCAAAACCATCTCTGCCCCTTTCTAGGGTTAGAAATAATTGCATTGTCAAGTTTTTCCATTTAAGCTAAGATTTTTACAGCAAGCCTATTTGGCCTTGTGACACATTCCTGTTAATTTTCAGATCAATTAGATTCCTCTAGATAGAATTTCCAAAGTTACTGTTTTGACCCCTTCCACTATTCTCCATGAGCTCAAATTTTTACCAGAGCTCTCCCTAGTCATATTCTACCTCTAGTAATTCTTGCACGGTCATTAACCAATAATTGGTGGGTAAAAACCCCACTTCTCCTCTCTGGACAACCACTGTTCCCCCTCTCTCTCCACCTCCCCTCCCATCCAGTGGCTCACCAAGGCATCCAAGTCCATGCCCACCTTGTTTAGTCTCCCCTAGAACCACTAGACACAAAAGGACACGCTCATGACACTTAAACAATGCCAGTGCATGCAGAGCTCGCGCTTTGGAGCATGCTACAGTGCTCTCCTGCACTGTAGCACGCCCATTCCGAGGCGCCCTGTCGACCTTGGGCACCGGGATCGTGTCCCCCGAGACCGCCTCGATGTCCTCTACACGCCATGCTGTAGGGAACCTCCTTCCTCTCTCTCTCTCTCTCTCTCTCTCTCTCTCTCTCGCCCCTGTCCGCGCGTGCCCGAGCGTCGCCCAGCTCTGCCACTCTCTGCCCGCACACGAGATCCACCCCGAGCTCGCCCTGCTCCTCCTCTTTCTCCCAAACGGCCTACACGACCCCCACGAACACCACAGTAAGTTCCACGTCTCCTCCCTCGGCCACCGGAGCGAATCCTGTGGGTGCCCATGAGCTCCGTCCATGGTGAGCCCCGACCTTGCTATATAAGGCCTCCCCGAGCCTCTCTGTCGTTGCCGGTCGCCCTCTCACACTCCCAATCATCGCCCTGCATCACTCGTTCATCCCTAGGAGACCCTGAGCTCGAGATCGAGCTCGAGCTCCGCCGCCTCGGGTCGCCATCGATCCCACGGTACAATCCTCCCCCGGTCCCGTTTCTTCTTCCTCTGGATCCCCCGTAGCACGCTGACCCTTTCCCCTCTCTCTCCCGTGTTTTCTGCAGCTTGGGGTGAGTGGATCAACCTCGAGCCAAAGCACCACCGCGCTGTTCCTTGTCGCCGGTGAACCAGGCCTCCCTGGCGACCAACTCCGGCACCCCCCCGAATGATGACTCCCTCCAGAGTCCAACGGTGCCAGCCACTCGCCTCACCATAGCCCACATCACCGCTGGTGAGCATGCCGCCCCCTATCGCGAGGTTGGAGATGACAGGCGGGCCCCGCCTGTCATACTCACATCTCTCTCTTTCTCACTGACGGGTGGAGCCCACCCGTCAGGTTTAAACGCACCAGCCGCTCGCGTATCGTGTCGGCTGAAGACGTATTTCGCCTTTACGCCTTCGGCGTGGCCTCACCGCGCCGCGTTGTGTGTCTAGGCCGGCTCGGCTGAAAGGATTGATATGGTTGACTAGAAGGGGGGGTGAATAGGCAACTACCAATTTTTAACTTTTCTTAACAAATTAGGGTTGGCAACAAATAGGTTGTCAAGATATGCAACTAGGTGAGCAACCTATATGATGCTAGCAACACAAGCAACACAAGCAAGCAACGATACAACACAAGTAAAGCTTGCACAAAGTAAAGGTAAGAGATAACCACAAGTGGAGACGGTGAAGACGAGGATGTGTTACCGAAGTTCCTTCCCTTTGAGGGGAAGTACGTCTCCGTTGGAGCGGTGTGGAGGCACAATGCTCCCCAAGAAGCCATGATTGCTTGTATCTGCGTTGGTAATTCCCCGAAGAGGAGAGGATGATGCAGCACAACAACAATAAGCATTTCCCTCAGTTGTGAAACCAAGGTTATCAATACAGTAGAAGAACCAAGCAACACTATGTAAACAACACCTGCACACAAACAACAAATACTTGCAACCCAACGCGTAAGAGGGGTTGTCTATCCCTCCTCGGTATTGAGATAGATTAAATTGTATGAGATTTGATAAATAGATCTAGCAAAAACACAAAATAAAATAAATAAAGAAAAAGTGCAACAAGGTATTTTTGGGTTTTAATATGATAGGAAATAGATCCGAGGGCCGTAGATTTCACTAGAGGCTTCTCTCGAGAAAGTAGCATATGATAGGAAATAGATCCTGGGTCTTCTGGCGTGCCCTGGTGCCGAGTGGGCCCCATGGGCCTCCTCCCATGCACTTCTTTGGCTCCGTGGGTGTCTTCTGTCCAGAAAAAAATCTCCAAAAAGTTTTGTGGCATTGGACTTTGTTTGGTATTGATATTCTGCAAAGTAAAAAACAAGTAGAAAACAACAACTGGCACTGGGCACTATGTCAATAGGTTTGTCCCAACAAATGATATAAAGTTGCTAGTAAATGAATATAAACATCCAAGATTGATAATATAACAGCATGAAATAATAAAAAATTATAGATACATTGGAGACGTATCAGCATCCCCAAGATTAATTCCTGCTCGTCCTCGAGTAGGTAAATGATAAATATAAGTGAAGCACTAGAGCAATTCCTGCTCGTCGTCTTGAGAATAAAATATCTAGCATAGAAAAATATTGGCCACCCCCTGCCGCTTCATGAGCAGTACGGGCACACAAAAAGGAAATTCATTTTGAAAATTAGAGTTGGCACATACAAATTTACTTGGAACGATATGGAAATACCACATATAGATAGGTATGGTGGACTCATTGGCACAACTTGGCTTAAGGAGTTTGGATGCACAAGCAGTATTCCCGCTTAGTACAAGGAAAGGCTAGCAAATAGATGAGAAGCAACCAACCAAAAAACAAAAATGATCATAAACGAGCATTAAACATAACTAACACCGAATAATGCACCATAAGTAGGATATAACTTCATTGCATAACAATTGACTTTTGTGCTTGCATAGGGAATCACAAACCTTAACACCAATATTATTACTAAAGCATAATTACTCACCAACATGACTCACATATTACTATGTCCATATCTCAAAACTATTACAAGGAATCAAGTTTATAATATCCAATGATCTTCATGAAAGTTTTCATTATATCCCCCTTGAATATCTATCACATTGGGACTAATTTCATATATTACCATTGCTACTAAAAATCTCTCAAATAAATTTAAGTGAAGCATGGGAGCACATATTTCTTCAAAATAATAACACCACCGTGCTCAAAAAGATATAAGTGAAGTACTAGAGCAATTCCATAGCTCAAAATTTTTAAGTGAAGCGCATAGAGCAATTCTAATAAATCATAGCATCATTATGGCTCTCTCAAATAGGTGTGTCCAGCAAGGATGATTGTGACAAACTAAAAAACAAAACAAGCAAATACTCATATAATACAAGACGCTCCTAGCAAAACTCATGATATGTGACGAATAAAAATATAGCTCCAAGTAAAATTACCGATGGTCGTTAGAAGGAAGAGGGGATGCCTTCCGGGGCATCCCCAAGCTTAGTTGCTTGGTTCTCCTTGAATATTACCTTGGGGTGCCATAGGAATCCCCAAGCTTAGGCTCTTTTCACTCCTTATTCCTTCATCCATCGTGATCTCACCCAAAACTTGAGAACTTCAATCACACAAAACTTAACAAAACCTTCGTGAGATCCGTTAGTATAATAAAGCAAATCACCACTTTAATTACTATTGTAAACCCATTCATATTTTATTATTGCATTATACCTACTGTATTCTAACTTTACCATGACTTATACCCCCGATACAATCCATAGATTCATCAAAATAAGCACACAATGCAATGAACACAAAATCTGTTAAAAACAGAACAGTCTGTAGTAATATGGACTTTTACCATACTTCTGTAACTTCAAAAAATCTAAAAAATTAGGACAACTTAGGAAATTTGTATATGAATCATGTGTGAAAAATTCAAAATTTTATCACGCTCTAGTGAATTTTAACAATTCTGCTACTGGGCGCAAAAGTTTATGTTTTCCAATAGGATCAAATCCACTATCACCCAACATGATCCTAAAGGATTTACTTGGCACAAACACTAATTAAAACATAAAAACACAATAAAAAAGTAGCATAATTGTGTAAACACACAAGAACAGAAAGAAAAAGAGAATTTTTTTATTCATTGGGTCGCCTCCCAACAAGCGCTATCGTTTTATGCCCCTAGCTAGGCATAATGCATAGATTCAAGTGTTGTCATCTTTCTTATTATTTTCCATAGATGTGTTTTTGTCAGGAGGTTTTTCAAATATAACTTGGAACACATTATCCATAGAAATTTTAACATTATCAATTTGCCCATTTGCAAATCCTCTTTGATTTTCGGCTACGATCCAAGAATATCGTTGATTAACATCATTGAAAACTTGTTGGATCATATCTAAAACGGGAACTTCCTTTTTAAGGTACTCATCAAAGATGCGATCATTGCCAAGCAAATGTCTTAAAACGTAATCACTATTGTAAAGGATCTCATCTATCACCGGTTTTTCATGGTTCATACCATAAAAATCAAAGATCTCCCTAGGTTCCCGCACTATATGGTCAAATTCATTCATAAGGACAAGGGTGGCTATCCTTTTAGCTCTAGTATCCTTTATAACAGGTAGCTCATAAAACAATCTTTGCAAGGTAGGATGAGTATGAATAAATCTATTCTCAAGTTTCAGAACTAGTGTTGAAATAGCTTCCGCATAAGTTTTAGTTCTTTTAAGTATAGGAGCATCATCACAAGTCAAAGTTCCAACACAATTAAAGAATTCTTGGATGGCACCTTTTCCTATAACATTCCCTTGTCCCAAAACAAAAGTTTTAGCATCCAGATTATCAGAACGTCCAATTTTAGGAGTTCTACCATCATCTGTTTCTGCCATACCAAAATCACTCATGATGATAGGTTCAAGGCAAGCAAAGAAGCAAACAAGAAAAGGCAAACAAAAAATATTTGTCTTTTTGCAAAAAAACATTTTAGAAGTGGGGGAGATGAAAACGAGAGGCAAATGGAAAATAAAGTAATTGCAAGGAGATGAGATTTGTGATTGGGTACTTGATAGATGTTGATGATGTCTCCCCGGCAACGGCGCCAGAAATTCTTCTTGATTGCTTGTATCTGCGTTGGTAATTCCCCGAAGAGGAGAGGATGATGCAGCACATCAACGGTAAGTATTTGCCTCAAACCAAGGTTATCAATCCAGTAGAAGAACCAAGCAACACTATGTAAACAACACTTGCACACAAACAACAAATACTTGCAACCCAACGCATAAGAGGGGTTGTCAATCCCTCCTCGGTATTGAGATATATTAAATTGTAAGAGATTTGATAAATAGATCTTGCAAAAACATAAAATAAAATAAATAAAGAAAAGTGCAGCAAGGTATTTTTGGGGTTTAATATGATAGGAAATAGACCCAGGGGCCGTAGATTTCACTAGATGCTTCTCTCGAGAAATAAGCATAGGTAAACAAATTACTGTTGGGCAATTGACAGAAGAGCAAATAATTATGACAATATCTAAGGCAATGATCATGTATATAGGCATCACGTCCAATATTAGTAGAGCGACTCCTTCCTGCATCTACTACTATTACTCCACACATCGACCGCTATCCAGTAGGAATCTAGTGTATTAAGTTCATGGAAATACAGAGTAATGCAATAAGAACGATGACATGATGTAGACAAGATCTATTCTTGTAGGAATAGACCCCATCTTTTTATCCTTAATGGCAACGATACATGTGTGTCATGTCTCCTTCTGTCACTGAGATTGAGCACTGCAAGATCGAACCCATCACAAAGCACCTCTTCACACCAAAAAATCAATCTAGTTGGCCAAACTAAACCAAAGTTTCAGAGAAGAAATACGAGGCTATAACAATCATACATAAAATAGTTCAGCAATGACTCAAATAATATTCATGGATAGACCTGATCATAAACTCACAATTCATCGGATCCCAACAAACACACCACAAAAAGTCATTACATCAAATAGATCTCCAAGAACATCGAGAAGAACATTGTATTGAGGATCAAAAAGAGAGAGGAAGCCATGTAGCTACTACCTACGGACCGTAGGTCTGTTGTAAACTACTCACGCATCATTGGAGGGGCAAGGGTGATGATGAAGAACCCTCCGTAATCGTTGACCCTCCGGCAGAGTGCTAGAAAAGGCCTCTAGATTGGATCTCGTGGTTCTGGAACTTGCGGCGGCTGGAATTGTGTTTCGTTGACTCCCTAGGATTTTTGGGATTTTAGAGTATTTATAGAGGTGGAGGTCGGTGGAGAAGCTTCCCGTGGGCTCCACTACCCACCAGGGTGCGCCTGGGCCTTCTGGCGTGCCCTGGTGCCCAATGGCCCCACGGGCCTTCTCCCGTGCACTTCTTTGGCTCCCTGGGTGTCTTCTGTCCAGAAAAAAATCTCCAAAAAGTTTCGTGGCATTTGGGCTTCGTTTGGTATTGATATTCTGCAAAGTAAAAAACAAGCAGAAAACAACAACTGGCACTGGGCACTATGCCAATAGGTTAGTCCCAAAAATGATATAAATTTGCTAATAAATGAATATAAAAATCCAAGATTGATAATATAACAGCATGAGACAATAAAAAATTATAGATACATTGGAGACGTATCAAGCCACTAGGGCCACCATATTCTCCTCATGCCCTCACACAATGCATGATGCCGTGATTCCACTAGTGGTGCCCTTGAAGGCGGCAACCGTACCTTTACAAACAAGGTTGAGGCTCTCTCCACAACTGAATTGGAGGCTCCCAACACCACCATGGAGCTTCACCACAATGGAATGTGGCTCCAAGGTGACCTCTGCCGTCTAGGGTTCCCAAACACCCAAGAGTAATAAAATCCACACAACAAAGTATGGGGGAATCAAATTTCCTTTGGTGGAAGTGTAGATCTAGGTCTCCTCCTTCAATCTCTAGCAAATCAACAAGTTTGAGTGGCTAGAAAGAGAGATCGGGCAAGAAATCTTGGAGGGCATTAATGGAGGAGAGAGAGAGGCAAGAGGTAAAGTGGTAAGTGGAAGAAGCCCACTTTATATAGTGGCCTCCCAAATCCAACCGTTACTGCGGTTTTAACACTACAGCGGTACAACCGCTCCATGGCCCGGTACAATCGGATTTCACGGGTACCCTGCAGTAACCCTACAGAGCGATACAACCAGTGGGGCGGGTGGTAGTATCGGTTGACACAAGCAACCGGACCAACCGCTCCACCACCGCACAACTACCGCTTCACCGTAGAACGGAATCACCCCTATGGTGGTAGTTGCGGCGGTAGTTGTGCCGGTGCACGTGCCCAGGCTAGATTCCTGGTGGTGACTAAGTCCCAAGCGATAGAACCGCTCGGGGCACCGGTAGTACCGGTTGATAGATAGTAACCGGGACAACCGGGCCACCACCAACCAGTAACCGCCTCACCACAGAAGAATGACCGGTGGTTGAGCAGTACCAGGCCGATACAACCGCCCGATAGGCAGACCTGGTTTTCCCAGACCACTGGCGGTACCACCACCCGGGGGCAGCGATACAACCGCTGGGCCTGTACCAGACGGCTGTAACCCCAGGGTATCACCCCTGGGGCGGAGGTTTTGCCGGAAGAACCGGACAGGTGGTACACCCGCCCTGCACAGCGGTACAACTGCCATTGGATTAAAACCACAGTGTTGGGAGGAAGGGAGGGCCTCTTTCTCCTCGAACGGAAGGAAACATTGGGTGGACAGGAATGTGTACGTGCATTGATTCACCCAATACCTTCGGATGCGGATTCCCTCTTAATAGTACGGGTTCCCTACGACCAAAGAAATAAAGATGAAGAGAACACCGTCTTCAATCTTTTCCGTCCGGAGGGAATGCCTAATCGTCTTGTACCCAACAAAGTGTACCTGAAGAACTTGGCGCACGATTAGACCACAAGGTGAGTTGTCATCATCACCAAAACACAAAGGCGGGAAATGCCCTAACAATCTCCCCCTTTTTGGTGGATGATGACAACTACAAGATTTGCACTGAAAAGTCTAGAAAATATAGACGGGCTCCCCCTAGATGTGTGCACTATTTTTATTTGCTTTTGGAATGCAAAATCACCTATTATGATCAATGCTCCCCTTAGAATTTATAGACCAACCAATACGTACTAATGACAAGATAGACAAAAACATAGAATAGTACAAAATGACCGGTAAGTAAACGAGACAATACTAACGAACATACAATAGGATAGATAGGGAACACATGTCTCACACCATGCAAGTATCATACTACAAAGTTCGCAAACCACAAAATAGCAAATAGAAGTTCAACTCTCAACTCAAAGCAAATGAAATACACCCATGCAAATCCCAAGACCTAATAGAACTCTCTCCCCCTTTGGCATCAAGACACCAAAAAGGAAAAGAGCAATGCTAACGCCCCAGAGCTCAGTAGTCCTCCTCTGACTCCTCGGTCTCATCTGGATCACCATCTTCAGACCCCTCATCGTCCTACATGACATCATCGGCAACAGCAGAGGTGGAGGTAGCAGGATGGCCAGAGGCCTCATCATCAGTCCATGTGCTATGCTCACATATCCACTTGTCCTCTAGAGTGATGCTCTTCTCAGATCCACTAGTTACTGGCATGTTGAGGTGCTTCATCATGGCAATCTGTCGGCATCGAGCATGCTTCTCATTCACATGAGCCTCATACAACTTCTTCTGAATGTGAGTCTGGAGGCAAAATGTCTTCTTCACCTTAGCGGTGAGCTTAGTCACCCAAGAGGGCTTGGCCCCGGGCTCAAGCTCAAAGTCATCATCGTCAAAGGTGTGGCATACACATCCTCAGGCTCATCATGTTTCTTCTTCTTGAGCTGCTTGACCTCATGCACGGTGAGGTTATCCGGGAAGGTGAGAGGCTCTCCAGGCCTGTGAACTGCCCACACAGAGTTCAGAAAGCACATGACAAACAGAGCATAAATGGGACACTTCCGGCACATCACCATGCTTTACATCTCCTCCCACAACCACTTGGACACATCAAACATGGCACCAGAGCCCACTTTGGTCTTCATGGCCACAAGCAAATCCACCAGATATCCATAGATCGCATCTTGATTCCCCACCTTGGGCAGAAGCACATTTCTGAACACACGATGCATGATATCATACACCTTCTCCAAATCCTTGGACTCACCAAGCACACCACGCCCCCAGATGTACAAGGGGGCAAGCTTCTCCTTAGCCATGGAAGTGGGACGGTCGTGAGGACGAATACCACCATTCCCGGTAAGACCGGTGTCATCATACCCGAGAGCATTGCAGAAGGCTCTCCATGGGACCTGAAAGAGATCATCGCGACACAAGAAGGACAAGGTACGAGCCTCATCGGTGCCAAAGTGAACGGTGGCATAAAACTAATGGATAAGCTGCACATCAAAGTCACAATTGATCGACATGAGCTTGATGAAGTCAAACTCCTCACAAAGAGCCAAGGCTTCACCAAAGTACTCCATATTGCTCCTCCAATGATCAAGGTCAATGGTTCATTGCTTGGTATATCGATTCTTGTGATGCTCAAAGAGTTCATGCACGATCCTCATTTGCATTTCACTGCGGAACTGAATGGTGGTCCACCTAGGAGCAACTGAAACCTCATAGGGGTTTTGAATGCGGAATTTTTCCCAATCGGTTTGCTTCCATTTGTGCAAGGGCAAGGCCACATGTTGCTTGGTAGTAGCAGACTTCTCCCGGCGAGTGGGCTTGGTGGGAATCACAACTTCTTCTTCTTCCATAGAGTCATCCGGGCGGTTACCTCTACGAGCTTGCTTCTTGGACTTCGGACGAGGAGCAGAGCGAGAACCAGAGCCACCTGCAAACACACACGGGAAGCACACAAGATACCCAGAGAAGATGAGAGGATTGCACCCAAGAATGAAAGAATATACTGCTTGTGACTCAGAGAAAGCAAAATAGTGCAATATGGTTCAAAGAACCCGGTTGTACCAGGTCTTCAACCGGTGGAACCACTGCTGTGGTTGTACCGCTGTGAAGTAGCGGTTGTACCGCCTAACACGGGCAGTCCCACCCATGGAGGAACAAGTTTCAACATGATTCGAATCAAATCGCACTATTTCAAGTTCTAAAGATGCACAAAACAATAACAAGACACATATAGATCTCGTCCACCCAATAGTTTAGTCAAAAATGCAGGATATCAAGTAATTCCCTAGGAATATGGATTCAAGAATGAAACCCTAGAGGAAGAGATCGGGGCATTACCATCCATAGGAGGAGATCGGGGAGGAGTCCTCCATGGAGAGAATCCGAGAGAGCCCCACAGATTTGGGGTGCCCGGGGGCACACTGGGGCGAAGGAGACGGTGACCGGCAGCTAGGGCAGGAGCAAAGGTCGGGGCACGAAGGGGAAAAGAAGATACCCCTTTGGCTCGAGCACTTATATACCCGCCCTGACCAAGGAGCGGTTGTACCGCTACGAGTAGCGGTTGTACCGCCCCCTGGTACTGCCCAGTGGTTACGGGCGGTACTTCCGTAGCCTGAAGGACACGGTAGTACCGTCTGTAACCGCCCGGTAGTACCGGCCAGTTGTACAAGTCAGGGAGAAAGCGGTAGAATCGCCTTAACCTCCCTGGTTGTACCGCTGGAACAATACAACCAGGTGGCAGGGCGGTAGAACCGCCCCTTCCACCGATTGTACCATCCGGTAACAGACTTGTACGCTAAGATCAACTTGAGTGCAATTGGAAATAAAAAGTTTAAGGGAAAGAGAAGGCTTAGGATGGAGACAAGGCACAGGAATATGTTGAAGTAAACTCCAAGAGTGCAAGAAGCAAGCAAGAAAAGACAACCACTTGGAGGTTACAAACACCTAGGACCTAATAAATCTAGCAAGAGCGAATACGATCCAATAAAGCCAACCCTTTTCACGGAGAAAAGGAGCAGTGGCCGAAGCCACCTATGTTTGAGTCAATTGGTATGGCACTGCGAAGATTTTAACCTTGGGCCCATGACCAAAACTCATCTTTGAAGCACAAGTACCATAAAAAAATGGCTAATGTGAAATACTTGATCAATTTATGCATAATGGGGGAGGGAGAGCTCATTGAGAGAACATCACTCCCCTATATCCATGCCTACATCTAGAACAAGATAGTATGATGAATGTGGTGGGTGTGCCTAGATTCGAGCCACATTCTCGAATCAATGATATTTAGCTCATTCCTTAACTTGCAAAATCTTGCTTCATCCAAGGGCTTCGTGAAAATGTCCGCTAGTTGCTCTTGAGTGTTGACGTAGAAGATCTTAATCTCTCCCCACTTGATATGATCCCGGATGAAGTGATGACGAATCTCAATATGCTTTGTCTTGCTATGTTGCACCGAATTATAGGAGATCTTGATAGCAATTTCATTGTCACATAGAAGAGGCACTTTGTCACAAGTGACACCGTAATCCTTTAAAGTTTGCCTCATCCATAGCAATTGCGCACAACAACTTGCAGCGGCAACATACTCGGCTGATACGTCCATCTTGCATCATGCTTTTATGTTGATATTTATTGCATTATGGTCTGTTATTTCACATTATGGTACAATACTTATGCCTTTTCTCTCTTATTTTACAAGGTTTACACAAAGAGGGAGAATGCCGGCAGCTGGAATTCTAGACCGGAAAGGAGCAAATCTGAGACACCTATTCTGCACAACTCCAAATGTCCTGAAACTTTACGGAGAATTGTTTTGGAATATATTAAAAAATATTGGGCAAAGAAACTACAGAAGGGGACCCACCAAGTGGCCACAAGCCTGGGGGGCGCTCCCTGCGCCCAGGGCTTGTGGGCCCCCTGGCCATCGTCTGGTGCCCATCTTTTGCTATATGAAAGGTTTTGACCTAGAAAAAATAAGAAGGAAGCTTTCGGGATGAAGCGCCGCCGTCTCGAGGCGGAACCTGGGCAGGAGCAATCTAGGGCTCCGGTACAGCGATTCTGTTGGGGAAACTTCCCTCCCGGAGGGGGAAAACGAAGCCATCATCATCACCAACGATCCTCTCATTGAGGGAGGGTCAATCTTCATCAACATCTTCACCAGCACCATCTCCTCTCAAACCCTAGTTCATCTCTTGTATTCAATCTTTGTCCTAAAACCTTAGATTGGTACCTGTGGGTTGCTAGTAGTGTTGATTACTCATCGTAGTTGATGCTAGTTGGTTTATTTGTTGGAAGATCATATGTTCAGATCCTTAATGATATTTAATACCCATCTGATCTTGAACATGAACATGCTTTGTGAGTAGTTACATTTGTTCCTGAGGACATGGGAGAAGTCTTGTTGTAAGTAATCATGTGAATTTGGTATTCGTTCGATATTTTGATGAGATGTATGTTGTCTTTCCTCTAGTGGTGTTATGTGAATGTCGACTACATGACACTTCACCATGATTTGGGCCTAGGGGAAGGCATTGGGAATTAATAAGTAGATGATGGGTTACCAGAGTGACAGAAGCTTAAACCGTAGTTTATGCGTTGCTTCGTAAGGGGCAGATTTGGATCCACATGTTTCATGCTATGGTTAGATTTATCTTAATTCTTCTTTCATAGTTGCGGATGCTTGCGAGAGGGGTTAATCATAAGTGGGAGGCTTGTCCAAGTAAGGACAGCACCCAAGCACCGGTCCACCCACATATCAAATTATCAAAGTAATGAATGCGAATCATATGAGCATGATGAAAACTAACTTGACAATAATTCCCATGTGTCCTCGGGAGTGCTTTGCTTTATATACGAGTTCGTACAGGCTTATCCTTTGCTATAAAAAGGATTGGGCCACCTTGCTGCACCTTTGTTACACTTGTTACTTGTTACCCGTTACAAATTATCTTATCATCAAATTATCAGTTACCGATAATTTCAGTGCGTGCAGAAAATACCTTGCTGAAAACCGCTTGTCATTTCCTTCTGCTCCTCGTTGGGTTTGACACTCTTACTTATCGAAAGGACTATGATTGATCCCCTATACTTGTGGGTCATCAAGACTCTTTTCTGGTGCCGTTGCCGGGGGGTGAAGCGCCTTTGGTGAGTGGAATTTGGTAAGGAAACATTCATATTACATGCTAAAATTTATTGTCACTTGTCATTATGGAAAGTCATCCTTTGGGGGGCTTGTTCGGGGTATCTTCACCTTGACTGGAAGAGCAAAGATTTGCTCCTCAACCTACTCCACCTACTGAAAATATTTATTAGGAAATACCTTTGGGTATGATAGAGAAACTGCTAGCTAATCCTTATGCAGGTGATGGAACACTACATCCTGATATGCATCTAATCTATGTGGATGAAGTTTGTGGATTATTTAAGCTTGCAGGTTTACCCGGAGATGAAGTCAAGAAGAAGGTATTCCCTTTATCTTTTAAGGGAAAGGAATTGACATGGTATAGGCTATGTGATGATATTGGAGCTTGAAATTACAACCGATTGAAATTGGAATTTCATCAGAAGTTTTATCCTATGCATCTAGTTCATCGTGATCGGAATTATATATATAATTTTTGGCCTCGTGAAGGAGAAAGTATTGCTCAAGCTTGGGGGAGGCTTAAGTCAATCTTATATTCATGCCCCTATCATGAACTCTCAAGAGAAATTATTATTCAGAATTTTTATGCTCGGCTTTCTCGTAATGATCAATCCATGCTCGATACTTCTTGTACTGGTTCTTTTATGAAGAAGACTATTGAATTAAGATGGGATCTTTTGGAATGAATTAAATGCAACTCTAAAGATTAGGAAATCAATGAAGGTAAGGAGTTAGGTATGAACCTTGAATTTGATTGTGTTAAAACTTTTATGGATACCGATGCTTTTCGTGAATTTAGCACTAAATATGGACTTGACTCGGAGATAGTAGCTTCTTTTTGTGAATCTTTTGCTACTCATGTTGATCTCCCTAAGGAGAAGTGGTTTAAATATCATCCTCCCATTGAAGTAAAAATAGTAGAACCCATTAAAGCCGAAGAAGAAACCATTACTTATAATGTTGATCCCGTTATTCCTACTGCTTATGTTGAGAAACCACCTTTTCATGTTAGGATAAAAGAACATGCTAAAGCTTTAGCTGTAGTCCATAAGAGTTATACAAGAACACCTACACCCTCTAAACAAATTAAAGTTGAACCTAATGTTGCTATGGTTAAAGATCTCTTGGGTGAAAATATTGATGGGCATGTTATTTACTTCTGTAATGAAGCTACTAGAATTGCCAAACCTTATGGAAAAGATAAACATAGACCTGTTGTTGGCATGCCTGTTGTCTCTGTTAAAATAGGAGATCATAGTTATCATGGTGTATGTGATTTGGGTGCTAGTGTGAGTGCAATCCCTTTTACTTTATATCAAGAAATCATGAATGATATTGCACCAACTGAAATAGAAGATATTGATGTTACTATTAAGCTTGCTAATAGAGACACTATTACACCACTTGGGATAGTTAGAGATGTTGAAGTCTTGTGTGGGAAAATAAAAGGGAAAACTTTGTTTTTGCCACTCTAGTTTTTGCCCACTTTGCTTATGCCACTCTAGAATTTGACATCTCACTTTTGCCACTCTTAGCTTCTGACAATACATCACAAATGCCATTCCATGGCAAAAATGATAATTTTTCATTTCACTTTTGCCACTCTTAGCTTTTGCAATGTATCACAATTGCCACTCTGAAAATTTTCCTTTTGCCACGGAATGGCAAAAGTGATATATTATCAAAAGCTAAGAGTGGCAAAAGTGAAATGTCAAATTCTAGAGTGGCATAAGCAAAGTGGGCAAAAGCTAGAGTGGCAAAAACAAAGTTTTCCCAAAATAAAATACCCTACTGATTTTCTCGTTCTTGGTTCCCCACAAGATGATTTTTGTCCCATTATATTTGGTAGACCTTTCCTGAACACCATTAATGATAAGATAGATTGTGAGAAAGAAACGGTTAGTGTAAGTTTTGGTGATGTGTATCATGAGTTTAATTTCTCCAAATTTTGTAGACAACCTCGAGATAAAGAATTACCCAGTAAGGATGAAATTATTGGTCTTGCCTCTATTGTCGTGCCTCCTATTGATCCTTTAGAACAATATTTGCTAGACCATGAAAATGATATGCATATGAATGAGAGAAACAAAATAGATGAGATATTCTTTAAACAAATGCCTATTTTGAAACACAATTTGCCTGTGGAGACTCTTGCAGATCCTCTACCACCCAAGGGCGATCCTGTGTTCGATCTTAAACAATTACCTGATACTCTGAAATATGCTTATGTCGATGAAAAGAAGATATATCCTATTATTATTAGTGCTAACCTTTCAGAGCATGAATAAAAGAGATTATTGAAAACTCTGAAGAAGCATCGTGCTGCTATTGGATATACTCTTGATGATCTTAAGGGCATTAGTCCCACTCTATGTCATCATAAAAATTAATATGGAGCCTGATGCTAAACCAGTTGTTAATCACCAACGGCGGTTAAATCCAAAGATGAAAGAAGTGGTAAGAAATGAAATATTAAAGCTTCTGGTAGCAGGTATAACCTATCCTATAGCTGATAGTAGATGGGTAAGTCCTGTTCATTATGTCCCTAAGAAGGGAGGTATTACTGTTGTTCCTAATGATAAAAATGAATTGTTCCACAGAGAATTGTCACCGGTTATAGAATGGTAATTGATTTTAGAAAATTAAACAAAGCTACTTGGAAAGATCTTTACCCTTTACCTTTCATTGATCAAATCCTAGAAAGATTATCAAAACATACACATTTTTGCTTTCTAGATGGATATTCTAGTTTTCCCCAAATACCTGTGTCACAAGAGAATCAAGAAAAAACTACTTTTACATGCCCTTTTGGTACCTTTGCCTATAGACGTATGCCTTTTGGTTTATGCAATGCACCTGCTACCTTTCAAAGATGTATGACTGCTATATTCTCTGACTTTTGTGAAAAGATTGTTGAGGTTTTCATGGATGATTTTTCTGTTTACGGAACTTGTTTTGATGATTGCTTAAGCAACCTTGATCGAGTTTTGCAGAGATGTGAAGAAACTAATCCTGTCTTGAATTGGGAGAAGTGCCACTTTATGGTTAATGAAGGTATTGTCTTGGGGCATAAAATCTCCGAAAGGGGTATTGAAGTTGATAAAGCTAAAGTGGATGCTATTGAAAAAATGCCGTGTCCTAAAGATATCAAAGGTATAAGAAGTTTCCTGGGTCATGCTGGTTTCTATAGGAGATTTATTAAAGACTTCTCTAAAATTTCTAGGCCTCTCACTAATCTTTTGCAAAAAGATGTTGCATTCGTTTTTTATGATGATTGTGCGGAAGCATTTGAAATCCTTAAGAAAGCCTTAATTTATGCACCTATTGTTCAACCGCCTGATTGGAACCTACCATTTGAAATTATGTGTGATGCTAGTGATTATGCTGTTGGTGCTGTTCTAGGGCAAAGAGTTGATAAGAAATTAGATGTTATCCATTATGCTAGTAAAACTCTAGACAGTGCTCAAAGAAATTATGCTACTACTGAAAAAAAATAGCAGTTGTGTTTGCTTGTGATAAATTCAGTCTTATATTGTTGACTCTAAAGTAACTATTCACACTAATCATGCTGCTATTAAATACCTTATGGAAAAGAAAGATGCTAAACCTAGACTCATTAGGTGGGTTCTCATGCTACAAGAATTTGATTTACATATTATTGATAGAAAAGGAGCTGAGAACCCCGTAGCAGACAACTTGTCTAGGTTAGAAAATATTCATGATGACCCACTACCTATTGATGATAGCTTTCCTGATGAACAATTAGCTGTTATAAATGCTTCTCGTAGTACTCCCTGGTATGCAGACTATGCTAATTTATTGTTGCTAAATTTATACCACCTAGTTTTACATACCAACAAAAGAAAAAGTTTTTCTATGATTTAAGACATTACTTCTGGGATGACCCACACCTTTATAAAGAAGGAGTAGATGGTGTTATTAGACGTTGTGTACCTGAGCATGAATAGGAACAGATCCTACGCAAGTGTCATTCCGAGGCCTATGGAGGACACCATGCTGGGGACAGAACTGCACACAAGGTATTACAATATGGTTTTTATTGGCCTTTTCTTTTCAAAGATGCTCGTAAGTTTGTCTTGTCATGTGATGAATGTCAAAGAATTGGTAATATAAGTAGACGCCAGGAAATGCCTATGAATTATTCACTTGTTATTGAACCATTTGATGTTTGGGGATTTGATTATATGGGACCTTTTCCTTCCTCTAATGGGTATACACATATTTTAGCTGTTGTTGATTATGTTACTAAGTGGGTAGAAGCTATTCCAACAAGTAGTGCTGATCACAACACTTCCATTAAAATGCTTAAAGAAGTTATTTTCCCGAGGTTTGGAGTCCCTAGATATTTAATGACTGATGGTGGTTCACACTTTATTTATGGTGCTTTCCGTAAATTGCTTGCTAAGTATGATGTTAACCATAGAATTGCATCTCCATATCATCCTCAGTCTAGTGGTAAAGTAGAATTAAGTAATTGAGAAATAAAATTGATCTTGCAAAAGACTGTTAATAGATCTAGGAAGAATTGGTCTAAGAAACTTGATGATGCATTATGGGCTTATAGAACTGCTTATAAAAATCCTATGGGTATGTCTCTGTACAAAATGGTATATGGAAAAGCATGTCACTTACCTCTTGAACTAGAACATAAAGCTTATTGGGCAATTAAAGAGCTCAACTATGATTTCAAATTTGCCGGTGAGAAGAGGTTATTTGACATTAGCTCACTTGATGAATGGAGAACCCAAGCATATGAAAATACCAACCTGTTTAAAGAGAAAGTTAAAAGATGGCATGACAAAAGGATACAAAAGCGTGAATTTAATGTAGGTGACCATGTCTTGCTATACAATTCTCGTTTAAGATTTTTTGCAGGAAAACTTCTCTCCAAATGGGAAGGTCCTTACATTATCGAGGAAGTTTATCATTCCGGTGCCATTAAGATCAACAATGCCGAGGGCAATAACCCGAAAGTGGTGAATGGGCAAAGAATCAAACATTATATCTCAGGTACTCCCATAAATATTGAAACCAATATTATTAATACCATAACACCGGAGGAGTACATAAGGGAAACTTTCCAGAATGCTCCAGAACCCTAAAAAGGAATAGTTATGTGGTACGGTAAGTAAACTGACTCCAAAACTTTCCCAAAAGCAATTATCCTCCGGTTTGGAATATTTAAAAATTAGGAAATTGAGAAGTAGTCTGAATAGCACACGAGGAGGCGACAAGCCGTCGGGGCGCGCCTCCCAGGCTTGTGGCCACCTCGTGTGCCCTTCGGACTCTGTTTTCTCCCAAAATACTTCTTTTGCATGGTAAAGATTCATTATATAATCTCCCGAAGATTTTGACCACCGTATCACAGCAATATCCTCTGTTCTAGTTTCGAGCTATTTTTCTGACAGATCTAGATCACCATGAAGCCCCCAAGCGCCCCGAAGGACAAGTTCTACAAGAAGGTCATCAACCCCTACCTTGCGAAGGTGCTGCAACACCCTCAAACCATTGAGATGCGTGAGGGGGTGATTCACATCTGGGGTGTTCAAGGGCCAAGGAGGACCGGAAGCATGGAGTCCAGGCTTAGAGCGGTGGAGCAAGAAGTCTTTAAGTGCCAAGGGATGGTGGAACGCGGACTCAATGCCAGTCACTCCATGATCACGGAATTCACCCGTGACCACAAGCTGGATGCCAATGATATTGGAAAGGCCATCTTGAAGCTTCATGAGAAAATCGAGCATCTCCAAGCCCAGATCTATGACCTGCAAAACCAAAACTGTGAGTATGAATATCGATTTAAGAGGATGAGTTTGGATGCAGATTTGAGGATTCCGGAGACTCGTTCATCCTTCTACGATGGTGAGCCTATGCCTTGGAAGACAGAGGACAAGCCTCCCACATCATCAACTCAATCATCACCACCTCCGAAGAAAGAGACTTGAGTACATGGGTATGGGCACTCCCCTTGGATTATGCCAAGCTTGGGGGAGGTGCCCCAGTATCGTACTCTATCACCATCACATCTTTACTTTTATTGTTTTTCTTAGTTTGATCCTTTTGGTTATATCGTTACCTAGTAAGAGTAAAAGTTTTTAGTATGATCTAGTTTTTGAGCTTTGCTTGGTGATCTATCTATTTAATCGAGTTTGAGAGTTATATAATAAAGATTAGTTTTGAGTTGAGGGCCATGCTTTCTTTCTTTGATCTTGGAAAAGGAAAAGATAATAGAATAAATAAAAGATTATATATACTCTTATGGAAAGTGATGACTTCACATATAAAGAAGTATGTCACATGAAATTTGTTGAGAGTTGACAAACATAGTATTGGTCATTGTTGCAATTAATAGGAAGTAATAAAGAAAGAGAGGTCTCACATATAAATATACTATCTTGGACATCCTTTATGATTGTGAGCACTCATTAAAATATTATATGCTAACAAGTTGATGTTGGACAAGGAAGACAACATAATGGGTTATGTTTACATATATCTGAATAGAAGTTATAGTGTCATGGATCCTCCAACATGTTGAGCTTGCTTCTCATCCTATGCTAGCCAAATCTTCTGCACCAAGTATATACTACTTGTGCATCCAAAATCCTTTAACCCAGTTTTGCCATGAGAGTCCACCATATCTACCTATGGATTGAGTAAGATCCTTCAAGTAAGTTGTCATCGGTGCAAGCAATAAAAATTGCTCTCTAAATATGTATGATCCTTTAGTGTGAGGAAAATAAGCTTTATACAAACTTGTGATATGGAAGAAATAAAAGCGACAGACTGCATAATAAAGTTCTTTATCACAAGCGGCAATATAAAGTGACGTTCTTTTGCATTAAGATTTTGTGCATCCAACCATAAAAGCGCATGACAACCTCTGCTTCCCTCTACGAAGGGCCTATCTTTTATTTTACTTTCTACCTTTATACAAGAGTCATGGTGATCTTCACCCTTCCTTTTATATTTTCTCTTTTTGGCAAGCACTATGTGTTGGGGAAGATCCAGACATATATATCCACTCGGATGTAGGTGATCATAAATTATTATTGTTGACGTTACCCTTGAGGTAAAGGGTTGGGAGGTGAAACTATAAGCCCCTATCTTCCTATGTGTTTGATTGAAACTTTGATCTCATAAGTATCGCGTGAGTGCTAGCAATCATGAAAGATTAAATGATGGTTGAGTATGTGAACTTGCTAAATAAAATCTCTTACATTGACTCTTTCTGATGTTATGATAAATTGCAATTGCCTCAATGACTGAGATCATAGTTTGTTAGTTTCCAACAAAGTTTTTGATCCATACTTTACCTTGTGAACGAATTGTCACTTTAGCATAAGAAGTTATATGACAATATGTTGCTATTCTAAAGATGATCATGATGCCCTCATGTTCGTATTTTATTTTATCGACACCTCTATCTCTAAACATGTGGACATAATTATCGATTTCGGCTTTCGCTTGAGAACAAGTGAGGTCTAAGCTTGGGGGAGTTGATACGTCCATTTTGCATCATGCTTTTATGTTGATATTTATTGCATTATGGGCTGTTATTTCACATTATGGTACAATACTTATGCCTTTTCTCTCTTATTTTACAAGGTTTACACAAAGAGGGAGAATGCCGGCAGCTGGAATTCTGGACCGGAAAGGAGAAAATCTGGGACACCTATTCTTCACAACTCCAAATGTCCTGAAACTTTACGGAGAATTGTTTTGGAATATATAAAAAAATATTCAGCAAAGAAACTACAGAAGAGGACCCACTAGGTGGCCACAAGCCTGGGGGCGCCCTACCCTCAGGGCTTGTGGGGCCCCTGCCCATCGTCTGGTGCTCATCTTCTGCTATATGAAAGGTTTTGACCTAGAAAAAATTAGAAGGAAGCTTTCGGGATGAAGCGCCGCCGTCTTGAGGCGGAACCTGGACAGGAGCAATCTAGGGCTCCGGCAAAGCGATTCTGCTGGGGAAACTTCCCTCCCGGAGGGGGAAATCGAAGCCATCGTCATCACCAACGATCCTCTCATCGAGGGAGGGTCAATCTTCATCAACATCTTCACCAGCACCATCTCCTCTCAAACCCTAGTTCATCTCTTGTATTCAATCTTTGTCCTAAAACCTCAGATTGGTACCTGTGGGTTGCTAGTAGTGTTGATTACTCTTCATAGGTGATGCTAGTTGGTTTATTTGGTGGAAGATCATATGTTCAGATCCTTAATGATATTTAATACCCCTATGATCTTGAACTTGAAGATGCTTTGTGAGTAGTTACGTTTGTTCCTGAGGACATGGGAGAAGTGTTGTTATAAGTAATCATGTGAATTTGGTATTCATTCGATATTTTGATGAGATGTATGTTGTCTTTCCTCTAGTGGTGTTATATGAACGTCGACTACATAACACTTCACCATGATTTGGGCCTAGGGGAAGGCATTGGGAAGTAATAAGTAGATGATGGGTTGCTAGAGTGAAAAAAGCTTAAACCCTAGTTTATGCGTTGCTTCATAAGGGGCAGATTTGGATCCACATGTTTCATGCTATGGTTAGATTTATCTTAATTCTTATTTCGTAGTTGCGGATGCTTGTGAGAGGGGTTAATCATAAGTGGGAGGCTTGTCCAAGTAAGGACAACACCCAAGCACCAGTCCACACACATATCAAATTATCAAAGTAACGAACGCGAATCATATGAGCATGATGAAAACTAACTTGACAATAATTCCCATGTGTCCTCGGCAGTGCTTTGCTTTATATAAGAGTTCGTCCAGGCTTATACTTTGCTATAAAAAGGATTGGGCCACCTTACTGCACCTTTGTTACACTTGTTACTTGTTACCCGTTATGAATTATCTTATCATCAAATTATCTGTTACCGATAATTTCAGTGTGTGCAGAAAATACCTTGCTGAAAACCGCTTGTCATTTCCTTCTGCTCCTCATTGGGTTCAACACTCTTACTTATTGAAAGGACTAAGATTGATCCCCTATACTTGTTGGTCATCATCGGCCTCGGTGGAAGAGAGAGACACACAATTTTGCTTCTTCAAAGGCCAACTTACCAAAGAGCGACCAAGAAATTGGCACCCTCCGGAAGTTGACTTCCTATCAACAACATCTGCAGCCCAATCCGAGTCCGAATAACCCATGAGATCAAAGCTTGCTCCTTTGGGGTACCATAGGCCAAAGTTTGGGGTATGAGCCAAATATCGAAAGATTTGCTTGACCGCCACATAGTTGTCAGATTCAGGGCTCCGCAGACCCAAGAAGGTTCATACTCTGGGGTGTGTGCGAAGATCTCAAGCTCTCAAGCCTCGAGCTTGTCGCCCTATAGCCTAGCCTAGCCGGATTTGCGTGAGCGGGGAAGAAGATGAACACGGTAGTTTACCCAGGTTTGGGCCACCTTGCGGTGTAAAACCCTACTCCTGCTTTGTGGTGGATTGGCCTCACGAGGAGGTTGAGGATGAACTAGTACAGTGGATGAGCTGCCTCGCACCGGAATGGAAACGTTTGGAGGGATCCTTGGGAACCCATGTCTGTCCTTGCTCCCTTAGCACTGAAAGGGAAACTGTCTCCTCTGCGCCCGCCGGCGCCCGCCTGGCCTTGGTCGTCATGGCTCACGTCATCGCAGCCTCGTGAGGCTGGGCACTTGCATAGGAAACTCTGCTCCTCGGGAGGCAGCCTGGGGAGGCCGCTCCTCTGGAGGTCTTGGTGTTGTCCGCCTCGCGAGGCCAGGGGGCCCTCGCGAGGGTCTTGTCTTGGTAGTCTTGTAGATGGGCCGTACCAGGCCGTCGAAGGAGCCATGCCATGGGCCGCAGGCAGGCAAGTCTAGGTACCCTGGTTCCCAGAACACCGACAGTAGCCCCCGGGCCCAAGGCGCGCTCGGGCTGGCTTCGAGGCGAAGCTGAAGGGCAAGGGCAAAGCACCGTGGGCCCCAAACCGCCTGCGGGCCAGGCTTGACGCGTGGCGCTTGACGGGACATGGGCGCCTCCACTTCCCCATGCTGCCTCGGCAACTGCCCAGGCTAACAAAAGACTAGCGCATGCTGCTAAGCCATCATTGCTCCCTTTCACCTTGCCTCAGATCCCCTTCCTTCTGTCGAGAGTTTCTCCAGATCCAATCGCACTCCACCTCCCTTTCTCCTCATACTCCGGCGCCGGTGACTCCGCGGATGGCTCCCGGGAAATCGAAACCCACCGCGCAAGCCGCAAGCTCTTCCTCCTCCCCTGCACCAGCGCTCGGCCCGTCCTCCATCACCGAGGAGGGGCATCTCGCCCCCGTGCTCCCGCAGATGGTGAGCGAAGACAACGAGTGGAACGAGACCATCGTCCTGGCTGGCTCCGCCGAGCAGAGGACCTTGGTATGGACGGTTTATCCCTTCTTCCTCCACAGTGTCTTTGCGGGGCTCGTCCTGCCTTTCTCCGAGTTCTTCGTTGCCATCCTCGACCACTACAAGATCCAGGCTCTTCACCTTCAACCCAACTCCGTCCTCCTCCTGTCCATCTTTACCTTCTACTGCGAGGCATTTGTGGGCATGAGGCCCTCTGTGTCGCTCCTTCGCCACTTCTTCAGCTTGCGGATGCACGATTCGACTCAGTGCTCTGGCTGCGTGTCCTTCGTCGCGGTCCACAAGAGCAATGTGCACATGAGGTCTGGGAAGAAGGTGGAAGGCTTCCGACACTGCTGGGTCTTCCTGGACACCGGAAGCCTCAACGAGCGGCTGGAGCTGCCTGAGCGGCTCGAGAGGTGGAGCCATGAGAAGTTCTCCGACCCCCGGGCAGAGCCCGTCTTGAGGAAGATGACCTCGGATACGGATGCCAAGGCGCTGACGGGGGGCATGCTTGTGAAGGAGTTCCTGACGCAGTGCCTGGCGCCGCTCCAGTCGCACACGCGCCCCATGTAGGAATTCCAGGTCGCGACGGACGACATTAGGCCACGCTCGGGGATCCTGACGGGCGAGGAGCTGGATAAGGCCATGAACGGCCTGCTCAACAGCGACCGAGGGAACCTCCCTGAGGCCTACGTCCTGCTGTACCGCCGTGACAACAGGGAGGACTTGGTCGCCTCCATGCCCGCCTTCAACGAGCTGGGGCTCGCATCACCTGAACACCCCAACTCCCCCGTGCCGGTGTCCTCCGGTGACAGCATCGACAGAGCGGGTGAGGAGGACTCGGAGGCGACCAAGGATGACGACACCGTGACGGAGGTGTCCCCCCTGTCGCAGAGTGAGCTTCTCCGCTAGCTTGAGGACGACGATGACGCCAACAAACCCCTGGCCGCGGACTCCCCGCGCCCCACTAGGGTCCTCAGGAGGCCGAGGCCTTCCCCCCCGGACGCCGCCTGCATCCGGTCGGGCGACCCCAAAGAAAGGTGCGGCTGCATCTACTCAAGAGGGATCCCCGAGCACAGGTAAGGTGGGAGAGGCATTGGTCCCGCCCCCGCCTGGCCCGCGAGCCAAAGACGAAGCGGCCGCCGCTGGGGCTGACGGGGTCCAGCCGGTCGTGGCTCCTCAGGGAGATCCTTCTGCCTTTCCAGGCGGCGGCACTATGCCGGGGCCGGCCAGAGAGCACCCCACCAATCCCCAAGCGCGACCCACGCCGCGTCAAGGAAAGGCGGGGCGCCCCAGCCTCAGCCAAGAAGGAGAAGAGAAGGGTGTGGGTCGACCTGGACGAGTAAGTACCCTACCTTGTTCTTGAGTTCAGCACAAACTGTGATTGTGCCCGGGACGCCCCCCCCGCTTGGTGACCAGGTTGGGCACCGCGACGAAGAAGAGGAAGGAGAGCATGGGGCCGAAGGAGCCCCTGGCCCCGAGGGCGCCGTCACCTTCTGGCCGCGGCGGATGCGGGGGCGCGCCGGGCCAGTCCAGCACGGCCTCCGGGCGTGCGGGCGATGCCACGCCCGAGCGCTCGGGTGCTCCACCTGCTCTGGGCGCTTCGCCGGTATTGCCTAGAGGGGCGTCCATCAGGAGGATCGAGGCTCAGGGGGCGATGCCCCCCGCCGTAACCGCGACGGTCCCCGCGCGTGAGGAAGAGGCGGTCCCTCACCCTCTCGAGATGGAGCGCGCACCTGAGGACATGGTGATGCAGCTTTAGGAGGATCCAACCCCCGCAGGTTAGCATGCTGTGGAGCCGTCTGCCCTTGTCGCGCCTGAGAGGAGCTTGGAGCTTCCGGCATGCCAAGCCATCCACGCGACTGCTTTCGTGGCCGCGGCGCCGGTCGGCGCACCCGCGCTGCCTCCCTGTCAGTCCCTCGCGCTGGTGAACTGTGGCCCCCTCGTCTGGCCCGGGGCCGTGAAGGAAGCCTTCGGCATGCTTGGCCAACTCCGGGCCGACCTCCAAGACGCCGATAGGTGCCTTGTAAGGGAACACCTGGGGCTTGTCTCGGGATGGCTCTAGGCCAACTCATCCGCCAGGACAGCCTGGGACCAGGCCGACGCCGCCGCTGCGGAGAGCAGGTGGGAAGCCATCGAAGCCATGGGGGCTGGCGACGCAGCACTGGCCAGCACAGCATCTGCCGAGGAGCGCTGCAACAAGGCAGAGGCCGAGCTGAAGACCCTTCGGGAGGAGCAGGCAGCGCACGCCCCAAGGCTCCAGTGGCAGGAGGAAGACCTCAAGGCCCGCGAGGCGAAGCTCGCCGATCGCGATGCCAAGCTGGCCCAGGTGACCACCGACAAAGCTGCGGAGCGGGACCGCCTGGCCAAGCTGAAGGAGGAGGTGGACAAGGCCTAGGCATCCCATGCTTAGTAGATCTCTAAGGTGACAACCCAACTGGAGGCCAGGGAGAAGATCCTTGTCGCCACCGAGAAGAAAGCGGTCGTGGAACGCAAAGACTTCCTCTCTCTCTCTCTCGAGCTCGGGTTTCGCAAGGCGCTGCGCTCCATCTGTGGGGGAGAATACAAAGAGCCACTGGCGACCCCTGAAGACGGCCCTACTGGGCTCTTCCCCAAGCTTGTCGAAGCTCTCAAGGATGCTGCCGCTGAAGTGGACTCCTTTTTGGAGGAGGAGTGCCGCTCACTGTTTACCGTGGCTGTGACGCGCGTTTTCAGCCATCTCTACCTCCAGGACCCAGGCTTCGATCTCGACGCACTGATCCACCCGGTGGCTCCCGAGTCCCGCGCTGCTGCCGTGGGGGCCATGAAGGATCAGGTGGACACGCTGCTGAAGAAGTTCCTCTGTGTTCCCAACCCCGAGGCTCCGGCGACAGAGGTCGGTGGCGGCGAAGATGGCGGCAGCGACGTCGACGACGGGCTCCCAGCGACCGGGATAGGCGGCGGTGATAGCCAGGGCAGTGGTGGCGCTTCTTCCTAGTTTTATCCTACAACATTTACCGTGCCTCGTGGAGGCATAAAAACTTTCTGTTTGAATTTGCGGAACACTTCATGCTTGTAATAACTGTTAGGACTCCGTGATTTTCTTTCCGTGCTTGATTTCCTTCTTGTTTGCCTTTGTGTTCTGCGTTGGCAGGGCCCAGCCCCGTGCATACCTTGACCGCCGTTGGGGCGTCCGGATCACCAGGCGAGACCAAGGGGCGAGGGGCTACGTGACTAGTGAGGCCCCTGAGTCGCGATGCTCAGGGGTCCCCCTTGACGTACGAACAACCCTCATGAAGGAAATGTGAGCAGTGTCTAAGTTGATCCGGAGTCCTCCATACCTTTTCTCTCCAGCTTTTGCCTGGGAGGGATGCGAGAAGACCAGGTGCCAGGGACCTGGTGAGGCGGCGCATGTCAGGCTTGGCCTGAGCACAGCCCCATGTCCAGCCCCCTCGTGTGTGCCTCCACTTGGGAAAGCTGCGCGATAGGGTTGTGTAAAGAGCCGGTAGGCTGTCCTGAGGTTGGTGCAGCCACTAGGGCACCCTCAGTTGTTTATCCACCAGCGCGGAGCATGGGGCTTCCACTTTGCGTGGGCATAGTCGCTCCTCGACCGTATCGTCCGCCAGCACGGAGCATGGGGCTTCCACTTGTGCGTGGGCATAGTCGCTCCTCGACCGTGTCGTCCGCCAGCGCGGAGCATGGGGCTTCCACTTGTGCATGGGCATAGTCGCTCCTCGACCGTGTCGTCCGCCAGTGCGGAGCATGGGGCTTCCACTTGTGCGTGGGCATAGTCGCTCCTCGACCGTGTCGTCCGCCAGCGCGGAGCATGGGGCTTCCACTTGTGCGTGGGTGGGAGTTACCTCGAGGGGAGACTCCGGGGCATGTACAGCCCCGTTCAAACACGTGGCTAGCAAGGCAGAACTGGAGGAGGTGTATTTGGGCACTCGTGAGCTAGCGCGGGAGTCACGAGGTCCTACCTCAAGGCGGGTTGCACCTGAATCTTGTGGCGCGAGGCACGCTTTAGGAACCTGTGGGGCGGGGGAGCTGCACCGAATGCCCCTCCAGAGGTTATCGCATGAGAAGGCTGGACACCAATGACCCTAGGAGGTGACGTGAACGGGACCGGCCCGCCAGACAGAGCTCAGCCATTGGCTTTATCGACGCTGCAGGGACGGACCCGAGCACAGATGCCATGCCAAGTCTTCTCATGCAACGATCCCACGGAAAAACACCCGGCGCGCGGCTCCCGCAACGGCGAAGTGCCGAACTACGGTTATATGAACCGGGCCGCGCGCCCTTACTCATCCACACACGATTAGCTCATGCGAGAACAAGACACCAAGGACCCCGGGAGGTGACGCGCACGGGGGCTGGCCCGCGAGACAGAGCTTGGTCACCTGGATTTACAGCGCTGCAGGTTCGGACCCGAGCATGGACACCGTGCCAGTCCTTAATCATGAGGCAGTCGCGGGCAGGATTGTGAGGGCGCAGCGACATTCATGGTGATGAAGCACCGGACATGCAAGTTGGAATATTTAGGAAATTCATAAAGGCGAAGCCAGTTTCTATACATGCACAAAACGATACAACCGTAGGGGCTGACCCTGACAGCTTGAGGATGATGCAGCCCAATGGGCGCCCTCAATCTGAACAAACCAAAAAGTCACCTGGCACCAGTGTTGTAGGAACGTCGAGGTAGCTGGAGACGCGTGCTGCGGAAGTTGCTCCTCACGAGCTGGGCGGCTCCGGAGGCCCGCCGGGCTCGCGAGGGTCCAGAACCTCCTCCGACATGACCGCCTGGCACCTGGCCTCGTGAGCCGCCAGAGCATGCTGTGCGAAGCGTTGGTATGTGGCGCCCATGTTCAGCAGGCCGAACGGCATGCAGACGTAGTTGTAGGGGTAGCCCCCACTCCAGCCGACATGGGACGGCCGGAAGAGGTCCTACGAAGCGGCCCTGTTGAGGCCTGGGATGTTGACACAGACGCGTAGCTCACTGCCCACGTCAGGGGCCGCAGCTGCACTGGGAGGCCGTGCGGGGCGGCGCTCGCCGCGCATGGCCCTTGCCTCCTGAAGCTCCTGGATCGCCTTGGTTATGAACTCTCACGTGCCTAGCACCTCGCGCCTTGCGCCTTGTTCGCGGGGGCATGCACTGAAGCACGCCTCCAAGTGGTGCCCGAACACCTCCCTCATCGCGCCGGTCAGGTCAGAGGCCCTCCAGACGAGAGCCCCCGAGCCCATCCTGAGGGGGGCGCCAGGCACGCCTTCCTATGCGAGAGGAAAGGGTGCCCCAGCAGTGGGCGCGGGGCCCGAGGCACCACCAGCGGGCGCTCCGGGCTCCTGACGGCCCTTGGGAAGGAGCTGCTTCTTCTTCTTGGGGGTGGTTTCCGAAGGTGGGACAGCGCCCTCGTCATCCGGGCTGTCAGCCGCTGGGGCCTGCTAGGCGCGCTCGAGGGAGCACACCGAATCCTTCTCATCATAGGCAACCATGATGATGCCGCCGCTCCATGGCATCTTGAGGACGTTGTAAACATGGTGAGTTGTTGCCATGAACTTGGTGAGGGCCAGATACCCAAGGATGGCGTTGTACGGGAGGCCGATGTGGGCGAAGTCAAAGTCAATGAGCTCGGTGTGGTAGTCCTCGCGCTTGCCGAAGGTGACTGGGAGGCGTATCTGCCCCAGGGGGACGATGGAGCCATCGGTCACTCCTTAGAAGGGCTTGGTTGGTAGAAGCTGATCATAAGCACTTGGAGCATCTCGAATGTCTCGACAGAGAGGACATTGAGCCCTGCGCCACCATCGATGAGGGTCTTGGTGATGAGGAAGTTGCTGATGGTGGGCATGCAGAGCATGGGAAGGGCGCCAGCGGCGGCCGAGCACTTGAGCTGGTCCATGGAGTCGAAAGTGATGACGTGCTTCGACCACCTGAGGGGATGCATCGCCTCAAGCTTGGGGAGGGCCACGTTCACCTCACGAGCGAACTGCTTGAAGATGCGATGTGAGGCTGGGGCCTGAACACCGCCCAAGATGCAGGCGATAGCGCGAGGCTCCTGGAAGCCCCCAGCCCCATCATCTTGCCAGTTGTTGTCGTTTCTCCTTGGCAGCGGTGGCAGCGGAAGGAGGCCGTCATTGCCCTGAGGACAAACCTCACGAGGCTGGTCACGCCAGGGCCCGTCGCGAGGCTCATCATGCCAGCGGTCCTCATGAGGCTGGTCACGCCAGTCCTGGCGAGGGTCGCGGTTGTCCTAGTGGCCTCCACCGTGGCCTCCTCCATGGCCGTAGCCACGGTCAGCCCGCTCGGGGCGGCGGCCAAGGCACCCCTCACGGAGGGCCCTGAGCTCCTAGCAGTCGTTGGTGTTGTGGCTGTGGACGTTGTGGAAGATGCAGAATGGGCGGTTGCCCCGGGGAGATTCGTCGTGGTCGCGACCACGCTTCATCTCAGGTTTAGCCGCAAGCACGGCAGAACCTTTGCGCTTTGCCTCCTTAGCCTTGGCCTTCTTGTCTTTAGGATCAGCCTCCAGAAGCTCAAGGAGGGAGAGGCGGCCTTCCTCGGCCCTTGCGCACTTGTTTGCCATGTTGAACATCTCCAGTGCCGAGCACAGGTCCTCGTGGATGGCGAGCTCCTCCTTCATCTTAACATCCCGGACATCATCAGAGAACACTGAGATGATGGCCTCGTCCGACGCCTTCGGGATCTTGAGGCGGACATTCATGAAGCGCTGTATGTACTTGTGCAAGGTTTCGCCTGGCTGCTGCTTCACGCGCCGCAGGTCACCCACTGTAGGAGCGCGGTCCCATGTGCCCTGTAAGTTGGCGATGAAGCGCTCGTGGAGCTCCTCCCAGGAGGAGATCGACCCCTCCGGGAGGTTCAGGAGCCAAGAGCGCGCGCCATCCTTGAGGGCCATGGGGAACCAATTCGCCATGACCTTGTCATCTCCGCTTGCCGCTTCGGTGCTCAGCGTGTAGAGCTAGAGGAATTCCGTGGGGTCGGTGGTGCCATCGTAGCGCGGAGGCAGATCCGACTTGAACTTACCGGGTCAGATGACACAGCGCAGCTCCAGGGAGAAGGCACGGCAACCCGCCGCACTCACGGGCGCCGCGTGCGCGAGGGGAGCCCGGCCATGACGTTCGCGCGGCACAACATTGGGCGGCGCGTGGTCTTGGTGCTGGCGCAGCGGCACTGGGAGCGCACGCGCATCGGCTTGCGGCCGCTGGACCACCTGGCAGCTTGCTTCCTCGCGCGCTGGTGCTCCGCGCGGTGGGTCGCGCCGGGGCGCATCGCGCCCTGGCTCAGGGTCGGCACCGTGTAGTGGAGGAGGAGGAGGCACGCCGTGAGCCACGTCACCCGCCTGAGATGGCGGGGGAGGGAGCGAGCGGGATGGTGCAGGGGCCTCGCCGGCGATGTTGATGAGCTCGGCGATGTGGCCATGCCAGTCGTCGTAGAGGTCGTTGGCTGGGCGATAACACAAGAGCTCGCGCGCCATGAGCAGCATCGCCTGCGCATTTGCTGGCCCGCGGCGAGCGCAGGAGGACGACACCGTGGCTGGAGTAGGCAACGGAGTAGTTATACGGCCGTCACACTGCACGGAGGGTGGCAACGATGAATCCTGCTGCTCGCGAGCAGCGGGGTCAGTGGCAGCTTTAGCCACGGGGGAGGCAGAGCAGCGAGGAGCGCCGTTGCCCATGGGTGCCGTCTGGATGACATGAGCGGTCCGGCGCTCAGCGCGGACACCGCGTGCGTCAGCAATGGGAGCGTCTGAGCAGAGGCGAAGCGAAGGTGGAAGAAGGACTTCGACACGTCCCTTACCTGGCGCGCCAAATGTCGGATCCAGGGCTTCACAGACCCAAGAAGGTTTGAACTCTGGGGCATGTGCGAAGATCTCAACCTCTCATGCCTCGAGCTCGTCGCCCTATAGCCTAGCCTAGCCGGATTCGCGTGAGCGGGGAAGAAGATGAACACGGCAGTTTACCCAGGTTTGGGCTACCTTGCGGTGTAAAACCCTACTCCTGCTTTGTGGTGGATTGGCCTCACGAGGAGGTTGAGGATGAACTAGTAAAGTGGATGAGCTGCCTCACGAGGGCTCGGGGGTGCGTGTTGGAAATATGCCCTAGAGGCAATAATAAAGTGGTTATTATTATATTTCCTTGTTCATGATAATTGTCTATTGTTCATGCTATAATTGTGTTATCCGGAAATCGTAATACATGTGTGAATACATAGACCACAACATGTCCCTAGTGAGCCTCTAGTTGACTAGCTCGTTGATCAATAGATGGTTACGGTTTCCTGACCATGGACATTGGATGTCATTGATAACGGGATCAAATCATTAGGAGAATGATGTGATGGACAAGACCCAATCCTAAGCATAGCACAAGATTGTGTAGTTCGTCTGCTAAAGCTTTTCTAATGTCAAGTATCATTTCCTTAGACCATGAGATTGTGCAACTCCCGGATACCATAGGAATGCTTTGGGTGTGCCAAACGTCACAACGTAACTGGGTGGCTATAAAGGCACACTACGGGTACCTCCGAAAGTGTCTATTGGGTTGGCACGAATCGAGACTGGGATTTGTCACCCCGTGTGACGGAGAGGTATCTCTGGGCCCACTCGGTAGGACATCATCATAATGAGCTCAATGTGACCAAGGAGTTGATCACGGGATAATGTGTTATGAACGAGTAAAGAGACTTGCCGGTAACGAGATTGAACAAGGTATAGGGATACCGACGATCGAATCTCGGGCAAGTATCATACCGGTAGACAAAGGGAATTGTATACGTGATTGATTGAATCCTCGACATCGTGGTTCATCCGATGAGATCATCGTGGAGCATGTGGGAGCCAACATGGGTATCCAGATCCCGCTGTTGGTTATTGACCGGAGAGATGTCTCGGTCATGTCTACATGCCTCCCGAACCCGTAGGGTCTACACACTTAAGGTTCGATGACGCTAGGGTTATAGGGAAAGTTTGTATGTGGTTACCGAATGTTGTTCGGAGTCCTGGATGAGATCCCGGACGTCACGAGGAGTTCCGGAATGGTCCGGAGGTAAAGAATAATATATAGGAAGTGAGGTTTTGGTCACCGGAAGTGTTTCGGGCGTCACCGGTAATGTACCGGGACCACCGAAAGGGTTCCGGGGGTCCACCGGGTGGGGCCACCAGACCCGGAGGCTTGCATGGGCCAAGAGTGGGAAGGGACCAGCCCCTAAGTGGGCTGGTCCTCCTCCCACCAAGGCCCAAGGCGCAGCAAAGGGGAGAAGGGGGAAACCCTAGGCGCAGATGGGCCTAAGGCCCACCCTAGGGCGCGCCCCCCCCTCTCTCCCCCCCTTGGCCGCCCCCTCCATCCCATCTAGGGCTGCCGCCCCCCTAGGGTGGGAACCCTAGAGGGGGCGCACCCCCTCCCCTCCTTCTATATATAGTGGGGATTTTGGGGCTGCCAGAAAACGAATCTCTCTCCCTCTTGGCGCAGCCCTACCTCTCCACCTCCTCGTCTTTCGTAGTGCTTGGCGAAGCCCTACTAGAGAACCACGCTGCTCCAACACCACCACGCCATCGTGCTGCTGCTGGAGTTGTCTTCCCCAACCTCTCCCTCCTCCTTGCTGGATCAAGGCGCGGGAGACGTCACCGGGCTGCACGTGTGTTGAACGCGGAGGCGCCGTTGTTCGGCGCTTAGATCGGAATCGACCGCGATCTGAATCGCTGCATGTACGACTCCTCCAACCGCGTTCTTGCAATGCTTCCGCATCGTGATCTTCAAGGGTATGAAGATGCACTCCTCTCTCTCTTGTTGCTAGTCTCTCCATAGATTGATCTTGGTGATGCGTAGGAAATTTTTTGATTTACTACTATGTTCCCCAACAGTGGCATCATGAGCTAGGTCTATGCGTAGTTTCTATGCACGAGTAGAACACAAGTTGTTGTGGGCATCGATTTTGTCAATTTACTTGCCGTTACTAGTCTTATCTTGATTCGGCGGCATCGTGGGATGAAGCGGCCCGGACCGACCTTACACGTATGCTTACGTGAGACAGGTTCCACCGACTAACATGCACTAGTTGCATAAGGTGGCTAGCGAGTGTCTGTCTCTCCCACTTTAGTCGGATCGGATTCGATGAAAAGGGTCCTTATGAAGGGTAAATAGAAATTGACATATCACGTTGTGGTTTTGGCGTAGGTAAGAAACGTTCTTGCTAGAAACCTATAGCAGCCACGTAAATTTTTTTTGCAACAACAATTAGAGGACGTCTAACTTGTTCTTGCAGCATATGCCGTGTGATGTGATATGGCCAAAAGGATGTGATGAATGATATATGTGATGTATGAGATTGATCATGTTCTTGTAATAGGAATCACAACTTGCATGTCGATGAGTATGACAACCGGCAGGAGCCATAGGAGTTGTCTTAATTTATTGTATGACCTGCGTGTCAATGAAAACGCCATGTAATTACTTTACTTTATTGCTAACCGTTAGCTATAGTAGTAGAAGTAATAGTTGGCGAGACAACTTCATGAAGACACGATGATGGAGATCATGATGATGGAGATCATGGTGTCATGCCGGTGACGATGATGATCATGGTGCCCCGAAGATGGAGATCAAAAGGAGCAAAATGATATTGGCCATATCATGTCACTTTATGATTTGCATGTGATGTTTATCATGTTTACATCTTATTTGCTTAGAACGACGGTAGCATAAATAAGATGATCCCTCGCTAAAATTTCAAGAACGTGTTTCCCCTAACTATGCACCGTTGCGAAGGTTCGTTGTTTTGAAGCACCACGTGATGATCGGGTGTGATAGATTCTAATGTTCGAATACAACGGGTGTAAGCCAGATTTACACATGCAAAACACTTAGGTTGACTTGACGAGCCTAGCATGTACAGACATGGCCTCGGAACACGGAAGACCGAAGGGTCGAACATGAGTCGTATAGAAGATACGATCAACATAGAGATGTTCACCATTGATGACTAGTCCATCTCACGTGATGATCGGACACGGCCTAGTCGATTCGGATCATGTATCACTTAGATGACTAGAGGGATGTCTATCTGAGTGGGAGTTCATTGAATAATTTGATTAGATGAACTTAATTATCATGAACTTAGTCTAAAATTCTTTACAATATGTCTTGTAGATCAAATGGCCCACGCTAATGTTGCCCTCAACTTCAACGCGTTCCTAGAGAAAACCAAACTGAAAGACGATGGTAGCAACTACACGGACTGGGTCCGTAACTTGAGGATCATCCTCATAGCTGCCAAGAAAGCATATGTCCTTGAAGCACCGCTAGGTGACGCACCTGTTTTCCCAGCAACTCAAGATGTTATGAATGCCTGGCAGTCGCGTAGTGATGATTACTCCCTAGTTCAGTGCGGCATGCTTTACAGCTTAGAACCGGGGCTCCAAAAGCGTTTTGAGCAACACGGAGCATATGAGATGTTCCAAGAGCTGAAAATGGTTTTCCAAGCACATGCCCGGGTCGAGAGATATGAAGTCTCCAACAAGTTCTACAGTTGTAAGATGGAGGAGAATAGTTCTGTCAGCGAGCATATACTCAAAATGTCTGGGTTGCACAACCGCTTGTCTCAGCTGGGAGTTAATCTCCCGGATGACGCGGTCGTTGACAGAATCCTTCAGTCGCTTCCACCTAGCTACAAGAGCTTTGTGATGAACTTCAATATGCAGGGGATGGAAAAAACCATTCCTGAGGTATATTCAATGCTGAAATCAGCGGAGGTGGAGATCAAAAAGGAACATCAAGTGTTGATGGTGAATAAAACCACTAAGTTCAAGAAAGGCAAGGGTAAAAAGAACTTCAAGAAGCACGGCAAGGGAGTTGCCGCGCCCGGTAAGCAAGCTGCCGGGAAGAAGCCAAAGAATGGACCCAAGCCTGAGACTGAATGCTTTTATTGCAAGGGAAACGGTCACTAGAAGCGGAACTGCCCCAAGTACTTAGCGAATAAGAAGGCCTGCAATACCAAAGGTATATGTGATATACATGTTATTGATGTGTACCTTACCAGCGCTTGTAGTAGCTCCTGGGTATTTGATACCGGTGCGGTTGCTCATATTTGTAACTCAAAATAGGAGCTGCGGAATAAGCGGAGACTGGCGAAGGACGAGGTGACGATGCACGTCGGGAATGGTTCCAAGGTCGATGTGATCACCGTCGGCACGCTACCTCTACATCTACCTTCGGGATTAGTTTTAAACCTCAATAATTGTTATTTAGTACCAGCTTTAAGCATGAACATTGTATCAGTATCTCGTTTGATGCGAGATGGCTACTCATTTAAATCCGAGAATAATGGTTGTTCTATTTATATGAGAGATATGTTTTATGGTCATGCCCCGCTGGTCAATGGTTTATTCTTATTGAATCTCGAACGTGATGTTACACATATTCATAGTGTGAATGCGAAAAGATGTAAGGTTGATAATGATAGTCCCACATACTTGTGGCACTACCGCCTTGGTCACATTGGTGTCAAACGCATGAAGAAACTCCATGCAGATGGACTTTTGGAGTCTCTTGATTATGAATCATTTGACACGTGCGAACCATGCCTCATGGTAAAAATGACCAAGACTCCGTTCTCCGGAACAATGGAGCGAGCAACCAACTTATTGGAAATCATACATACTGATGTGTGCGGTCCAATGAGCGATGAGGCTCGCGGTGGTTATCGTTATGTTCTCACCCTCACTGATGACTTAAGTAGATATGGGTATGTCTACTTAATGAAACACAAGTCTGAGACCTTTGAAAAGTTCAAGGAATTTCAGAGTGAGGTTGAGAATCAACGTGACAGGAAAATAAAGTTCTTACGATCAGATCGTGGAGGGGAATATTTGAGTCACGAATTTGGCACGCACTTAAGGAAATGTGGAATTGTTTCACAACTCACGCCGCCTGGAACACCTCAGCATAATGGTGTGTCCGGACGTCGTAATTGCACTCTATTAGATATGGTGCGATCTATGACGTCTCTTACCGATCTACTGCTATCATTTTGGGGTTATGCTTTAGAGACTGCCACATTCACTTTAAATAGGGCTCCGTCGAAATCCGTTGAGACGACACCGTATGAATTATGGTTCGGGAAGAAACCTAAGCTGTTGTTTCTGAAAGTTTGGGGATGCGATGCTTATGTCAAGAAACTTCAACCTGAAAAGCTCGAACCCAAATCGGAAAAATGCGTCTTCATAGGATACCCTAAGGAAACTATTGGGTATACCTTCTACCTTAGATCCGAAGGCAAGATCTTTGTTGCCAAGAATGGATCCTTTCTGGAGAAAGAGTTTCTCTCGAAAGAAGTAAGTGGGAGGAAAGTAGAACTTGATGAGGTACCCCCTCTTGAACCAGAGAGTAGCGCAGCTCAGGAAGATGTTTCTTTGGTGCCTGCACCGACTAGAGAGGAAGTTAATGATGATGATCATGAAACTTTGGATAAAGTTGCTACTGAACTTCGTAGGTCCACGAGGACACGTTCCGCACCAGAGTGGTACGGCAACCCTGTCCTGGAAGTCATGTTGTTAGACAACGGTGAACCTTCGAACTATGAAGAAGCGATGGCGGGCCCGGATTCCAACAAATGGCTTGAAGCCATGAAATCCGAGATAGGATCCATGTATGAAAATGAAGTATGGACTTTGACAGACTTGCCCGATGATCGGCAAGCCATAGAGAACAAATGGATCTTTAAGAAGAAGACAGACGCGGATGGTAATGTGACCATCTATAAGGCTCGACTTGTCGCTAAGGGTTATCGACAAGTTCAAGGGGTTGACTACGATGAGACCTTCTCACCCGTAGCAAAGCTGAAGTCCGTCCGAATCATGTTAGCAATTGCCGCATTCTATGATTATGAGATATGGCAAATGGACGTCAAAACGGCATTCCTTAATGGTTTCCTTAAGGAAGAATTGTATATGATGCATCCGGAAGGTTTTGTCGATCCTAACAATGCTGACAAGGTATGCAAGCTCCAGCGCTCAATCTATGGGCTGGTGCAAGCATCTCGGAGTTGGAACATTCGCTTTGATGAGATGATCAAAGCGTTTGGGTTTACACAGACTTATGGAGAAGCCTGTGTTTACAAGAAAGTGAGTGGGAGCTCTGTAGCATTTCTCATATTATATGTGGATGACATACTATTAATGGGAAATGATATAGAATTCTTGGAAAGCATAAAGGCCTACTTGAATAAGTGTTTTTCAATGAAGGACCTTGGAGAAGCTGCTTACATATTAGGCATCAAGATCTATAGAGATAGATCGAGACGCCTCATTGGTCTTTCGCAAAGCACATACCTTGACAAGATATTGAAGAAGTTCAATATGGATCAGTCCAAGAAGGGGTTCTTGCCTGTATTGCAAGGTGTGAGATTGAGCACGGCTCAATGCCCGACCTTGGCAGAAGATAGAGAAAAGATGAGTGCCATCCCCTATGCCTCAGCCATAGGGTCTATTATGTATGCCATGCTGTGTACCAGACCTGATGTGAACCTCGCCGTAAGTTTGGTAGGGAGGTACCAAAGCAATCCCGGCATGGAACACTGGACAGCGGTCAAGAACATCCTGAAGTACCTGAAAAGGACTAAGGATATGTTTCTCATTTATGGAGGTGACGAAGAGCTCGTCGTAAAGGGTTACGTCGATGCTAGCTTCGACACAGATCTAGATGACTCCAAGTCACAAACCGGATACGTGTATATTTTGAATGGTGGGGCAGTCAGCTGGTGCAGTTGCAAGCAAAGCGTCGTGGCGGGATCTACATGTGAAGCGGAGTACATAGCAGCCTCGGAGGCAGCACATGAAGCAGTCTGGATGAAGGAGTTCATCACCGACCTAGGAGTTGTTCCCAATGCGTCGGGCTCAATGACTCTCTTCTGTGACAACACTGGAGCTATTGCCCTTGCCAAGGAGCCCAGGTTTCACAAGAAGACCAGGCATATCAAGCGTCGCTTCAACTCCATTCGTGAACATGTTCAAGATGGAGACATAGATATTTGTAAAGTGCATACGGATCTGAATGTCGCAGATCCGTTGACTAAACCTCTTCCACGAGCAAAACATGATCAACACCAGAACTCTATGGGTGTTCGATTCATCACAATGTAACTAGATTATTGACTCTAGTGCAAGTGGGAGACTGTTGGAAATATGCCCTAGAGGCAATAATAAAGTGGTTATTATTATATTTCCTTGTTCATGATAATTGTCTATTGTTCATGCTATAATTGTGTTATCCGGAAATCGTAATACATGTGTGAATACATAGACCACAACATGTCCCTAGTGAGCCTCTAGTTGACTAGCTCGTTGATCAATAGATGGTTACGGTTTCCTAACCATGGACATTGGATGTCGTTGATAATGGGATCACATCATTAGGAGAATGATGTGATGGACAAGACCCAATCCTAAGCATAGCACAAGATCGTGTAGTTCGTCTGCTAAAGCTTTTCTAATGTCAAGTATCATTTCCTTAGACCATGAGATTGTGCAACTCCCGTATACCGTAGGAATGCTTTGGGTATGCCAAACGTCACAACGTAACTGGGTGGCTATAAAGGCACACTACGGGTATCTCCGAAAGTGTCTGTTGGGTTGGCACGAATCGAGACTGGGATTTGACACTCCGTGTGACGGAGAGGTATCTCTGTGCCCACTCGGTAGGACATCATCATAATGAGCTCAATGTGACCAAGGAGTTGATCACGGGATGATGTGTTACGAACGAGTAAAGAGACTTGCCGGTAACGAGATTGAACAAGGTATAGGGATACCGACGATTGAATCTCGGGCAAGTATCGTACCGGTAGACAAAGGGAATTGTATACGAGATTGATTGAATCCTCGACATCGTGGTTCATCCGATGAGATCATCGTGGAGCATGTGGGAGCCAACATGGGTATCCAGATCCCGCTGTTGGTTATTGACCGGAGAGATGTCTCGGTCATGTCTACATGCCTCCCGAACCCGTAGGGTCTACACACTTAAGGTTCGATGACGCTAGGGTTATAGGGAAAGTTTGTACGTGGTTACCGAATGTTGTTCGGAGTCCCGGATGAGATCCCGGACGTCACGAGGAGTTCCGGAATGGTCCGTAGGTAAAGAATAATATATAGGAAGTGAGGTTTTGGTCACCGGAAGTGTTTCGGGCGTCACCGATAATGTACTGGGACCACCGGAAGGGTTCCGGGGGTCCACCGGGTGGGGCCACCAGCCCCGGAGGCTTGCATGGGCCAAGAGTGGGAAGGGACCAGCCCCTAAGTGGGTTGGTGCGCCTCCCACCAAGGCCCAAGGCGCAACAAAGGGGAGAAGGGGGAAACCCTAGGCGCAGATGGGCCTAAGGCCCACCCTAGGGCGCGCCCCCCCTCTCTCCCCCCTTGGCCGCCCCCTCCATCCCATCTAGGGTTGCTGCCCCCCCTAGGGTGGGAACCCTAGAGGGGGCACCCCCCCTCCCCTCCTCCTATATATAGTGGGGGTTTTGGGGCTGCCAGAAAATGAATCTCTCTCCCTCTTGGCGCAGCCCTACCTCTCCACCTCCTCGTCTTTCGTAGTGCTTGGCGAAGCCCTGCTGGAGAACCACGCTGCTCCAACACCACCACGCCATCGTGCTGCTGCTGGAGTTGTCTTCCCCAACCTCTCCCTCCTCCTTGCTGGATCAAAGCGCGGGAGACGTCACCGGGCTGCACGTGTGTTGAACGAGGAGGAGCCGTTGTTCGGCGCTTAGATCGGAATCGACCGCGATTTGAATCGCTGCGTGTACGACTCCTCCAACCGCGTTCTTGCAACGCTTCCGCATCGCGATCTTCAAGGGTATGAAGATGCACTCCTCTCTCTCTCGTTGCTAGTCTCTCCATAGATTGATCTTGGTGATGCGTAGGAAATTTTTTGATTTACTACTACGTTCCCCAACAGTGCGAATGAGTCGACCTCTTCTACGGTGGTGGCTAACCTATATTTATAGGGGAAAACTTTGTTTTTGCCACTCTAGTTTTTGCCCACTTTGCTTATGCCACTCTAGAATTTGACATCTCACTTTTGCCACTCTTAACTTTTGACAATACATCACAAATGCCATTCCATGGCAAAAATGATAATTTTTCATTTCCCTTTTGCCACTCTTAGCTTTTGCAATGTATCACAATTGCCACTCTGAAAATTTTGCTTTTGCCACGGAATGGCAAAAGTGATATATTATCAAAAGCTAAGAGTGGAAAAAGTGAAATGTCAAATTCTGGAGTGGCATAAGCAAAGTGGGCAAAAGCTAGAGTGGAAAAAACAAAGTTTTCCCTATTTATAGTGGCCTCGGTCCTCTTCACTAGAAACTTAGGCGGGAAGGGATACCACAATGACCAATTTGAAAGGGGACAAGAGGTACACCCTATCCTGACAAAAGGTGGTCTTCTCCTGCAAAGCTTCTAGTCGTGACACAGCAGTGGGCTTGGCGATGACATCCATCCTGCCGAGCTCGTGGTCTTGGTCTTGTGGCACTAGAATGGAAACCTTTGGAGGGATCCTTGGGAACCCACGTCTGTCCTTGCTGCCTTAGCACCGAAAGGGAATCTGTCTCCTCTACGCCCGTTGGCGCCCGCCTAGCCTTGGTCGTCATGGCTCACATCATCGTAGCCTCGTGAGGCTGGGCACTTGCATAGGAAACTCCGCTCCTCGAGAGGCACCTGGGGAGGCCGCTCCTCTGGAGGTCTTGGTGTTGTCCGCCTCGCGAGGCCAGGGGGCCCTCACGAGGGTCTTGTCTTGGCAGTCTTGTAGATGGGCCATACCAGGCTGTCAAAGGAGCCATTCCATGGGCCGCAGGTAGGCAAGTCTGGGTACCCTGGTTCCCAGAACACCGACAATAGTGACTTTCCTTATGTGCGGCTTGGAATCTTGCACACATTCCCACACTCAACATAATATTCGGTCTAGATGCACAAAGGTAAAGCAAGGACCCAATCATGGAGCGATATACCTTTTGATCCACAGCTTTACCATTGGGATCAATGTGAAGCTTGCATTTGGTAGGCATAGGAAACTTGATCGGCTTGACATCATCTAGCTTGAATCTCTTGAGCATGTCTTGGGTATATTTGGCTTGGTTGATGAAGGTTCCTTCTCTTCTCTGCTTGACTTCGAATCCAAGAAAGAACTTCAACTCTCCCATCATAGACATCTCGAACTTCTCGGTCATTAGTGTGGCAAACTCATCATTGAAAGATTTGTTAGGAGAACCAAAAATGATATGATCAACATATAGTTGGCATATGAACAAATCCCTTTGACCTTCTTAGTAAAAAGAGTGGGATCGATTTTCCCAATTTCAAACCCACGATCTTGCAACAACTCGGTAAGGTGCTCATACCATGCACATGGGGCTTGTTTAAGGCCATAGAGTGCCTTGTTGAGTTTGTATACATGATTGGGGAGCTTGGCATCCTCGAATCCTGGGGGTTGTTTGACATATACCAAATCATTCAAAGGACCATTAAGAAATGCACTCTTCACATCCATTTGTTGCAATTTAAAATCATGATCAGATGCATATGCAAGCAACATGCAAATAGATTCAAGATGAGCAACGGGGGCAAAGGTTTCACCGTAGTCGATACCCTCGACTTGGGAGTAGCCTTGTGCCACCAATCTTGCCTTGTTTCAAACAACCACGCCTGTCGGGCCCGTGGGATTGGGGGTACCGAGGCCCGTCTGCCTGCGGCCCAAGACACGGCGTGTGTCGTGGGCCTAGCGCGGCCCATCTTCAGGGCTTGACAAGCAGGACCCTCGCGAGGGCCCCCGCCTCGCGAGGTGCGCGTCAGCAAGTGTCATCAAGAGCTCCCCGAGGCCCTCGCGCGGAGCGGCCTCCCGAAGCCACCTCCTGAGGCCCCTCATGGGCCGGGTTTGTCTAGGCTCGCCAAGCCCCCCTCACGCTGCATGTGGGTGATGCGGGCCACGACGAGCAGCGCCAGGAGTTGTGCCAGCGGGCGCGGATGGTGAAACTTTCCTCTTTAGTACTAAGGAGGCAAGCCAGCTCGCGGGTTCCCAAGGCAACCCCAAAGGTTGCCTCTTCGGTGCTAGAAGACCAGGACAGCAGGGGCACCAAGGCGGAGGTCATCGCCGAGCCCACCGATGCGTCATGGCAGGGAGCTTTCGTAGGCGAAGACTACTTTTGTCAGGATAAGCTGTACTGCTGTTCCCCTTCGAATTTGGCCATTGTGGCAACCCTTCCCGCCTAGTGTTTTGGGGGAAGAGGTCCGAGGCCTGTATAAGTATAGGCTAGCGACCACCTTAGTGAAGGATCGAATCCAGACACCCGGAGGCCTCACGCTTCCTCTTGTACTGATACTCTCGTCCTCCTCACGAGGCAATCCACACACAAAGCAGGAGTAGGGTCTTACACCGTGAGGTGGCCCAAACTTGGGTAAACTGCCGTGTCCGTTGCTCGTTCCTCCCCTCGCTCGAGCATGCCGGAGCATCGCCGTGAGATAGTGTGTAGCTAGGCAGGGCTAAGCGAGGTACTGCGAGCACACCCCAGAGTTCGAACCTTCCTTGGGTACCCGGAGTCCCGATTCCGACATTTGGTGCGCCAGGTAGGGGTGTGCCTCAGTTCTTCCGCTTCGCTCTGGTTCCAGCTCCGCCGTCTCCATGGCCAACGCCTGCCATGTTCGCGCTGACCGCCGGGCGGCTCGTGTCACCCAGACGGAGCCTACGGGCCGTGGTGGCCGCCGCCACTCCACCTTGGCTGCGGCCAACACCGCCACGGGCCTAGCCGCCCACCAGGAGCAGGATTCCTCCACGTACCGCGTCGCCCGAGCTCGAGGCGCTCCCATGAGCACCATCGGCTGCCGGGCCTTCACTTTTGAGCTGCGCCAGATGGTGTGGCCTGCCAAGTTTAGGCCTGTGCTGCCCCCGCGCTACGATGGCGCCGCCGACCCCAAAGAGTTCCTTAGGCTCTACGCCCAAGGCATCCTAGTGGCGGGCGGTGGCGACAAGGCCATGGTGAACTAGTTCCCCCTGGCCCTCGTGGGTGCCCCATGCTCCTGGCTCTTCAGCCACCCTGAGGGGTCAGTGTCTTCCTGGGGTGAGCTCCGTGATCGGTTCGCTGCGCGCTCCCGGGGCCCCATGTAGTCGCATGCATCATCGGCGGGTCCCAGGTGCCTGCGTCCAATCGCCACTCCAAGCGGCTCCTTCGCGGGGTGAACGTCGCGCAACCTCGGTCCGGGGCTTCCCGGCCCCGCACGCGGCCCAAGTATGCCATCACCTTTGACTCCCGGGACCACCCAAGTCCGTAGTCGCTGTTGGTGCGCTCCCCATGCTATGCACTCCCACCATCAACAACACCTTCGTCACCAAAACCCTCATCGACGGGGGTGTTGGCCTCAACGTGATCTCCATCGAGACCTTTGTGACGCTCCAGGTGCCCTGGGATCAGTTGGCGCCAACGCGGTCCTTCTACGGGGTGACTGACAGCTACACTACTCCCCTGGGGCAAGTGCGCCTCCCTGTCACCTTCGGCACCCGTGACAACTACCGCACCGAGCTCATTGACTTCGATGTGGCTCGCATTGGCCTCCCGTACAACGCCATGCTGGGGTACCCCGCGCTCGCCAAGTTCATGGCAGCCACCCACCACGGCTACAACGTTCTCAAGATGCCTGGCTGTAGCGGCGTCATCACTGTCACCTGCGACGAGAAGGATGCAGTCTGCTCCCTCGAGCATGCCTACCGTGCCACTGCGGCTGAGAACTCCGACACCGAGGACGTCACCGAGCCTCCTGAAGCCACCCCCGCGAAGAAGAAGCAGCTCCTCCCCAAGAGCTGCCCTGAAGCAAACAAGCAGCCGACTGGAGGCGACGCCCAGGGGTCCGCCCCTGCCGCCGGGGCATGTCTTCCTACCGCATAGGAAGGTGCGCCCGGTGCCTCCCTCAGGCCAGGCTTGGGGCATTTCATCTGGAGAGCGTCTGACCTGACCAGTGTGACAAGGGAGGTCCTCGGGCACCACTTGGAGGCGTGCTTCGACGCGCGCTCCCGCAAGCAAGGAGCAAGGTGCAGCTGCCAGGAGCAAAGGAGTTCATCACCCAGGAAATCAACAAGTTGCAGGAGGCAAGGGCCATGCATGGCGAGCGTCACCCCATGCACCCTGCCAATTCAGCTGCTGCTCTTGACGCGGGCAGCGAGCTGCGCGTGTGCGTCATCATCACGGGCCTCAACAGGGCCAGCTCCTAGGACGTCTTCTGGCCATCGCGCGTCGGCCGAAGTAGGGGTGTCGCCACCAACTACATCTGCATGCCCTTCGGCCTGCTGAACAACAACGCCACCTACTAGCACTTCATGCAACTCGTGTTGGCGTCTCGCGAGGCTTCGGCCCCTCGCGAGCCTCCAGGGCCTTAGGAGCCAGCCGGCCCTTGAGGGACGAACCTTTCGGCATGCTTCGCCGACCACCCTGACCCTCCCACAACAGCATAATGGCCAGGTGACTTTTTGGTTTGTTCAATTGAGGGCGCCCCTCGGGCTGCATCATCCTCAGGCTGGTCATGGTCCGTCCCTGCAGCCACGTCGTTTCAGATCATGTACCGGACCTAGTTATGCTTCTATAAAGTTATCTTGCTGGTTTAAATTGCGTGACTGGTGCCTTGACGCCATTTGAACTGCCACACCCTCGTGACTCTACTCTTGACCGTCCCATGACCAGGAACTGGACACGGCGTCTATGCTCGGGTCCGTCCCTGCAGCGTCGATAAATCCATGCGACCGAGCTCTGTCTCGCGGGCCAGCTACCGTGCACGTCACCTCCAGGGGTCCTTGGTATCCTGTCCTCTCATGGTATCATCACGAGCAGGAAGGTAAGGGCGCGACCCAGGCTGTATAACTGCAATTTCGGTGCTTCGTCGCAGCGGGCGCCACATGCTCCAGCTCTACCCCCTACCATCCCATGAGCGGGGCCTATTGGCACGACGCCTGTGCTCGGGTCCGTCCCTGCTGCGTTGATAAACCCAAGCGGCCGAGCTCTGGCTCACGGGCCCGCCCCATGCACATCATCTCACGAGGTCCTTGGTGCCTTTCTCCCTCATGGAACAGCCATGAGTAAGTGGGCAGGCGCTCGTCGCCCCATATGCCTCATGACTCGTCAGCATGCAGCTTCAGGAGCCAGGCACCCGGACATCGCGTGAGTAACGCCTTGCTCCAGGAGGCCCAGCCTCAGACGGCACATTACGAGCGGCCCCGCCACGGGCGACGCCACAATCGGCACTAAGGGTAGCCGAGAAGCTAAGTACAACCACCACACACAGTGCACCGCCGTTGTCGGAACTCCTTCTTGGTGCAATCTTAGCGAGGCACGTCGGCTCTTTTTCGTGCGAGTCGCTTGCACGTCGAAAGGGGGCCCCAGAGCATCTCACCTCGGGGGCTCTTACTGGCTCTCGGTGCCCCTCAGCCCCTGGCCTTGTTCCGGGCATCGCGACCCAACATACCAACGGCGGATGAGGCCTGTGCGAGGGCCGGGCCCTGAAAATGTAGAGCACTTTGGCAAGCAAGAAAAAGAGGGGCGAGCCCCACAAGGAAACACGGGAAGGAGATACATAGTTTAATTGCAAAAGCATTGGTTGAAACGCAGAGAATATCAATATTTCACGTACCCCCCTGCGAGGCTTGTATTTCATCTATCGCAGAAAGAAGGCGAGCAGAAAAGCAACTTCGGAGGAACGCGTCCCGACGTCACGTAAACCCACGAGCGACGGCCGCCTCGCATCAAGCCTCAAAAAGATAAGTTAACTGCCCCACGCGGCTCGAGGGCCTTTTGGTAGCGTTCCTTCTCTTCGTGACCTTGTTCGGGGCGGAAACCTCTTCTCTCGCGAGGGCTGCTTGCGCATCAAGGGGGACCTCCTGAGCATCATGCCTCAGGAGCTCTTACTGGCCCAGGCCCCTCACCTCCTGGCCTTGTCCTAGGCATCGCGACCTGACATACCAGCGATGGCTGAGGCTTGCTCGGGGCTGGGTCCTAGCGACGCAGAGCGTTAAGGCAATCACGAAGAATAGGGCAAACCTAGAGAAGGACGTTAAGACCAAACTTAAATGCTAACCACGAAAACATTAAGATAAAGGTGCAAGCACCACGGTTCTTACATACACGCCCCCACGGGGCCCATGTTGTCCAGTGCAGGAAAAGCAAGAGCAAAACAAATCTCCTCGCGGAGGCCGCCGCTCCCGAGGCCCCTGCTCCAGCATCGCCATCGCCTAGACGGAGTCCTCCTCCTTCTTGATGGGAGGGCATGGAGAGCTATCGGAGTCGTCGTTGCTCCCACTCCCCCAGAGGAGGTGTTGTCACTGTAGCTGTTGTCTCCGCCGTAGGGGTGGCCACTGTTGCTGCTGTCGCTCTCCATGCAGCAGTCTAGGCAGGTGCCAGTCTCCCCGAATGTCTTCGTGAAGAGCATGGTGGCCCCATCGTACTTGAAGTGGAGCACGTGCCCTCACTTCAACCCGCGGGCGAGGGCGAACGACTTCCACCCCCGCTTCAGGAACATGAAGCCAGGGGAGGTAAACTCGGTCACCACCCAGGAGACGTCCTTGCAGCAGCCGTCCGGCTATAGCCATATTCCCAGGGGCGCGCGGTCCGCCATTCATACGTCCACTTTGCATCACGATTTCCTACTGTTATTTATAATGTTTTTATGCATAATAATGCTTTATGGATTAATTCTAATGCCTTTTCTCTCATAATATGCAAGGTTTACACAAAGAGGGAGAATACCGGCAGCTGGAATTATGGACCTGAAAAAGCTACGTCAGAGATACCTATTCTGCACAACTCCAATAAGCTGAAACTTCACAGAGAATTATTTTGGAATATATGAAAAATACTGGAGCAAATAACTCCGGAGGGGGGCCACCTGGTGACCACAAGACACTAGGGCGCGCCCTGGTGGGTTGTGGTCAGCCCAGCCCACCTCCGGTGCCCATCTTCTTGTATATAAGTCATTTTGACCTAGAAAAAATAAGGAGAGGACTTTCGGGATGGAGTGCCGCAGTCTCGAGGCGGAACATGGGCAGGGGCACTTTTGCCATCCGGCGAAGTGATTCCGCCGGGGGAACTTCCCTCCTGGAGGGGGAAATCGAAGCCATCGTCATCACCAATAGCCCTCTCATCTTTGGGAGGCCAATCTCCATCAACATCTTCAACATCACCATCTCCTCTCAAACCCTAGTTCATCTTTGGTGTTCAATCTTTGTACTAGAACCTCAGATTGGTACCTGTGGGTGACTAGTAGTGTTGATTACATCTTGTAGTTGATTACTATATGGTTTATTTGGTGGAAGATTATATGTTTAGATCCATTATGCTATTTAATACCCCTCTGATCTTGAGCATGAATATCATTTTGTGAGTAGTTACTTTAGTTCTTGAGGTCATGGGAGAAGACATGTTGCAAGTAATCATGTGAACTTGATATATGTTTGATATTTTTATGATATGTATGTTGTGATTCCCTTAGTGGTGTCATGTGAACGTCGACTACATGGCACTTCACCATATTTGGGCCTAATGGAATGCATTGTGGAGTAGTTATTAGATGATGGGTTGCTACGGTGATAGAAGCTTAAACCCTAGTTTATGCGCTACTTCGTAAGGGACTGATTTGGATCCAAATGTTTAATGCTATGGTTAGATTTTATCTTAATACTTTTCTCGTAGTTGCGGATGCTTGCGAGGGGGTTAATTATAAGTGGGAGGTTTGTTCAAGTAAGAACAGCACCCAAGCACCGGTCCACCCACATACCAAATTATCAAAGTAGCAAACGCAAATCAAACCAACATGATGAAAGTGACTAGATGAAATTCCCGTGTGCCCTCAAGAACACTTTGCTTATTATAAGAGACCGTTTTGGCATGTCCTTTGCCACAAAAGGATTGGGCTACCTTACTGCACTTTATTTACCGTTACCGTTACTTGCTCGTTACAAATTATTTGCTATCAAACTACTTGTTACCGACAATTTCAGTGCTTGCAAAAAATACCTTGCTGAAAACCACTTGTCATTTTCTTCTGCTCCTCATTGGGTTCGACACTCTTACTTATCGAAAGGACTGCAATTGATCCCCTATACTTGTGGGTCATCAAGACTCTTTTTTGGTGCCATTGCCGGGGAGTGAAGCGCTCTTGGTAAGTGGAAATTGGTAAGGAAAATTTTGTATTAGGTGCTGAAATTTATTGGCACTTGTTACTATTGAAAACCATCCTTTGAGGGGTTTGTTCGGGGTATCGTCACCTCGACCGGAAGCACAATTAGTTGCCCCTCAACCTACTGCACCTAGTGAAAATATTGGTTATGAAATTCCTTCGGGTATGATAGAACAACTGCTAGCTAATCCTTTTGCAGGAGACAGAACTGAACATCCTGATATGCACTTGATATATGTGGATGAAATTTGTGGATTATTTAAGCTTGCAGGTTTATCCGGAGATGATGTTAAGAAGAAGGTTTTCCCTTTATCTTTGAAGGGAAATCATTGACATGGTATAGGCTATGCGATGATATTGGATCTTGGAATTGGAATTGATTGAAATTGGAATTTCACCAAAAAAAATATCCTATGCATCTAGTTCATCATGATCAGAATTATATATATAATTTTTGGCCTCATGAAGGAGAAAGTATCGCTCTAGCTTGGGGGGAGGCTTAAGTCAATTTTATATTCATGCCCCAATCATGAGCTCTTTGGAGAAATTATCATTCAGAATTTTTATGCTCGGCTTTCTCGTGATGGTCAATCCATGCTCGATACTTCTTGTACTGGTTCTTTTATGAAGAAGACTATTGAATTCAGGTGGGATCTTTTAGAAAGAATTAAATGCAACTTTGAAGATTGAGAACTCGACGAAGGTAAAGAGTCAGGTATTAAGCTTGAGTTTGATTGTGTTAAATCTTTTATGAATATCGATGCTTTTCACAAGTTTAGCACTAAATATGGACTTGACTCTAAGATAGTAGCCTCTTTTTGTGATTCATTTGCTACTCATGTTGATCTCCCTAAGGAGAAGTGGTTTAAATATCATCCCCCTATTAAATAAGAAGTTAAAGAACCGGTAATAGCTAACGATGAAACTATCATTTACAATGTTGATCCAGTTGTACCTACTGCTTATATTAAAAACCCACCTTTCCCTCTTAGGATAAAGGAACATGCTAAGGTATCAGCCGTGGTTCACAAAAGTAATATTAAAGCACCTAAACCTCCTGAGCAAATTAAAGTAGAACCTAGTGTTGCTATGGTTAAATATCTCTTTGTAGAAAATATTGATGGGCATGTTATTTACTTCTGTGATGAAGCTGCTAGAATTGCCAAACCCGATGAAAAAGATAAACATAGACCTGTTGTTGGCATGCCTGTTGTCTCAGTTAAAATAGGAGATCACTGTTATCATGGTTTATGTGACTTAGGTGCTAGTGTGAGTGCTATTCCTTCTACCTTATATCAAGAAATTATGAATGATATAGCACCTGCTGAAATAGAAGACATAGATGTTACTATTAAACTTGCTAATAGAGACACCATCACACCACTTGGGATTGTTAGAGATGTTGAAGTCTTGTGTGGGAAAATAAAATACCCTACTGATTTTCTAGTTCTTGGTTCCCACAAGATGACTTTTGTCCCATTATCTTTGGTAGACCATTCTTGAACACTGTCAATGCTACTATAGATTGCCATAAACAAACTGTCAGTGTTAGCTTTGGTGACGAGTCTCATGAATTTAATTTCTCTAAGTTTAGTAGACAACCCCGTAATAAAGAATTACCTAGTAAGGATGAAATAATTGGTCTTGATTCTATTGCCATGCCTCCTACTGATCCACTAGAACAATATTTGCTAGACCATGAGAATGATATGCACTTACATGAAAGAAATGAAATAGATAAAATATTCTTTGAACAACAACCTCTCCTTAAACACAATTTGCCTATTAAAACTCTTGGAGGTCCTCCTCCACCTAAAGGTGATCTTGTGTTTGAATTAAAGCAATTGCCAGACACTTTGGAATATGCTTATCTTGATGAGAAGAAGAGATATCCTGTTATTATTAGTGCTAACCTTTCAGAACATGAAGAAGAAAGATTATTGAAAATTCTGAAGAAGGACCATGCTGCTATTGGATATACTCTTGATGATCTTAAGGGCATTAGTCCCACTCTATGTCAGCACAAGATTAATATGGAACCTGATGCTAAACCTTTTGTTGATCACCAACGATGATTAAATCCTAAGATGAAAGAAGTGGTAAGAACTGAAATACTAAAGCTTCTGGAAGCAGGTATAATCTATCCCATAGCGGATAGTAGATGGGTAAGTCCCGTTCATTGTGTCCCTAAGAAGGGAGGTATTACTGTTGTTCCTAATGATAAAAATGAATTGTTCCACAGAGAATTGTCACTGGCTATATAATGGTAATTGATTTTAGGAAATTAAATAAAGCTACTAGAAAAGATCATTACCCTCTGCCTTTTATTGATCAAATGTTGGAAAGATTATCTAAGCACACACGCTTTTGCTTTCTTGATGGATATTCTGGTTTTTCTCAAATACCTGTTTCACAACCTGATCAAGAGAAAACCACATTTACTTGCCCTTTTGGAACTTATGCTTATAGACGTATGCCTTTTGGTTTATGAAATGCACCTGTTACCTTTCAAAGATGTATGACTGCTATATTCTCTGATTTTTGTGAAAAGATTGTTGAGGTTTTCATGGATGATTTTTCCGTTTATGGAACTTCTTTTGATGATTGCTTAAGCAAACTTGATTGAGTTTTGCAGAGATGTGAGCAAACTAATCTTATCTTGGATTGGGAGAATTGCCACTTTATGGTTAATGAAGGTATTGTCTTGGGGCATAAAATTTCTGAACGAGGTATTGAGGTGGATAAAGCTAAAGTTGATGCAATTGAGAAAATGCCATGTCCTAAAGATGTTAAAGGTATTCGTAGTTTCCTTGGTCATGCTGGTTTCTATAGGAGGTTTATTAAATAATTCTCTAAAATTTCTAGGCCTCTTACTAATCTTTTACAAAAGGATGTTCACTTAAGAAAGCCTTAACTTCTGCACCTATTGTTCAACCACCTGATTCGAACTTGCCTTTTGAAATTATGTGTGATGCTAGTGATTATGTTGTTGGTGCTGTTCTAGGACAAAGAGTTGATAATAAATTAAATGCTATCCATTATGCTAGCAAAACTCTAGACAATGTGATCTAGGGTGGAAACCCTAGGGCCGATCTTTCATGATTTGGAGGGGATCCCGCGAAGAACACGAGGGGAAACACAAGGGAAATCATGAGGGGAACGAGAGGATACACTCAAATCAACAAGAAAATATCACACATTTGTTAGATCCATGAACACAAAGGAAGATACATGATCCAAAGTCAACAAAGGACGATATAAACGGTAACTAGTTCATCTCCGTGAGGAGGCCTTGAATCCGCGACGGATCTTCCCGTGAGGGGTCTTGAATCCAAGCGTGGATCTTCTCCGTAGAGGCCGCGGTCTCTCGATCAAGAAGAACCACATAGATGAGCAAAGCTCTATCTCTCATATGAGCTAAACCAATGCTAACCCTAAAAATGGGGAGGAGGAGGTCTATTTATAGTCTAGGCCACGAAGGGGTAAGTGAGGGGGCGGAATGGGTACATCGGCCTCGGCCCAGAGGCATGCACGCAGGCAAGGCCGGATGGGGGTCCAGATGATCCGGGCATTGTTCAGATGATTCGGGTTCTCGTCCGGATGATCCGGCTCCGTCGAGGGGATTCTGCAAGCTTCGGGTGTCTTCGGGCGCAATTATCCGGATGATCCGGCTGAGCCTGGATGATCCGAACGGAGGTTTGGACGTCTGGCCTGGCTCCAGCAGCCGTCTCCATCTTCTTCTCCTTTCTTCCGTCTTCTCTTCCACGCTTCCCTCGCGAATGGTGTAGTCGTTCCTTGGCACTTGCACTCCTCCTCGACATCCGTGAAGCTCCAACAATACCTATGCATGCACACGGGAGAAGTGTCAAGTAGTATACCATCCTCGAAGGGGTTAAGTGAACACGTGTAAAGGAGACGATTCACCTTTGTGTATGTGAAGTAGATGTCGCACGTGTCACTTGCCAAATGGACTATTGACATGGTGATGTCCGTAGGATGCTCCGCATCATCCCCTCCCCCTTGGGAAAGATCCAACCTCGGATTGAAAACCAAATCACCATGGGAAAGAGAAGGCGTCGCCGTGTAGAAGTGGTCGATCACTAAGTTCTCGTCATCTTGAAGCTCGAAATGGGCACTCTCCAATGTCGCACCATCTCTTGATTCCTTCGAAAGGAGCAAAGACAACAAACACTTGGAAAAACAAATGTGGTTAGCGTTAGTGCAAAACCAAGCATTCAAGCGGTGATTCATCCAACAAGTGTCGTCATCAAGCATAGCATATGGTGTGACAAAGTATTGTGACATGGCATGTAAGCATATGAATTGAGCACAATCAAGGTCATCATGGAAACAAGCATGTAAATGTGAGGTAGTGATGCAAATATGTGTGACAAGAGAATAAGCATCTACCTCATGGTCATAGCAATCATGCATAAAGCGCTCGACAAATGGTCGATGGTAGGCATAAGAATCATTCACAACACCAAAAAAAATGAAGTGTCTAAACACATGGGTCAAGTGCAAGACAATCCAAGCATAACGTGCATAGGGTGTAGTGAAGATAGTGTGGCACTCAACACAATAGAAAGAGCAATTGTTCATCATGTGTGAGGCAATCAAGTCAAGCATGTAGCGATCAATGGGGCATGGCATATGTGAAGTGGTGACATTGTTGCAACCAAGCATAATATAGGAGCAAGTAATCCAAGAATTGGATGCAACACATAAGGTATATATGTCATGAGGCATGGAAAGGTGAAAATGACAAGTCAAAGCAAGATCTCTAACATGTGCGCAATCAAGTGGTCCAAGATGAACAATAAGTCTCATGGTGCAAGCAACACAAGTAGTATGATCCATAATATCCATGCTCATGGTTTGGGGGTTCTCAAAAGAGAAGGATATCACCTTGAAAGCATGTCCTTGTACGTCCTTCACAATGTCGAAGCACAAGCAAGTGCGATGTAGAAGTGAGTCGGTCGCAAGTGGTTCACTCTCAAGAGCTCGAATGGTCCACTCACGGGAAGTGGAAGTTGACACCAAGTCGAAGTATCCTACACATGCCCAAAAGAAAGCAAACAACGTATGTGCATGGTAGATAAACACATCATCCATCATGATGGTTCTCTTCTTTTGCACATAACCATTAGAAGCACAAGTGCACGAATAATATGATGCAACAATGGCGATATTCATGGCACGAGGTATATGGTGCAAAGAAGTAAGACAAGCATGATTCACAAGAAATATATCAAAATCTCCAAATATATGCGAGAATGCTATGTGGGCAATCTCATAAGCAAGACTAAGAGCATTGTTGCACTCAATACATGGTAAATCATCTAGCATGAGAGAGGCAACATATGGAGATATATGACAAGAAGCAATAGCAATCACGTGCAAAGCATGGAAATGGTTGTCATCAACCGCATGGAATGAGCAACTATGAATCATGGGTGAAGCAACATAAGCAAGCATGGTAACCATGTCGTGCAAACTAGTGGAGAAAAGATGCAACACACTAGAGGAAATCATGGCAATCATGTCATGTGAGCAAATAGTAGGCATAGGCAATGCACATGACATATCGCAAGCACGAACACAAAGCAAGATCATAGTATCATCATAGGAATGGGTCATAAATGGAACATGGCAATAACAAGAAATATCTCCACCAAGTTTGCAAATACACATACAAGTACGAGAATCAATCATCATGTGTAATGCAAAGCATGGGTCGCAATGCATGTCAAAGGCATAGGAATGAGCATATCATGCAAAGTGAACATGGCAAGATGGGCATAGAATATGTAATGGACAACAACCCATAACCATGCGAGGGCCATGTAGAATAAATGCGCGAAGCCTTTGCGCGAAGAGAGCGGTGGGAAAGACAATCCATGGGATCCCAAGTCATCATTGCTCTCTAGAGCTCATTTCATCAACTCATGGGCTTGCGAGGTTGACGAGTAAGTATGGGGACCTACACAACAAAGACACAAATGAAAGAAATTGTGTGTGTGGTAAATGTACACATCATCCATCATGATGTGTATGTGCACGTGTGAGTTAGCACAAGATAAGCATCGCTCAAAGAAATTTGATGCATGGTATAAGAACATGTCATCCATCATGCAATGATAGTTATTGTGTTCATCATGATTGGGACGCAAATTATAGCAAGTATGTGACAAAACAATAGCATTTTCATTCATGGGGAGCATATGGTGCATACAATTGTTGGGATCATGCAATGGATGGGAGTGATCAAAATCTCCTAAAATGTATGAGGAAACTATGGGGGTCTCCTCATGAGCAATATCGGAATCATAATATGGAGAAGTGGAACAACATCCAAAACAATGAATATTCGAAGTTAGGTGGTCATGGCATGGCATATGAGATAAATGATGCAAAGGTAGCATGTCAATATCATCACAAGAAAAACAAATGCCAATAACCATGGTCTTGTCATCTATGCCATATGTGCAAATTGGGTTCATTTTAATGGCATATGCATAGTTACTACGAAGAGATTGCAAATTGGACATATTGTTGATCTCATGCATAGCATATGACAAGTCAAGCGGATTGTCAAACATGATGTGACTGAGAGAATTATCACAAGAAATCCTATGTAACATGGCATCACAACTAATAGACTCCACATCGCAATCATCAAACTCATCATAAATGGGTAAATCATCGCATGGGGAAGTCGCACTAGCATGAGACATGGTAATAGGTTGATCAACATCATGCAAGCAATCAATGTCAAGAATGTCCACTAGTGGGACTAGAGCATCACCGTCACCTATGTTACCTTTTTCATTCCACTCAAGTGGTGTAAGTGAGGTGGGAAAGACCAAATGGTGGTCAATATCATCATCTTGATGGAACCATGTGGGGGGTGCATCATATTCCACCATGGCCATCGTCTTGTCCAAAGGAAGGACGGAGTGGTTGAGGATCGGCCCGTCATCATATATGGGAGCGAGCACCAAATGAGAAGACATAATAGAGGTAGAGGTTAAGTTGTTAGAGTTCAAAATGTCCTCATATGACCTATCAACTATCACACTCTCTCTATGTGGTGGCTCACTCACTCCCTCAAAGTAGGTGCATTCAAAGTCACATATGGTGGAGTCACTCATCTCACTCAAGTGGTGGGGGTTGTGGCTCTCCTCACATGGGAATTGGGGCAACTCGTCATATATGGGGCTAGTGGTGAACTCGCTCTCACTCTCAATATGGTGGCACAAGTCACTCAAGTCATCATACGTCGTCGTGGTCGAAGGGAAAATCCCATGCTCAACCATCTCGTCACCGTCGCCATGGATGAAGGCCGAAGATGGCACATCATCACTCCCGCCTCCAAAGATGGAAGCATCATCCTTGCTCGCCACTGTGTCGCTCGCCTCCAAAGCATGTTCCTTGAGAGACTTTGTAGTCATAGTCGTAGTCGTCGCTGCATCATCTTGAAAAAGAGTCAAAGTAGACTTAGCACCATCAATGCCACAAAGAGGAGTGGAGGTGGAGTTGAACTTGGGAGTGTCGTCTTGGAGCTCGTCGGGCTTGGACATTGTCGTGGTACTAGCCTCATGCTCGCCGTCTTGGAGCTTGGTCTTCGAGAAGTGTGCTTCAGGTGGAGAAGCCTTAGCCTTCATGAGTTCTTGTTCCGCCTTGAGAGCACCAATGTAGTTGTCGTCGAGGGACTTGTAGTTCTCAAGGAAGATGGTCTTGGAGATGTCATTGTGCAATCCCATCATGAAGTGGAACTTCATCGAAATGGGGTCATCCACGCCGGATCATTGCAAGGCATTCTTCATCTCCTTGAAGTACGCGTTGATGGACTTGGATCCTTGGATGGTGTTCTCCAATTGGCGTAGAAGTTGTTCCGTGTAGGTGGGAGGCATGAACTCTCGCCGCATAGCTCTCTTCGTCTTGGGCCAACTCATGTCGTAGCTCTCCGAAGGTGTGTGAAGCCACCATGTCGACGCTTAGTCGTGGAAGTTCGTTGTGGCGCACTTCACTTGATCTTCGGGAGGAACTTGATGTAGCTTGAGGTAGTCGTCCATCAGGCGCTCCCACTCGAGATACTCCTCGGGTTCTTGAGTCCCATAGAAAGGAATCTTGTGGTCGGTGTCGAGGTCGTAGTAGCTCGTGGAAGTCGCAGACTTGAGATTGGGGAGCTTCTCGTGAGAGTAATCTTGGGGTGCTTGTTGGCGAAGATGCCGTATGTCCGTAGGCGAAGATGCCTTGAAGTTGCTTGGCGAAGATGCCAAGGGAGATGGTGAAGTCGTTGAGCGGTTGTTGGTGTTGAGCTCTTGACCTTCACGTTCTTGTCGGTGGTGGTGTCGATGCCGATGTGACCTTGCCAGAGATGGTAGCTCGGAAGGATGTGCACTTGAGCGTCTTCTCGAAAATGAGGAAGATCGCTTGTAGGACTTGATGAGGGCTTTGATCTCCTCCATCTGAGCATCCATCTTGGTGTCCAAGTTGTTTTTCATGGCACCAAACTCGTCGTTGTTGTTGTAGACCGAAGGAGGTGTGCTTTGTCTATCCATCACAAGACTCGAGCAAATGTGAGTGGGAGAAAGAGAAGAACTAGACCAATGTACCTTACCTGATGTTGAAGATGGATCAATGATCACTCAATAATGTATCAAGGAAATAGCACAATTGGTACCGAATCTTGTCAATTCTCACACCTACACAAATAAGGCTTATGGAGTAGCTTGGTGAGGATAGTGGCACAAAAATTTGATGCAAATTGTTAGCAAGAGTCAATAATGTTGAGAGAGATTCACAAATTGTCAAGTGCAACAAGTAGACCAATAGCAATCAATGGTACACGGAAACACACACACAGATAGATAGATGGGGTCGTGCAACCAAGGAATTAGCTCAAAATGTGGAATCCACGGAAAATGCTCTTGTTGCACAACTCTAGAGAGACGCTAGCACGATTGCTCAATAGGCGGATACGACACTTGTGCACAACCTATAGGAGACAAAAATGCAACGACTTCTATCCCAAGTATGCTATGTATATATGGTTCCCGGTGTTCCTCTCAAGATGATCGGATATGACAATCTTAGGTGCAATGTGGTATGATGCTATTGCTATTGCTTACAAGATCTTTGTTTTTATCTTTGCTTAAAAGCTTATTTTTTTTCTTTTTTTCTTGATATGGCCACTTATGCGAAATGCACAAACCAAGATAGCAATTGTGTATATGCGGGAACAATCTTGTGACACAAGAGATGATATGATGATACCAAGATGAGGATACCAATATGATATGGTATGTATGCAATGGACGGGCGGATCGATGATCACTAATGTGCACAAGTAACGTTGCCGGCAATACTCAATGGCTAGTCTCGATAGGCAAGTGATGCAAAATGGGCTAGGGGTTAACAATACAATGGCAAGAATGTACAATGATGGGATACCACGATACCAAGGTGATGTAGAGGTTACCGTTTTTGCTTACGATTAGGGTGTCAAAATGGTGAAGGTGGTCGATGTTGAATGCTTGTCGAAGTTGAGCGACAGTGTTGTCGATGTCGAACCGTTCCTATTTAGCCGAAACACCCTAGGAAACGGAAAAACCGCAAACTCAAAATCTCCAAAGGCAAATGTCAAATGGTGGTAGCGGAATGGAGTGGTGGTTTTGAAGCTGGCAATGTGGAAGTGGTGGTGGTGGTTGATGAAGAAGCAACCATCCCTAAGTAGCTGAAACACCTTAGGAGACTCAAATCACAACTCAACCAACCACAAATGCAATGAGAATCAAAATCGGTTAGGTTGCGGAAGTCAGTGGTGGTAATGCGGATGATATGGTGGAGGGCCTAGGCAAACTTGCCAAATTTCAGAAAATATGATGGAGTCAGATGATGGTGGTGGTATTTTTATGGGATGGGGGATGTCAATAGCTTCAAAACGAGCTAAAGAACGTCAAAAACGGACTCCGGATGAATTAGTTATGGCCAAAACAAAAATTCAGCCGTGTCGGTTTCAGGGTTACCCTGACATCCGGGAGTAGGTCCAGCTGATCCGGGTCATGTCTGGATGATCCGGGAGTACTTCCGGATGATCCGGGTTCGTCAACTCGGGTACGGGTATTCTGGTATATAGGTTATCCGGACATCCGGGGGGGGGGGGGCGTCCGGCTGATCTGGATGGATCCGGATGATTCGTGAGTGCTTCCGGATGATCCTGGTAGGTCAATCCGCACGGGATTTGCTCTCGGGCATGCGATTTTGGGTGGAAATTGGTGATTTCGGAGGCAAAATTGCAAAGATTTCGTAGATGGAAGGTGGGGAAACTTGTGGGGAAGCTAGATCCACTCGAAACACAACGAATCCATGGATCAAAATCAACAAAACATCATCAAACCAATAAATCACAAAAAAAATGGGGCTATTTTTGGTGGGGATTTTCGAAATTAGGAAGAAATCAAGCAAAACAAGGCTAGAAAATGGCGGGGGAGACCCCAAATTCATGATCAACGTGGCTCATGATACCAAGATGATGTAGGGTGGAAACCCTAGGGCCGATCTTTCACGATTTGGAGGGGATCCCGCGAAGAACACGAAGAACAGGAGGGGAAACACGAGGGAAATCACGAGGGGAACAAGAGGATACACTCAAATCAACAAGAAACAATCACACATGTGCTAGATCCGTGAACACAAAGGGAGATACATGATCCAAAGTCAACAAAGGATGATACAAACGGTAACTAGTGCATCTCCGTGAGGAGGCCTTGAATCCGCGAGGGATCTTCCCATGAGGGGTCTTGAATCCAAGCGTGGATCTTCTCCGTAGAGGCCGCGGTCTCTCGATCGAGAAAAACCACATAGATGAGCAAAGCTCTATCTCTCATATGAGCTAAACCAGTGCTAACCCTAAAAATGGGGAGGAGGATTTCTATTTATAGTCTAGGCCACGAAGGGGTAAGTGAGGGGGCGGAATGGGTACATGGGCCTCGGCCCGGAGGCATGCACGCAGGCAAGGCCGGATGATCCGGATGGGGTCCGGATGATCCGGCTCTGCCGAGGGGATTCTGCAAGCTTCGGGTGTCTTCGGACGCAACTATCCGGATGATCCGGAAGGGGACCCGGATGATCCGGCTGAGCCCGGATGATCCCGACGGAGGTCCGGACGTCCGGCCTGGCTCCAGTAGCCATCTCCGTCTTCTTCTCCTTTCTTCCATCTTCTCTTCCATGCTTCCCTCACGGACAGTGTAGTCGTTCCTTGGCGCTTGCACTCCTCCTCGACATCCGTGAAGCTCCGACAATACCTATGCATGCACACGGGAGAAGTGTCAAGTAGTATACCATCCTCGAAGGGATCTAGTGAACACGTGTAAAGGAGACGATTCACCTTTGTGTATGTGAAGTAGATGTCGCACGTGTCACTTGCCAAATGGACTCTTGACATGGTGATGTCCATAGGATGCTCCGCATCACAGTGCCCAAAGAAATTATGCTACTACCGAAAAAGAATTTTTAGCAGTTGTGTTTGCTTGTGATAAATTCAGATCTTACATTGTTGATTCCAAAGTAACTGTTCACACTGATCATGCTGCTATAAAATATCTTATGGAAAAGAAAGATATTAAACCTAGACACATTAGGTGGGTTCTCTTGCTACAAGAATTTGATTTACATATCACTTGATAGGAAAGGAGTTGAGAACCCCGTAGCAGATAACTTGTCTAGGTTAGAAAATATTCTTGATGACCCACTACCTATTGATGATAGTTTTCCTAATGAACAACTAGCTGCAATAAATGTTTCTCATAATACTCCTTGGTATGCTGACTATGCTAATTATATTGTTGCTAAATATATACCACCTAGTTTCACATAGCAACAAAAGAAAAAATTCTTATATGATTTAAGACATTACTTTTGGGATGACCCACATCTTTATAAAGAAGGAGTAGATGGTATTATTAGACATTGCGTACCTGAGCATGAACAGGAACAAATCCTATGGAAATGTCACTCCGAAGCCTATGGAGGACATCATGCGGGAGATAGAACTACTCATAACGTATTGCAATCTGGTTTTTATTGGCCTACTCTCTTCAAGGATGCCCGTAAGTTTGTTTTATTTTGTGATGAATGTCAAAGAATTGGTAATATCAGTAAGCGCCAGGAAATGCCTATGAATTATTCACTTGCTGTTGAACCATTTGATGTTTGGGGTTTTGATTATATGGGACCTTTTCCTTCCTCTAATGGTTATACTCATATTTTGGTTGCTGTTGATTATGTTACTAAGTGGGTAGAAACTATTCCAACTAGTAGTGCTGATCATAATACTTCCATTAAAATGCTTAAAGAAGTTATTTTCCCAAGGTTTGGAGTCCCTAGATATTTAATGACTGAAGGTGGTTCACACTTTATTCATGGTGCTTTCCATAAAATGCTTGCTAAATATGATGTTAACCATAGAATTGCTTCACCCTATCATCCTTAATCTAGTGGTCAAGTTGAACTTAGCAATAGAGAAATAAAGTTAATATTACAAAAACTGTCAATAGGTCCTGAAAGAATTTGTCTAAGAAATTAGATGATGCACTTTGGGCCTATAGAACAGCATATAAAAATCCTATGGGTATGTCTCCATATAAAATGGTTTATGGAAAAGCTTGTCATTTGCCTCTTGAGTTAGAACATAAAGCATATTGGGCATTTAAAGAACTCAACTATGATTTCAAACTTGCCGGTGAAAAGAGGTTATTTGATATTAGCTCACTAGATGAATGGAGAACCCAAGCCTATGAAAATGTCAAACTATTCAAAGAAAAAGTTAAAAGAGGGCATGACAAAAGAATCCAAAAGCGGGACTTCAAAGTTGGAGAATATGTTCTTTTGTACAACTCTCGTTTTAGATTCTTTGTAGGAAAACTTCTCTCCAAATGGGAAGGGCCATATATTATTGAAGAAGTTTATCGCACTGGAGCTATCAAGATTAATAATGCCGAATGTACTAACCCGAAGGTGGTCAATGGACAAAGAATTAAACACTATATCTCAAGTACGCCTATTAATGTTGAAAGTAATATCATCCAAACCATGACACCGGAGGAACACATAAAAGAAACCTTTCGAAACACTCCAGAATCCAGAAAAAGAGGAGGTACGTGATACGGTCAGTAAACGGACTCCAAAAAATCCGCAAAAATATTTTCTGTCAGTTTTCGAATATTATAAAAATTAGGAAAATAAGAAATAACCAAGAAGGAAACCGAGAAGGGCACGATACACCAGGGCGCGCCTGCCATCCCTGGCGCGCCCAGGTGGGTTGTGCCCACCCCGGGAACCTTCCCGACTCCGTTTTCCTCTTGTTTGCTTGTTTCCCAAGATAAAAAATCTTTATATACCCCCCGAACGTATTGACCATCGTATCATGGAGAAATCTTATGTTCTTGTTTCTTGCTGTTTTCTGACAGATCTAGATCGCCATGGACACACCGAGCTCCTCCAAGGACAAGTTCTTCGAGAGGGTAATCAACCCCTACTTGTCAGAGGTGATGAAGCACCATCAAACCATTGAGATGCATGAGGGGGTGATCCACATCCGGGATGTTCAAGGGCCCAAGAAGACGGGAACTGTGAAGGCCAGGCTCGAAGCTATGGAGAAGGAGGTCTTCAAGTGCAAAGGGATGGTGGAGCGTGGACTCAGTGCCAATCACCTCATGATTATGGATTTCACCCGTGATCACAAGGTGGATGGCCGGTCTATGAAGGACATTGTCTTCACCCTCAACGAGCAAATCAATTTTCTGCAAAGCCAAATCTATGATCTCCAAAATCAAGTTTTTGAATGTGAGGCAAGATTTAAAGGTATGAGTTTAGCTGCCAGTTGCAGGACTCGTGAGACTCGTGCTTCCTCTTATGATGGTGAGCCGCTGCCATGGAAGCCGGAGGATAAGCTCGCTACTACCTCATTACCACCATCATCATCTTCCCCACCAAAGGAGACTTGAGTACATGGGTATGGGCGCTCCCCTTGGCTTTTGCCAAGCTTGGGGGAGACGCCGCAGTATCATATCACCATCACTCTTATTGCCTTTACCTATTTTAGTTTGATCTTTAGTTATATCATGAATTAGTTGAATAAAATTTTAGCATGATCTCTTTTTGAGTGTTAGTTTCGTGATCTATCTATTTATGTAATCGGGTGAGAGTTATATAATAAAGTTTAGTTTGAGTCTTTGTTTCTTTACTTTTATGTTGCAAACAAATAAAACAAAAAAAGATCATATGCTAATCTTATGGTTAGTAATGACATAACATAAGGAAAAGTATAAGTGGTAAAGTTTATTGGATATTGACAAACATAGCATTGGTCAATGATGCAACTCATGAAAGAATTAATAAGGGAAGAGAAGATTCACATGCAAATACACTATCTTGGACATCTTTTATGATTGTGAGCCCCCATTAAATATTATATGTCAAAATTGTTGACGTTGGACAAGGAAGACAATGTAATGATTTATGTTTGTTCATATTCACATAGAAGTTATATTGTCATAGATCCTTCAACATGTGGTGCTTGCTCAATATCTTTGCTAGTCAAAATTCTGCACTAAGTAGAGATACTACTTGTGCATCCAAAAACCCTAAACCCAAACTCATGTTTTGAGAGTCCACCATACCTACCTATGGATTGAGTAAGATCCCTCAAGTAAGTTGTCATCGGTGCAATAAGGCAATAAAAATTGCTTCTAAATGTGTTGGCTCATTTAGTGTAAGAGAAAATTGAGCGTTGTACGAACTTGTGATAGCAAAGTAATAAAAGCGACGGACTGCATAATAAAGGTTGCTATCATAAGGGGCAATATAATGTGATATTATTTTGCATTAAGGGGTTTGGCATACAAACCAAAAAGCGCATGAAAACCTCTGCTTCCCTCTGCGAAGGGCCTATCTTTTACTTTTATGTATTTACTTTTATGCAAGAGTCAAAGTATGAGTCAAAGTATTCTTCCCTATTCCTTTTTATTTTCTCTTTTTACAAGCATCATGTGGTGAGGAAAGATCTAGGCACATATATCCAGTTGGATATGAGTGAGCATGAGTTATTATTGTTGACATCACCCTTCAGGTGAATACGTTGGGAGGCGAAACTATAAGTCCCCATCTTTCTATGTGTCCGGCTGAAACTTTTTGCTCATGGGTATGCTGTGAGTGTTAGCAATCATAGAAGATTAAATGATGGTTGAGTATGTGGACTTGCCAAAAGGCTCCGATACGAGACCCTTCTCCTAAAAATATGATGAATTGCAGTTGCGAAGTTGACTGAGAACATATTTTGTTGGTTTTCAATAGAGTTTATGCTTTTTACTTCGATGTTGTGATGAACTATTACTTGTTCATGAGAAGTCATATGATAAAAGTTATATGATAAAAGCTTTATGATAAAGTTTGTTGTTGTTATGATAATAAGCATGATGCTACTATGTCCGCATTTTGTTTTTATCGACACCTCTCTCTCTCTCTCTAAGCATGTGGGCATGTTTTTCGATATCGATTTTTGCTTGAGGACAAGCGAGGTCTAAGCTTGGGGGAGTTGATACGTCCATTTTGCATCATGATTTCCTACTGTTATTTATAATGTTTTTATGCATAATAATGCTTTATGGAGTAATTCTAATGCCTTTTCTCTCATAATATGCAAGGTTTACACAAAGAGGGAGAATATCGGCAGCTGGAATTCTGGACCTGAAAAAGCTACGTCCGAGATACCTATTATGCACAACTCCAAATGAGCTAAAACTTCACGGAGAATTATTTTGGAATATATGAAAAATACTAGAGCAAATAACTACCGGAGGGGGGCCACCTGGTGACCACAAGACACCAGGTCGCACCAGGCCCCCCAGGCGCGCCCTGGTGGGTTGTGGTCAGCCCAGCCCACCTCCGGTGCCCATCTTCTGGTATATAAGTCATTTTGACCTAGAAAAAAATAAGGAGAGGACTTTCGGGACGGAGCGCCGCTGTCTCGAGGCGGAACTTGGGCATGAGCACTTTTGCCCTCCGGTGGAGCGATTCCGCCAGGGGAACTTCCCTCCCGGAGGGGGAAATCGAAGCCATCGTCATCACCAACAACCCTCTCATCTTTGGGAGGCCAATCTCCATCAACATCTTCAACAACACCATCTTGTCTCAAACCCTGGTTCATCTCTTGTGCTCAATCTTTGTACCGGAACCTCAGATTGGTACCTGTGGGTGACTAGTAGTGTTGATTACATCTTGTAGTTGATTACTATATGGTTTATTTGGTGGAAGATTATATGTTTAGATCAATTAAGCTATTTAATACCCCTCTGATCTTGAGCATGAATATCATTTGTGAGTAGTTACTTTAGTTCTTGAGGTCACGGGAGAAGTCATGTTGCAAGTAATCATGTGAACTTGATATGTGTTCGATATTTTGATGATATGCATGTTGTGATTCCCTTAGTGGTGTCATGTGAACGTCGACTACATGGCACTTCACCATATTTGGGCCTAAGGGAATGCATTGGGGAGTAGTTATTAGATGATGGGTTGCTAGAGTGATAGAAGCTAAAACCTAGTTTATGCGCTACTTCGTAAGCGACCGATTTGGATCCAAATGTTTAATGCTATGGTTAGATTTTATCTTAATACTTTTCTCATAGTTGCGGATGCTTGGGAGGGGGTTAATCATAAGTGGGAGGTTTTTTCAAGTAAGAACAACACCCAAGCACCGGTCCACCCACATATCAAATTATCAAAGTAGCGAACGCAAATCAAACCAACATGATGAAAGTGACTAGATGAAATTCCCGTGTGCCCTCAAGAACACTTTGCTTATTATAAGAGACCGTTTTGGCCTGTCCTTTGCCACAAAAGGATTGGGCTACCTTGCTGCACTTTATTTACCGCTATCGTTACTTGCTCATTACAAATTATCTTGCTATCAAACTACTCATTACCGACAATTTCGGTGCTTGCAGAAAATACCTTGCTGAAAACCACTTGTCATTTCCTTCTGCTCCTCGTTGGGTTCGACACTCTTACTTATTGAAAGGACTACGATTGATCCCCTATACTTGTGGGTCACCAGCCATCTCCTCGGCAAAGGAGTATGGGAGTCGGAGCCAGGTCCGGGTTTGGCAGTCCATCCCCACGATGAACTCGCAGGCCGAGTCGGCAAAAAGGCTCCACGCCCGGGGTGGCCGCGCGGCTGTACCATCCCTTCTTCTGTGACCACGACCACCTCGTCCCCCGCGTCCACGCCCACGGGCAGAGTTCTTCCCACGGACTCCTAAGCCGGCATAGGGAGACAATGGAGGATGCCCGCGTCCCTGGAGAGGCGCCCCGGGCGCAGTGGTGGACTTACGTGGGCGGCCTCGCCTCCTCGCTGGCTTCGGCGGCTCCGCTTCCTCCAGCGCTGCCTTCCCTTTCTCGGAGGTGGAGAACCTCCTCAAGGGCGCCATGACTACGGTGGGAACGGATGGAGATGGAGAGGCGAGAAGACGGAGATGGGCCAGGGGGTGAGACTCCTTGCCCTTATATAGCACTCGAAGGAGGCTGGTCCGCACCCCTTCACCTTCGGAGCAATGATGGCCCCGGGCTGTGCCCGTCAGGCTTTATGTCAGCCTGGGAAGTTGCCGAGGCATCTTGGGGAAGTGGGGGCATCTCGCGCCCCGTCGTGCGTCACGCGTCGCGCCTGACCCGCAGGTGGTTCGGGCATGCGTCGTTTTGTCCCCCTCCTCAACTGGCGGAGTCGTGCACACCGTGGGCCCGGGGGCTACTGTCAGGCCCGTGGGATTGGGGGTACCCAGGCCCGTCTAACTATGGCCCAAGATGCGTCGCGTGCCATGGGCCCAACTCGGCCCATCTTCAGGGCTTCACGACCAGGACCCTTACGAGGGCCCCCGCCTCGCGAGGTGCGCGTCAGCAAGTGTCATCAAGAGCTCCCCGAGGCCCTCGCGCTGAGCGGCCTCCCGAAGCCACCTCCCGAGGCCCCTCGTGGGGTGGGTATGTCTAGGCTCGCCAAGCCCCCCTTGCACTGCACGTGTGTGATGCGAGCCACGATGAGCGACGCCAAGAGCCGTGCCAGCGGGCACGGATGGTGAAACTTTCCTCTTCGATGCTAACGAGGCAAGGCCAGCTCGTGGGTTCCCAAGGTGACCCCAAAGGTTGCCTCTTCGGTGCTAAAATACCAGGGCAACAGGGTCCCAAGGCAGAGGTCATCGCCGAGCCCACCGATGTGTCATGGCAGGGAGCTTTCGCAGGCGAAGACTACTTTTGTCAGGATAAGCTGTACTACTATTCCCCTTCGAATTTGGCCGTTGTGGAAACCCTTCCCGCCTAGTGTTTTGGGGGAAGAGGACCGAGGCCTGTATATGTATAGGCTAGCCATCACCTTAGTGAAGGATCGAATCCAGACCCCCAGAGGCCTCACGCTTCCTCTTGTACTCATACTCTCATCCTCCTTGCGAGGTAATCCACACACAAAGCAGGATTAGGGTCTTACACCGCAAGGTGGCCCGAACCTGGGTAAACTGCTGTATCTGTTCCTTGTTCCTCCCCTCGCTCGAGCACGCCGGAGCATCACCATGAGATAGTGTGTAGCTAGGCAGGGCTAAGCGAGGTACTGTGAGCACACCCAGAGTTTGAACCTTCCTTGGGTCCCCGGAGCCCCGATTCCGACAACGTCGTTCGCATCTTGCTTGTTCTTGAAGATCCACTTGGTCCCAATGACATTATGGTTCTCCATTGGCCTTGGAACTAATTCCCAAACTTGATTGCGCTTGAAGTTGTTGAGTTCATCATGCATGGCTTCAAGCCAATCCACATCATCGAGCGCCTGATGTACCTTTTGGGGTTAAACACACGAAACAAACGCGTGCTGCTCACAAAAATTTGACAATTGTCTACGAGTAGTGACCCCCCTTTTCAAGCTTCCAAGCACATTTTCCAAGACATGTTGTTGATGCTTGAGCTTGGAAGCCACCTTGGTGGTCCGACGCTCCAAAAGTTCCTCAATAGGAATTTGAGGATCATCAACTTGATCATTTTGAGCACCATCTTGAGCTTGCTCTTGATCTTGAACATCCTCTTGATCTTGAGCTTGCTCGGGGTCATGAACTTGATCTTGGGCATCACTTGGTGAACCACCATCATCATGAGGTTGATCTTGCCCTTGATCTTGTTCACTTGGTTGAGGGCCTTCACTTTGTTCTTCGAAAGCGTGTGGGGCTAGCGTTGGTGATGGCTCCACTTGAGTAGAGCATTGTCCTTCTCCTTCGGCCACAAGGGGTTCCTCAATGGGGAGTATTTGACCAATCCCCATTCTTCTTATGGCTTGAGGAGGAATTTCATCACCTATATCACAAAGACCACTTTGCTCCACTTGGGAGCCATTATTTTCATCAAACTCCACGTTACACGTCTCCTCAATGAGTCCATTGGACTTGTTGACAACATGGTAAGCATGAGAGTTTGTAGCATAACCAACAAATATGCCCTCTTGAGCTCTAGGTTCGAATTTAGACAAATGAACACCTTTCTTGAGAATGGAACACTTACAACCGAACACCCGGAAGTACTTGAGGTTGGGCTTGTTACCGGTAAGTGTCTCATAAGGAGTCTTTTTCAAGCCTTTGCGGAGGTAGAGCCTATTGGATGCATGACATGCGGTGTTGATGGCTTCGGCCCAAAAGTTGTACGGGGATTTGAATTCCGCCATCACGATCCTTGCTGCATCCATCAACGTTCGGTTCTTCCTCTCCACTACACCATTTTGTTGAGGGGTATAGGGTGCGGCATATTGGTGCTTGATCCCCTCATTACTCAGAAATTCATCCAGGGTGTAGTTCTTGAACTCGGTGCCGTTGTCACTTCGGATCATCAATATCTTTGCTTCGTATTGACGTTGAGCTTCATTTGCAAAGTTGATGACGGTTAGTTGAGTCTCACTCTTCCTCTTGAAGAAGTATACCCATGTATATCTTGAGTAATCATCCACAATCACCATGCAATACTTTCTTCCCCAAGACTATCAAAGGATGGAGGACCAAAGAGATCCATGTGAAGGAGCTCCAAGGGCCTCTTCGAGTAGATGATAGTCGATGGTCGGTGAGCCGTCTGATGTAACTTTCCTTCAATACAAGCACTGCAAGCACGGTCTTTGGCAAAACTCACATTTGTTAGTCCACGAATGTGGTCCCCTTTGAGAAGACTTTGCAAAGATCTCATATTGACATGGGCTAGCCGGCGATGCCAAAGCCATCCCACATCAACTTTAGCCATTAGGCATGTCACGGTCTTAGTGCGTCCCTCCGAGAAGTTAACCACATAGAGACCATTCTCGACATGTCCAACAAAGGCTACTTTAAGAGTCTTGCTCCACAAAAGGGCCATGGTATCAATATCAAAGAATGTTGCAAAGCCCATGAGTGCAAGTTGACATATGGAAAGTAAATTGTATGCAAGGGACTCAACAGGCTTGACCTTCTCAATAGATAAATCTTGAGAGATGACCACCTTGCCAAGACCCAATACCTTAGATGTTGAAGCATCACCAAATTGGACATGAGTGGGCATGGATGGAATAGGATGCACATCCACCACCAAGTCCTTGCTCCCGGTCATATGAGTTGTCGCTCCACTATCAAGCAACCATAACACCCCACCGGAAGCAAACTCCTACATGAAATCAATGCTTGGTTTTAGGTACCCATTTTTGAATGGGTCCCTTTAAGGTTAGCAACAAGGGTCTTAGGAACTCAAATAGACCATTCAATATACTCATAGGAAGAACCAACAATCTGGCATAAACATGCCCATCACTAGCACGACACAAAACATAGGAAGGATTAAAATCACTAGCTTTGTTGGAAGGGATGGTCTTGCGCTTCTTGGCACTACCACCCACTTCCTTGTCCTTTCTCTTCTCATGAGCACCCTCTCCCGCCTTGACGAGGACTTCTTTGATTCGGAGAGGTTGCTTGGTCTTATTCTTCTTCTTCTTTGACTTAGGCACAAACCCAAGCCCTTCCTTTATCACAACTTCCTTTTGATTGCTCAAACAGGTCATTGAGGTTCTTCTCACCTTGAATACAAGTCACAAGGCCCTTTTAGAGTTGTTCCTTTAACTTGGCATTCTCCTCTACAAGGTGCGCATGCTCACAACAAGGGTTAGTAGCATTTTCATTATCAATTAAAACAAACGGAGGGCACATTGCTATCTCCTTGGTTAACTTCACTTGGAGTTGATCATGAGACTCCTTGAGGGAAGTGTGAACACCCTTCAAGACCTTGTGAGCCTTGTTGAGTATGTCAAATTCCTCTTTGAGTTTCTCATGGTCAACCCCAAGTGCAACTTTCTCAGATTTAAGCACACAAGAAAGAACAATAGCATGATCAAGATCTATTTGCAATTTAGCATGGTCAACATTGTGTGACTCCTCAAGACTCAAACAAAGACCTCGCTCTTCCTCAAGAGCAATGGAAAGATCTGCAATCTCATCGGCATAATCACGACTATGCCCCTCCATCTTGGAGATAGTGTCCTCATGAGACTCAATGATATCATTGGCCTCACCAAATTGTTCCAAGAGAGCAACAAAGTGCTTCTTGGTTTCACCCTTGAGCTTATTCAAGAATTTGTCAAACTCATTCTCATCAACTTTCACCTCCTCACTATCATCCACACAATCTAAAAATGAAGGAGTAGTAGTGATGGTGGTTTTGATGTTGGGGGTTACCTTATTGATACCTTTGGCCATGAGGCACTTGGCAATGAGGTTCTCGTTGGGGGCGCCGAAGAGAGACGCCTTGGAAGGGGAAGAGGTGGCAATGGCCACGGTTGCCGTTACCATTCCTTCACCACTTGTATCTTCATCATCATCATCATCGGAGATATACTCTTCATGTGCCACCAAGCTCTTTGGAGGTATCTTCTTGGTGAAGTTGTTCTTGTTTGGGAAGGACTTGGCTTTGTCTTTGCGAATGAGTTTGCCACTGTTGTCTTCCCTCTTCTCATAAGGACAATCCACCACAAAGTGACTCACATTGCCGCAATTGTAGCAAGCCCTGACTCGTTGCTTGTTATTTGGGCCACTTGAGTTGTTCTTGGAGAAGTTGGGCCTTGAGTTTCTCTTATTGCCCCAAAATTGCCTTGATGCAAGAGCCATGTGCTCATGATAAGCATACTTGGTGTCTTCAAGGAAAATCTCTTCTTCTTCCTCCTCTTCTCCTTCCGAAATGGCCTTGGACTTCAAGTCAAGGTTGGGAGAGGCTTTCTTTGACCGGACACGAGCTAGAGCATTGTCGGCGGTCTTGTTCATAATGTTCATGGCAATAAACTCATCCAACACTTCACTTGAAGACAAGGTGTGGAAATCCGGCCTTTGATGAATCACGGAGGACATGGCCTTGTTGAATGTCATGATGGCCTTGAGAAACTTGCGCTTGATCCAATTGTCACCCATATCCTTGCTCCCATGATCTTGAAGAGCGACGGCAAGTGTTGTCAATCTTCGATAGAGATCGTGTGGATCCTCATCTTCAATCATCACAAACTCGCCGGCCTCATCATGGACCACCTCATACTTGGACCTTTGAATGCTTGAGCTTCCCTTGTACAAAGATATGATGTGTTCCCAACAATCCTTTGCACGAGTGAAGGGACACAAATGGGATAGATCTTCGGGGGGCACCGCGGATTGGAGGATGAACAAGGCGGAGTGATTGTATTGATTGTCCGCCTCTTCTATTGGAGCGAAGTTGTTTGGATCATGTGGCTAGAAACCTTGCTCCATGATTCTCCAAAGATTTGTTGAGCTGTGATTCAAATGAGACTTGACACGAAAAACACAATTAGCGAAATCACCCCTTACAAGCTTAGGAGGAGGACCAAGGTTGTTAATATGCGGTGTAGGGACCGGTCCTCCATAGACCGGGGGAGGGGGAACCGAGGCAAAGGTTCCCATCCCATTCTTGTTTTGAGGGGAGGAGGTTTGAGTACCTTTAGCCGCTTCCTTACCGGAATTGGCCTCCGACTCCGATGCGGTGGGATTAACCACAAGCAACAGGTCGGGAGTAGATTTCAACCCCTCAAGTAATTCTTTTAGCATGGACTTGACCTCGGATGTCATAGACGTCTTAAGTGAAGCCATTGCTTCATTTAAGTCGTCTTGGGTGATTGAGTTCAACTCCATGGCCTCAGGCACTTCCTCCACTACGTCAACCATACTCTTCGGGTGGTGAAACCCTTAAAAAGAGACGAGTCTCTGATACCAATTGAAAGGATCGATATGGTTGACTAGAGGGGGGTGAATAGGCAACTACCAGTTTTTCACTTTTCTTAAGAAATTAGGGTTGGCAACAAATAGGTTGTCTAGATATGCAACTAGGTGAGCAACCTATATGATGCTAGCAACACAAGCAACACAAGCAAGCAACGATACAACACAAGTAAAGCTTGCACAAAGTAAAGGTAAGAGATAATCACAAGTGGAGACGGTGAGGACGAGGATGTGTTACCGAAGTTCCTTTCCTTTGAGGGGGAAGTACGTCTCCGTTGGACCGGTGTGGAGGCACAATGCCCCCCAAGAAGCCACTAGGGCCACCGTATTCTCCTCACGCCCTGACACAATGCGAGATGCCATGATTCCACTAGTGGTGACCTTGAAGGCGGCAACCAGAACTTTATAAACAAGGTTGAGGCTCTCTCCACAACTGAATTGGAGGCTCCCAACAACACCACAGAGCTTCACCACAATGGAGTGTGGCTCCAAGGTGACCTCTTCCGTTTAGGGTGCCCAAACACCCAAGAGTAACAAAATCCACACAAGAAAGTATGGGGGGAATCAAATTTCCTTTGGTGGAAGTGTAGATCTAGGTCTCCTCCTTCAATCTCTAGCAAATCAACAAGTTTGAGTGGCTAGAAAGAGGATCGGGCAAGAAAGCTTGGAGGGCATTAATGGAGGAGAGAGAGAGGCAAGAGGTAAAGTGGTATGTGGAAGAAGCCCACTTTATATAGTGGCCTCCCAAATCCAATTGTAACTGCGGTTTTAACACTACAGCAGTACAACCGCTCCATGGCCCGGTACAATCGGATTTCACGGGTACCCTGTAGTAACCCTACAGAGCGATACAATCGGTGGGGCGGGTGGTAGTACCGGTTGACACAAGCAACTGGACCAACCGCTCCACCACCGCACAACTACCGCTTCATAGCAGAAGGGAATCACCCATATGGCGGTAGTTGCGATGGTAGTTGTGCCGGTGCACGCGCCCGGGCCCGATTCCTAGTGGTGAGTAGTCCCAAGCGGTAGAACTGCCCGGCGAACCGGTAGTACCGGTTGACACATAGTAACCGGGACAACCGGGCCACCACCGCCCAGTAACCGCCTCACCACAGAAGAATGATCGGTGGTTGAGTGGTACCAGGCCGGTACAACCGCCTGTTAGGCAGACCTGGTTTTCCCAGACCACTGGCGGTACCATTGCCCGGGGGTAGCGGTACAACCACTGGGCCTGTACCAAACGGCTGCATCCCTGGGGTATCACCCCCGGGGCGGAGGTTGTCCCGGAAGAACCGGATATGCGGTACAACCGCGCTGCACAGCGGTACAACCACCGTGGGATTAAAACCACGGTGTTGGGAGGAAGGGACGACCTCTTTCTCCTCGAACAGAAGGAAACATTGTGTGGATAGGAATATGTACGTGCATTGATTCAACCAATACCTTCCGATGTGGATTCCCTCTTAATAGTACGGGTTCCCTATGACCAAAGAAATAAACACGAAGAGAACACCGTCTTCGATCTTTTCCGTCTGGAGGGAATGCCTAATCGTCTTGTACCCAACAGAGTGTACCTGAAGAACTTGGCGCATGATTAGACCACAAGGTGAGTTGTCATCATCACCAAAACACAAAGGTGGGAAATGCCCTAACATCGGTTGCGTCTGTTTCGGCCTAGATGCACAGTGCTCTTTTCATTTTTCCATTTTCCAGAGACCTCCAAAAATTCCACATATCTGTATATAGCTCCAAATGCTATGATTCCAATTTCTAAATTCTTCTAAAAATCCCTCCTATTTATTGGTACCACTTCAACATTTTTCCATCACACTTTTCTGTACTATTCATATTTAAATTCAAATTTAGATATGAAAAGTCCACTTTGTAGATTCACAACTCCACTTCTGTTACTCCAACTTCAAAACTAAAATCATCACTATTATTAGTTTTCATCCCTATATTTTATAAAATTAAAAAAAATGATTTTCAGAGCACTTTTATTTTCTGGTTGCTATTTACCTTATTTTCCATTATTATTTTGTGACGATCGGATGCCGTGTTTGACAAAGTTGTTGGAGAAGAGTTGGAGAAGGACTTGAAGACTTTGAAGAATCAGGCCAACCCAGGCAAGCAGCCCTTTGACCATGATGAACCCCTTTTACACCATTATTGCATTTTTCGCTGTTGCACCAGATGCATGATATTGTGAGTGGCAACCTTGCTAGGCTTGCCGCCGTTGCTTATTCCGTTGATACTTGCATTATTTATGACTCTGTCCTTGCTGAGAGTTGTGTTGGTGGGAAGTTGATAGATGATGTAGAATCATGGCTACGCAAAACCGGGCAGGGTTATGCATGGAAAAGAAACAAGTGTGCTTTAACAAAGACTTTTGAAAACCCCAACGGGTGACACTGATGCCCTTGGGAGCTGATGAGCTAGGTCACTACTTGGCAAGAAGTGGTGTACCGAGGCAAGTTGAGTGTGTTGTTTTCGAAAACGGATTAGATTTAAGATTTGATGACCGTCCCAACCAAACATGTGCAACCAAACTACCCTAGTATGGGACGGGGCATTATTAATTACCTAGTCTGATACTAGCATGGTGCCCACATTACTAGTGGCGGGAGTGACGTGTGTTCACTCTCGAGACAGGGTCGTGCCTGGATAGGTGGCCATGACTGTTTTTATAGGGCACCGGACACACCGTTGGTCCCTTCGTGTAAATGTGACGTTGGAGTTGGCCGAGTCCCAAGATGTTTTATGTTAATCACACGAAGGCCGGGTACCAACGAGTGGAATCTATGTTAGTGTCGCCTAGGGAAAGATAGTGACCGGGTGCTTATCCCGGGTACTTGAGGTACCGCGGGTCGTGGCTGACACAAAAGTTCCCCGGATCTTGTGGGAAAAGTGTGCAACCTCTGCAGAGTGTAAAACTATTCGAATAGCCATGTCCACGGTCAAGGATAGTTGGGTGGTGCTGCTTAAACTATGTTCAGATTTTACAAAAGTGTGGGTTGAGAAATATTGATGGTGTGACTCATGAGGAAGTCATGATGTGCTTGAGACTGAGTTGTTCATAACTCATTCTCGATGTTGATGTCTGTAACCTTTTCATACTTGTTGTAGACGCATTCATGATTTCTAATATGTTGATCATACTTGCATAAGAAAAACTAGCTTTCCGCAAAATGCCAACTTAGTAATAGAGCCTTGCATATTATTCTGTTATCAATCATGGGTTGCTTGGGAGTACATTCAAAAGTACTCATTGGCTTGTCCCTGGCTATTAACTTGGCCAGGCTTGGAAGAGTAGGAGTTTGAAGAAGAGTTCTTCGATGACGAACATGCGAACTAGGATGCTTTCCCAGTCAGAATGCGTGTAGGGTTAAGGAAGATGGCATGGGTGTCATGGTGGGCGCATGGCAGATGCCAAAGGATGGCTAAAGAGAGGGACAGGCTCGAGGGAACCGGTGGGCTCCAGAGGCGAGGTCGGCATGAGCGAGCGAGGAACGTAGGACATACCCAGGTTTGGGGCTCTCCGGAGAGATAACACCCCTAGTCCTGCCGAGTGTGGTTTATATGCGGATGGTACAAGCTTGCTCCTAGAGCTGTTTCGGGGAGGAAGGAAGACAGGCCAAAGCATAGGCTGCTCCTTCTTCTTGTGTGTGTATTCTACTGATGATCTCTCTTTTTTACGTGGAAGCCTCCTGGTGGGTTTTATAGGTCAACCCCCCAGGGTTACAATGGTAAAGTTACATGGCCATGGGGCCGGTATGTCAGTGTCTGGGAAGCTGGTGCTGGGGCCTGCCGGGTTCTCCGGGCACGGGCCCCGTGCGCCAGAAGGCACTGATCCCCATCTTGGCATGCGTCACGGAGTGGTTGAGCCGGCTCGGCTACAGTGGCGCGTCGCCTGGTCGCCGTCGGCTTGTGTCAGCATGACGGGGACGCACTGTAGTCATGTCGGCCCTGGTTAGCGGGGTAGGTGGGCCACTGTTGCCATGCTCCTGCCGGTCAGTGGGGTAGGTGGGCCACTGTTGCCTTGCTCATCTCTTCATGGGAACTTCTTCCGTCGTACGCCCCGGACGGGACGGGAGCTGACCCGTGGCCGGGTTGAGGGATGCACTATGATGGCGTTTGCTTGCTGATGATGTCTTGACTTGCTGGGACCGGCCGGCATGCGCCAGTGGGCTTGGCCGGGTTGCGGAACCCGGCCAAGGACAAGCTGGATTGAGGGGCGTTGCTAGCCCTGATGTTTTTGAAAAGGATCCGGGTTCCGTTGCCTGCCCAGGGTTCATCCCCCCGATAGTAGTCCCCGAAGCTGTGAAGGCTCGCCAGCTTCAAGCAGGGGGGCCTTTGCAGTTTCACCCCCTGAGAAGGTGGCTGGTATTGATGAAGCTTGCGACCGTCGGGTCAGGGCAACACCCACTATGTGCCGGCTTTCGGAAGCCGGATCGCGGCACCCTGGCCTGGGCGGGAAACCAAGGAGTCCATCGAATCTTGAAGGGGAAGGGCGCGTGTCCCACGGCCTGATGCGGGCGCCATGTGGCGGGCAGTAGCCGAGGAGGCACTGCCAGGCCACGCGCGCGACGGGACGTAACAACAGGCTGGGGCCCGCCACGCGGCGCCCTTGGCCCCCGCGCGGGGATTTAATGTGGCGACCGCGAACGATTACCCTTCTCGATGTAGTTAATGCGTGGGGAGATCGTGCCCACTTAATGCGGGGAAATGGAATCGTGGGCATAGTCGATCCTACTCCCCCACGCTCGCGCCGCGGTTATAAAATCAGGGGGAAGGGGGCGGAAATCATTCATGCACACGCCCCCTTTCTCCTTTTTCCTCCTTCGCCCTGCCTTCCGAGACCGCAGCGCGCCGCAGTACTCTGCCGCCCGCGAGCGACGTACTGCTGCCGCTCCGCAGCGCTTAGCAGCCACCCCAACTTCTCACCCTAGCCTACACACCCTCCTTCCCCCGTCGTACTCCACCGATGGCGAGGCCCAAGGGATCGTGGGAGGGGTCGGTGGTCACCGCGGAGGATCTTCAGTACTTGCGCGACACGCGGTGGCTGCCACCGGCGACGGAGGTGGCCGTGCGCCTGCCGGGCGACGAGCTGGCGCGGCGACTGGAGGGGACCGAGCTCGTGGTCTTCTTCTCCCACTTTAAGCGTGGGTTTGTCCTCTCCTCGAGTGACTTCTTTGGCTCGTTCTTGGACTTCTTTGAGCTTCAGCCGCATCATTTGGGGGCGAACACGGTGCTGCAGCTCTCCGGGTTCGTCACTTTGTGTGAGGGCTACCTGGGCGTCGAGCCCAGCATCGACCTCTGGGTCCGCTTCTTGTTCTTGAAGCAGTAGGGGCCAACGGCCGGCACGATGTCTGGCTGCGGGGCCGTCATCGTCTTGACTCGGCCTCACGGAGCGTGCCCCAAAATGCCGCTGGAGGATTCTGCCAAGAAGTGGCAGAATTCTTTCTTCTACGTCCGCAACCTTGACGTGGACCACATCAACCTGCCGCTCTTCGCCGATGTGATGCCACACGCCAAGACCAACTGGACCTACTGCCCCAAGAACCCGGCGCAGGAGGTGCTGAACCTGAGCAACCGGGTGGTGGAGATGACGACGCGCGAGGGGCTCACCGGAACGGACCTCATCGCCGCCTTCGTTGCCCGCCGGGTGCTGCCGCTGCAGCGCCGGACACACATCATCGGCCAGATGACCGGCCTCCAGGACCCCAACCGGATGTCACCCGGCAGCTAACACAGGAGCAGATTGCCGACCGGGTCAATGACATCTCGAAGGCGGGGATGTCGGAGGAGTGGAACTTCGGGAAGGCGCCCTATAGCCAGGGGAACCCGGCACTGGCGGTGAGTCCTTGGTCTCCGTATTTCGCTATGTGCCATCTCTTTCTTCATCCCGATGTGACAAGGGAGGTGCTGCTAAATGCCATCTGGCATTCATATGATGGAACGACGACGCAGCTAGCGGCCGCCCGGCGAACCGGCTCGGAGGAGGCGGAGATCCTCGCCGAGAACACGGAGATGGCTAATGTCGAAGCCGGCGAGGCATGCCTCGTGGGTAAGTTACCGCGTCCTGATCCCCCGCGAGACTGGTCGAAAGACGACGTGAAGGTTTTGACGCATGTTGATGGTGCAGCGTCGCCGAGGGGAGGAGACAACAACGCCGGTCCCCTAAGACGGCCGACGAAAACGGCTGATGCCGGGTCGTCCCGATCGTCGGCATCTACCAGCCGGCCGCACGGGAAAGATCTGGCGCCATCGAAACCGGCCGCGAAGTGCGCGGCGGACCCGGCCTTGGGCGGCAAGCCGACAACCAAGAGGATGCGCAGCGTCATCCCGGCGGCGCCGACGAGACAAGCCGTCCCGACGGTGATTGGGTATGTCTTCTTGCCGACTCCGGCATGCTGCCGAGTAGCTCTTTTCTTATGATTTTCTTGTTGTGATTTAGGTCGCCGTTGGACTTGGCGTTGGCGGCGAGTGACGCCGTGTCTGGGGGCGGCTTCTCGTTCCGGAGGACCCAGAGCAGCGCCATCGATCTGCCCGAGGGCTCGGCCGAGGAGGACCTTGGCCTGGACCCGGTGGACACGGAGCGCTGCGCCTGGCAGGCTCGGAACAAGGCCGAGGAGGAGCTGGAGGCGGCCTCGGCCCAAGCCTGGGCCAGGTCCGCGGAGGCGAGGGTGAGGACTGGCGCGGAGCCGGCATGGCCGGAGATGCCAGTGGGCGCAGAGCCAGCGGAGACGGTCGTCGCGCCGCCGACGGAGGAGGGGCACGACTCGGATGGTCGGGTGGAGATGGCAGTCGACGACCGGGATGTCATGGAGATCAACGACGACACCCCACCCCGAAACGACATGGTCGAACAGTTGGAGGTTGAAGGAGGCGGCGGAGTGGGGTATGCCTTGAGAGGGGCACCGCAGGCGACGCCGGACGGGATACCGCTAGGGACGCTAGCCAGAGCGCGGGAGGGGGCACCGGCTGGTGCACCGGGGTCGAGGCCGGCCGGTGAGGGGACGGCGGGCGGCGAGCACGCGCTGGTGATCAGGCAGCCGGAATCGGCGCCGGGTGGTCCCCCTGCCGCTGGGCCGCAGCAGGTTCGGGCCGGGTCCAGCCGTGTCGTCTTCGGGCCGCTGACGCAGGAGGAGGCATCGATGGCCGCCATGCACCAACATCTTTGCGGGCACGCGGACCGGCTCCAGGCCTTTGCCCAGGCTGAGACGGAGCGGGCGCGGGAGCTGGAGCGCTCTGTGATCATGAGTTTCCTTTCTTTGGCTTTTCTCTTGTAGCCGGCTAGTGGGGGCGCGCCAGCGCACCCACTGGGTGTAGCCCCCGAGGTTTGGGCCAACTACGTAGTAGTTGGGTCAAATCTTAAAGAATCTTGTGCTGATTTTTGTCTTTCTGCAGCACCTGGATGCCCTTCGAGTCGGCATCTACAACCGGCTTCTGGAGAAGCACTAGCCGATCACGGCGCAGCTTGCCGCCAAGGAGGAGGCGCTCCGCCTTGCTGAAGGTATGTCTTGCGTGCTCTTAGTGGGGGCGCGCCAGCTCACTCACTGGGTGTAGCCCCCGAGATTCGGGCCAACTACGTAGTAGTTGGGTCGAATCTTAATCTGTCTTTTTCTTCTGTCGTCTTGACTTTGGATCTTTGCTGCGCAGCCGCTACAGCCGAGGTGCCGGTCCAGCGAACCTGGCTGGCCAGAGCCAGCTAGCAGCATGATCTGGTGGTTGCCAATGCCAGCCGGCTTCGAGCCGAGGTGGGGCAGCTGAGGGCGGAAGCCGCCAATGTGGCGAAGGCCCAGCAGACGCTTGCCGAAGCTGGCCAGCAGCGTGACCAGCTGGCAGGCGACAAGAGCCATCTCCAGGCTGAGGTGGAGCGCCTAAAAGCGGAGGCCACCAAGGCGGCGGAGGCCCACCAGGCGGAGCTCCTCCGCCTCAAGGAGGAGCACGAGAAAGCGGCCGCCGCCAAGGACGTCGAGCTGAAGGTGGCCGCCGACCAGCGTGCCGAGCTGGAGAAGCCGCTTGAAGCGCGCGACTGTACCGGGGACCTGGAGCGGCACTGTATGTTGTGCGAAGCGCATCACTTGTATGAGGCCTTCGCCAGTAAGGGTTTCCTTGTTGGTTTCGCCGGGTTGTGAAGCCGGCTTTGTTTATTCTGTGGCTGACTGTCTTGCTTCTCTGCTTTGACAGAGTACTTCCCGGAAATGCAGGAGAAGGCGGACGAGGCCGTGCGCAACCACCGGTTGACCCAGGTGGACGCGGGCACCGAAGACGATCCGCACACCGCCTGGTTCTTCCCGGAGATCATGCACGCGGCGGAGACCCGCCTGCAGGCCCTGGACGAGCAGACGGCGAGGCTCTCCGAGGCCGTGTTGGGCATGTCGGTGGCCCTTTGGCCGGGTGCGGTTGCGCACAACTCCTTCACGCGGCTAGCGCGCTGGCTAGAAGCCGGACCGGCGTGGCTTCATGCATGGCATGTTTCACCGCTTGTGCCGGTGCCGACTTGGCACTGAGGTTTGTCATGTCTTGGTATCCAGGCTTGAACCTGGACCAGCTGGCAGCCCAGCGAGCCGGCGCGGAGCCCCAGCTGCAGGCGGAGGCGAGCCGGATCACCGCATGGGCCAGCTACCTGGCCTCGTTTGCTCTGGATGACGAGTTCCAGGTAGAGCGGACCGAAGATGGTGTGGTGGTGCCGCCCGACAACTTCGGCTTGACGCTTGATGATCCGGCGGGCAGCTCCGAGGAGTCGGGCGCCTATGCGGATGACGAGGCCGGGTTGGACGATACCGGCGCCTCGGTGAACCCGGAGGCCACCGCGGAGGAGTCGGCAACTACGCAACCCGGCGCGGGAATCGCCTGAAGCCGCCCTGTTTTATCTTTCTCGAATTTCTGTTAAGTGGCAGGTCCACCCACCGACTGGGGTGTATTGGTGAATGTACTGAATTCTGGCCTTGGGCCCACATTTCTGCAATGTAAATATTATCGCGAGTGTTTATGCCTTTGTTCTTTGTTCTATAAGCTTTTTTCTTGCTCGTTCCTTCTTTGGGCCTCCCCCCCCCACGAGTCGAATAACCGGGTTCTGGTCTGTGACAAGGGGTTCGGTCCTTGGAAAGAACGTGCAGTACTTAGGCTTTTCGAACATTGAGCGCGAGAGAAACACCCACTGGGCCGGCGCGTAGCTGGTCGTGCTGCAACTTAGTGCGGCGAGGCCGAGTTGACCGATTTGGCAGCTCCGACTTAGCGATTTTTGGCATGCCGGCGCTTTGGCCCTTAGTTCTTGCCGGCCAACAGCCGAAGCCGGATTGCGGCTTAGGGTGAAGTGAAGGGCCTCGGCAACCCGGACACGCCGGGATGCACTAAGGAGGACGGCAGGTTGCGGTCAAGCCGGCTAGCCCCCGAGCCGGACGGACCGACCCGATGGCGAAGGGCGGAAGATCACAATAGATGTGTGAGACATGATAGTTTAATAGGAAAAAGGTAACCCCCGAGTGTCGTTCGGGGGCCCCATTGTCTTTCATTAAATTACAAAAGGAACCGATACATACGTGCATATAGCTAACTGTAAAACGGGCGGAGGAGCTCTGCATTCCAGGGCCGGCTTGTTTCTTTGCCGGCAGTGTCTCTCTTGTGTTTGTTCGGCTTACATGCGTCGATAAGGTAGTAGGCGTTGCGGTCACACAGGGCTTTGCTGAGGATGAAGGGGCCCTCCCATGGGGAGGCCAACTTGTGCTGGCCGGCTTGCTACTGGACAAGCCGGAGGACGAGGTCTCCCTCGCGGAACGCAAGGGGCTTGATCTTTTTGCTGTGGTAGTGCCTCAGGCCTTGCTGATACATGCCGGATCAGCTAAGGGCCAAGAGGCGTGCTTCTTTGAGCAAGTCGACACCGTCTTCGCAGGCTTCATTGGCTTGGGCTTCTGTGTACATTACGACTCGCGGTGAGTCGAACTCGATGTCGGTCGGGATGACGGCTTCTGCTCCATAGACGAGGAAGAACGGGGTGAACCCGGTCAACCAGTTTGGCATTGTTCGAAGACTTCAGAGGATGGCCGACAGCTCGTCAAGCCAGCTGCCGGTTGAGCGGATGAGGGGCTCGATGAGTCGCGGCTTGATGCTGAACAGAATCAGCCCATTGGCCCGCTGGACCTAGCCATTAGATTGGGGATGAGCTTCGGAGGCTAGCTCAAGCCGGATGCCGGATACTGAGCAGTATTGCGCTAGAGCGCCTTTGGCGAAGTTGGTGCCGTTGTCCGTGATGATGCTGTGCGGGACGCTGTAGCGCACCGCGATGTCCTTGACAAACCGGATGGTCGTTGGCCCGTCCAGCTTCTTGATCGGTCGTGCTTCGATCCACTTGGTGAACTTGTCGACCGCCACCAGCAAGTGCGTCATGCTGCCCCGAGCAGTTTTGAAGGGTCCCACCATGTCGAGGCCCCAGAACGCGAAGGGCCAGGTGATCGGGATGGTTTGCAGGGCTGAAACCGGTTGGTGGCTGCGCTTGCTGAAGCGTTGGCAACCCTCGCACTTGAGGACGAGCGACTCATCATCTTTGAGGGTCGTGGGCCAGTAGAAACCATGGTGGAAAGCCTTGGCCACCAGGGACCTGGAGGCGGCGTGGTGCCCGCACTCGCCCTGATGTATGTCAAGGAGGGTCTCTATGCCCTTGTCTTGCTCGACGCAGCGCTGGAACACGCCCGTCGCGCTACGCTTGACAAGCTCATTGTTGATGATGTTGTAGGTGGATGCCCAGCGTTGCACTTGACGGGCCTTGGTCTCGTCCATGGGGAGCGCTCCGCTCTCCAGGAAAGCCAGGATCGGCTAGGCCCATGACGGAGCTGTCACCACGGTGAAGACGGCCGCCATGATAGGTTCCGGGCTGGCAGCCCCCGAGCCGGAGGCGGCAGCCCCCGGGTCAAGGACAGCGGCGGCCGGGTTGAGTACAGCAGCCCCCGGGCTGGGTTGACCAGCCCCCAGGCCGGGGTCGATGGTCGCCGGGGTCGAGAAGGCAGCCCCCGAGCCGGGATCCGGAGCCCCCGGGACTGTCTTGGGGACGGCCGCCCCCGAGCTTGGACCGGCAGTCCCCAGGTTCGGGTTGGGAAGGGGCGCTGCTGGGTCGTCCGGGATGAAGATGGACTCTGAATCCGGAGACGGCTTAACGGACGGCTTGCGCAAGTACTCGAGGGAGATGCCGGACGGTATGGCCTACCGGGATGAGCCAATCTTGGCTAGCATGTCGGCGGCTTTGTTCTCTGTGCACGGGACATGTAGGAACTCGCAGCCGTCGAAGTTGCCGGAGAGCTGCTGGACCAGGAAGCGGTAGCTGGCCATGTTGGCATCCCGGCCGTCCCACTCGCCGAAACACTGCTGTACCACCAGATCCGAGTCGCCATAGCATAGGATGCGCCGGACGCCGAGTTCCTTGGCAAGCCGGAGGCCATGCACAAGGGCTTCATACTCGGCGATGTTGTTGGAGGCGGTGAAGTGGATCTGGAGTGCGTACCGCAGCCGGTCGCCCTTCAAGGAAGACAACACGATGCCGGCTCCCAAGACGGTGCTCATCTTGGAGCCGTCAAAGTGCATGCACCAGTGCGTCGAATCCGGCGGCGGTGGCAGGTAATGTGTCTCCGTCCAGTCGATGAGAAAGTTGGCCAGGGCCTAGGACTTGATCATGGTGCGGGGCTCATAGAGGATGGTGGGGCTGGCCAGCTCGATGGCCCATTTGGAAACCGAGCCAGAGGCATCCCGGCAGGCCATGATGTCGCCGATGGGGGCCGTGCTGACCACGGTGACGACATGCTCTTGAAAGTACTACTTCAGCTTCTTGGCGGTAAAATATACGCTGTAACACATCTTCTGGTAGTGTGGGTAGTTCTGCTTGGAGGCCGAAAGCACCTCGCTTAGGTAGTAGACCGGGCGCTGGACGGACTGGATCTTGCCCTTCTCTGGTCGCTCGACCAACAGCACCGTGCTGTACGACCGCAAGGTGGCGGCAATGTATAGCAACAGCGGCTCCTTGTCGGCTGGTGCGGCCAGGACGGGTGCGATGGAGAGCATGCGCTTGAGATCCCGGAACGCTTCATCCGCCTGGTCGTTCCATTCGAACGGCGACGTCTTCTTCATCAACTGATACAGGGGCAAGGCCCTCTCACCTAGCCGGCTGAGGAACCGACTGACCGAGGCCAAGCAGCCGGTGAACTTCTAGAGATCGCGTAGTCGGGTTGGCTTACGCATGCGCTCGATGGCCTTGATCTTCACCGGGTTTGCCTCAATGCCGCGCTCCGAGACGAGGAAGCCGAGCAGCTTCCCGACAGGTACGCCAAAGACGCACTTCTCCAGGTTGAGCTTGATCTGGTGCTCGCGCAGATTGGCGAAGGTTTCCTTCAGGTCGTCAAGGGGCGTGAGGTGCTGCTTGGTCTTCACCATGATGTCGTCCATGTAGACGTGGATGTTGCGGCCGAGTTGTGTCAACAAGCATTTTTGCATGCAGCGCTGGAAGGTGGCGCCGGCATTCTTCAAGCCGAAAGACATGGTGATGTAGCAATATGCCCCAAAGGGCGTGATGAAGGACATCTTTAGGGCGTTGGTCGGGTCCAGCTTAATCTGATGATAGCCGGAGTAAGCATCCAGGAAGGACAGGAGCTCGCAGCCGGCGGTGGAGTCGATCACTTGATCAATCCACGGGAGAGCGAAAGGATCCTTGGGGCAGGCCTTGTTCAGGTTGGTGTAGTCTATGCACATGTGCCAGGTGTTGTTCTTCTTCAATACGAGGACCGGGTTGGCCAGCCACTCGGGGTGAAACACTTCCATGATGAAGCCGGCCGCGAGTAGCTTGGCGACCTCTTCACCGATGGTTCTTCTCTTCTCTTCTGAAAAGCGACGTAATGGTTGACGGACAGGCTTGGCGTCCTTGCGGACGTGTAGTTTGTGCTCAGCGTACTGCCTCGGAATTCCCGGCATGTCATTTGGGGTCCATGCAAAGATATCCCGATTCTCACGGAGGAAGTCGACGAGCTCACCTTCCTATTTGCTATCAAGGCGGGTGCCTACGACGATGTACTTGCTGCAGCTGGGGTTTTCTGGGTTCAACTTGACCTTGGTCTCCTTGGACGGCTGGAATGAGCCTCGCTGGCCAGCGCCATAATCCGGTCGAGCTGGCGCCGTTCCTCGGCTATGACCAGTGACTCGGCCAGCTTGGCGCCGGCTTGAGCGTACTCCAAAGACTTTCTGTAGTCGCCGACGACAGTGATGAGGCCCTTGGGACCCGGAAGCTTCATCTTCAGGTAGGCGTAGTGGGGGACAAGCCATGAACTTGGCGAGCGCAGGCCGGCCCAGCAGTGCGTGGTACGCGCTGGACAGGTCCACCACCTCGAACCAGATAGGTTCGCGCCGGAAATGGTCGCTTGTGCCGAACAGGACATCAAGCCGGATCTGGCCGATGGGAGAGCAGGAGAGCCCCGGCACGATGCCGTGGAACACCGTCCAAGATGGCTCCAGGTGCTTGGCCTCGATGCCGAGCTTGGTCATGGTGTCGCGGAAGAGGATGTTGATGCTGCTGCCGCCATCGATGAGGACCCGTGAGAACTTGCAAGTGCGCTTGGCGGCGACGATGGTGGTGTCGAGGATGAGGGTGTAGCCACCCGGGTTCGGCATGACGGCTGGGTGGTCCTCCCGGGTCCAGCTGATCGAGCACTCTGACCAGTGCATGTACTACGGCACGGCCGGGACGACGCACTCGCTACGCTTGTCGTCGCCGAGGCTGGTGAAGACGACGTAGCTTGCGTTCTGTTTGGGGAAGACATCATCGCGCATCGCGCCATTTGCCGGGGGAGGGGGAGGAGGCGGAGGCGGCTGCCCCGCACCTGGAGCCGGAGCTGGAGGCGGCGGGATGTCTCCCCTCATGATGCGCTTGGTGATGGCGCACTGCCGAAGCGTGTGCGTGGACGGCCTTGTGTCGTTGTGGTGCTTGCAAGGAGCATCGAGCATCTCCTGAAAGCTCATGGCGGGTTGCCATTCCATCTTGCCGGTTTGCCGGCGCTTGCCGGCCGGCTCGGCCGCGGGCGCCTGATCGGCGGTCGTGACGAGGCGGTTGTCATAGCGAGGGGCCTGCTGGTCGGCCTTGCGCTTGTTGTTTTGCTGGTTCTGCTGGCGGCTGCCCTCGCCAGCTGGCTTGGAGGGGGATGCCAGCAACGCCTTGCCGGCTTCGTCTAGCACCACTTGGACTTTCATGGCGGAGTCAGCGTTGGCGTACTTGTCCGCCGTGACCATGAGCGCAGCCATGGTGGTCGGCTCAGAGCGCAGGAGCTTGTGCTTGAGGAGGGTGCCATCCCGGTAACCACTCATGAAGTACTGAATGGATTGGACCTCCTGGACGCCCTCGCAGCTGTTCAGGAGCTCGGTTCAGCGTGCGAGGTACTCACGGCCAGTTTCCGTCGGCCCCTGCACGCACATTGCGAGCTGAATCGGACGTCCGGGACGCTTGTAGGTGCCGGTGAAGTTGCGAACGAAAGCCTGCTCGAATTCAACCCACGCGTTGATGCTGCCAGCCGGCAGGCTGTTCAACCACGTGCGGGCCGACCCTTGGAGCGTGAGCGGGGCATAGCCTACGGCAAGGCGGCGGTTGCCGCCCGCGATGCCGATGGCGGTCGTGTAGTCGATGAGCCAGTCCTCCGGCTTGATGGTCCCATTGTACTTGGGGGTGTCACGGGGCAGCGTGAACCCTTTGTGGAAGGGCTCATCCCGGATGCGCGGACCGAAGCATGCCGGCCCGATGGCGTTGTCTTCCTCCAGCTCAAGGGAGAGAGCAAGCTGATCGAGGCGATGGCGAGCGTTAGTATCGTCGATGGCGCGCGGTCCTAGCTGGCTTGCGACTGGGCCGCGGGGGGCCGGGTGAACCGAAGCCGGTCGGGCACGTCGGCCGAATTGTGGGGGGGGGGGGATCTTACCGGCGCTGCTCCTGCGGAGCCGGCTCGTTGCCCAGGATGCTCGGGGTCTTTGGTGTGGCGCGAGACGGATCCCGCAGGATGGTCGAGGCGGTCTTGCTGCGTGTTCGCGCCGCCGAGAAGCTCGTTCATGCATCGCAGGCGCACCTGCAGCTGCTCCAAACCGACGGTGGCCGCCTGCACGGCGCGCATGTTCTTGACGGGGGTGTCATAGACGGGCGGGATCACGCCTAGTGCGCGGCCGATGGCGGCGCCACGGTTCCGCACCTCGCCAACCCGGCTTGGCTCAGCAGCAGCTGGCGTGAAGCCATACGCGGCATCGCGTTCCCGCTGGGCGGACTCTAACCGACGCTGCATAGCAGCAAGTGTCGCGGCCTCGTCCAGCAGGCGCTTGCGCCCCTCTTTACAAAAAAAATACACTTCCATGATGATACGTGTTTGTCACAGTTGGTCATGTTTTCTGTCATGCATGTACATCCATGACGATTTTATGACAGAGTCAAGATAGTCATACCGTCGCTGTCGTAGAAGTGTTCCATGACATTACCAAAATTATCATCAAGGAAGTGTCCACTTCCATGATGATAAATGGCGCGTCATGGAAGTGCTTTCGTCATGGGAAACCGACACGTGTCATCCATCGTAACGGGTCGCCGTTAAGCTATCGGGTTCTGGTTTGGATCCGATAACCCGTTAACAGCCCGGACCAATGGGGATTTTCCACGTGTAAAATTCTCAATGGCCAGAGGAACCACGTGTCGGCTCAGCGTTGGGACAGATGTCATCCACTCATTGGATGGGAGGCGCCTATGATACGTCGACACGTGGCATGGCCCAACAGAGGCCCATTCAGGTGAAAAGGTTGGCCTGTTTGACTTGGTCAAAAGTTAGCGGGCCAGCCCACGGAAAGCCTGTTAATGGTTTGTTCGCATATAGCCCATATACAGCCCGCTAACTCACGGCCCGTTATGGCCTATCCGAATTGGGCCCAGTAGCGTTATCTGGGCCGTCCAATATGATTCCAGCCCGTTGTAACTTTCGGCCCATGTATGGCCCATGATGTCTTTCAGCCCATACGAGGTCCTTTGTAACTCTTGGCCCTTTAAAGGCCCGTGGTGAAACTGGCCCATAATGAACAGTGTAACGCTTTACACCCATTAACGGCCCATGATTCCGTTGGGCCGTTTCCGGCCCGAGTTACCTTTTGGCCTTCCAAGGGCCCATTTATTCTTGGGCTCATTTCTAGCATTCGGTTACTTACGGCTCGTTACTGGCCTGTTCTGCTTGTGGGCCAAATTCAGCCCGTGGTTACAGTCAGCCTGTTTGTGGCTCGTTAACCCGTTGGGCTGTTTTCATAGCGTCATCAAATACGGCCCATTAACGACCCGTGATGCCTGTCGATAGAATTAAGCCCGTTATACATTTCGGCCTATTACCGGCCCATTATGGTCGGGCCATAAACACACGATTTCCACTCTAGCCCGTTTACGGCCCATTTTGCGGACCGTTATTGGTCCACGAATAATACGACCCGTATAAGGCCCATTGAATATACAGCCCGTCGAGGGCCCATGGATCCTATGGCCCGTAGGAGGCCCATGGTCACTACAGCAGGTAGCAGGACCATGGTTACAACGGTCCGTATGTTGCCCATGGTTATTGTGGCCTAGTTATAAAAAATAGGTTATTGTGGCAATTAGAAAAACGCGGAAAAAGAACTGCAGTGACTACAAGCAAACAACTAAATAAGACAATAAGGAAATAAATAAATAAGCAAGCAACTAATGCTAGGCTATTACGGCTATTACACATATTACATCCACTGGGCATCAAAGTTTGCCACCAGTGCAAATATATGGAACAAAGCAGCATATCACATACACTGGTTGTGAAAGTTGGCGACCAGTGCAAATAAACGCCGCAGCAAAACAAGTCTAGAACTGAAACCACTTCAGAAGAGCTCAAGAAACAATATCCTAGGTACCCAGCATGCTGGCAAGATGCTTAGCAAGCTTATTAACTTTCTCTTGTTTGGCGCTTAAATCCTCCAGCGCTTGCTGTTGCACCAGAAAGTATGCATCTGAATTCTGCAGGGACTTCCTCAATCCTTCGGCTTCATGTCGTAGCACATCTGATCGATGTCTTTCAACTTGAAGTTGAGACTCAAGAAGATGAATTGATTCAGGCAGCGAGTTCGAACAGCTTGTGCCAGCAGTAGTGGCCAGTAACTCGAACACTACATCAAGACAGGACTTTTGGGTTGTCTCACTGTCGTCAAGATAGTTTTTATCAGCTTTCTTGGAGACCAACAGGGATGTCTCACTATCTTGAACCTTATCTGCATTACTTCCTTTACCATTGCATAACTGGGTACTCTTGTCCAATATTTTGTCCGCATTCTAAAAGAGAAACAAGCAGACACATCACAGGTTTACCATGTTTATATGAAACTCATTTTGGTAAATCAATTCAGTAGTAAAGTGGACAGGATAACAGCATGAAACAAACATATATCTATGTACCATGGACACTGTATAGTCTATATCATTCTAGTTTTTGTTGCCAAATCAAGATAGAGACACAATTCAAATAATATCTGTTTAAGACAAAGTAGCATAGACAGAATATAAGTGTGGGAAACTACACAACAATAACAACACTTGTAATGTGCATGACATGAGAACATAACTATTTATTCAATTGAAAATGAAATCAACATAGAGCAAGTTACAACAGCAAACCAGTTAAAGAAACAGGTTTAAAACATACATGTTGCGCCATTGGAGTTTCAATTCCATCCTTCAAATTTGAAAATAGTTGGTATGAGTAAATACAGTGATGCAAGAGCAAAGGAGTATGAACCAGAGCTATAGAACCTGACCTGAGAACAATTCTTCTTCTGCTTTAAGCGTTGAGTTGGGGTTCGGAGTGGTGGTCCTCGTGCTTTGGGCACTGTAGTTGCCTTACTAACTGCTCGTGTTTGGGTGCTCTGTGGTGGAGACAGTGATGTGTCAACTGGAACAGGGTTACTATCTGCTGGGGTTGGGGTTAGAAGGGTGTAGCTAGTTCTCTGTCCAACTGGGTAGGGTTACAATCTGCGAGAGTCTGGGTTATGTGTGGTGGGGCTGGTTCTTGGTCAAGTACAACCGTGGTTATATCTGCATCGACTGGTAGCACTATCTTTTCTGAAGACCGTGTTGTTACTCCCTTAGATACTGCCATCACCCTCTCCAATTCAAATGGCTGATAAACAAGAAAAGTAATTGAATGTACAGACATTGTATGATAGACAGGTGCAATGGATAGTGGAGAATAAAAGAGGGCATGAAATAATTCACATTTATGTTGTCTAACCAAACAGGATAGCATGACACAATTTCACATATATGATGGCTAACTAAACAGGATAGCATGACACAATTTCACATATATGATGGCTAACTAAATAGGATGGAAAGACATAGTTCAAAATATGATGACTATGTAAACAGGATGACATGATATAACTATATAATGTGTTTATTAAATAGGTTGGCATGCCATAATTCACATACATGCCGCCTATGGAAACATGATAGCATGATATAATTCACGGATAGAATGACATAATTCAAAATATGATGACTGTAAACACTAAACAGGATGAGATGATATAACTATATGATGTCTTTATTAAATGGGTTGACATGCCATAATTCAGATAGATGCTGTCAATGTTAACATGATGGCATGATATAATTCAAATATATGATTTATATACTAAGCAAGTAAGCAGATAGCAATCGCATATATGATATAAAAACTAAACAATGCAAGACAACATATGCATGATATGAGTAATATAACCCTGCCAAGTTTGAGCATAGACCTCAAGGGGGAAATAGGACTAGTCATCTGTCGCTGAATCCTCCTCTGAAGAGCTATCTGTAACCAGCAAGATGTCCGCTTCAGTAGGTAGCATTGTCTGCTCTGAAGACCTTGTTTTCAATCCAGATACTTCCATCACTGCTTCAAATGGCTGAAGCACAGGAAGAGTAGTTGAATATACAAACGTTGTCGACAAATGGAATACGTAATACAAAAAAAGGATAGCATGATATAATTCACATATATGATGATTGGCTAAACAACATGGCATTGCATAATTCACATATATAATGCCTTGCAACAAGATAGCATTGCATAATTCACATATATAATGTCTTGCAACAAGATGGCATTGCATAATTCACATATATGGTAATTAGACACTAAACAGGTGGCATTCACACAAAGCATGTCTAAACTAAGCAAATGACATAGCAATGCAAGACACCATACGCACGATATGAGCAACATAACCCTGCCAAGTTAGAGCATACACCTCGTGGGGGAAATAGGACTGGTCATTTGTCTCTGAATCCTCCTCTGAGGAGCTATCCGTAACCAGCGAGATATGCACTTCGTCAGATAGCATAGTCTGCTCTGAAGACCTTGTTTTCACTCTAGAATTTTCCATCACCGTGTCAAATGGCTGATGCACACGAAGAGTAGTTGAATGTACTAACATTGTTGACAAATGTAATACAAAATAAAAAAAAGGATGGCATGATATAATTCACATATAAGATGACTGGCTAAGCAGGATGGCATTGCAAAATTCACATATATGATGCCTGGCTAAACAAGATGGCGTTACATAATTCACATATACGATAAAGAAACTAAACAGATGGCAGTCATGCAAAGTATGTCTAAACTAAGCAGATGAAATATTTGATATATAAAGTAAGCAATGCAAGGCACCATATGCATGATATGACCAACATCAGCATGCCAAGTTAGAGCGAAGACCTCAGGGGGTAAATAGGAGTGGTCTTCTCCTTCTGAATCCCCCTCGGAACAGTTATCTTCCTCTTGATTACAATCTGAAATGGGTGGAGGGGGGGCTGCCTTTGCGCCCACCATGGAGCAACGTCTGCATGAAATTTTATTGTCACGCAAGGCTTGTCTCTTTTGCTCTACATGTTCAGTCCCATTGTGTACAATAACTGACATGCATAGGAATAAAACATAGTGAGATTATGTAAGGAGTGCATGTAGAAATCCAGAGTGATGGTAGCAACCTATGGATAGACTCAAAACCAATGATAGCAGGCAGATAATGGCTTCAGTTAAAAAATATAGATAATGGCTTCTTTACTGTTTGTTTCCCACCCAACATGAAGCTCATAGTAGACACCAGAGATTAACCAGATAGTAGACATATACTATTGATTGCAGCCCCGATATGTACCCCACAACCATTTAAAAACTCAAGTTTGAGCATTAGTTTGGAGTTGACTCAGAGTCTAATCGGTGAACAAGATAATAAAGTAGCATGTAATATTAAGCGATGCATAACGTAAGCAGACACGAAAGAGTGCGACCTCTCTTGCGGACCTGTGTAGTCCTCGAGGTCAGCTGCTCATTTGATGATGGTAATGTAGTTGTCGTGGCTGCCGGCGGCAGGGAAGAAGATCTGAGGTGGCGAAAGACAGTCTGGAGGGCAAATCCCTGCTATGGTGGACCCTTCTGTCGTTGGAGCAGCTGAGCTATGGTGGACGGCGGCGCAAAAGGAGCGGGACAAACCACACAAGGTTTTCTTTGACAACTATCTATAAGAGAAGTAATTTTGTAAGGGCTCGTTTGAATTGGAGAATTCTAAGGGATAGGAAATACACAGTAATAGGATAGGAATGCATGTGCAAAGAACTTAAAATCACAGGATTTCTGTCAATCTGGGTGTTTGGTTCATGGGAATTGGAAGGTCACAGTAATGCAAAGAAGCATGGTCAAATTAAGTCAAACCACAAGAAAATGTACAGTTATAATGCTATTATGCTACTATCACTTAGTCTTGTTCTTCATGAATAGGAATTTGAAAAGGAGGGCCAAGTGGATATTAAAATTCCTACGGTTTTTCTTTGAAAGAGATACTAAAGGAACAAATCCTACAGTTTTCCTTTGCTCCATTCCTTTGAACCAAATGCATTAATAGTAGTACCATAGGAAACTTTCCAATTCCTATATTTGTCCTTCACTTTTCCTTTCAACCACTGGCAATTCTAGTAGGCAGGCTTGAACAGGCAAAAGCCTACACTCCAAAAATGTTTTTGTGCTACTTGTACTACTTTGGACCCAGGCCACTGCCCTACTAACTCAACTCCCATGCCCATCTACACATGCACAGCTCAAACTCACAGAAATAAATAATGATGGCTTTCAAGAGAGTCCATCACGGATAGCTAAGTTGCCTGGTACCTCACTGCTTGTCATATAGTAGGAGAACCTAATCGTATTTCACGTTACTACGTGTGCTCAGTGGACAATATATATAACATGTAGAGTAAAAAAGCGATGCAACAAGTGTACAACCTCTTTGGCGAAGCCATGTCGATCTCAGCATGATTGGGTTGGTCGGTGAGGATGCTCCGGCTGATTTGGCTGTCGGAGGAGGGGGAAGATGATCTTACGCGTCTGGAGATGGAGCCGGGGGTACTGTTCCACTGTGATGGACGGTTTCGTCGTTGGAGCAGCTCCGATGAGTTGTACGACGGCGAGGCTGAAGCAGGACAAGAGAGACAACGTTAACCTGAGCAGAATTCTAATAGCATCTCCAATAGATGATGTAAAATACATAACCACAAAGTGCTAGATGTAAAATACATCAGCCGCTCATCTCTGAACTTAACTGTCGAAACTGAATTGAACTGTCAAAACTGAATTTTACTGTCGAAACTAAATTTTACTGTCGAAACTGAATTTTACTGTCGAAACTGAACGCACTAGTAGCAGAAAAGCAGTAGCAGCAGCTGCAGCGCCCGGAGCAGCAGCGCGTGCGAGAGCCGGGGCAGCTAGTCGTGTAGCAGCATCTCGGGTAGCAGCTACAGGGGCTCGAGCGAGAGCAGGATCTGCTGCTCATGCAGCAGCAGCGCGAGCAAGAGTAGAGCAGCAGCGCAAGCAAGAGCAAGAGCGAGAGCAGCAGCGCGAGCAAGAGCAAGAGCAGACCAGGCAGGGGACCGAGAGCAAGAGCAGAGCAGCAGCGCGAGCGAGAGCCAAAGCAGCAGCAGCTCCTACTGATGTGGACATCGCCGCCGAGGGAGCGACGCCGTGCAGGAAGTGGTCGGCGATGCCGCCGTAGATGGAGCCGCACCATGTCGGCTCAGGACCGAGCGCCGGCAGCACCGTGAGATCGAATCAAGAAGAAAATGCAGCGATTAGTGTAGAACCTCTTTGGTGGCGCCGATTAGGCCTCAACTTCATGCGAGGAATCGGTGATGATGCCGCTCTTCCGGTGGTGCAGGTGAAGACGGCGGTGTGGGAATGGAGGTGGTGCGAAAGACGATGGGGACGTTGGGGCACCTCCTTGGAGGTGGAGGATGGGGTGGCTGAATCGGCGGGACGACGAGATCGACGATGGACCCTCATCCGGTGCGGTGGATGAGGGACGTCGAGGTGTTGCTATGGACGACGTCGTCGGGGAAGAGGCTCCGGCTGGGTTGGCAGACGGAGGAGGGTGTGGGGCTTCACGGGTTTTCGCGGCCTCGGTGTACGAATTGGGGGGCGGAGGGGATGGGAGGGGGGAACCATGGCTTAGGGATGCGCTTGTTCGAAATGTGGGGTAAGTTATGAAAGTAGCCCCACCGATTTAACCTAGGTGGTTCTTTTAGTTCAGGGGTATCATGGTAATTTCACGTGTCGGGATTTGGCAGGAGGTGGGAGTTTTCGCGCGCGTTGAGATGGAGGGAATTTTAGGAGCACAATGAGACAAAGAGATATCTTAAAATTTCTGGATAACAAGGCGGGTTGAAATTTCCGGACAAGCCTAACGTGTATACTATATCAAATCAATTCGCACTTCCCTCGACGAAAAAACCAAAAAGAAATCAATTCACACCACACAAGAGAGTCTAGTCCCGTGTACTGTACCAAATCAATTCGCACTACAAATGCCATTCAAAACTTTGAATCCATGTTATGTTCAATTAAAATATTTTGCTACATGTATAATGCATGCAACCTGCTACTCAAATGAACATTTTAGTGCATTCCAAACGTATATACTACACTTCAATATGAACTAAATTTGAATTCGTTTCTCTATTTGAATAAGATCTACAATCATGATTGTTGTCGAGTTAAACCATTTGAATTCGATTCTCTATTTTAATAAGATCTACAATCATCATTATTGTCAAGTTAAACCATCATTTGTATATTATATTCACAGCACACCACATGATTACTGTCGAGTTATATATGAACTATGTGTACTATATGAACTGAAACTGGATTTTTTGAATCCACTTTATGTTGATTTCAAATCACGGTACATTTTAAGCTCTAGCTAGATCTTCATAATCTAAACCATGTCGCATATGTATAATGTGTTTATCACATAATGTATGGTGCCCCGCCCCCTACGCCTACAAGTATTATCTGTGAGTTGCAAACGCCACACATTATCACAAATTCAAATAAAATGTGAGATGGTCGATATATAGTAGTATGGTTTAGATTGTTCGATATTTAGTTGTGAGCTGCAAACGCCACATATTATCACAAATTCAAATATTGTTCAATATATGGTATGTTTTAGATTGTTCGATATTTAGCTATGAGTTACAAACGCCACGCATTATCACATTATAGTATAACATGTCCAAAACCACACCACGCGTATCAGCGCTATATTCATGCATGCATAGGTTTATAACACTACGATCTCTTATTCAAATATATGAATCCACTTTCATATCGAATTATGATCTTTGTTAGTCTCTTACACCCACACAATCCTCTAACCTTTGTAGCTAACCCTAACTTTCTCTTGTGCATGCACACACTCTCCTCGCCCTCCCCCTCCCTCAGCATTCTATCCATCGCGCACATTCATTTTTCTTTCTTTAGGTCATTCTCCCACGGTCTCCACAACTCCTTCTTTCCGACACACACCGATCGATAAACCTCTCTAGCGATGTCTGCCTACCACACACACATACACGCTTTCCATCTCCTCCTTTCTCTGTCCATGCCTCGTGTCTCTAATACGGTCCCACACACATGTAAACTCTCGCCCCTCTTTTCATCGATATCACAATCGCACACTCCTCCCCCTATCTAGCTAGTAGGTCTCTTGCACCACCTCCTAGCTCCATCTCTCACTCTCTCTCTATCCGTCTCTCTGGGCCTTATTTGCCTCTAACAAATGGATGTACACCGACTGATCTCCCACTATACATATATCTAGCTATGTCGTTTATAACTCGTTTTCCGCACGCGCCAATCGATCTACCTCATTAGTTATGTCTCTCCCTTCCTCTGACACACAACAATTGATCTACCGATCTAGTTAGGTCTGCTTACCAAACACATGGTCCCCCTTCATCATCCATGCATGCCTCCCGACACATCTATCATGCACACGCACACACAGAAACACATCCCCACTCTTCTTGATATTGTAGTTTTACCCTTAGTTTGTCTAGTAGGCCTCTCCCACCATCTCGGAGAAGCATCTCCACCACCCCTCCGGCACTCTACCTCTCTCTCTCTCTGCCTCTCTCTCTCTCATCTCTTTGTGTGTGTGTGTGTGTGTCCCAACCTATTTCCCATCCTCCACTTATATATGGTGTCGGGGACGAATCCGCGATCACCTATGGGACCCAGGGAAGGACCCCTTTACGTTCGGCAGGGAGAGTCGGTCGCACGAAGAGCAAATCTAGCGAAGAACACGACAGCACACGAGAGAGATTTTACCCAGGTTCGGGCCGCACGGATGCGTAAAACCCTACTCCTGCTTTTTGGTGTATTATCTGGATGATTGTTCTAGCTCCAGGAGCGCTACAGTACAGAGTAGCTGCGTACAATACTGGAGTTCTCCATCTCCCAGTTCCTAACCCCCCTCCACGTTGCCTATGGGCCTCCTTTTATACGCACAAAGGGGTCACCAACAGGTGGCAAACAGTAAAGGTAGAGGTGGAAAGTTGCTACAGTAAGGCCATTATTACTAGGATGACATGTCCTACCTACCACTGACGGCAGGGGACAATGGCATTAAATGCCCATGCCTTAGCTGTCCAGATACATGTACCCGGACGTCTTGGACGTGGGAAAAGCCTATCCCACCTGCTCCTGCACCGCTAGCTACAGAGTACCGCCGTCTACACAGTGCCCTGCCACACATGCTTGGAAGGACCCAGAGCGCCACACTGGCAGAGGCACCGGAGCAGCACAGTAGCACAGTGGTACAGTAACGCTTGCCGCGGCAAGACCTTGCCGCACCTGACAGCTTGCCGCAACCAATAGCTTGCCGCGCAAGGTAACTTGCCGGGGCAAGTACCTTGCCGCAGCTGCTATCTTGCCGCAGCCAATGACTTGCCGGGGCAAGTACTCTGCTACAGCAAACCTCAGGCTGGGCCTCAACTGTCCCTCCCGGCAAGCTCCTCTTGAAGGGGCCTTGACTCTTGCTTTGTATACTTTGTTCTTGAATGGCTTAATAACCTTGAGCTTCTCTCTGGCTGTCCTCCCGTAAGCCTGGCCGCGGGATGCTGCTACTGCCCGTGCACAAGTACGGGGTACTAGGGTACCCATATTCTAGTACACCGACAGGAGCCCCCGGGCCTGGGCCACACACGGTGCCGGGCGTTGTTGGGCCAGGCCCAAACAGTGCACGGGCACGCGTGGCTGGGATAAGCCGAAACGTCTCTACGCTGTTTAATTGCACGCTCTCCCACGCGTCGCGCGTTGAATGCGGAGCGTGGGAAGCGTGCGCAGTTATCTCGAATGACGAAGGGGCGGATGGTTCCGCATCTTTCCCCATAAAAGGAGGGACCTGCAGAAGCACTCACACGCCCCTCTCACCATTCTCCATCTCCAAATCTCCGCCTTCTTCTTCCTCCGCTCCAAAACAAAGCGGTTTCCCAATCCTCCGCCACCGCGCGCGTCCACATCTCCCTCGGACCTCAGCTCCGCCTTCGCCATGCCTCCCAAAGGAGAAAAGGGGAAGACGGGGAAGTCCTCAAGGACGGAGACCCAGGCGCAGTTGAAGAGGCAGAAGTACGCGCTCTTCGCTCCGACGCTCACGGGGGCGGATCTGAAGGCCAAGTTCCAAGGCATGTGGGCCGTAAGGACCAAGGCGCATCCGGCCACCCGCATTCGCCCAGCCACCGACGAGAGCGAAGTGAGCAAGTACCCCTTCTTCGCTTGCTACTTTTGGTGCGGGCTCTGCCCACCGTACTCGGATTTCTTCAGCGACATCATGTACACCTTCAATCTCCGTCTGCTGGATCTCACACTGAATGCCGTATCCACCATGGCAATATTCGCGCATCTGTGCGAGAACTTCGTCGGCGTCGTACCCAACACCGCGCTGTTCAGGCATTACTTCACTCCCCGTGCTGAAAAGGGGGAGCCTCTCACTGTTGGCGTCTCGTTCGTTTCAAGATTGGGCACCAAGGAGCATTATCTGAAGGGGGATCTCCGCCCAAGATGGGGAGAAATCCGATCTGAATGGTGTTGGATCATTGACGACGAGCCGCCACCATACTGTGAGCTTCGCAAGACCCCAGCAGCGCGTGGCACGGACTGGAGCGATCTGGATCCCCAGGACAAGAAGCTGGAGATTGCCGCTACCAGGATCATACGGCTCAGGGAGGCCGGGCTCACCATAGGGATGGTTGGCGCAGACTTCCTCCGCCGCCGCATTGCTCCTTTGCAGCAGAGAGGAAGGCCGGCCTCTGATTGGAAGAACCCAGCCGATATCATGCGGCTGCGCCCTGGACTGATCAACAACTTCACAGTTCTGCAGCACGACTTCTTCATGCGAGAACTGTTCAAGCAAGAGACAGATCCAGGGAAGCGCGACAAGGCGTTCACGCTGCCGAAGCACATCGTGCCCCTTTGCAACAACTCCGCATTGAGTGCAATCATCGCTATGATGCCGCTCTGCAATGCGCACAGCGTTGAAGCAACTTGGGACGTGCCGCTCGAAGAAGACGTGCGGCGATTCTTTGACTCCACGGTCGAAAAGCAGGTCCGGGTGGAGGAGTGGCTCGTCCGCAACACCACTGAGCAAGAAATAGAATTCATTGCTCGAAGAGTGGAGGAGGACAGGCTCGCTAGGGAAGCTGGCAATTTTGGTTATACTTTGGCGGAGCTCGACGAGGCACAAAAGGAGAGCCTTGCCGAGCAGGGGATGCTTGCCGGGAAGGGCGAGCTCGCCGCACCCGGCAAGGATGTCGGGCCAAGCCAGCCTGCCGACGAGTCAGGCAGCTCGGAGGATGAGGGCTCCTCTTCCGAGGAGGGCATCGAAAGCCCACCGCAGTCAAAGTCCCCAGCCCCTCTGAGGAGGAAACGCCCTCGCAGGCTTGGCAAAGTGGCTGAGCGGCAAGAAGTTCAACAACCGCCGGAGCGCCGTTCGACGCGCTCGACCGCGGCAAGGGCTGGTGCTGCGGGAGCGTCTCACGCGGCCCCGGCAACTGGAGCAGGGTCAGCAAAGACCGCTGCTACTACCCCCGCCAAGCGGCCAAGGAGCCCAGCTCCCCCTCCTCCCCCTCTTCACACGGAGGCGGACTTTGATTTTTCCGCTCTCAGCGAAGAGGACGACGAGGAAGAGTAAGTTCCCTTGCCGTGACCCTCAATCTTTGTAAGATTTTGTTTCTGTCCTCACTTGTCGCGCTCCGGCCTTGCTTCCGCAGGGAGGAAACCTTGGCGGAGAGGATAAGGAAGAGAGCTAAGGTCTCGACGAGCAAGACCGTGGTGGTCGTCGAAGATGAGCCCACGGCAACCATCGGGGGAGCGTCTGAGACCATCCCGACCAGCTCGGAGCCCAGCCCTCGTCGCAGCCCCCAGCGCAGCCCCCAGCGTAAGTATTTCAACTACCTTTCGCTGGCGGTCGCTGAGGAACAAGCATTTGTCACTGACATCTTTGGGCGTGTAGGAGAGGAGCAGCAAGTGGAGCCATCTGAAGGTGCTCCAGAAGTACCACCCCCCTCGACCACACCTCCAAGGAGAAGATCTCCGGCAAGGGCTCCCACTAGCGAGCCGAGCCACGAAGAGGAGCCGGCAAGCGCCAAAGCGCCAAGCACCAGCGCTGGCGACCCCACCCCAATGACAAACGTTGACGGGGGAGGGGAGCCCACCGCTCCTGAGCTCAACACGGGTAAACCCACTTGCCGCAAAACTCTTTCTGCTTTCTTTCTTTTGTCTTCTTGAATTTCTTCCTGAAGCTCTTTTTGCTTTACTTCTCGGGTTGGCAGAGCCCTCCTCGGTGGAGCCAATGAACATTGACTCTTCTGCCGAGGAGAACACCGCAGGGGCCATCGACGACGAGGCCGCCAAGGCCGCCGCTGCCAAGGCCGACAAGCTGGCAGCTGACAAGCTTGCCGATGAAGAAGCTGCCAGGGCTGCCGAAGAGGCCGGCCGCCGAGGATAATACCGCCAAGGCGCCCACCGATGAAGCCGCCAAGGCTGCTGAAGCTGAGGCTGCCCAGAAGGCTGCTGAGGAGGCCGGCGAGGGAGCCGGTGGTCGCACTGACGGCCCTGAGGCCACAGGAGCGCCAGGCGCTACTCCGACCACGGGTCCCTTAACCACTGAAGAGGCGGCAGCGCCCAACTCGCCTCCGCCAAGCAAATACATCCGGGTCGGCGAGAACGTCTACGTCAGCCTCCCCTGGACGGTGGGCTCCAGAGCGCCAACCGAGGAGGATGTTGTGGACGAGGAGATCCTTGCCGCTGCCGGGCTCCAGCTTGTGGATGCGCCAGGCGCCAGCAGCAGCAGCACGTCTGAAGAGGAGCAACTGCTCCAAAAGTTGCTGAATCTTCATCGCGCCCGACGGGAGAAGCTAGCTTCTAGGAAGGCGCTCATCGAGAAGGCCAAAGCTGACATGTTGAGGCGCGCGGAGATCTTGGTGGACGTCCGTGCACGATCTCTTAATGCGTTAGAGGTCAAGCGGGCACAGCTGGCCGAAGAACGGCAGGCCCTCCTCCTGATGAAGCAAGACATTGAACAAAAATAGGAGGAGACCGCCAAGGAGTTGTCTGCTCAGGCCGGTGATCTGAACCAGCGGAAAGTGGACCTTGATGCCCATGAAGAAGAACTTGCCGAGCGCAAGAAGAAACTTGCCGAAACCCTCCAGCAGAAAGACGAGGAGGTGGCAAGACTTGTCGCAGAGCGGACCCAGGGGCAGGCACAAAAACACCAGAAGGAAATCGAAACCTTGGCCCAAGAGTACGCCAGCAAGTTGGTGGAGGCCACCAACGCTGTCGCTGCTGCAGAAGTAAACAGGAAGGAAATGGAGGGGAAAGTGGCAAGACTAGAGGCCGCCCTCAAGGCAAACGGTGACAAGCTCTCAACGCTTGAAAGCGAGAGGGCAAAGGTGACCCACACCTTGGCGGAGATGCAAGTTACCATAGCCAAGAAGAACAATCTGCTTGCCGCCGCCAACGACTCCAGAGCAGACCTGAAGCTGAAGCTGACCACGCTGAAGGAGACGCTCGACACCACCAGAAAGCGCGAAGGGCTTCTAATGACAGAGCTCCAGAAGGAAAAGGGTCTGCTTCAAGACGCTATTGCGACCCACAAGAAGTTCAGGGATAACGTGGGGATCTTCACAAACAGGCTTGCCAGCGCCGCCGAGGACATCGACAAGGAGCTGACTGCCCTGAAGGTGCCGGACTTCGGGTACTCCACCGACAAGAACACGCAAACTAGCGTCAAGCTAGCCGAGTTCTTCGACGGAGTAGTAGAAGCACTCCAACAGCTCCAAGTCAATCACAAGGCTCAACTAGCCGACGAGTCACGCAAGCTTTGCCGGGGAGTTCTCCGGAGGTTGTTGGTGAAGATAGCATACAGAAACCCGGGCGTCGACTTCAGCAACATCTTCAAAAGCTTGCCGAAGGGATACGACCCCGCGCCACTAGAGGCCCTTGTCGCGCCCATCGTGGAGAGGGTGGACCATATCCAGAGAGTCGAAGGCGAGCACCGCAATTAGAGAGCCCATTCTTCTCCCTCCTTGCCGCCGCTAGACATGTTAAAGAACAATCTGTTTAAGCCGCGGCAACTTCTCTTGTAATATAACTTGCAATATTTTGGAGTTAATGCATGTCATCTCCCTTGAGCAATTTCTTTCCTTGTGTGTACTTGCCCTACGCTTATAGGGAACTTGCCGGTGCGCGTACCATTGCCGCGAGCGCTGGGTGCGGGACTTCAGCAGCCTGCTGGCGGTGCCGCTGCCGGCAAGCAACCTTGTCACGCTCAGTGCAGCCACTTAGGTTGTTGAGCGGACTCGAAACAAGGTAAGGGCGCGACCGATTACGCTTAGGTTCCGTTGCGCACAGGTTTTCCATACAAAGAGTAGTATCGTTCAAGGAAAATAACCTTGAAAATAAAAATGAATTTGATTGTTCAAACTTTGGCACTTAGCTTTGTCGCTGATCTCTCCGCGGGAAGGTCTTGTCACTGCTTGCCGCTGCCTTCTTCCCGGCAAGGCAAAGTTTCTTTGAACGACGCCTGGTCCATATCATTATCCCATCCCCCCCCCCCTCGGCAAACTTGTGCGCGAGGGAAGCTTCTGTCTCTTTGAGAAAAAGAAAGAAGAGAAAATAAAGATATAGGAGCTTGGCGGCTCGTTAATGCTTACCGGGGAGGCTGTACTGCACAGTATGTCAGATAATCATGCAAAATAAAAGTAAACATGAAATCGTCAAAAACTACGAAATATAAAAGCTTTATTTATGCACAGGGTCTGCGCCTGGCTTTGTACGAAGGATTACATGCAACAGCGGCAAGACTTGTACAAAAGGTGGTTGCCGGGGAAGGGCCCGGCAACCGCGCCTTATGGAAAAAACTTACGAAGATGCTCAATGTTCCAGGAATTGATCACTGGAATGCCATCCTCGGTCTCCAGGCGGACAGCGCCGGGCCTGGTGACTCGTTTCACCCGATAAGGGCCTTCCCACTTTGGCGTCAACTTGTTTGAATTCTTGGCCGTCTGAACGCGCCGAAGAACAAGGTCGCCTTCCTCGAGACTTCTGGCATTAACTTTGCGGCTATGGTAGCGACGCAAAGCTTGCTGGTAGCGAGCAGCTCTCACAGCAGCCTGAAGACGATCCTCCTCGAGGAGCACAGCGTCATCTTGCCGCAGTTGCTCTTGCTCAAGCTCATCATAAGCGAGCACTCGAGGTGACCCGTATACGAGTTCCGTGGGGAGAACTGCCTCTGCTCCATAAACTAGAGCAAAAGGCGTCTGGCCAGTAGCTCGATTTGGCGTCGTCCTGATCGACCAAAGAACCACTGGCAGCTCCTCGATCCAGTTCTTGCCGCACTTGCGCAGCCTGTCGAAAGTTCTCGTCTTGAGCCCACGCAGCACTTCAGCATTTGCCCTTTCAGCTTGACCGTTGCTTCGCGGATGAGCAACAGAAGCGAAATAGACCTTGGCGCCAAGGTCTTCGACATACTGCATGAAGGCGTGGCACGTGAACTGGGTACCATTGTCGGTGATGATCCTGTTAGGAACACCAAAGCGACAAACAATTCCCTTGAAGAACTTGATGGCTGATTGTGCTGTCACCTTCCTCACTGCTTCCACTTCCGGCCACTTCGTAAACTTGTCGATGGCCACATACAAGTACTCGAAGCCCCCGGTGGCACGGGGAAAGGGGCCGAGGATGTCGAGCCCCCAGACCGAAAATGGCCAGGAGAGAGGGATTGTCTGGAGAGCTTGAGCTGGCTGATGTATCTGCTTGGAATGAAACTGGCACGCTTCACACTTGGTTACTAGTGCAGTTGCATCCTGGAGGGCGGTGGGCCAAAAGAAACCTTGCCGGAAAGCCTTTCCAGCAAGGGCTCTTGACCCAATGTGGTGACCACATATGCCTCCATGAATCTCCGCCAACAGCTCCTGTCCTTCTTCCCGGGGAATACACTTCAATTTCACACCGTTTGGTCTTTTTCTGCACAGCATGTCATCAACAAATTGATACATATTGGACCGTCGGGCTACTTTCTCCGCTTCTTCCTGCTCTTCGGGAAGTTCTCCTGTCTGAAGGAAACGGACGATCTGCTGCGCCCACGCTGGAGCCTGTGGCTCGACAACGAGGACTAAAGGCATTTCTTCTGCAGCGGGAACATTAGGCCCTTCGGCAAGAGCTTGTCGCTCTACCAGAGCCGGCCGTTCCCCGACGAGCTTGGCGGGAACAGCCGCTTCAACGACGAGAGCCTGGGGCCCTGCTGGAGCGTGCTGTCCTTCAACAAGCTCGTCGGGAGCAGTTGCTTCAACGACGGAAGCCCAAGGCCTCGTCGGAGCATCTTGCTCCTCAGCGTTTCGATCAGGAGCGCCTGCTTCAACGACAAGGACCCGAAGTCTTGTCGGAGCAAGTTGCCCCTTTGCCTCTTGCCTAGGAGCACCCGCTTCAACGACAAGAGCGTGAGGCCTTGTCGGAGCAAGTTACCCCTCTGTATCTTTGGCGCTGGCTTTGGCAGCCTTCTTGCCGGCGGCTTCGGGGAGCTCTGCCGGGAAGTAGTCGCCAGAAGCCAACTTCCTCTTCCTGCCTTGCCCTACTGATGGCGTCACGGATGGTTGAATTAGTTGGAGCACAAAAGTGCCTGGTTCCACAGGCAATTTGAGTGCGGCGCGCTTTGACAAACCATCGGCAATGTCATTCTCAGCACGTGGGACGTGCTCCATTTGTAGGCCATCAAAGCGTTCCTCCAACTTCCTCACCTCATCTACATAAGCTTTCATCAATGGGCATTGGTAGTTCTTGTTCACTTGCCTGACGACAAGCTGCGAATCTCCCCTGACAATAAGCTTCTTGATCCCAAGGTCTGCCGCGATCCTGAGACCGGCAAGCAACCCCTCATATTCTGCAGTATTGTTCGTCACCTGTTCCTTGGGAAAGTGCATTTGGACCACGTACTTGAGGTGATCTCCGGTGGGTGCGACAAGCAGTACGCCAGCACCGGCGCCTTGGAGCGAAAAGGCACCATCAAAGTACATAAGCCACTCTTTGCTTGTCTCCTTGCCGGGGAGAGTCGTCTCTGGGATTTCTTCGTCTGGCGTTGGTGTCCAATCTGCGACAAACTCGGCTCTGTATGGTTGATGTACTCTCAAACTTGAGACCAAAGCTCGACAACTCCAACGCCCACTCGACAATCCTGCCTGTCGCTTCTGGATTTTGCAAAATCCTTTTCAGCGGGAAGCGAGTGACGACGGTAACTTCATGTGCTTGAAAGTAATGGCGCAGCTTTCTCGAGGCCATGAGAAGGCCGAAAAGCAGCTTCTGCACACCAGAATACCTTGACCTAGCTCCCTGCAGAAGAGAGCTCACAAAGTAGACCGGGCGCTGCACCATTTTCTTCTTTTGTATCACTTCGCCTGACTGCGCAGACGAATCCTTGTCGGCAGCAAAACTTGTCGGGGGAGCCCCCAGCTTGTCGCTGGACGTGCTTGCCGCAGTTACTACCTCCTCATCCACCTCTCTCTCCGCTACTAGCGCAGCACTAACCACTTGATTGGTTGCCGCTAGATACAGCAACAACTTCTCTTGTGGTTTAGGTGCGACAAGTATTGGAGGAGAGGAGAGGTATCTCTTCAAGTCTTGCAGCGCTGCCTCCGCCTCCGGAGTCCATTTCAATGGACCTGCCTTTTTTAAGATTTTGAAAAATGGCAGGGCGCGCCCAGCTGACTTGGAGATAAACCTACTGAGAGCAGCAACACAGCCGGCAAGTCGTCGTACATCCTTGACGCGCTTCGGTGCTTCAATTTGCTCAATGGCTTTGATCTTGTCAGGATTGGCTTCAATTCCACGTTGAGACACAAAGAACCCGAGAAGCTTGCCGGAGGGAACTCCAAACACGCACTTCTCGGGGTTGAGCTTCAGGTTGATCTTGCGCAGATTTACAAAAGTTTCTTCTAGATCTTGAACCAAAGTAGCCCTGTCCTTGCTTTTGACCACTATATCATCCATATAGGCTTCCACATTTCTATGCAGCTGAGGCTCAAAAGCAATCTGGACGGCTCTTGCAAATGTTGAACCAGCATTTTTCAAACCAAATGGCATACGTACGAAACAGTATGTGCCACAGGGTGTGATAAATGCGGTCTTTTCCTCATCTTCCTCAGCCATGAAGATTTGATGATACCCTGAATATGCGTCAAGAAATGAAAGCAAATCACATCCTGCCGTGGAGTCAACAATCTGGTCTATGCGGGGCAAAGGAAATGGGTCTTTGGGACAAGCTTTATTGACATCAGTGAAATCAATACAAAGCCTCCATTTTCCATTCGCTTTGCGCACGACAACAGGATTGGCCAACCACGTAGGATGGAGCACTCCTCTGACGAGGCCTGCTGCTTCCAACTTCTTGATTTCTTCCGCAATAAACTCTTGCCGCTCCACAGCTTGCTTCCTGGCTTTCTGCTTGATGGGCCTCGCGTGGGGACAAACAGCAAGGTGGTGCTCAATTACTTTCCTGGGAACACCGGGGATGTCGGACGGTTGCCATGCAAACACGTCGACATTCGCCCGCAGGAAAGCAACGAGCGCGCTTTCCTATTTGTTGTCAAGTGTGGCACTGATGGTGAAGGAACCACCAGTGCCGTCCTCCTTGGCGGGCACCTTCTTTGTCGCCGGCGGAGCGGCTTTGTTCTTCTTGCACTTGCCGGTGGAGCTCTCTGGTGCGTCCTCGACGGCAGCACAGCACTCCGAAGAGGTGCGCTTGCCGGAGTGGGCACAGGAGCTCTTGCCGGACTTCCTCTTGTTCTTCCCCCCGGGAGCTTCAGCGGCAAGTGCCTTGGCGGCAGTTGCGGCAGCTGCTTCCCGGTAGATCTTGTCGGCACAAATAAGTGCATCCTTCTTATTGCAGGGAACTGTGATAACATTTACTGGGCCTGGCATCTTCAACACGTTGTAGGCATAATGAGAGGCTGCCATGAACTTGGCGAGCGCTGGACGGCCAAGTATCCCATTATAAGGCAATGGAATATCGGCAACATCAAAGGTGACCTTCTCGGTCCGGTAGTTCAGCTCACCGCCAAATGTCACTGGCAGCGTGATCTTCCCTTTCGGCTTGCTCCTTCTTTGATTGACTCCTTGGAAAGTACCAGTTTCCTCAAGCTCGCCGTCAGGGATTTGAAGTTTCCGGAGCACAGCGGGCGAAATCAGATTCAAGCCGGCCCCACCGTCAACTAACATCTTCGTGACCTTGAGGTTGCGGATCGTTGGTGAAACCAACATCGGCAAGCACCCGACCGCTGTTGTGCGGTCAGGGTGGTCCTCAATGTCAAAGACGATAGGCGTGTCGGACCACTTCAGAAGCTTTCTGGCATCAACAGATGGTTCCGCCACATTGATCTCTCGCGCCCACTGTTTAAGTTGGCGGTGAGAAGAATGCAACGAAGCACCACCGTCAACACACAAGACTTCTGCGGCTTTCTGAAATTCGTGCTCACTGGATTCTTCATCATCTAGATCATCATCATCATCATCTTTGTCGCGGCCACGAGGAGGCCTGTCTCTCTGCTGCTGCTTGGCCTTGCCGCGACGCCCTCCTCGGGCAGTGCGCTTCTTGCCGGACCCGCCAGCACCTTCTGGGGCCTTCTCCTTGTCGCGCCTCTCATACTCAGCTTTCTGCTATTCGACAAGCTGCTCGACTCGTCGGCAGTTCTGGAGATCATGTCCCTTGGTGCGGTGGATCTTGCAATATTGCTTGTCAGAGCCGTCCTGCTTGTCGGCAGCCGCCAAGGCCTGACAGTTGGCGCACGCGGCAATCTCCTTGCCGGAGCCCTCGACTTTGGCCTTGTCGGCGCTGCCGTTGCCGCTGGACTGTTCGACGGCAAGCACAGCTTTGCCCTTTTTCTTCCTGTTGTTCCGCCGCCGGCCCTTCTTTGCCGGGGCGGTACCTTCGCTGTCAGAGCTCCCCCCTGCGCCAACACCTTCACCGGGAAGTTTCCTTCCCTCTTCAGCACGCGCACACTTGTCGGCGAGAGCATATAGCTGGCCAATGTCTCTGACCTTGGTCATCGCCATTTCCTCCCGCATCTTGCGGTTACGCACGTTCTGATGGAACGCGCTAATAACCGCAGCGGGGTGAACATCTAGGATGTTGTACTGTACGCGGCTGAACCTTTGAATGTATTTGCGCAGGGGCTCTCCTTCCTTCTGGGGGATGAGATGAATATCACTCTCCTGGCCATGAGGTTGATGACCGCCAGTAAAGGCACCAACAAACTGATGGCACAGGTCCGCCCATGAAGAAATGGAGTTCTCCGGCAAGTGCATGAGCCATGAGACGACGTTGCGCTTTAACACGAGCGGGAAGTAGTTAGCAAGAATCTTGTCGTCTCGTCCCCCGGCAGCTTGCACCGCAATGGTGTAAATGTTGAGGAACTCCGACGGGTGTGTCTTGCCATCATACTTCTCCGCCACGTCAGGCTTGAAAGCCTTGCGGTTGGGCCACTGGACCTGCCGCAGCTCACGGGTGAACGCTGGACAACTTACCGCGTACGGCAAGTCGCCAGGATCCCCTGGCGCATGCATGTCAACAGCGGGCCCTGCGCGTCTGTCGGACTGACGATGCGCTTCTCTCCTTCGCTCGATAGTGGTACGAGCGTCTTCTCCTCTGCGTTCCAGAAGAACGAGGCGCTGGTCACGACGAGCTCGCGGGTCAGACGACGCCGTGGAATCATCGCCACGGGCGTCGTTTCGACGTGTCGGCGACCGAGGCCGTCTGGGCGGGGAGTGTACGGTTGTTGCCCCCTCGCCGTTCTTGTTGGTGACAGCATTGTCACCAGTTCTCTTGTCGGCCGCGCGCACCGGGTCGGGATCAGCGAAGCTGAGAAGGCTCTGAATGGTTGCCCTCCACTCATCAAGCTTATCTGCTGGTGGAGGGAAGTTCAGGAGCAGCTGCGCACGCGCCAACGCTTCTGCTAGTGAGGGAGGTATAGAGTGGCGTGAGGACTGTGGGATGCTCTTACTCCTAACAGTGTTAGAAGGAGCATCTCCACGCCCAGGCGACCGTACCTCGACCCCGCCAACGTGTTGTTGCGTATGGTGACCCCGCGCATCTCGAGATCGATGCGCAAGTTCATTATCTAGGGAGCGCCTGGCACCTGGGGCGTCAGGACGCTGCCTGTCACGGGCTTCTTGCGAAGGCCACGGCGTCTGAACCGGCGCCGGCGTTCCAGAACGCGCAGCACCGTTTCTGGAGCTTGCAGGGCCAGTAGCAGCGAGCAGCGCTGCGTTCCCAGACCCAGCAGCGCCAAGATTGGCGTTGCTGGCCCGGTTTTGGACAGGTGGAGGTAATAGAAGCTCTCGCTCTCCAGTCCCCCCAGCGGCCGCAATCACGTTGGCACCCTCCTTCATGGGAGCAGGCGGGTTGGACGTAGACGCACCGATGGCCGAAGTCTTCTTTTTTGGAGCCATAAGGCGGAGGATGGCCCAAAAATTAACGCGCAAATCGCTAGATTAGGTTCACACAACCTCCTATCCCCTACCTGGCGCGCCAAAGATGTCGGGGACGAATCCGCGATCACCTATGGGACCCAGGGAAGGACCCCTTTACGTTCGGCAGGGAGAGTCGGTCGCACGAAGAGCAAATCTAGCGAAGAACACGACAGCACACGAGAGAGATTTTACCCAGGTTCGGGCCGCACGGATGCGTAAAACCCTACTCCTGCTTTTTGGTGTATTATCTGGATGATTGTTCTAGCTCCAGGAGCGCTACAGTACAGAGTAGCTGCGTGCAATACTGGAGTTCTCCATCTCCCAGTTCCTAACCCCCCTCCACGTTGCCTATGGGCCTCCTTTTATACGCACAAAGGGGTCACCAACAGGTGGCAAACAGTAAAGGTAGAGGTGGAAAGTTGCTACAGTAAGGCCATTATTACTAGGATGACATGTCCTACCTACCACTGACGGCAGGGGACAAGGGCATTAAATGCCCATGCCTTAACTGTCCAGATACATGTACCCGGACGTCTTGGACGTGGGAAAAGCCTATCCCACCTGCTCCTGCACCGCTAGCTACAGAGTACCGCCGTCTACACAGTGCCCTGCCACACACGCTTGGAAGGACCCAGAGCGCCACGCTGGCAGAGGCACCGGAGCAGCACAGTGGTACAGTAACGCTTGCCGCGGCAAGACCTTGCCACACCTGACAGCTTGCCACAACCAATAGCTTGCCGCGCAAGGTAACTTGCCGGGGCAAGTACCTTGCCGCAGCTGCTATCTTGCCGCAGCCAATGACTTGCCGGGGCAAGTACTCTACTACAGCAAACCTTAGGCTGGGCCTCAACTGTCCCTCCCGGCAAGCTCCTCTTGCCGGGGCCTTGACTCTTGCTTTGTATACTTTGTTCTTGAATGGCTTAATAACCTTGAGCTTCTCTCTGGCTGTCCTCCCGTAAGCCTAGCCGCGGGATGCTGCTACTGCCCGTGCACAAGTACGGGGTACTAGGGTACCCCTATTCTAGTACACCGACATATGGATGTTGACCGATCTCCCTCAAGACATGGCTAGGTCTCTCCTTCTCAACACATATACGAGTCGATCTACCTCCTTAGCAGGTGCTCGGCCCCCCCCCCCACACACACACATCGATACATCGAGCGCTCTAGTCATGTCTCCCCGCCACACACAAACTTGCCCTCTCCCCTCTGGCGTTCCGGTAGGTTAGCCGCCCTATATCTTTGACGTGCACACACACAATTTCGATGGCTCTCTTCATCGATCTCGCACCCACACACTTGATCCTCTCTTCAACTCTATCGATATGGATGATCCCTCCCTCTCTTCTCGTGGATCGCCCCCTCTATATATGGTATAGATAGGCCTCTATTTCATACACATTGCATGTGTCACATTTTTGTTTGAGACATCATCGACACATATTCCCACAAATACATTCATGAAATCACCCCCCCCCCCCACATAACAAAAAACACTCACGAATGCACACGGCATCTCTCTAGGTTTGTATCTCTCTCACACACACCCACGGAGGTGGGGGACGTGCACGAAGGGAAGAGGTGCACGCATGGCACACGTACTCCCATCTCTTTCCCAACCACACCCACGCGGGTACACGGTGGAGCTCATTTCTGTATGAAAAGGCAGCCCACGTGGTAATTTGACACATGTACTGGTTGTCCACTTGATGGAGGATCATGTACCACGGGTGAACAAACAACTTCCGACTTGGCGCGTTATTTAAAAAAAGAGGCAAACCATGTGGGGCCTACCTTAGAGGCAAGGCTCTATACACTGGAGATGCTCTGTACTACTTTTGATGTGTCCCGTCAACTCGCAGAACATGGAGAAGCTTGCTTAGTATGCCCTCTCTCCTGCCCATGGGCGCGGTGGCTCGCAGAGTCACAGGACAAGGAGAAGCTTGCTTACTACGCCTACGCCCGCTCCCTCGCCCACGCGCGCAGTGGCTCGCAGGACGAGGAGAAAATTTTACTACTCCCTCTGTTACTCCTCGTCCCTACCTTGCTTAGAGAGATTATCATATTGTTTCAAATATATGTCTTTTAGCAGATTTCAATATGAACTACTAGTACATACTCCAAACATTGATGTATATAGACGTATTTTAGAGTGTAGATTCACTCATTTTGCTCTGAATGTAGTCCATATTGAAACGGACGTAGTAGTACACACTCTCCCCCGCCCCTCACCCTTCGACCCTCACCCACGTGGTGGATGTGCAGCAATTCATTCGGTCTCAGATAGCCAGAACCATATACTGTAGTACCATCATTGCTCGACTTCCCGAAGAGGCGAAGAGCCAAGCGCAAGGTTAATATTTTTGAGATGCCAAGCGCAAGGTTTATAGGAGAACGAGTAGTAGTAGTACTAGTAGTACGTACTGTATGAGGAAGAAGGCAACAAGAATGTATGTTTTGCATGACAGTCTCTTCTTACAGGACGTGCTAGACCTAGTGGACTTCATTGTTGCAATGGGAGTACTATCATAGATGGCACGATTCAGAGTGGTGGGCAGCGGGAATAATTCGGAGCTGCTTAGTCTTAAACCCCATGAAGAAGTCCCATCAAAAGGAATAGCCATCCTCTACACGTGCTCCTATGTCAAATGAGTAAATGAGACAAAAAGAGAAAGAGACAAAGTAAAAAAAGTCACCAGCCTTAGAGCCAGCCCTATTGTATCAGTGAATGATATTTGTACGTTGTGATTGACATGGCTATCTTATTAACCATGCTGCGGAGGTAGCAGCGGATTTTTATTTATTTGCGGAGGTAGCAGTGGATGGATATTCAACGAGGAGTGAAATGATAGCTGCTTCCTCGGTAAAACATAGAGAAAGGTGGGCCTCGTGATTTGACGGCTCATTAGTCATTATTACTGCCTATACACTTTACCCATATAATAACCGCGTGGTAGAGTAGTTGGCTATACTTTTAATAACCATGCTCGAAGAGAAGAGGTGCACGCACCCACGCACGTACTAGTAGCACTCTTTGCGTCTTCCCCAACCACACACGTGACACGGTGGAGCTCATTTTTGTACGATGATGCAGCCCACGTGATAATTTGATGCATCTAGTACTAGCACTTAATGGAGGGTCGGGAACCACGCATGAACGGTGCCACGTTATTTAGAAATAAAGTTTTTTTCGTCAGTGGCACGTACGCAGTATAAATAGGTCCATATGGAGAGAAAAAGAAACCGCTCCACTATATATAACATAGCCAGGAGCCTACACGGTTGCTTGCTAGGGTTGCTCTCTTCACACTCTCTCGCACAAAACGACTGTGGCCAGATCTCTAACATCCGGGCGGATCACGTCCGCCGGGGGAAGGGGTGGATGCTTTGTGTAGATGCGGCCGGTCGCCATTGCTGACGGCGAAAACCCACTGTCGGTGCGTCCCGATCAGGGGTCCCCACCGTTCTCTCTCACAAAGCCGGTGCGGTTGCCTTCGCCCCTTGCTCACTGCCGCGATGTGGGAAGTTGCCGCCTCCCGCCACCCTCCTCTAAGCTAGCTCCATCCCCACATCCCTTAGGTACAACTTCCTTTACAGCCGGCTTGCACCACTGCCCCAGCTGCCCACATCGCTCCATGTGGATATTTCTCTACTTCTTTGCCCCGCACGTACCTCTACTGGCTTCTACTGTATTTGTGATGATTTTATGTCTCATAAAAACTAGTCCCACTAGTCTTATTCTAATCACACTTCAATTTCTTTGCCATAGGGATGCTCAGCTCGATTTTAGTGAAACTGCACAAAATGATCCGATGGTCAAAGGGTTGCAAACTTCATTCCTTCGGAAGGTTCAACCTCACCAGTAAGGATGGCAATGGGTAGGGTATGGGGCGGGTAGAGAAATACCATACTCATACCCGTGTAGTCAATGGGTACAAAATTCTACCCATACCCATACCCACGGGTATGAAACTTTACCCGTACCCATACCCAATGGGTACCCATACCCATTGGGTACCCAACGGGTAGATCAAACATTACACAAGTTATTCATAATTTTACATTCATCCATAGCACATTTGACAAAAAAATATTTGTCTCAACTCAATAACACATAGATGAGTACAAGAAAATTATCTCAATTCAAATTGATAATTGGTGACAACTTTAGCATAGGTTCAGAAGCTCACAACACACTTCACCAAATAACATCCGACAAGTATGTAACATTTCAGTACAAATGGGTAGGGTATTGGTATATCCATGGGTACAAGGCTATACCCGTGCCCTACCCGTGAGTTAACGGGCAGGGTATGGGTACTGCCCGTGGGTATAAAACTGTGCCCATACCCTACCCATGCGGGTACGGTATCCACGGGTACCCGTACCCATGGGTAAAATTGCCATCCTTACCAGCAAATTAAAGCGTGGTTAGGGTTTAGGGTTCAATGCCTATGGACTACATGGATCATTTTTTTCTTTAGTTGTCTCCGTTCCAAAGTAAGTGTCAACTTTAGTACAACTTTGTACTAAAGTTGGCAAAGTTGGCATAAAGTTGTGACACTTATTTTAGAACAGAGGGCGTATTGGCTATGATCTGTGAATCATTGAGATGCAATAGCATGCGTGTGAGTCTCCTTTTATTTGATGGAATGTTGCAACGGGGCAACCTTGGATGCAAGATACATGAAACAGAAGCTGAAAGCTACATAGCATTGTACATTTTTCGCTGCTTTCGTGTTTTCGCTGAGCTGCTGTGTTTTCGCTGATTTCACACTCCTCCACTGTAAGGGTGGAGAAAATTGAAAGAGTGGACACGCTCTACCTCCTTTCGCCGACACGTGGGACATCCAGCATCCGGTGCACGTGTCATGCACCAAAGTAAAGTGTACAGTACAAGTGAGACTCAGCACCGTCGTACCACCTCAGTAATAATGACCAATGGGCCGTCAAATCACATAGACTCGGCAGTAAGTTGGACGGATGAAGCAACCATCACTCTTCATTGAATCCGCTTCTCCCTTCAATGCATGCGCCAGTGAGAGGTCGCGTCCGCTCTGCCCGGGCATGAATGCGGCACCGATTCTCTGGAGCGGCGCTGACCGTTTCGGGCGGGAAGCGCGCGCGGGCGATGGAGGGGCCTTGGGTGGGCCAGGGTGGTCAGTCAGGAGTGGGCGTGGCAGCTGTCCTGGCTAATCTCATTTTGTTCATTTTACCATATTATTACAGTCTTATTTTCACTTCTTTCCACCACATGCTCACATTCCAAGGTGCATTAAATTGATGCATGCAAGGATTAAAAGAAACCAACCAGTGCATGTAACCATTCCTACTCATTTAGTGGTCGTCCATGAAAATATTGTAATTAATGCAGATTAAAGTTTGAGTAATTTTGTAAACTACGAGACGGAGTACATTTCTCCACTCATCATCTGCCTTGGTTGATGAGATTTCAAATTTAAGCCCTATAAACCGGAAAGGAGGGAGTAGATAAAACTTTTGGTCAAACTTTGACAAAAAATATATGACATGGCCTAAAAACCTGGACGGAGGTAGTAGTACGAGATACGGTGGCACACTGACTTAGGCCGAATACAAGTGCCCGCTCATTATTGGCAGAGAGCAAAGTGTACATACAAAGTAATTAAAATTGAATTTCTTGAAAATATTTAAAATTAGAGGATGGTGCAGCCCACCTTTCCAATATTTTGATCGTGTGTGCTTTAGTTGTTGTTCACTTCAGAGGGTCGTGTACCACACGTGAACGATAGTAAGCGCGACCGAGAGGCGTGCAGCGTTAATTGCGAGTTGACTCCTTCGAGCATTAAATTTTCTTCACGTATTAGCATTGCCCTAGTATTTTTCTTCACTACGTTAAATAAAGAGTTCCATTTCATGTACAATTTATAATGATTTTTATGGAAAGAAAAAGAAAACCACTCCAACTATATACTCTACAGCCTCGTCGCTTGTTTTCTAGGGTTTGCTCTCTTCACACTCTCTCTCCACTATATACATACACGCTGGAGCCTCGGCGCTTGTAGTTGCTCTCTTCACACTCTCTCACCCTCTCCAGATCTAAACAAGACTGCGTTGGCCTCTCTCTCTCTCACTCCCCTCACTGCTGGTCAAAGAGCCGGCAGGATCCCGTCTGCCGGGGGAGGGAAGGAGGCTTAACGCTGTCGCCGTCGGCGAGGGAGGGAATCCACTACCGGCGCAGCTATTCTCTTTCACCCAGTGGCGGCGTCGGAGGCCCTCCGACCCCTTCTTCCTCGCTGTCGTACATAGCGTGGGTAGATCGGCCTCCGGCCACCCACTGAGCCACACCCCGAGAACCTTAAGGTATAATTTACTTAATCCACATGCATTACTCTAGCTGCATGTGGATTTTTCCGCTTCTGCACTCGAATCTAGGTGTTGGATCATTCAGGAAAGTAGTGGGGAAAGTTGTATAGCATGAATCTAGGATGTGGTTCAAAGAGGAAAGGAAGGGGGGAAAGTAGTACAGACTGGCTATCCAGCACCTACGTTGGTCGAAAAGGGAAAACAATGACAAACGCAGTACGCACATCTGTAACGAACTGATCTTTCTGTGGGTGGGGGACAAGGATGTAGAGTTTGAGCAGGACTAGATTTGCTGCCCTCACATAGGGAAAGGTGTCTAAAGATAACAAAACTGGGACCAACACAAATATGCTCCTTCGTTGTTTGTTCTTTGTTGCAACAGACTATGCATCACCCCTTTATACATTGGTAGATACACATGGTGCTGGTGCGTCCACTGTCCCGTGCAACTCTTTAGCTGTTGTTAATCTAATAATGCCGCTGGAAAATTTAAGCAATGCCACACTTAAAAGCAAATTACATGTTTAACAAATTTTATTGTTAATATAATCTCTCTGTTAATATGAATCAATGCCACTGTTTGAGAGATGGTACTGTCTTGCTTTCTTTCCCATTTAGATAAGTTAGATGCTTCTTTTTGTGGGCTTCTGTGTCATCCACCGTTATTGACCAGTAATTGTTTCCTTTGCACCTCTGTGTAAACAGGGTTATCTTCTTCACCTCATTGCTATTGCGACCTTTTGGTGCACTGCACAAAACACTTTTGTTTTAAGAGTGTTTTGTGCAGTTCATCCAAAATTTCACACCAACAACATTGCTTGATTGCTTGATCTTAGTGGAACTGCACAAGAGGAGATCTGACTTCCTATCCGTGTTGGCAAATTTGTTTCAGATCTTCTTCTTGTGAATTGTTTGAATTCTGCGTCATCAGAGGTCAGTACTGGCCTTCTTTCACATGATTGTGCAGTGTGCTTTCATATGTTGTGCTACTTATACGGTAATGTTGCTTGATTTTAGTGAACTGCACAAATGGAGACCAGACTTCCAATCTGTATGTGCGCCATAATATCCCATTGAGGTAAGATATGATATTTCACAACTGTTGGCCTGTATTTTGCTACTGTCATCAGATATTAATGTTGTTGTTTAGTGTTATACTTGTGCTCCCTAATTGACATGCCAAATCTTACATTGAAGGTGAAGCTTGTGTGTTATTGAACCAAGTGATGAAGGGGAAGAACAAGCGGAAGAAAAACAAAAATCAACTCCCGGTGCTGTAATGAAGCACTAGAACTGTGATGACACAAGTAATGATATAGTTTTGCATCTTAATTTATTGCTATGGCTGGAACGAGCAATTGTTTTGCCACTGATTTGATGCCACTCTTAATGTGATATGTAATTATCTCTACTTGTGCAAACAGGAATCTTGTTTGAAGATAACATATATTTTAGTGGAACTGCACAAGAAGATGTTGGAAACATTAAACTAATCGAGGAGTATATAGTAAGCATGGCAACCACAGTAGATAATAACGGATGGTTCCCGAGAAGTGCTTCATCTGTATGCTCTACACAATAAGCCTCCTGACAAAGGTTGGTACTGGCCCACGGATTTCATCCATATGATTGAGCTTTGTCATCTCTATTGGTGTTGTGCTACTATTTAGATACTGTCATGAGAAAGTGGTATTGTCCTCGAGAAGTGCTTCATCTGTGTTGTTTTCATTATTTCCTTTCCTTTTTTACGAGCAAACATGGATGCAACATTTAGTTGTTCTCTTGCCTTTGCACAACAGAATCATCCTCTTCATATCAGAAGGAAGCAGTTGAAGGATGGTAATAATACTGCCCACAAGAACAAACTAACTTCAGCTCAGAAGGACTCACAGATCTCCATCTTTGTTGCTGTGATGGCCAATACAATGTTGTTTTAGGATTCTTTCCGGTGAGTTCCATTTTTTTAAATGTGTGCTCTGCATGGATCATGTAGGTTGCCTGTTTAAACTGTCAATTCATAGTATAGTTTGCTTTATACTAATAACTTTTTTTGTATTTATACAAACAAGGATGCTCAGCTTGATTTCAATGGGAACTGCAGAAAATGTTATGATGGTTCGTGCCCTCCATTATACTTCATCATGCACAATACATCGAATGTTCTCAAATCATTCATTTCCACCTCCAGCCACAAAATTAGCTACATGAAAGGAGGTGTGGATATGTTCAAGGCATTGCAACATATAAAGGCGAAATCATACAAGCTACGCGCGAAGTTGGTTGATTTTAGTGGAACTGCACAAAAAGAACAACTGGTTTATTTATCACGAGGTGACATGTCAATGTTCGAACTGATGGCAAACCCCGCCCATTCCACAATCATAGGCATTTGATATTTTGGAATGGGAAAACCTTGTCAAAGTTTGCTCATTGATGTACGCAAAGACACGCATTTGATATTTTGGAATGGGACAACCTTGTCAAATTTTGCTCATTGATGTTAGCAAGAAGACATCATTTGATATTTTCGAATGGGACGCCCTTTGCTTTTAGCAGCATCGATCGATTTTTCTTTATTCTTTAGTTGTGAAGTAAATATTGGCTCTAACATTTCAATCACTGAGATGCATAATCATCGATTGTTTTGAATGCTCTTTATGAATTGCTAGGCCTGTGAGTTTGATTGCAATGTACAGGCACGCTAAAAAGCTGCTCAAAATTTTTGTACATGTGAAACTGCTGCAAACAAGGTGATCACCGTGCGTCCTGGGAATAATGCTAGTACGTATTGTTTTGCATGTTCATCCAATGCTAGTGATACAAGAATTCGAACTAATCGAACTAAATTCGTTCATACACGGTCGTATCTATATCTATATCTATCTATATATCTACTACTCTTATTATTACTCTTATAAAAAATAGTGTTGGTGATGATGGTGTGCCTACCATCCTGCAATATAGGCCGTCCGATCTATATCTGATGGATAGGAAAGAAACTATGGCAATTTTGCAAAAAGATACCCACACCCCTCTCCACATTTGCAGATAAGGCCTTACCTCGTTCATCCCTTTCTCTCACAAGATAAACTACTCATACAAATGCATCTTGATGTTCCGTGCAACGCACGGGCATCTTGCTAGTCTACTACTCTTATCTTATATAAAAAACAGAGTTGGTGATGATGGTGTGCCTGCCATACTGCAATATAGGCCATCCGATTTATATCTGACGGATAGGAAGGAAATTATGGCAATTTTGCAAAAAGATACCCACACCCTTTCCACATTTGCAAATTAGGCCTTTCCTCGTTCATCCTTTTCTCCCACAAGATAAAACTACTCATACAAATGCATCAATGCATGGGCCTCTTGCTAGTTTCATATAAACATGCCGGATTTCATTACATTTCATACATTCTTCAACTAAAAAGGGGTGCATTGGAGGTATAATTAATTAACCTAATCTATGATCTCCGGCGCCCATTTCCCGTGTCCGGCTGAGCCGTACAGAAGCTTATTCTCCATCACAGCTCTCCGACTCCACGTCACTGCCAAGAAGCTAATCGGCTATCAATGTCCAACCCGCCAAGCCTGGCTTCAACCGGAGGGTAGCAGCGGTGGCCTTACTTGGACCCGAGCGGCGGCAACCTACCGTGTTCTACTCTTCCTCGTTTTCTGTGTGGCGCGGCCTCGTTGGCAGTGGGGTGGGGCCTCTACGGAGCCGGCGATATCCTCTGTCTCGTTGCTGGCGGGGCGGCGCCTCGGAGGAGCGGGGGAAATCCTCCCCCTCATTACCGGCAGGGCGGGGCCTTGGTGGAGCCGGCGATGTCCTCTGCCTCGTTGTTGGCGGGGCAGGGCCTCGGCGGAGCAGGGCCTCGGGAAGCCGGCGAAGTCCTCCGCCTCGGTGCCGGCGGGGCGGGGCCTCGGTGGAGCCGGCATTGTCCTCCGCCTCATTGTTGGTCTCGCCAAACAGCGCCTAGCCCACTTCATCACCCTCTTTGTAGGCAGCCGCAACCTCCGCCACCCGCATGTGGTACTGCCAGCGCGCGAGGCGGCTCTCGCGGGCTGAGCGGTACGACTCGAGCAGCGCCTCCTGCTCCGCCCGCTCCACGGCGATCTGCTCCTCCGCCTGTAGGTGCTCCTGGAGGACATGGTGGTTGTAGGCTGCGTCAGCCTGCGCCTCCCGGAACTGCTCCTCACGCTTCTACCTCACCATGTCCATGTATTGGGCACGGGCCTCGCCGATGGTCATGGTGCCATGCACCGGCGAGGATGGCGCGGAGGAGGGGGTTGGCGCCGGATCGTCGACTACCACGTTCTCCATTGGGACGTCATCGTCCTCCGGCTGCCTGCCGGCCAGCCAGTCGGCAGCAATGGCTGCCATCTCCTTCTGGTCCATCGTCCGCCCGTCCCGAAGAGCGCTGGAGCGCGACGAAGGCATGGTGGGAGTGGTGTGGATAGGAGAAAGGGAACAGAGGCGGATGACTGCTGCTATGGCCAGCGCAGCAGTTTATATAGCAATGGTGGGCGGCAGAGCGACTGACGGGTGGCGCCGGAGTAGCCGCCTCGGCAACCGCGTATCATTAATGCGGGCGGCAGACGGACGGCACTTGTGTCGTTTGAACACGGAGCAATCGCCTGCACCGGGAAGCGGCGCGGGCGGCGCTGATCGTTTCGGGAGGAAAGCGCACGTGGGTGAGGGAGGGGGTCTGGGTGGGCCAGGGCGGTCAGACTCGTGCTTGTGCTACAACCTCCGTCTCCTCAACGAGCACCAGCTCACGGAAGGACGAATCGCCGGCGAACAAGCGAACGACAATGTCGTCGCGGACATGTGGCCCTATGATCCTGGCTTCCTGAATGTGCAGCGGGCGCTGTATCAGACCATCCGTAGGGCCCGCGAGGCCCTCTCTGCCGTCCTTCCAGTTGTTGCGCTCGCCGTGGAGCCATCGTCTTGCATTGTCAACATGGTCAACGAACATAAGGAATCAGGAGATGACTTTAATTGGAGAGGATGACAGTAGGGACCCACCAGGGCCATAGCCGCACGTACGCAAGTGCCTCCTTATTATATACAACTATATATTTTTTTTTGCTTCCTCCTGGTTTCCTGACATCACAGTCCCATACCATTGTCAATCTATATAGTCAATAAATGAGAGAATTGCACAAGGAGCGGCCGACAGCTGGGACCCAGCAGCTCGAGCAGTATTTGTGTTTTTGAGGTGTGAGCAGAGTTTTTCTTGAGCGATGTTTTTGTTGTTGTTCAGAGGAGATCACCTGGGCGGGCTATGGCCTGTCTAGCCCAGGCTATTATTTTATGTCGACCAAATATCCAGCCCAGATATTAATTTTTTTCAAGCTGAAAATGGCTAGCCCAGCTATACTTTTTTTTTGAGGAATACCCAGCCCAGGTCAACTTGTTATTCTCCGCCCCGCTGGGCTGCAAATCTTTCCTAGGAGGGATGCATTAGGCTTAACAAGAAAATGGGCTTTAAGAAATAATAAATGGGATGTAATTATAAAAACTGGGCTGTAACTATAAATAAATGCACCAAACACATAATTAGTTAAAAAATTATTATTTTTGGATTTTGAAAATTTTAATTTCATTACTTGTTGCGCACACAATATTTCATTGGATTTTTACGTTATACAAAGTTATTTTGAAATTATATTTAATCTGACTTGAAATTTTGGGATAAAAATATTTCGGATCCCATCAAAATGTGGGAAAAAAATTTCAATTCTGTTTTGAGCGTTTGGTTGAAATTATTAATCATTGTCCTAGCTAAAAAATGGGTTGTAATTTTAACAAACTGTAAATGGGTTGTAGTAAATTCCATTAGAATTCAAAAATGGGTTGTACATTGTTACAAATCGCAAATGGGCTATATGTTCTCTGCCACACACTTGTGGGCCTACTAGGTTGACGCATACGCAAGGCTTTGTCAACTTATAGTCAACACACGATTCTAGCAGCAGTGGCCGTTGGATGTCCAGCCAACGAATGTCGTGCTTCTTCTTCAATCTTGGATATTCTTGCTTCAGCTGCCTAAACCACCGCCGGCGGTACCGCCTGCTACCGTCTCCCGTGACTGGCTGTGCTGCCGCGCAGGACTCACCGGCCCACCCTACTCCCATCGTCATTCAGGAAATTCCTCAACTCACCAACACCTCCTGTTATTCGCCGGCGATGGCAGCCTCACACCACAGTCGAACCAGTGAATCCTCGTACTCCCCTCCACGTGCGCATGCACCTGCCTCATCTTCCCTGGCTCCGCGTCATTCCCTTCCTAGGACTCACCGTCGTCCACCGCCTGGGTGCTGTCCGCGCGGCGTGGTCAACATGGTCAACGAACGACAGCCATCGGAAGAGGACTCTACGCGGTAAGGCTGACAGATGGACCCAGTAGCTACATCTTCGCACGCAAGGAAGTGCGTCCATATTACGGGCAAAAAAATGATTCTTCCCCCTGAAAGCTGGGACCCACTAGCTATATCTTCGCACGCAAGGAAGTGCGTCCTTGTCCTCCCTGACAGCTGGGACCCACTTGGTCGAAGCGTACATAGCGTTTTCTGTCTGGTCGCGAACATGTACGTACATACTGGTCGATCGGTCTCTCTACAACGATGAACCGTGGCCGAGCAAGCAGTTTAGGCAGTCCCTTCTAAACTATGCACAAGTACGTACAACCCGATCGCAAAAAATACGGCCACGTACGTACATACGGGCAGGGTCTCGAACGCGTACTCGCGCATACGTACGGCCAGGGCTCGTGTACATGGAGTGGCATCGGACGGTAGCAACGGCGTCCTATTCATCGAGAGCCAACCGGCTTGGACGGAACAGCCGAAACGAGGTCTGGCTTACCGCAGAACGGAGGAAACGACCTTTCTGTTCGACCGTGTATGGTCGAAACGGGGTCCTGTTCATCGGGAAGGATCTGGCGTACCGCAAAACAGAGGAAACGGACTTCTGTTAAAGTGCCTATGGTCAAAACAGGGTCCTGTTGATCAGGAGGGGTGTGGCGTACCGCAAAACGGAGGAAACAGACTTGTGTTGGAGCGCTACGGTCAAAACGGGGTCCTGTTCATTGGGAGGGGTGTGGCGTACCACAAAACGGGACTCCATGGGCAACTGTTCATCCACCGTCTACTAACTCGCTCCAGCCTCCACGGGCTACTGTTCATCCACCGTCGACTTCCTCCAGCCTCCACTGGCTACTATTCATCCATCGTTGACTTCCTCCAGCCTCCACCAGCTACTGTTCACCACGGGGTCCTGTTCATCCAGCCTCCACCGGCTACGGTTCAACCAGCCCTCCACACGGGGGCCTGTTCAACCAGCCCTCCACGCGGTCCTGTTTAACCAGCCCTCCACCGGCTACTGTTCATCCACCCCCACCTCCTCGATCGGGGTCCTGTTCATCCAGCGGCAACAGCCTCTACTACCATGGGATCCTGTTCATCCAACCCCCACCAGGAACTGTTCATCCAACCCCCACCGGGGACTGTTCATCAAGAGGCAGCTTCGATCGGCTTCAGTTAGCAGTAGTAGCGAAGGAATCACTCGGGTTCAGTTAACAGCCAAGGGATCGATCGGGGTTCAGTAACGTAGCTAGTGCAATCGCTCGGGTTCAGTTAGAGCCCAACGCCTCACTCGGGTTCAGTTAGAGCCCAACGCCTCGCACCCACGCGCGTACGTGTACGAGAGAAACGTGCAATCCCTCCGTGCATCGCTCGGCCCTGACCACCCACCGTAACCAAGAACTCCCCGATATTTTCCTCGCCCTCGCTTCTACCACGATTTTTTCTGTCATGGACGGCCCAAAGAATGTCATGCAGGTGCGTCCCTGGCCCGCCCAAGACGAAAAGCCCATTTTCTGTCATGATTTTTATCATAGAAGAAGGAGCCCACCACATCTATGATGATACCGGGTTTTGTCACAATTATCGTCATAGAAGTGTCATAAGCATGACAGAAAAAAAATTCATTCGGCCCAAAATGTCACGGATGTGTCTTTCTTTTTGTAGTGCCTCCTCGAGCTGGGCCAGGGCCTCCGCGGCGTTGGTGGCGTTAACATCGGTGGCGATGGGGATGCTGAGGTTCTGCACCATGGCACGCAGCGGGTCGGGCGTGCTGGCGCGCTCCGCTGTGGCCCTGGCGGCGGCGGCATTCTTCGCGGCGCTGGACGAAGTGGTGCCGGAGCCGGTGGCGAGCACCTCCACCCGGACACAGAGATCTGCCACCCCGGCGGAGACATCGTCGCCGAGGGGGACAGGTGAGTCGGTGACGTCGAGCACCCCGCTGGGGTACTCATCGGCCGCGGACACATCGGAGATGCGCAGCGCGCCGAAAGAGGCGGTGAGTGAGTTGGTGAAGTCAGCCGTGAGTGCGCCCGGCATGGGGAACGCATAATGCGCAATGTGCTCACCGAAGTCGATGAAGGGCCCCGTCTGGAGCATGTCTCCGGTCGGGACCTCGAGCTGCTCCACGGTGGGCGCCAACTATCATGGTGGGCGCACGGCAGATGCCAAAGGATGGCTAAAGAGAGGGACAGGCTCGAGGGCACCGGTGGGCTCCAGAGGCGAGGTCGGCATGAGCGAGCGAGGAACGCATGACATACCCAGGTTCGGGGCTCTCCGGAGAGATAACACCCCTAGTCCTGCCGAGTGTGGTTTATATGCGGATGGTACAAGCTTGCTCCTAGAGCTGTTTCGGGGAGGAAGGAAGACAGGCCAAAGCATTGGCTGCTCCTTCTCCTTGTGTGTGTATTCTACTGATGATCTCTCTCTTTTTACATGGAAGCCTCCTGGGGGGTTTTATAGGTCACCCCCCCCAGGGTTACAATGGTAAAGTTACATGGCCATGGGGGCGGGATGTCAGTGTGTGGGAAGCCGGTGCTGGGGCCCGTCGAGTACCAGGGTTCGCCGGGTTCTCCGGGCGTGGGCCCCGTGCGCCAGAGGGCACTGTTCCCCATCTTTTCATGCATCACGTACTAGTTGAGCCGGCCCGGCTATAGTGGCACGTCGCCTGGTCACCGTCGGCCTACGTTAGCAGGACGGGGGACGCACTGTAGCCATGCCGGCCCTGGTCAGCGGGGTAGGTGGGCCACTGTTGCCACGCTCCTGCCGGTCAGCGGGGTAGGTCGGCCACTGTTTCCTTGCTCGTCTCTTTATGGGAATTTGTTCCGCCGTACGCCCCGGACGGGATGGGAGCTAACCCGTGGCTGGGTTGAGGGATGCACTATGATGGCGTTTGCTTGCTGATGAAGTCTTGACTTGCTGGGACCGGCCGGCATGTGCCAGCAGGCTTGGCCGGGTTGCGGAACCTGGCCAAGGACAAGCCGGATTGAGGGGCGTTGCTAGCCCTGATGTTTTTGAAAAGGATCCGGGTTCCATTGCATGCCCGAGGTTCATCCCCCCGACAATGGGTCCAACTTATCAATGAAGATTTCCGCTGCAATGTTTTCTTTGGTCTTTAGCCCTTGAGGCTTTATATATGTAAGACTTGACCATATTGGTCCTATTTGTGTAAGACGGTATGTAATGGGTGTAAACTCTTGATATTTAGTTCGTTGTGTATAGTGAGCATTGATCCTTGGGATCACTGTGCATGCACAATTGGTGGCTTCGACTATGTAATTCGAGCTTCCCATGGAGCTGGTATCAAAGCCATCCTGACTGTAAGAAGCCTTAGTTAGCATGGACGTTAGTTAGGATAAAACTATTTTTTAAAGCTATCACTATTTTCAAAACTATCTATACTTCTCTCCTTTTCGGAGTTTTTCCAAACCCACTGCACGTAAGATATTTCTCCTTATTAACTTCTCCCCTTCAAAACTTTTGTAACTGGCTGCTGTACCTGAAGACTTCTTGACCACCAGATTCCCCGTGCTTCTCGAGGATAGCCTCCAGAAGTGCTAGTTTCACCGGGCCCCACTTTCACCTACCATGAGTTCTAGATCAATGACACCGAGGAAGTACCATGTGGATTAATCATGAAGGCTAAAGGCCCTCTGACGAGTTGGTTCTTCTAGGGACCCTAGAATGGCAACACTGGTCCTTGCCGTCAAGATAGCTACACTCAAGGGACTAACCCACCTTCGAGACCTTCTTCCGGAGATGGCAGGAGAGCCAGCAAGCCGCTATTTACCTTATCGGAAGGAGGGTGATGACGAGAGCAGTGCAACAACTCCACCCCTAAAGAAAGGATTCCCACTCCGATTCCAGACCTACTTCAGCCTTTGTGCCTACAGCTTGGCACAACACTTGGCCTCAGAGTCGATAGAGCTCTGAAAGGAACTTCGCAAGACCAAGGCACTTCTCCGCCAAGAACGAGGGAAGATGGATAGGATCAAGAATGAATATGCTCCCCTTGGAGAGCCTGCAGTCGCCTACCAAGGTGGAAGACCCCCGGAGAAGGCGCCTGCCAAGAATGGAGGATCATCATAGCAACACCACTTGACTGCAAGGGATTACCGCAAGTTCTTCACCACACCACTGGCAAAGCAACGCCATGTTGAGCTCCTACGCTCCCCACTCCTTCAAGTGATGAAGAAAGTCAGGCAGGTGATGACAAGGAGCAAGACCCAGAAGAGCCAGAGTATGCGACTGAGCATTCCACCACCTAGGCACCACTTGAGACTAGGATGTACTAGTCTGTAACCCCTAAGGTAGGATAGGTCGTGTATCCCCTATGCGAAGTCGAGTCCTTGTAATGGTTCAAATGAAACCATGCTATGTTTGTGTTTGCTTTTGTGTGCATTTTGATGGAAGTCGTACTTTCCCTCTGGGAACTTGTGAACGACTACATCACCCATTTAGTTTTCAATGAATGTGTTTGGACTTTTCGATCCTTGTTTGATCGCACTTGCACTATACCACCCCCTTTAGGCACCCCCCTCTATGATACTTTTCCCTCTCCCCTATCCCATCAACTAAAGCTCAGAGAGACAAGATGCACCAAGGATTCCGCCTCGACAAACAACTAGCACTGAAGACTTTTGCGACAACCTATCCGACCAAGTGCGACTCAGTGGAGTTAAGCTTTTCCCTTGGAATTGGAAATTCACACCTAGACCATTCTGGACATCATGAGATACCCCAGCTCGAATCCTTAACCATGTGCCTAGCCGACAGAATTGCAAGAGAACCAGTTAAGCTTCAATAACCTTTGCTTAGCACTGGGTTCGTTATGGAACTAGTGGTCCTAGTGAACAAACACATTACCATCTTAAGATAGCACCAGAACTGACGATGCCATAAGGAAGAACGATTTGAGGATATGAATAGCATCAGTGATGATTGGAGTTGACTTATATGAAATGATGCTTTTAGTGGTATAAGGTTATTTTGTTTAGAGAATTAGATAGAACAATTGGCATCTAAGAAACTATGCTCAAGGATGAGATGATAAACGTTCACTCGCACCCTAGAATCCTTGAAGTCCTTAAGCTTTACCGAGTCACAGCATGATCGGATCATGACCATGGACTTTGGCTCTAGGTTGAGAAGACCTTGGACAATACTTAGCCATGACCACCACCAATCCCGCCTATAAGGAAGGTGGACACAAAGTGCTAGATTACAAAAGGATCACAAGTTCCGGGATGAGTAACTACCCAGAACCAATGCCGCTCCCAGAAGTTTGAAACTAATTGACCCAACATTGGATCCTGAGCGTTCTCTTGGAAGCAAGTGGAATCAAGATGATATCATCCAAAAATCATTTCCATGACATACCCAAGACCACATCCTCTGCACAATATGGTTAATGAATATACCGTCAAGCCCTTTGCATTGGCCTACGCATGCTTCTCTCACATATCTCCTATGGAAGATGTTTATGTTGCACTTGGATAAAAACGTTGTGATCCTCATGGATGACATACTCATTTATTCGAGGAGGGTGAGGAACACCATAGCCCTATTTTGGATAAGCCCCAAGTGCACCAGTAGCCAAATTTCTCAAGTGTAAAGTTTTACTTTGAGGAAGTTGGACTCCTCAGAGCGCTCTCCCCGCAGCAGGAAGTGCTCTTAGCTAAACAAGATCAAGAACCATGATGGTCTAGGAAACCACATCAGAATTGAGGAAGCATAAGAGGTCAACCACCACTCTAGTATCGGCCACCTCTCCTAGACTATGTCAAGCCATGCCATCAAGTGCCACAAGGACCAGTGGAGAACCTACACCGAAGCATAAGCAACATCGGAGCATGAAGACTACCTCTGATCTGAGTTTCTGTATCTCTTTACTACCTAGCTTAGGAATCTCAGGGACGAGATTCTTGTAAGGGGGTAGGTCTATCACACCCTGATTTTTATACCACATCATTCATGTATGAAAATTTTGATCCAAAAAAAACTTTTGTGTTAATTTGGCTTTCCTTTGATTTTGATTTTTTTGTTGTTTTCAAGTTCCCTAGTAAAGCATTTAAATCCTCCAACTCTTATACTTCATCTCCTTGATCCAAAAACTTTGTCCAATGATCATGCCATGTGTATAGGGCATAAAAGTATTTTCTTACAAAAATAATTTGGCCAAAAAGTATTTTCTAAATTAGGTTTTTCAAAAACCCCTCAGTTTAGGCTTGTACTACAAGTACTTAATTTAGGCTGAGAAAAATCTTTCAAAAATTATATTTGAATCCTATTAGCTATAGTAATCCCCAAAACCACAAAAATATTATTTTAAAAGTTAATTTTCTATTTTATTTAAAGGCTTTTTCTTGAGGCTAGAAATGGTCTTTTATAGGTTAAAATTGTTTTAATATTTCAAAAATATTTGAGAAAATTTAGAGAGACTCAGTGGACATATATTGTCCATATATATGAGTTTCAACACATGGTCATGTTTAAAATATTGGACAAATCCCTCAAAAACCCTTTCTGGATATTTCAAGATTTTGAAATATTTACATAGGAAAGTTTCTCCTTAAAATCCAGGAAAATTCTAGAAATTCACATTTTACTCAAATGTTGACCTTGCCAAGTTTCATCTCAATCCAAATTGTTTTGGCTCATCAAAGTATCCCAAACCCCTTCTACTTATTTCCTAGTATGAACAACTTTGCAGTACCAAGTTTCACCAAATGTGCTCAAACTTGGTACACATGCTCACATTTCCTATTCTTTCACCTAGACCAAGTGGTTCAAGAAGGAGAACCAGATAGCTTGGTCAAATCTTGCCAAAACCATTCCTTCCCATTTCTAAGGTTAGAAAGAATTACATTGTCAAGTTTGTCCATTTGAGCTAAGATTTTTATAGCAAGCCTATTTGGCCTTGTGACACATTCCTGTTAATTTTCAGATCAATTGGATTCCTCTAGATAGCCCAAACCCAGCACAAACACCTTCTCGTGAATTTCCAAAGTTACTATTTTGACACCTTCCACTATTCTCCATGAGCTCAAATTTTTACCAGAGCTCTCCCTAGTCATCTTCTACCTCCAGTAATTCTTGCAAGGTCATGGACCAATGATTGGTGGGTGAAAACCCGACTTCCCCTCTCTGGACAGCCACTGTTCCCCCTCTCTATCCACCTCCCCTCCCATCTAGTGGCTCCCCAAGGCATCCAAGGCCATGCCCACCTTGTTTACTCTCCCCTAGAACCACTAGACACAAAAGGACACGCTCATGGACCCTAAACAATGCCAGTGCATGCATAGCTCGCTCTCTGGAGCATGCTACAGTGCTCTCCCGCACTGTAGCATGCCCATTCCGAGGCTCCCCATCGACCTTGGGCGTCGGGATCATGTCCCCCGAGACCGCCTCGAGGTCCTCTACACGCCATGCTGTAGGGCCCCTCCTTCCTCTCTCTCTCTCTCTCTCTCTCTCTCTCTCTCTCTCTCTCTCTCTCTCTCGCACCCCTGTCCGCGTGTGCCCGAGCGCCGCCCAGCTCTGCCACTCTCTGCCCGCGCACGGGACCCGCCCCGAGCTCGCCCTGCTCCTCCTCTTTCTTCCAGACGGCCTACACTACCCCCATGAACACTACAGTAAGCTCCACGTCTCCTTCCTCGGCCACCGGAGTGAATCCCGCGGGTGCCTGTGAGCTCTATCCACGGTGAGCCCCGACCTCGCCATGTAAGGCCTCCCCGAGCCTCTCTCTTGTTGCCAGTCGCCCTTTCACACTCCCAATCATCACCCTGCATCACCCATTCATCCCCAGGAGCCCCCGATCTCGAGCTCCACCCCCTTGGGTCGCCGTCGATCCCGTGGTACAGGCTCCCCCGGCCCTCTTTCTTCTTCCTCTGGATCCCCCGCAGCACGCTGACCCTTTCCCCTCTCTCTCCTGTGTCTTCTGTAGCCTGGGGCGGGTGGATCAACCTCGAGTCGAAGCTCCGCCGCGCTGTTCCTCGTCACCAGTGAACCGGGCCTCCTTGGCAACCAACTCCGGCACCCCCCGAATGGCGTCTCCCTCCTGAGTCCAACGGTGCCAGCCACTCGCCTCGCCGTGGCCCACATCACCATCGGTGAGCATGCCGTCCCCTGTCGCGAGGTTGGAGATGATAGGCAGGCCCCGCGTGTCATACTCACATCTCTCTCTTTCTCACTGACGGGTGGAACCCACCCGTCAGGTTTAAACGCGTCAGCCGCGCGCGTACCGTGTCGGCTGAAGGCTTATTTTGCCTTTACACCTTCGGCGTTGTGTGTCTGGGCCATCTCGGCTGCGTCTGTTTCAGCCCAGATGCACAGTGCTCTTTTCATTTTTCCATTTTCTAGAGAATTTTAAAAATCCCACAGATCCGTATATAGCTCCAAATTCTATGATTCCAATTTCTAAATTCTTCTAAAAATCCCTCCTATTTATTGGTACCACTTCAGCAATTTTCCATCACACTTTTCTGTACTGTTCATATTTAAATTCAAATTTAAATATAAAAGTCCACTTTGTGGATTCACAACTCCATTTCTATTACTCCAACTTGAAAACTAAAATCATCACTATTTTTAGTTTTCATCCCTATATTTTATAAAATTATAAAAATGATTTTCAGAGCATTTTTATTTTCTGGTTGTTATTTGCCTTATTTTTCGTTATTCTTTTGCGACGATTAGATGCCGTGTTTGACGAAGTTGTTGGAGAAGAGTTGGAGAAGGACTTGAAGACTTTAAAGAATCAAGCCAACCCAAGCAAGCAGCCCTTTGACCATGATGAACCCCTTTTACACCATTATTGCATTTTCCGCTGTTGCACCAGATGCATGATATTGTGAGTGGCAACCTTGCTAGGCTTGCCTCCATTGCTAATTTCGTTGATACTTGCATTATTCATGACTCTGTCCTTGCTAAGAGTTGTGCTGGTGGGAAGTTGATAGATGATGTAGAATCATGGCTACGCAAAACTGGGCAGGGTTGTGCATGGAAAAGAAACAAGTGTGGTTTAACAAAGACTTTCGAATGAGCTAGGTCACTACTTGGCAAGAAGTGGTGTACCAAGGCAAGTTGAGTGTGTTGTTTTCAAAAATGGATTAGATTTAAGATTTGATGATCGTCCCAACCAAACATGCGCAACCACACTACCCTAGTATGGGATGGGGCACTATTGATTACCTAGTCCAATACTAGCATGGTGCCCACATTACTAGTGGCGGGAGTGACGTGTGTTCACTCTCGATACGGGGTCGTGTTTGGATAGGCGGCCATGACTGTTTTTATAGGGCACCGGACACACCGTTGGTCCCTTCGTGTAAATGTGATGTTGGAGTGGGCCGAGTCCCGAGATCTTTTATGCTAATCACACGAAGGCCGGGTACCAACGAGTGGACTCTACGTTAGTGCCGCCTAGGGAAAGATAGTGACTGGGTGCTTATCCCGGGTACTTGAGGTGCCGCAGGTCGTGGCTGACACGAAAGTTCCCCGAATCTTGCGATAAAAGTGTGCAACCTCTGCAGAGTGTAAAACTATTCGAATAGCCGTGTCCACGGTCAAGGACAGTTGGGTGGTGCTGCTTAAACTATGTCCGAATTTTACAAAAGTGTGGGTTGAGAAATATTGATGGTGTGACTCATGAGGAAGTCACGATGAGCTTGAAACCGAGTTGTTCAAAACTCATTCTCGATGTTGATGTATGTAACCTTTTCATACTTGTTGCAGACGCATTCATGATTTCTAAGATGTTGATCATACTTGCATAAGAAAAACTAGCTTTCCGCAAAATGCCAACTTAGTAATAGAGCCTTGCATATTGTTATGTTATCAATCATGGGTTGCTTGCGAGTACATTCAAATATACTCATTGGCTTGCCCCTGGCTATTAACTTGGCCAGGCATGGAAGAGCAGGAGTTTGAAAAAGAGTTCTTTGGTGACGAACATTTGAACTAGGACACTTTCCCAGTCAAAATTCCTGTAGGGTTAAGGCAGATGGCATGGGTCCAACTTATCGACGAAGATTTCCGTTGTAATGTATTATTTGGTGTTTAGCCCTTGAGGCTTTATATATGTAAGACTTGACCATATTGGTCCTATTTGTGTAAGACGGTATGTAATGGATGTAAACTCTTGATATTTAGTTTGTTGTGTACAGTGAGCATTGATCCTTGGGATCACTGTGCACGCATAATTGGTGGCTTCGACTGTGTAAGTCGGGATCCCCACACTATATCTTTGGACTATACTGCAGAAATGCCAGAATAGAGGGGAAGGCCTAGTGTATCGAAGACTAGCAACTTGTAGCATTAGAAGAGTGCAGATTAGTATGTCATAAAGTAACAAGTATATTTTAGTAATGCCTAGAGATCCTTCCTCGACTCCCTGCGAGAAAGCGATCCCGGACCCATCATATCCCTTTAGTGTCACAAGTATCTAGTTCTAGTTGTAGTAGATCGGGATACAGCTCCGAGCGTCCGTTACCGTGGACACGTCTATTCGAATAGATATACTTCCCTGCAGGGGTGCACCAACTTACCCAACACGCTTGATTAACTTTGGCCGGACACACTTTTTCGGGTCATGCCCGGCCTCGGTTGATCGACACACTGTAGTCCTTCCTAGGCTCATCAAAGAGGTCAGCACGCCGATCTACATCCTAAATGCGAAGGGGTCATGGGCCAATCGTCCTTTGCAATCCTACGTGTTGCGAACACGGCCTGGAGCAGATCCACCTCCTTATACAAGCGCAGGCGGTTACCGTCCAACCGGGCGCGCGCTGCTCAACTACCGACGTTAGTGAGCTTTCAGAAGAATCGTAGGATACCAAGTGCCCATACTTATTCCCACATGGTGGTTAGTGCGAAAAGGCCAGAGGCCTACTCGGATCACATATCCAAACCCGTTAGTGTATTGGGACCTCGCGCAAATGATCAGTGATCCTGTCACCCCATCTCGCAGACTTACGACAAGGGCCAGACCCATCCCTCTCTAGGGCGGTCTCTTCCTACCCGGTCGTGCCGCGTCATTAACTTGCGGGTACCCTCATGGTCAACCCGACTTATTCAGAGACTGTCAGGAACTCAGGTCCACCTCTACCGGGGCGGTACCACCTGTCCCTTCAGTCCTGCAGTAACAGTTAATGGGGTAAAACTTCAAGGTAACAGTGTGTCCTTACCATCAAGGTGAACTCAGATGAATCACCCTTGATAGGTTCACACCTGAGGTAAAATGTCAAGGTGAACTTGGAGGAATCACCCTCGGTAGGTTCATGCTTGAAGAGATGCACGACAGAGACATCATCGAGAGTGGTGAGTGAGGAATCACCCTCGATTAACCACACTCGATGTGCTACACTACAGAGATATCATCGTAAGTGGGATACGAGGCATCACCCTCGGCACTCGATAGTAGCTCTGCAGAGTCATACAACTAAAGGGGGTGCCGGTGATGTGTCGGTCTCTCCTCGTTGATCACACTGATCGAGTCACCAGTAACAAAGTGGGGCAATAAGGGCAAGTGTGAGGGGGCACTGATGAATCATCTATACTAAGCATATAGGATAATAGGTAAAGTAATATTAGCAGGTTACAAAAGCAGTCTATGCATCAGAATAGGAGCTATCGAACAACAGTAGCAAAATCTAATGCAAGCATGAGAGAGAAAGAGTGGGCGATATAGAGATAATCAAGAGGTTTTTGCTTGCCTGGAAGCTCTGCAAATAGATACGGACCCTCGACGCTAAAGTAGTCGATCACCGGATCAACAATGGTCTCAGGGTCTATTGGAAAAAAAGTAACAGAGGGGGAAACAAATGAATAACGGAGCAATCAAATGCAACACAAATGCAATGGCATGACAGGATGTGTGGGTGACACAGAATATTTTCCCAGCTCAGGGTATTATTCGATCAAATGGTCCGTAGGGGAAGGTTCCATGTTTGCAGTGTTGGAGGCATGTGACAGGTACGTGGAAGGCATATTAATATTCGTCATATTTTTCTGATCATTTTTCATATATAAATTATTTTCATCCAAGTTACGATTTATTTTATATTGTTTTTCAAAGTTTTAAACAATTTCTGGAATTTCCTGATTTAACTTTTAATTCAAAAAAACCGTGGAAACACTAGGTGCATCCGGTGTCGTGCACCCGCAGTGCACCACCGAGGCTGACAGGCGGGGCGAGGGGACCCAGTCAGCAGCCCAGTCAGCTTTGACCACTGACTAGTCAAACTTACAAGCGGGCCCCAGGTGTCTTAGACACAGGGTAATTAAACAAGATTTGAAACATTTTAATTAACCTAACTTACTAGTGGGGCCTACTGTCAGTGACCGTGGTACTAATTAGTCTACTACAGTACTCGGGCCCATATGTCAGTGTCACGGGGAAGCAATTAGTCCTAAACTAATCACGGCACGTCGGATAACCGGCGTTTAGCTGCCGGCGCTTACCCGAACACGGCGGAGATGCTTGGCCGGTCAACTTCGGTGATGGGAGCAAGCGTGGCTGGGCTTGTTGGAGAGCTGGCGCTACGCCGCTTTAGATGGTGCTGGGGGTAGAAGCGGAGGCGGCTTGCAGCGGCCGGACCTCGGGCTAGCAACGGGCGCGGCCGGGTGTGGCGGGCGCGCGCGGACGACTCTGTTTGCGGTAGAGCATGACCACGCGAGGCAGAGGCGAGGCAAGGGCGTGCGCGAATGGCCAGGTCGTGAGGCGCAGGTGCAACCGCGGGGTGGTGAGCGCGAGCAGGGACGACGACCGGCGGCGGCGATGGGCGGCGCACACGAAACCTAAGCTAGAGGAAGGGCGCGAGCAAACGGAGGCGGGGAGAAGCAGCGGGAGGTCACCCCAGCGTTGTTGGCGTGCTTAGACGTGTCGGGGGCGGTTGAGGCGGTGCAGATCGAGCGGCGGACGGCGGCGGCACCGAGGTTGAAGACGACCTTGATCCCGTTGGGGCGGTAGGGCTCCCCGGGTCGAGTCGGTGTTGTAGACGACGTAGGCGATGACGGCGGTCCCCCTGGAAACGACGGTGTGGCGTGGGACAGCCGGTGGCCACGTGAGCGACGGCGGCACGACGACGATGGCGCCCGGGTGAGCTCGGGATCTAGCGAGGGGCGAGGGGAAAGTGGCCAGGGTTGATATAGGGTTGCCGGCGACATCCTTATCCACCTTTTGGACGGCGGGATGGTTGACACGCACGCATCCGTGGCGCGGATGGACATCGCGTGCGCCATGGCCTCCCCTCTGGCGGGAGGTTGAGGAAAGGCCGGCCAGCCTGGGCCAGGCCGCACTGTAGCCCACTTAGGCCCAGTGGCACAGTAGCGGCTAGGCTTTTTCTTTTTTTCTTTTTCTGCAAATCAAACAACTACGGTTTGGCAATTATTTGAGCTACCAGATGATTGTTGTAAAATGTGCCACTTGCCACATTAAATACTTTGCAATATTCTGAGTTGGTACAAAAAGTTTGAGGCAGTTCGGAATCCACTTGAATTTTGCTGGCATTTAAAAGGGCTGAAAAAGTGCTGCTAGACCACTGTTTTAAAATCCTGTGGCATTTTGGGAATCCAAATGAGGTTGAGTTCATCATGACAATTACTCAGTGAATATTTGAAATATTATGAACTATTTTTCAACTATGTTTGTGAAACTTTAAATTTCACTTACAAATTGAATTTTGAATTTGATTTTGATTTTTATCGAATGGCAATTTTGGCTTAGCGACCGAGTGGGTCGGACTTCCTTTGTCACTGACGATGGAGAAGGAAGATAAGATGAGTGTGGGGATATTGGTGACCGCCACGGTTGGGCTGATCCAGGGTGGAGTGACGGGGTTGGATCTGCTGGAGGCCTTCCTTCGGTGGCGGATCCAGCCTCTGCAGGAGCGAGCCCACCCCATGTAGTTTTACGAGGGACCCAACGATCCGACTTGAGTGCACCCGGAGGATGTAGATGAGAAGTTTGTGGAAGGGTGGCTCATGGGCATCACTGGCGCTCGCGACAACCCTCGGGGGTCGAGACAGATCCCGCCCTACGACCACGAGCACCAGCGGACAGAGGTAAACTCATATTTCTGACTGAATCCTTTCTACATCAAACATCTGGATAACTTCGACTGAATTCCTTTCGTATCAGATATCTGAGTGACTTCGACTGAACCGATTGTTTATATTTCTCGTGTCTTGCAGGAGTTCCAGCAGATGTTTTCGCCCGTGCCGAATGGAGTCCACATACTCGGGAACGTGGAGAGTGACCATGGTAGTGTTGACAGTGGAGAGTTCAGCGAGGAAGAGGATGACGACTCAGAAGAAGGGGATGTGGCCGAGTCCTCTCCGTCCGTCGAGAAGCGCACCGAACACCGCACCAAGAAGTCCCACGATCCGACCGGACACCAGACCGGCGATGCGGCGCCGAGTGCAAGGAGCTCAAAGCGCACTCAGAGGTGGATACCAGAGCCAGCAGAGAAGACTGCCAAGCAGCCCAAGGTCGCAACTCCTAAGCCTCGGAAGGCCGTGGCCTTGCCCAGAATCAAAGTGACTGTGCCCATCACTTCAACGTAAGCATCGCACTTCCCTTTTCCGCTTCGGGGAGCTTCATTGACTTTTCTTGACCGAGTGAATCTTATGAAGCAGAGCCGTGACTTCAACGACGTCACTGATGCAGATCGACGGGTAACGCGTCGAAGCTGAGTATGGGGATGTGGCCACTTCTAAAAAAGGTTTGGACTGTTTCTTTTTGTTTCGTCTTCCGATTCGACTAAACTGTGAACTATGGATGATGACGTCGAGTGAACGCAGCGCCTGCAGAGATCACCCATGTCGCAGACGACGACGATGAGCCGCCACAGAAGAACACCAAGAAAGGGGGTAAGACGTCGACTGAGTCAAGAACTGCTGCTCGGAAGATGCCGCCGCGTCCAACGCCTCAAACTCTGCCCGAGTCCAGTGTGGCCGTGCCGCAGAGGCCGGGTGGTTCTTCTCACACTGGGTCCGATCATATCGTAGCTGCACCAACTGCTCCCGCTCTGGCGCCCGCCCCTACTGTCAACCTGTTCATCCTGCGTAGAGTGCCGAAGGACCAGACGAGGGCCAGCAAGGAGGCAATGATTCAAGTGGAGCTGATGACCCAATGCCTGAAGGAGGTGTGCAATGCCAGTAAGGTGGCGTATGATGCCGTGCAGCTCTCCAAGCGAATGTTTGAGTAAGTGCCATTGTAAGTTGATCTCTAATTGATTTTTTTTGTAGGATTTCGCACTGGGTACTAGGTGTTGAATTGGGCTTCTGGCTGGTTTTTGTCGGTAGATTTGTAGTACACCCAGTGGGGGTGTATGTCTCGTGGGGGCACGCTGAGTGCACCCACAGGGTGTAGTCCTCGAGACTGCCGTCGATTGCTGGCAATTGATGGGAGTCTTAGAACCTCACTTTTGCTTTTGTGTTTCTTTGCTACCACTCGAATTGGGCAGGCCTTTCCGAGTGGACACATTCCACTGGGTGTAGTCCTCGAAACTGTCATTGATCACTGGCAATCGGCGGGAGTCTGACTGGAGACATGTTTTTTAGCTCATCAACACGAGTCACTTTCTAGTGGGGGCCCGCTGAGTGCACCCACTGGATGTAGTCCTCAAGACTACTGTCGACTGCTGGCAGTCGGTGAGAGTCTGATAGAACTGTGCTCTCCTCGGCTGACCGAGTGCGTTGAACCAACAACTTGTGTCAGAGGGTACTTCAGGATCTAGTACTGATCAAGCTTGTTCCTTTCGGAGGTGTTGATCTTAGGGTACTTGGGGTTCATTGCCGACTCGGAGGTCAGAGGGTACTTCGGGATCTAGCACTGATCGAGCTTGTTCCTTCCAGAGGTGCTGATCTCCGAACACTCGGAGTGCTTTTTACCATCGCCTGATCCGTTTTATTTTTGTACTCCGGAGGACTTGCGAGCTCAGGGCTCAGTATGTGTCGCTGGAGAAGGAGACGAACCAGCTCCGACTGGACCTGGAGGTGGAAAAGAGGAACACAGCTAGTGCGCAGGCGGAGGCGAAGACCATGGGAGGTAAGTCTCAGCAATCGAGTGTCTTGTTCTCACTTCCTTCCTTTCTTTGAACCGAGTTACTTCACTCGAACAGATGTGCATAGTGAAAACCGTGAACTCCAAGCGTGACTCAGGAACTGTATTTCTTTAGAAACTATGAATCAGGCTCTTGTCAAGAAGGACAACGACCTGGCGGGGGTGCAGAAGGTGTCAAGGGAAAAACCAAGGCTGCTGAAGAAAAGTTGGCTACCGTCAAGAAGCTGGAGGAGGAGAACAAGTCGCTGAAGACTGCTGCCGAGGACGCGAAGAAGGAGATCACTGAGCTCAAATAGCGACAGGCCGAGTGGGATGACAAGTTCAAGACCCAGGTGATGGTGTCCTAGACTAGGGGGTACTCACCATGTTGTCTCCCAACCAGGTGGTTCGGGCCGAGGACCCCCATGGTGGTTCATTAATGGGCCACTTCGGGCAGCCCATGACACATACAAGGAGGTTTCCACAAGACTTGGCACACAAGACGAGGACTCTTCCAAATCCTAGGCCTCCGATGCATTATATAAACCGAGGTCAGGCTAGTCAATAGAAAAACTCATATTCATTAGAACAATCTTGTGGTAGATGCATGTACTCTGTACTAAACCCCATATGAATACAATCAAAAGCAGGACGTAGGGTATTATCTCTTCGAGAGAGCCCGAACCTGGGTAAAATCCCGTCTCTGTGTTACCATCGCTTCAAGATGCCTAGCTTAGGACCCCTACTACGAGATATGCCGGATATAGAACCGACATTGGTGCTTTCATTGAGAGCCTGATGGGTGTTGCCGAGGTTCGATGGGAATCTAGATCAATGATCAAGTGATATTTTTTCAATATGATATGTTTCAAGTAAATTATCTCTTTCGCAAAATTATTGTTGCTGCATTGTGATATTTTGTTTGCGATCGGATCGAGGTCAAGAAATTTTGAGCAGCCACGATGGTGCAACTTTTACGAAAGAACTTTGTCAAGCTCTGCGGCGGCTACCCCACGTGCCATGGAGAGTCACATAGAAGCGTACCCGTACAGGCGGCATCCCAGAGTTGGAAGATACCGACAGGAAATCAGATCAGCATGATACACAAGGAGATACTCCATCCTCCCCTTTCTCTTTATTGTATTTAATTAAAGCATGGCGACAGCTTTGTTGCGAGCGGTCTGTCTTCTATGCATGTTGCATGTACTAGATTGATTGATTTAACCCTAACGTGAGTAGTAGTAGTAGTACTACTTGGACTACTTGCTAGCACTGGCGGGAGATGCTAGATCTCGTGTGCCATGTTGATTTGGGTCCGATGACTAATTGCTGCATCATCCGCTACTACCTCCAAAGGAAAATTGCTACCGGCGGTGCGCTCGTACGCAACATCCTGCGTTCTACCGCGGTATGAAGATCAGTAGACAACGACGTCTAATCAAAGCAATCGCACCCCATCGAGATCAATTAGGTGTTGGCCTCATGTGTCGCACGTCACCGGGTCTGAGGAGTACGCGCTTAGCATGGCCTGTATCATGCAATTACAGGCCGAAGACACTCTCGCGCGGGTAGCGGCCATCAGGGAATTCCTTCCTTTTTCTTTATGCTTTTTTTCTATTTTAAATTCGGCACATAGATGTCGCTATCATGCACTAGTACCCTGGCAAAGTAGTATTTTCCTTTGCCGCATGACTAACTCAATGAAGTGCTAGTTTTTGCTGCACGACTTGTTAAGTCTAATTGATGAACAGTACAAACTAGCTTTGCATTAACCGGCATTTCGTCTGTGCGCCTTCGTCCACAGTCTTATGGACATTGCATCTGCAAACAGACCTTTAAGCTCTCACGGTGAAGCTCTAGAGCAATTTGGTGCAGTCTTTTAAATTCCCATGGTTACATATGGAATCAGGTGTTATTCTTCTACATAGCTTGTTCTGCATTAAATAATTTATGAAGAATCCTGCTGTTGGTTTGCCCTACTTTTTCACAGATCAAAGGTTTAGATGGTTGTATCCTTTAGTGACATCACGCATCCTGCATATTGAAGCATCGACCAAGTACTAGTACTACTAGTACTAGGAACAGTGCATGAAAGGCCCCCAAGGGATAATTGAGCCTAATTAAATTTCTAGATTACCCCATGTGAAGAGAACACGCCTTCTATTGTTTGGCAATTTTTGGTGCGTCTGCTTTGCAATCCGGTCTGCCTTGCAGTCGCTGGTCTACGGCAGTTCGATTTCCTGTCCGCGGCCCGACGACACCATCGTTCGACGAATTTTGATCTGCAACAACACATCGGTGCTGCCACTCCGTTGAGCCGACCTCGCCGCCCGAGCCATGTTCCTTTAATTATTTACTTCACTTAAATTAATTAAGTGAAGAATTTGTTTTAAATTTATATTATTATTATTTTTTGTTATTACTTTTGGCTTGCACTGTTTTATGTGTGCAGGTTAACAACTTCGGCTGCATCATGCGGTCACCTCGGCATGCCGACGTCATCGTCCCACCTCGACTGGACCAAGTTGTATTGTCACCTTGGCGAGTCACCTCGGTTGGAACGGGGGCTTTGCCATCGATTTATCGGTCTATCCGGAGGCTTCGGCGTCAACCTGCTGACCTACTCTGTCTCCTCAGCTGGAACGGGGGCTTTGCCATCGATTTTTCGGTCTACTTCGGAGGCTTCGGCGTCAACCTGCTGACCTACTCTGTCTCCTCGGCTGGACCGGGGGCTTCGCCTAAGCTACATACGCAGTGTTGTGCTATCACTTCATCAAGCCGGCATCACCACGCCATTGCTTCTTCAAGCCAATGTCCACCACGCCGACCTGCTTTGACACCTCGACTGGCATGGGGCTGCAACGTCACCTTAGCTAGACTGGGTGCTTCGCCTCACCACGTCGACCATGCTACGTCGCCACTTCATCAAGCTAAGCTCTTTGCTCGGGCACCTTGGGACCGGCTTGGGGGCTGGGACCTCGACCCGCCGCAAGCTCGGCACGCGTCATCAACACCGAGCACATTAACCAGCTAAGTCGCTTTCATGCTCAACTTTTTTGAAGTTTTAATTTCTATTCGGTTCGACCAAGCATTATATTTTTGTTAAATAAAAAGGTATTTGTTAAAAATGTTGTTTGTAAAAAAACACTCTTTTCGCCCAAGTTAACTGGGGGCTCTTAAATTTACATGAATCATTTTATAATGAATGATTTTCTTCTTAGTCATTGCAAAGTCTTTTTCTACTACTCCTTTTTCAACTCGAGTGTACGGTCAATAGCCAGATGGCTTGGTCTCTCTCTCTAAAGCCGCTCGAGTTTAGTTCGCTAAACTGGCCTTTGAGAAGCACTCCGCCTTCAAGATAGGGAGGTTGAAGCCGAAGGCTGACCTACTTGAAGTCTAGAGATCGGATGTGTCATGTTAAAGCACGACGGAAGCACAAATTTATCTTAAAGACCAATTTTGGATGGGCACCAAAAAACTTGATTTAATTTAGACATAAAGTTTTTATGTTAGTTTTTTGGTTCTCTGAGCATATGGCACTTTTAACCTATTTGTATGTCTCTAGAATAAGTCTTGCAGTACAATGCCGGACTCCGTTAAAGCATCGGTAATATCAACGGGGGGCTGCGAGTAGAGCCGAACCCACCAAAAGCCAAGCTACTCCGAGGAGTCCTCGGCAAAACATTATCGGGTATTACTTTATATGCATCAGTTTTGAATTGTGTCTTCGGTCAAGAGTTGGGTTGCCCGACTCCTATGATTGCCTCCTACGTTCGGCTTTGTTCAGCTAGGTGTGCAAAGGGAGAACCACTGTGATTGTGCTTCCAGCTCGAATGGTTAAGCTCCTCAGTGGAGAAAGCCGAAAACTGACTTCCACAATGGGCGTAAACTGGTCAGCGATCCGATGACTGTGTCAAACTATTGACCGATAGAGGTTACTCCGTGGGCCTTTCATAAAATTGGCCGAAGTGTTGATGTCTTGACCTCGGCTGATGCCGAACACTAACCGGGGGCTAGTAACTGGCCTCCCAACTTTAAGCTCCTATGACTAAGTGAAAGTTATAAAGCCTGCATATTTGATTGCCTCGTTTCCGCTAATGCAACCGCCTTCGGGCACCGAGGCGTCGGCTATGGGTTGTCTTGTTACTCCAGAAACACCCTGCGTAGCATCTACAAAGGGGTAGAAGCCGACGATGGGCGACTTTCAAATCATAAACGGTCGCAAAGGAGTCAAAATAAACATATATCATCAGCATTTGTATTCATTATACAAGCGCCGCCTTCCGTAATCATCGTTATAAAGCCATAAATATGCATCAAATTTGACTTAAGATTTTGGCCAAACTGGGTTGCCTGGCTTCTGTGCTTACCCCCTACGTTCCCGATAGTTCGGCTAGGGGGTAAAGGGAGCACCTCTGTGATTGTTACTTCCGGGTCATCCGGGTTAGTACCTCAGACCGGGTGAAGCCGAAAGCTAGCCATCTTAAGAATATAATTGGTCAGCAACGACGGAAGTGAAAATTTAGGTTCATTAAAGACCATAGAGTTCGGGAACTTTCCCCAAACTAAATCCTCACTATTTTCCTCCCACATTGATCGGAGGTGAGGTTTCATGATCATGGTCAACATGACAACCTAGAAAAAGGAACTTATAAAGGAACTATTTTTTCCCAAAAGATGTTTCTTACGTTAAAAAGTAATATAACATATCTCTTCACGTACCTTTGTTATAAAACTGTATGGCCGGATTGCCTTGTTTTCCGTAAATCTTTGCCCTCACAAAGGCTTTATAAAGTGGGACAAACACTCCCCGGCTACTGGTCGAGGAGGTTGAAGCCGATGGTCGGTCAATAAAGTTTTGTACAATGCGGGTCCGAGCATTAATGATGTAAAGTACTTGGATACATAGAATTATTACACATAAATTGCGAGTAAAGTCAATTTACTATAGCCCATCTTTTAAAGAGCCAAGGGCACAATCTCGCTGAGACAACCGAGCATCTGACATAATGCTCTCATAATTCCCTATTGGCATTGATTTCCTATCTATTAAGCCCCTTGGGGTCAACCTTGGCGAGCTCGGCTTTTGCTAGCTCTAGCTCCTTTAAGAGATCTTTATTCTCTTTCCAAGAAGTCTGTGTTAAACACAACAAAATTTTCTGTCAAGCGGATATCGATCCTTAATTCAGCGACTCGTGCCCACATTAAGGCTCGAGGGCTACTGGGCTTCGTCCTTCTCACTTAAAATCCATTAACGGGTTACATCGATCCCCTGATATGGTGTTGCCACCCGACCAGTGGCTCGAGGGCTACTGCATTGACGATTCAATGTAGACAATTTGCAAAGTGCAAAAAAGTTTCCGAGGAGATTTGATCCTCAGGTTGGTCGGCCACACCCAACCGGAGTCTCGATACTATGCACACCGCATTTTTCTTCCTAAAGTATGTTGCCGAGCAAGGAATCGATCCTCAGGCTGATTTCATCGACCTGAGTCTCAGGGGCTACTTGGATCAGGGGTTTTATTTTTTTCCTTCAGGTGCATCTCAAGTTTTAGGCTGACACACACCTTGAGAGCTACTGGCTATACATCTCATCAGCAAATAAATTGTAAAGTTAAGAAATAAATTCCACATAAAGTCAGCCCAAGACCGAGGTGGTGCATCACCTCGGAAGCAGTCCGGCATAAAGCTCGAATGCAAGTGGCTGGCTCTATAGAGGGCATTTCCGGCATTAAGCTCAGCTGAACTCCTGCAAAGTTTTTCAAGAGTGAGGTAATTTATGACACCTCAGACACAGGTCGGCGTTGGAGCTTGGCTGGAAAAAGACACCTCGGATGTAGTCCGGCGTTGGAGCTTGGATATAGCCCAACGTTGGAGCTCGGCTGGAAAAAGACACCTCGGATGCAGTCCGGCATTGGAGCTTGGATACAGTCTGGCGTTGGAGCTCGACTGGAAAAAGACACCTCGGATCCAGTCCGGTGTTGGAGCTCAGACGAAAGAGGACAGCGCCGCACGGGAAACACTTCAAACCCGAGGTGTGGCATAAAAATAACAAGGCATTGATAAAGGCCGAGAACTTAAAGGGGCTCCTCGGATACCCAACGTATAAACTCTTTGGATTCACTTCGGCAATCCTCAAGATCGAAGATGAGAAGATTTGTTGAACCAGTTTTCAAGACCAACGGCCGAAGATGAAGAATAGTTTGGAAGAATCGAGGAGCATCCCCAACTTGAAGACCGGTTCAGGGGGCTACTGATGGTGTCCTGGACTAGGGGGTACTCACCACATTGTCTCCCAACCAGGTGGGTCGGACTGAGGACCCCCATGGCGGTTCACTAATGGGCCACTTCGGGCAGCCCATGACGCATACAAGGAGGTTTCCACAAGACTTGGCGCACAAGACGAGGACTCTTCCAAATCCTATGCCTCCGGTGCATTATATAAACCGAGGCCAGGCTAGTCAATAGAAAAACTCATATTCATTAGAACAATCTCGTGGTAGATGCATGTATTCTGTACTACACCCCATATGAATACAATCAAAAGTTGGACATAGGGTATTATCTCTTCGAGAGAGCCCAAACCTGGGTAAAATCCCATGTCCGTGTTACCATCGGTCCAAGATGCCTAGCTTAGGACCCCTACTACGAGATATGCCAGATATAGAACTGACACCAGGTGAGTGCTTTCGTGCAAGAAAATATGACTCTAAGAGAGAAGATTGGGCAGCTCACTCAAAAGAAGGATTCTTTGGAGAAGTATATAGAGGACATCATCGAGGAGTTGTGTGTCAAGCTCGAAGGTATTCAGTATCACCCGAATGAACTTTATTTGTTTCCAAGTGAATCATGTTTGCATCCGCTGACCTTTGTCATGTTTCTGTTGGCAGAATACTGCCGTGACTTCGGGTTGGAGACCGAGCGGATTGAGAGGGATCTGGATCCGGCCAGGTTGCTTGTCAGGAACAAGGCTGCTTTGGGCGTTCTCCGACTGGAAGCTCGCCTCGACGACGCCTTGGTGTACATCATTCGCCTACGGGGCGCGATGAGCAGGATCGACTGATACGTGTCCAACGTATCTATAATTTTTTTATTGTTCCATGCTATTAAAGTGTCAATCTTGGATGTTTTATATACATTTACTAGCAACTTTATATCATTTTTTGGGACTAACCTATTAACCTAGTGCCCAGTGACAGTTGCTGTTTTTTTGCTTGTTTTTTTATTTGGCAGAATATCAATACCAAACGAAGTCCAATTACCACGAAACTTTTCTGAGATTTTTTTCTGGTGATAAGAGACCTTGGAAACTTCTGGAGCACACGAGAGAAGGCCTGTGGGGCCCACTAGACACCAGGGCATGCTAGGGGCCTCTGGCAAGCCCTGATGGGTAGTGGCGCCTAGAGGCACCCCCTTGACCTACCTCCACCTCTATAAATACTCTAAAATCTCAATAACCCAAGGGGAGCCGATGAAATACTTTTTCCGCTGCCGCAAGTTCCAGAACCACGAGATCCAATCTAGCTGCCTTTTCCGGCACTCTGTCGGAGGGGCAATGATCACGGAGGGGTTCTTCATCATCCTTGTTGCCCCTCCGATGATGCATGAGTTGTTAACCACAGACCTACGGGTCCGTAATTAGTAGCTAGATGGCTTCTTCTCTCTTTTTGATCTTCAATACAATGTTCTCCTCAATGTTCTTGGAGATCTATTTGATGTAACTCTTTTTTGCGGTGTGTTTGGGGATCCAATGAATAGTGAGTTTATGATCAGATCAATCCGTGAATATTATTTCAGTCTTCTCTGAACTCTTTTATGCATGATTGTTATAGCCTTGTATTTCTTCTCTGATTTATTGGTTTGGTTTGGCCAACTAGATTGATTTATCTTGCCATGGGAAGAGATGCTTTGTGATGGGTTCGATCTTGCGGTGCTCAATCTCAGTGACAGAAGGAGACATGACACACATGTATCGTTGCTATTATGGGTGACAAGATGGGTTTTATCCATACGTGAGTTTATCTTGTCTACATCATGTCATCTGGCCTAATGCATTACTCCGTTTTTCCATGAACTTAATACACTAGATGCATGTTGGACAGTGGTCGATGTGTGGAGTAATAGTAGCAGATGCAAAATTGTTTTGGTCTACTAATCTTGGACGTGATGCCTATATACATGATCATTGCCTTGGATATCATCATAATCATTTGCTTTTCTGTCAATTGCCCAACAGTAATTTGTTTACCCACCGTATGCTATTTTCTCCAGATAAGCCTCTAGTGAACACTATGGCCCCCGGGTCTATTTCCTATTATATATTAAAACCAAAAATACCTTGCTGCAATTTTTCTTTATTTATTTTATTTTGTGTTTTAGTTATATCTATTTATCAAATCTCATACAATTTAATCTATCTTAATACCGTTGAGGGATTGACAACCCCTTTAAGAGTTGGGTTGCAAGTAATTGTTGTTTGTGTCCAGGTGATGTTTACATAGTCTTGCTTGGTTCTCCTACTAGATTGATAACCTTGGCTTCATAACTAAGGGAAATACTTACCTCTATTGTGCTGCATCATCCCCTCCTCTTCGGGGAATTACCAACACAGATTAGAAGCATCAGGAAGAATTTCTGGTGCCTTGTCGGGGAGACATCATCAACATCTATCAAGTACCTACGCATAAACTCCCATCTCCTTGCAATTTACTTCATTTGCCATTTGCCCCTCGTTTTCATCTCCCCACTTCTAAAACATTTTATCAAAAAACATAAAAATGTTTTACTTTGTCACTTTGCTTGTTTGTTTGCCACAATTGTATGTTTATTAAAAACCAGACAACAAAAAAATCTTATGGACACTCATCCACTTGCTAATCTTTTTAAAAGATCCAATTATGATGAACCAATTGCTAGTGAGTTTAGTGCACTAGATTATCTTTATGAAGTTTTGCTCGAAATTCATGAATCTAAAAATTCTGATGAAGTGTTAAAAGAAGAAATTTATAAAGTGATTCACGATAGCTCCTTGAATGAAAAGCATGATTGCAATGATGTTATTATAAATTCTATTAATGTCAATTGTTTTAATAATATGCAAAACCCCAAGCTTGGGGATGCTAATTTTGCTATGTCTACTACTTATTGCAATGATCATGATTGGGGTGATAATGCTTCTTATGATTCTGAAAATTTATTAAAAGTGGGTTCGGAAGATTGTCAACTTTAGGTAAAAATAATCCCACATATTTGGAGAGTGTTCAATCTTATGAAAATTTTGATAAAAGTGGGTTTGGAAAGGTCATGACTTTAGTTGATGTTAATCCCACTATCTTGGAAGATTATAAAACTTTTATGCATGTGGATCATGAAGAAAAAATTTTGTATGATAGCTATATTGTTGAATTTGATAATGATCCTACATGTAATTATTATGAGACAGGAAAATATGGTTGTAGAATTTTTCATGTTACTAAATTACCTCTCTTGATGTTGAGATTGTCTATGTTTTATTCTTCTTCCTTGCATATGCTAGTCTTTGGTTGTTTTGATAATTTGCTTGCTTATAAAATGCCTATGCATAGGAAGTATGTTAGACTTGAATGTGATTTTCACATGCTATATGATGCTCTCTTTGTGCTTCAATTCTTGTCTTTCATGAGAGCATCATTAAAATTATCAATGCTGAGCTTAGAGGCTTTAAAGAAAAGCGCTTATTGGGAGACAACCCAATATTTTTCTATTTTGTTTTTATTAATTTACACAATTATACTACTTTTATGAATGCAATTTTTTTTTTAAATTAGTGTTTGTGCCAAGTAAAGCCTTTAGGATGGTTTGGGTGATAGTTGATTTGATCCTGTTGGAAAACAAAAACTTTTGCGTCCAGTAGCAGAATTATTAAAATTCACTGGAATGTGATAAAATTCTGAATTTTTTACACATGATTTATATATAAATTTCCCATGTTGTACTAAGCTTTAAGAATTTTTAGAGTTACATAAGTCTGGTCAAAGTTCAGATTACTACAGACTGTTCTGTTTTTGACAGATTCTGTTTTCATTGCATTGTGTGCTTATTTTGATGAATCTATGGATTGTATTGGGGGTATAAGCCATGGTAAAGTTAGAATACAGTAGGTATAATGCAATAATAAAATATTAATGGGTTTGCAATAGTACTTAAAGTGGTGATTTTCTTTTTTATACTAACGGATCTCATGAAGGTTTTGTTAAGTTTTGCGTGATTGAAGTTTTCAATTTTCGGGTGAGATCACGATGGATGAAGGAATAAGGAGCGAAAAGAGCCTAAGCTTAGGGATTCCCATTGCACCCCGCGGTAATATTCAAGGAGTACCAAGCAACTAATCTTGGGGATACCCCAGAAGGCATCCCCTCTTTCTTCTAACGACCATTGGTAATTTTACTTGAAGCTATATTTGTATTCATCACATATCATGAGTTTTGCTTGGAGCGTCTTGTATTATATGAGTCTTTGCTTGTTTTGATTTTTAATTTGTCACAATCATCCTTACTGTACACACCTATTTCAGAGCCATAATGATGCTATGATTTGTTAGAATTGCTCTTTGCGCTTCACTTAATTTTTTTCGAGCTATGGAATTGCTCTAGTGCTTCAATTATATCTTTTTGAGCACGGTGGTGGTTTAATTTTTGAAAAAATAATCTCATGCTTCACTTAGATCATTTTGAGAGTTAGTATTTTTTTTGAAGAAATACTCTCATGCTTCACTTAGATCATTTTGAGAGTTAGTAAAATTTTGAAGAAATGCTCTCATGCTTCACTTAGATCAATTTGAGAGTTAGAATTTTTTTGAAGAAAAATCCTCTCATGCTTCACCTATATTATTTTGAGAGATGAAACTTTTGAAGAAATATTTATGCTCTCGTGCTTCACTTAAATTTATTTAGCAATGATAATTTGCTTAAGATATGAAATTGGTCCCAAAGTGATAGATATTCAAGAGGGATATAATAAAAACTTTCATGAAGATCATTGGATATTAAAACTTGATTCCTTGCAATAGTTTTGCGATATGGAGATAGTAATGTGTGAGTCATGTTGGTGAGTAATTGTGCTTTAGTAAGAATATTGGTGTTAAGGTTTGTGATTCCCTATGCAAGCACGAAAGTCAATAGTTATGCAACGAAGTTACATCCTACTTATGGTGCATTATTCAGTGTTAGTTATGTTCAATGCTCGTTTATGATCATTTTCATTTTTTGGTTGGTTGCTTCTCAATCTATTTGCTAGCCTTTCCTTGTACTAAGCAGGAATACTGCTTGTGCATCCAAATCCTAAACCAAGTTGTGCCAAATGAGTCCACCATACCTACCTATATGCGGTATTTCCATGCCATTCCAAGTAACTTTGTATGTGCCAACTCTAATTTTCAAATGAATTTCCTTTTTATGTGCCCGTACCGCTCATGAAGTGGCAGGGGGTGGCCAACATTTTCCATGCTAGGTATGTCATTCTCAAGATGAGTGTTTATTCACTTGTCATTGCACGAGTGTGGTAGGTAATAGGGATGCCCAGTCCCGAAATGAAATATATATATATATATATATGTTGTTCATAATAAATTCCTTGGAAAGCATTGGTATGGAAGGCACCCATGGATACGGCTAGCCATGGATTGCGAAAGAATGGTGGAAAAGGAAATAAACTTTATTTTATGTTTGGAAACCGCCTATGATTTATCTAGCATGGAAGATATTGGGAATTCTTGATCGTTTTCGTTGACAGGAAAAGCATGCCTCTCAAAATAGTTTTATCTCTCAATTTAAGCTATGAGCTCTGGCAACTCTACAAATCTCTGCTTCCCTCTGCGAAGGGCCTATCTATTTACTTTTATGCAATTTTTATTTTTTTGAGTCTCCATCTTCTCTTATAAAGCACAAGCTAGGGAACACTATTTTCATACTTGTGCATTGGATGTAGCTAATATTAGAGTGTGTTTCATGAATGGATCAATGATTGAGCATAATGGGCTAGGGATAGCTTTCTTTAGCATTGATATTTTGAAAGACATGATTGCTTGTTGATATGCTTGAGTATTGATGTCTTCATGTCAAATTATAGACTATTGTTTTGAATCACTTAGAAGTCCAAATGACCATGCTACAAAAGAAAAGAATATGTGATGAATATGATAGGTAGCATTCCACATCAAAAATTCTGTTTTTATCATTTACCTACTCAAGGACAAGCAGGAATTAAGCTTGGGGATGCTTGATACGTCTCGAATGTATCTATAATTTTGTATTGTTCTATGCTATTAAAGTATCAATCTTGGATGTTTTATATAGATTTACTAGCAACTTCATATCATTTTCTGGGACTAACCTATTAACCTAGTGCCCAATGCCAGTTGTTGTTTTTTTGCTTGTTTTTTACTTTGCAGAATATCAATACCAAACGAAGTCCAATTGCCACGAAACTTTTTAGAGATTTTTTTCTGGTGATAAGAGACCCTGGAAGCTTCTGGAGCAGACGAGAGGAGGCCTATGGGGCCCACTAGACACCAGGGCGCGCCAGGGGCCTCTAGCACGGCCTGATGGGTAGTGGGGCCCACAGGCACCACCTTAACCTACCTCAGCCTCTATAAATACCCTAAAATCCCAAAAACCCTAGTGTACTCTATGAAATACTTTTTTCACCGCCGCAAGTTCCAGAACCATGAGATCCAATCTAGAGGCCTTTTCCGGCACTCTACTGGAGGGGGCAACGATCACGGAGGGGTTCTTCATCATCCTTGCTGCCCTTCGATAATGCGTGAGTAGTTTACCACAGACCTACTAGTTCGTAGTTAGTAGCTAGATGGCTCCTTCTCTATTTTTGATCTTCAATACAATGTTCTCCTCGATGTTCTTGGAGATCTATTTGATGTAACTCTTTTTTGCGGTGTGTTTGTTGGGATCCGATGAATTGTGAGTTTATGATTAGATCTATCGAAGAATATTATTTGAGTCTTCTCTGAACTCTTTTATGCGTGATTGTTATAGCCTCGTATTTCTTCTCTGATTTATTAGTTTGGTTTGGCCAACTAGATTGATTTATCTTGCCATGGGAAGAGGTGCTTTGTGATGGGTTCGATCTTGTGGTGCTCAATCTCAGTGATAGAAGGAGACATGACACGCATGTATCGTTGCTATTAAGGGTAACAAGATGGGGTTTATCCATACGTGAGTTTATCTTGTCTACATCATGTCATCTTGCCTAATGCATTACTCCATTTTTCCATGAACTTAATACACTAGATGCATGCTGGATAGCAGACGATGTGTGGAGTAATAGTAGTAGATGCAGAATCGTTTTGGTCTACTAATCTTGGACGTGATGCCTATATACATGATCATTGCCTTGGATATCATCATAATTATTTGCTTTTCTGTCAATTGCCCAACAGTAATTTGTTTACCCACCGTATGCTATTTTCTCCAGAGAAGCCTCTCGTGAAAACTATGGCCCCCGGGTCTATTTCCTATCATATATTGAAACCAAAAATACCTTGCTGCAATTTTTATTTATTTATTTTATTTTGTGTTTTAGTTAGATCTATTTATCAAATCTCATACAATTTAATCTATCTTAATACCATTGAGGGATTGACAACCCCTTTACGCATTGGGTTGCAAGTATTTGTTGTTTGTGTGCAGGTGCTGTTTACATAGTGTTGCTTGGTTCTCCTACTGGATAGATAACCTTGGTTTCATAACTAAGGGAAATACTTACCTCTGTTGTGCTGCATCATCCCCTCCTCTTCGGGGAATTTCCAACACAGATTACAAGCATCATCGACAAGGAGCTGTGGCCAGAGGAAACGCTCCAGAATGATCTGGAGACGATGATGGCTCGTCTCAACAAAATCCCCCGTCGACTATAAGCATGGAAGAGATCTGCCACCCGCTGCGGAGCCGATGTGGCGATCTTTCTTGTTCGCGTCCTCTGCAAGGAGGTGAACGAGGAGAAGCTGAAGGCTCTCAAGGTCGCCAACGTGAAGAAGCTCAAGTTTGAAGACTTCATGGAGACGTTCAACGAGGCCACCACTTGGATCGCTGACGGCATCGATCTGGACACCTTTGTTGAGCCTGCCAGCCCTTCAGATGCGTGAGAAAAAACTTTAAGTCTTAACTATTTGGCTCGGTATGCCGAGTTGATTTGTATCCTTTTAAACTCTCTTCGGGTCTTGGACCTGAGTACTTGCGACCACTTTTGAGCTATTGGAGTTATTCGAATGCTTTCCTTCGAGTTCTTGTGTGTTTTTGACTTAGGTGAAAGCTGGTTCGTAGCTAAGCTCCCAAGTGAGAGAGAAGTCCTTCACTCGGAGTGGTTTTTAACTTAGGCGAAAGCTGGTTCGCAGCTAAGCCTCCGAGTGAGAAGAAAGTTATCCACTCAGAGTATTTTTTGACTTAGGCGAAGACTGGTTCGCAGCTAAGCCCTTGAGTGAGAAGAAAGTTCTTCACTCGGAGTGGTTTTTAACTTAGGCAAAAACTGGTTCGCAGCTAAGCCCCGAGTGAGAAGAAAGTTCTCCACTCGGAGTGGTTTTTAACTTAGGTGAGAGCTGGTTCGCAGCTAAGTCCCCGAGTGAGAGGAAAGTTCTTCACTCGGAGCGATTTTTAACTTAGGAAAAAGCTGGTTCGCGGCTAAGCCTGTGAGAGGAGAGTTCTTCACTCAGAGAGGTTTTTAACTTAGGCGAAACCTGGTTCACAGCTAAGCCTCCGAGTGAGAGGAAAGTTCTTCACTCGGAGTGATTTTTAACTTTGGTGAAAGCTGGTTCGCAGCTAAGCCCCCGAGTGAGAGGAAAGTTCTTCACTCAGAGCGATTTTTAACTTAGGCGAAAGCTGGTTCACGGCTAAGCCTCCGAGTGAGAGGAGAGTTCTTCACTTGGAGAGGTTTTTAACTTAGGTGAAAGCTGGTTCGCAGCTAAGCTTCTGAGTGAGAGGAAAATTCTTCACTCGGAGTGATTTTTAACTTAGGCGAAAGCTGGTGCGTAGCTCAGGCCCCGAGTGAGAGGAAAGTACTTCACTCAGAGTGATTTTACTTAGGCGAAAGTCGGTTCATACCTAAGCCCCGAGTGAGAGGAAAGTTCTTCACTCGGAGTGATTTCTAACTTAGGCAAAAGCTAGTTTGCAGCTAAGCTCCCAAGTGAGAGGAAAGTTCTTCACTCGGAGTGATTTTTAACTTAGGCGAAAGCTGGTTCGCAGCTAAGCCCCCGAGTGAGAGGAAAGTTCTCTTCACTCGGAGTGGTTTTTAACTTAGGCAAAAGCTGGTTCACAACTAAGCCTCCGAGTGAGAGGAAAGTTCTTCACTCAGAGTGATTTTTAACTTAGGCGATAGCTGGTTCGCAGGTAAGCTGAAGAGTGTGCACCCACTGGGGGTTTGGATCCGAAAATGGGTAAAAGTGAACTCAATGAGGTACTAAAAAAGTCATGCTTTTATTCATCAAATATCACTCGAGTGCTTTTCTTACATCTTAACGCTTCAATCATCAAGTATAAAATCAGCGGAGTAGGTCAATATTCTGGGCACGAGGTTCATCTATCTTCTTCTGGAGTTTGTAGAGCCTGTATGCTCTGTTATGCAGGACCCTTGAAACGATAAAGCACTACTGAAAAAGATGGTCCAAACGCGACACTACAATCAGACACCCTTCAACGAAACTGTGTACGATTCATTAATCGCAAACGGTGATGTAATAAAACTGTTAAAAAGATACAAAACATTTGCGATGGTGGAGACAACAAACACGTTTCAGATTATAGTTGTCTGTGCGATGCGTGGCATACAATTCACTCAAATGAACTGTTTGCGATGAGCTTAACAATAGAAACGGGCAGCCAGATGAAGGTGTGTGCAATATACGGCATACAGTTCACCCGGATGAACTATTTGTGATTAGGCAACACAAAGAAATGGTTGGGTAGATCAAGGTGTGTGTGTGATTGACGACATACAGTTCACTAGGATGAACTGTTTGCGATTAGGCAACACAACAGAAACGGTCAGCCAGATCAAGGTGTCTGCGATGGACGACATACACTTCACACGGATGAGCTATTTGCGATTAGCCTCAACAAACAGAAATGGTTAGACAGATCAAGGTGTGTGCGCTAGACGGGCACACATTCTAATTAAAAGAAGCATGCGTGATTGTAATAACGAGTGCGCACGGTTGATGGAACAAGTCGTGTGCTGACATCACCTATTGCAGTGCACCCTATGGTGCAAACGCCACATACGCGGCTGAGAACGCGTGCCCACGTTACACAATCCAGGAATCGTGCCGCACTTTGAAACTAGAACCGTCAATAAATTTTGAGTTTGTGTCCTGTCACATTCCAAATTACTACCACGCTATATTCAAATGCAAACCTGTACACACCGATCAAAACCTAAACGGTTTCCCACTTAGGAGTGTATTAGTACTCAGTTATAAATACTACCTACTCCAAGATGACTGCACTATCCTCCTCAACTCCTTGATATGTCCATTTTGCATCATGTTTTCCTACTGTTATTTATGATGTTTTTATGCATAATAATGCTTTTTGGAGTAATTCTAATGCCTTTTCTCTCATAATATGTAAGGTTCACACAAAGAGGGAGAATTCCGGCAGCTGGAAATCTGGACCTGAAAAAGCTGCGTCAGGCTACCTATTCTGCACAACTCCAAATGCGCTGAAACTTCACGAGGAATTTTTATGGAATAAATAAGAATTATTGGAGCAAATAACTACCAGAGGGGGCCCACCAGGTGGGCACAACCCACCTGGGCACGTCAGGGAGCCCAGGCGCGCCCTGGTGGGTTGTGCCCTCCTCGGCCCACCTCCGGTGCCCCTCTTCTGGTATATAAGTCATTTTGACCTAGAAAAAATAAGGAGAGGACTTTCGGGATGAAGCGCCGCTGTCTCGAGGCAGAACTTGGGCAGGAGCACTTTTGCCCTCCGGCGGAGCGATTCCGCCGGGGGAACTTCCCTCGCGGAGGGGGAAATCATCGTCATCATCGTCACCAACAACTCTCCCATCTTGGGGAGAGCAATCTCCATTAACATCTTCAACAGCACCATCTCCTCTCAAACCCTAGTTCATCTCTTGTGTTCAATCTTTGTACCGGAACTATAGATTGGTACTTGTGGGTGACTAGTAGTGTTGATTACATCTTGTAGTTGATTACTATATGGTTTATTTGGTGGAAGATTATATGTTCAGATCCATTATGATATTTAATACCCCTCTGATCTTGAGCATGATTATCATTAGTGAGTAGTTACTTTTGTTCTTGAGGTCACGGGAGAAATCTTGTTGCAAGTAATCATGTGAACTTGATATGTGTTCGATATTTTGATGATATGTATGTTGTGATTCCCTTAGTGGTCTCATGTGAACGTCGACTACATGACACTTCACCATATTTGGGCCTAAGGCAATGCATTGTGGAGTAGTTATTAGATGATGGGTTGTGAGAGTGACAGAAGCTTAAACCCTAGTTTATGCGCTATTCCGTAAGGGACTGATTTGGATCCAAAAGTTTAATGCTATGGTTAGATTTATTCTTAATACTTTTCTCGTAGTTGCGGATGCTTGCGACGGGGTTAATCATAAGTAGGAGGTTTGTTCAAGTAAGAATAGCACCGAAGCACCGGTCCACCCACATATCAAATTATCAAAGTAGCGAACACAAATCAAACCAACATGATGAAAGTGACTAGATGAAATTCCCGTGTACCCTCAAGAACGCTTTGCTTATCATAAGAGACCGTTTTGGCCTGTCCTTTGCCTGAAAAGGATTGGGCTACCTTGCTGCACTTTTGTTACTATTATCGTTACTTGCTCATTACAAATTATCTTACTACCAAACTACTCGTTACTCATAATTTCAGTGCTTGCAGACATTACCTTGCCGAAAACCGCTTGTCATTTCCTTCTACTCCTCGTTGGGTTCGACACTCTTACTTATTGAAAGGACTACGATTGATCCCCTATAGTTGTGGGTCATCAAGGCTCTTTTCTAGTGCCGTTGCCGGGGAGTGAAGCGCTCTTGGTAAGTGGAAATCGGTAAGGAAAAATTATTACTACGTGCTGAAATTTATTGTCACTTGTTACTATGGAAAACAATCCTTTGAGGGGTTTGTTCGGGGTATCTTCACCTCGACCGGAACCACAATTAGTTACCCCTCAACCTACTGCACCTACTGAAAATATTTTTTATGAAATTCCTTCGGGTATGATAGAACAACTGCTAGCTAATCCTTGTGCAGGAGATGGAACTGAACATCCTGATATGCACTTGATATATGTGGATTATTTAAGCTTGCAGGCTTACCCAGAGATGAAGCTAAGAAGAAGGTTTTCCCTTTATCTTTGAAGGGAAAAGCATTGGCATGGTATAGGCTATGCGATGATATTGGATCTTGGAATTGGAATCGATTGAAATTGGAATTTCACCAAAAAATTTATCCTATGCATCTAGTTCATCGTGATCGGAATTACATATATAATTTTTGGCCTCGTGAAGGAGAAATTATTGCTCTAGCTTGGGGGAGGCTTAAGTCAATGTTATATTCATGCCCCAGTCATGAGCTCTCAAGAGAAATTATTATTCAGAATTTTTATGCTCGGCTTTCTCATGATGATCGATCCATGCTTGATACTTCTTGTACTGGTTCCTTTATGAAGAAGACTATTGACTTCCGGTGGGATCTTTTAGAAAGAATTAAATGCAACTCTGAAGATTGGGAACTCAATGAAGGTAAAGAGTCAGGTATTAAGCTCAAGTATGATTGTGTTAAATCTTTTATGAATACCGATGCTTTTCAAAAGTTTAGCACTAAATATGGACTTGACTCTGAGATAGTAGCCTCCTTTTGTGAATCATTTGCTACTCATGTTGACCTCCCTAAGGAGAAGTGGTTTAAATATTACCCACCTATCAAAGAAGAAATTAAAGAACCAGTAATAGCTAAAGATGAAACTATTATTTACAATGTTGATCCAGTTGTGCCTACTGCTTATATTGAAAAACCACCTTTCCCTGTTAGGATAAAGGAACATGCTAAAGTCTCAACTATGGTCAACAAAAGTTATATTAGTACTTCCAAACCTGCTGAACAAATCAAAGTAGAACCTAGTGTTGCTATGGTTAAAGATCTCTTGGTTGAAAATATAGATGGGCATGTTATTTACTTCTGTGATGAAGCTGCTAGAATTGCCAAACCCGATGAAAAAGATAAACCTAGACCCGTCATTGGCATGTCTGTTGTCTCAGTTAAAATAGGAGATCACTGTTATCATGGTTTATGCGACATAGGTGCTAGTGTGAGTGCCATTCCTTTTACCTTATATCAAGAAATTATGAATGATATAGCACCCGCTGAAATAGAAAACATAGATGTTACTATTAAACTTGCTAATAGGGACACCATCACACCACTTGGGATTGTTAGAGATGTTGAAGTCTTGTGTGGGAAAATAAAATACCCTACTGATTTTCTTGTTCTTGGTTCCCCACAAGATGACTTTTGTCCCATTATCTTTGGTAGACCTTTCTTGAACACCGTTAATGCTAAAATAGATTGCGAGAAACAAACTTTTGGTGTTAGTTTTGATGATGAGTCTCATGAGTTTAATTTTTCCAAGTTCAGTAGAAAACATCATAATAAAGAGTTGTCTAGTAAGGATGAAATAATTAGTCTTGCTTCTATTGCTGTGCCTCCTACTGATCCACTAGAACAATATTTGTTAGACCATGAAAATGATATGCATCTGCATGAAAGAAATGAAATAGATAAGATTTTCTTTGAACAACGTCCTCTGCTTAAACACAATTTGCCTATTGAAACTCTAGGAGGTCCTCCTCCACCTAAAGGTGATCCTGTGTTTGAATTAAAGCAATTGCCAGACACTTTGAAATATGCTTATCTTGATGAGAAAAAGATTTATCCTGTTATTATTAGTGCTAACCTTTCAGAACATGAAGAAGAAAGATTATTGAAGGTTCTGAAGAAGCACTGAGCTGCCATTGGATATACTCTTGATGATTTAAAGGGCATTAGTCCCGCTCTCTGTCAGCATAAAATTAATATGGAGCCTGATGCTAAACCCGTTGTTGATCACCAACGACGTTTAAATCCTAAAATGAAAGAAGTGGTAAGAACAGAAATACTGAAGCTTCTGGAAGCAGGTATAATCTATCCCATAGCTGATAGTAGATGGGTAAGTCTCATTCATTGTGTCCCTAAAAAGGGAGGTATTACCGTTGTTCCTAATGATAAGAATGAACTTATTCCACAAAGAATTGTCACTGGCTACAGAATGGTAATTGATTTTAGAAAACTAAATAAAGCTACTAGAAAAGATCGTTACCCTCTGCCTTTTATTGATCAAATGTTAGAAAGACTATCAAAGCACACACATTTTGCTTTCTTGATGGATATTCCGGTTTTTCTCAAATACCTGTCTCACAACCTAATCAAGAGAAAACCACCTTTACTTGCTCTTTTGGAACTTATGCTTATAGACGTATGCCTTTTGGTTTATGCAATGCACCTGCTACCTTTCAAAGATGTATGACTACTATATTCTCTGACTTTTGTGAAAAGATTCTTGAGGTTTTCATGGATGATTTTTCTGTTTACGGAACTTTTTTTGATGATTGCTTGAGCAACCTTGATCGAGTTTTGCAGAGATGTGAGCAAACTAATCTTGTCTTGAATTGGGAGAAGTGCCACTTTATGGTTAATGAAGGTATCGTCTTGGGACATAAAATTTCTGAACGAGGTATTGAGGTGGATAAAGCGAAAGTTGATGCAATTGAGAAAATGCCATGCCCTAAAGATATCAAAGGTATTCGTAGTTTCCTTGGTCATGCTGGTCTCTATAGGAGGTTTATTAAAGACTTCTCTAAAATTTCTAGGCCTCTTACAAATCTTTTACAAAAGGATGTTCCATTTGTTTTTGATGATGATTGTGTAGAAGCCTTTGAAACACTTAAGAAAGCCTTGATTTCTGCACCTATTGTTCAACCACCTGATTGGAACTTGCCTTTTGAAATTATGTGTGATGCTAGTGATTATGATGTTGGTGTTGTTCTAGGACAAAGAGTCGATAAGAAATTAAATGTTATTCATTATGCTAGTAAGACTCTGGACAGTGCTCAATGAAATTATGCTACTACTAAAAAGGAATTCTTAGCAGTGGTGTTTGCTTGTGATAAATTTAGATCTTACATTGTTGATTCTAAAGTGACTGTTCACACCGATCATGCTGCTATAAAATATCTTATGGAAAAGAAGGATGCTAAACCTAGACTCATTAGGTGGGTTCTTTTACTACAAGAATTTGATTTACATATCACTGATAGAAAGGGAGCTGAGAACCCCGTGGCTGATAACTTGTCTAGGTTAGAAAATATTCTTGATGACCCACAACCTATTAATGACAGTTTTCCTGATGAACAATTAGCTGCAATAAATGTTTCTCATAACACTCATTGGTATACTGACTATGCCAATTATATTGTTGCTAAATATATACCACCTAGCTTCACATACCAACAAAAGAAAAAATTCTTCTATGATTTAAGACATTACTTTTGGGATGACCCACATCTTTATAAAGAAGGAGTAGATGGTATTATTAGATGTTGTGTACCCGAGCATGAATAGGGACAAATCCTACGGAACTGTCACTCTGAAGCTTATGGAGGACATCATGCGGGAGATAGAACTGCTCACAAGGTATTGCAATCTGGTTTTTATTGGCCTACTCTCTTCAAGGATGCCCGTAAGTTTGTTTTATCTTGTGATGAATGTCAAAGAATTGGTAATATTGGTAAGCGTCAGGAAATGCATATGAATTATTCTCTTGCTATTGAACCATTTTATGTTTGGGGATTTGATTACATGGGACCTTTTCCTTCCTCTAATGGGTATACACATATTTTGGTTGCTGTTGATTATGTTACTAAGTGGGTAGAAGCTATTCCAACTAGTAGTGCTGGTCACAACACCTCTATTAAAATGCTTAAGGAAGTCATTTTCCCAAGGTTTGGAGTCCCTAGATATTTAATGACTGATGGTGGTTCACATTTTATTCATGGTGCTTTTCGTAAAATGCTTGCTAAATATGATGTTAACCATAGAATTGCATCACCGTATCACCCTTAGTCTAGTGGTCAAGTTGAACTTAGCAATAGAGAAATAAAATTAATATTACAAAAAACTGTCAATAGGTCCCGAAAAAATTGGTCTAAGAAGTTAGATGATGCACTTTGGGCTTATAGAACCGCATATAAAAATCCTATGGGTATGTCTCCGTATAAAATGGTTTATGGAAAAGCTTGTCATTTGCCTCTTGAGTTAGAACATAAAGCATATTGGGCAATTAAAGAACTCAACTATGATTTCAAACTTGCCGGTGAAAAGAGGTTATTTGATATTAGCTCACTAGATGAATGGAGAACCCAAGGCTATGAAAATGCCAAGTTATTTAAAGAAAAAGTTAAAATATGGCATGACAAAAGAATCCAAAAGCGTGAGTTCAAAGTTGGAGAATATGTTCTTTTGTACAACTCTCGTTTCAGATTCTTTGCAAGAAAACTCCTCTCCAAATGGGAAGGACCTTATGTTATCGAGGAGGTTTATCAATCAGGAGCCATCAAGATAAATAATGCCGAAGGTACTAACCCGAAGGTTGTTAATGGGCAAAGAATAAAACATTATATCTCAGGTACGCCCATTAACGTTGAAAGCAATATTATCCAAACCATGACACCGGAAGAACACATAAAGGAAACCTTTCGGAACACTCCAGAATGGTGAAAAAAGGAGGTACGTGATACGGTAAGTAAACGGACTCCGAAAAATCCGCAAAAATATTTTCTGTTTGTTTTGGAATATAACAAAAATTAGGAAAATAAGAAACAACCAGGAAGGCACCCCTGGTGGGCACAAGACACCAGGGCGCGCCTGGCTTGTCAGGCGCGCCCAGGTGGGTTGTGCCCACCTCGGGTACCTTCCGGACTCCGTTTTTCTTCCGTTTGCTTGTTTCCCACGATAAAAAATCTTTATATACCCCCCAAACCTATTGACCACCGTATCGCAGAGAAATCTTCGGTTTTCTTTTCTTGTTGTTTTCGGTCAGATCTGTTAAGCCAGGCATCATGTCTTCTCCCTCCTCCAACAACGTAGAAGAGAAGGCTTGGTTGATGAATATCGAGTTGAAGAAAGAAGAGCCTGAAGAAGTCATCAAAGGGGACAAGAGCAAGGAGGCCACCAGAGATCAAGCGCCGGTGGTCCAGAAAGCTTTGCCTGCCGAGGAGGAAGAAGAAGATATCCTTAAACCTTACTATGATCATCTTACCCCCACTGAGATTGAATCCTTTCGGATCATCGAAATGGTTCATGTGCAAAATAAATATCTCACCCGTGAAAATATTCTATTGCAAGAGCACATCATCGCCCTCCGGAGCATCATCCGTAGATTGGAGAAGCTATTGGAGTGGGCCACTACTTCATCACCACCACCTCCTTCTTCATCAACAAAAGAAAATTGAGTAATCGGGTATGGGCACTCCCCTTGGCTTGTGCCAAGCTTGGGGGAGGTGCCCCGGTATCGTATCACCTCCACTATCTTTTGCCTTTACTTATCTTAGTTCGATCCATAGTTATCTTTTGCTTTAGATGAATAAAAGTTTAGTTCGATCCTTTCTTTTTGAGTGTTTGCTTAGTGATCTATCTTCGTAATCGTGTGCGAGATATATAATAAAGTTTAGTTTGAGTTTTTTTTTTACTTTCATGTTCAATAAAAAGAAAGGAAATAAATGAAAGAGATCATATGCTAATTTTATGGTAAGTAATGATATCACATAAGGAAGAGTATAAGTAGAAAATTTTATTGGAGATTGACAAACATAGCATTGGTCAATAATGCAATTCATGAAAGAATTAATAAGGGAAGAGAAGATTCACATGCAAATACACTATCCTGGACATCTTTTGTGATTGTGAGCCCCCATCAAAATATTATATGCCAAAATTGTTGACGTTGGACAAGAAAGACAACATAATGATTTATGTTTGTTCATATTCACATAGAAGTTATATTGTCATAGATCCTTTAACATGTGGTGCTTGCCCCCATCTTTGCTAGCCAAAAATTCCGCACTAAGTAGAGATACTACTTGTGCATCCAAAAACCCTTAAATACACATCTTATGTTGAGAGTCCATCATACCTACCTATGGATTGAGTAAGATCCTTCAAGTAAGTTATCATCGGTGCAAAAAGGCAATAAAAATTGCTTCTAAAAGTGTTGGGTCATTTAGTGTAAGAGAAAATTGAGCGTTGTACAAACTTGTGATGGCAAAGAATAAAAGCGACAGACTGCATAATAAAGGTTGCTATCATAAGGGGCAATATAACGTGACATTCTTTTGCATTAAGGGATTGAGCATACAAACAAATAAGCGCATGGCAACCTCTGCTTCCCTCCGCGAAGGGCCTATCTTTTACTTTTATGTATTTACTTTTATGCAAGAGTCAAAGTTCTTCTCTCTATTCCTTCTTATTTTCTCTTTTGGCAAGCATCATGTGGTGAGAAAAGATCTAGGCACATATATCCAGTTGGATATGAGTAGCATGAGTTATTATAGTTGACATCACCCTCGAGGTGAGTATGTTGGGAGGCGAAACTACAAGCCCCTATCTTTCTATGTGTCCGGTTGAAACGTTTTGCTGATGTGTATGCAGTGAGTGTTAGCAATCATAGAAGACTATATGATGCTTGAGTATGTAGACTTTCCAAAAAAGGCTCGGATACGTGACCCTTCCTGAAAAGATGATGAATTGTAGTTGCAAAGTTGACTGAGAACAGAATTTGTTGGTTTTCAATAGAGTTTATGCTTTATACTTCGATGTTGTGATGAATTTGTTACTTGTTCATGAGAAGTTATATGATAAAAGTTCTATGATAAAGTGTTATATTAAAGTTTGTTGCTGTTATAATAATATACATGATGCATCTATGTCTGTATTTTGTTTTTATCGACACCTCTCTCTCTAAGCATGTGGACATGTTTTTCGATTTCGGTTTTCGCTTGAGGACAAGCGAGGTCTAAGCTTGGGGGAGTTGATACGTCCATTTTGCATCATGTTTTCCTACTGTTATTTATGATGTTTTTATGCATAATAATGCTTTTTGGAGTAATTCTAATGCCTTATCTCTCATAATATGCAAGGTTCACACAAAGAGGGAGAATTCCGGCAGCTGGAAATCTGGACCTGAAAAAGCTACGTCAGGCTACCTATTCTACACAACTCCAAATGAGTTGAAACTTCACGAGGAATTTTTATGGAATAAATAAGAATTATTGGAGCAAATAACTACTAGAGGGGGCCCACCAGGTGGGCACAACCCACCTGGGCACGTCAGGGAGCCCAGGCGCACCCTGGTGGGTTGTGCCCTCCTCGGCCCACCTACGATGCCCCTCTTCTGGTATATAAGTCATTTTAACCTAGAAAAAATAAGGAGAGGACTTTCCGGACGAAGCACCGCCGTCTCGAGGCGAAACTTGGGAAGGAGCACTTTTGCCCTCTGGCGGAGCGATTCCGCCGGGGGAACTTCCCTCCCAGAGAGGGAAATCATCGTCATCATCATCACCAACAACTCTCCCATCTTGGGGAGGGTAATCTCCATCAACATCTTCAATAGCACCATCTCCTCTCAAACCCTAGTTCATCTCTTATGTTCAATCTTTGTACCGGAACTATAGATTGGTACTTGTGGGTGACTAGTAGTGTCGATTACATCTTGTAGTTGATTACCATATGGTTTATTTGGTGGAAGATTATATGTTCAGATCCATTATGCTATTTAATACCCCTCTGATCTTGAGCATGATTATCATTAGTGAGTAGTTACTTTTGTTCTTGAGGTCACGGGAGAAATCTTGTTGCAAGTAATCATGTGAACTTGATATGTGTTCGATATTTTGATGATATGTATGTTGTGATTCCCTTAGTGGTGTCATGTGAACATCGACTACATGACACTTCACCATATTTGGGCCTAAGGGAATGCATTGTGGAGTAGTTATTAGATGATGGGTTGCGAGAGTGACAGAAGCTTAAACCCTAGTTTATGCGCTATTCCGTAAGGGACTGATTTGGATCCAAAAGTTTAATGCTATGGTTAGATTTATTCTTAATACTTTTCTCGTAGTTGCGGATGCTTGCGAGGGGGTTAATCATAAGTAGGAGGTTTGTTCAAGTAAGAATAGCACCTAAGCACCGGTCCACCCACATATCAAATTATCAAAGTAGCGAACACAAATCAAACCAACATGGTGAAAGTGACTAGATGAAATTCCCGTGTACCCTCAAGAACGCTTTGCTTATCATAAGAGACCGTTTTGGCCTGTCCTTTGCCTCAAAAGGATTGGGCTACCTTGCTGCACTTTTGTTATTATTACTGTTACTTGCTCGTTACAAATTATCTTACTACCAAACTACTCGTTACTCATAATTTCAGTGCTTGAAGACATTACCTTGCTGAAAACCGCTTGTCATTTCCTTCTGCTCCTCGTTGGGTTCGACACTCTTACTTATTGAAAGGACTACGATTGATCCCCTATACTTGTGGGTCATCACTCCTCATCCACAAAAACAAACAAGTCTTTCATCGTCGTTCCCTTGCGTCTGCCATGGCCCGCATGAGTTCAGGGTCGAGAAATTACTACCAGGGAGAGGCGAGCATGGAAGCGGAAGCACGAGAGATGTCCTGCCTCGCCGCGAAAGCAGCCAACATGTCCCGCCGTGCCGCCGAAGCAGCACAGAGGTCCTGTCGTGTCGCCGAAGCAGCACACAGCTCGCTTCGTGCCGTCGATGCAGCAGACTGGTCCGGCCACACCGCGGAAGCAGCAACGATGTCCCACCGCGCCACAGATGCAGCAGAGAGGTCCTCCCATGCCTTGGTGGCCTGGGAAAATGTCTCACGGGCAGGCAAAGACTCTCACGGGCGCATCCGTGCTATGCTCGATAACCTGATGGGTCAGATCTCTCGCTGGATGAAGCTGCAGGACGGGATGAATGCCTCATTTGAAAATGCTACCGGCGTCATCCGGGGACTAGGGGAGGACAAGGCGAAGCTCCGCACCGAGCGTGACCTGCTGAGGGCGAAGATCGCTGGAAGGGCAAAGGAGCACGAGGAGACCACTACCTTGTTGAAGAGGACGGTCGTCATCGTCAAGAAACTTATGGACGAGAATTTCATGCTCCACATCGAGCACGAAAGGCTGGTGGAGGAATCCGTGGATGCTGCCAAGCAGCGTATTGAGGACATGAAAGAGATCATCGCCGCCCGCCGCGAGAACTATTCTTCACGCCCTACAGCAACGCATCAAGAAAGTAGAGATCAGCGAGCCGGATCATTGTTTGCGTCTTCCTTCTTCTTTTTCCCTTGTGTATTTCGGGCGTTGCCGCATGTGGCATTTTTAATTATCTTCCTAAATCTGTAAGACAATTATTATCCACTGTCATTGTCATTATATTCATCTCAGTCTTGCTATAAGTCGCAGTTGATGCTATATATGTCCGTTAGATCTTACATCAAGATCTGTGCAAAAAAAAATTAGATTTTCTTTTTCTCTCTTAAATCTCAGGCTAGTAGGACATAGCCACGCCATAAAACAAGGGCTCTGGCGCCATTAGTGGAGAAGTTGGGAGAGAGGTGGGCGGTGGATGGAGGTCAAAGGGCTCGCCTCCCGATAAGCACGCGTAGGGGTCTGATCGCATGCCTCCCGTACTCAAATAGCTACCCCGCACGGTGCCTCCTAGCCAATAAAAAAAGAGGACACGTGGCGGCATGTAAATGGTAAGTAGAATGCCCACGGTTTCAATAATACTTGTGTTTCCGATTGTAATGTGACAACACTTGTTCCAAAATGACTTTTTCGGTTGTTAATGTGTGCGCCTTCGCAAATCGGACAAAAAACTTACCACAACATGTTGGTACCATGCAAAGGAAACATGGCGAGTTTCAAGATTTTCAAGCGAGTTTTGGATTTACAGGAATTTAAAAACCAAGTTTCTCTGTGTTTCCGGCCGAGCCACGGTGCCCAGATGTTTGAAATTCATTCCCATTTCTTGCATGGGACCTAAACATTCACCCAAGGACACATATATGATTTTTCAACACATCTTGGTGCACTGGAGCATGTGCATGTAGCTCAAATTTGAATTATGTGCATTAAATGCCTAAAAAACTCAAATTATGTATAAAAAGGCAAAACAAACCCAAAAATAATTCCAAAATTTACCACGGAACTCATGTTGGTCTATGTTGCCTTTGTAAAAAAATCAAGGCGGGAAGAGGGGCGGTCGATGTCGTTTTGCACACAGAGGTGACGCGTCCCCTCTCGGAACCACGAGGCTTCTTGAGAGAAGCTCCATTTTTTAAGAAGTTTACACCAAAACTTGTCCCAAATCGGACAAAATTTTTACCACGGCATGTTGGTGCGATGCCCTGAGACCATGCCAAGTTTCATGATTTTCGGGCGAGTTTTGGATTTACAGGAATTTAAAAACCAAGTCTCTCAATGTTTCCGGTTGAGCCACGACGCCCAGATGTTTAAAATTCAATCCCATTTCTTGCATGGGACCTAAACTTTCACCCAAGGACATGTATATGATTTTTCAACACATCTTGGCGCACTGGAGCATGTGCATCTAGCTCAAATTTGAATTATGCACATTAAATGCCTAGAAAACTCAAATAATGTATAAAAAGGAAAAACGAACCCTGAATAATTCCAAAATTTACCATGGAACTCCTGTTTGTCTATGTTGCCTTTTTAAAAGAAATCAAGGCGGGAAGAGGGGCGGTCTATGTCATTTCGCACACAGAGGTGACACGTCCCCTCTCGGAACCACGGGGCTTCCTGAGAGAAGCTCCATTTTGTAAGAAGCTTACGCCAAAACTTGACCCAAATCGGACGAATTTTTTACCACAACATGTTGGTGCCATGTCATGAGACCATGCCAAGTTTCATGATTTTTGGGCGAGTTTTGGATTTACAGGAATTTAAAAATCAAGTTTCTCAATGTTTCCAGCCAAGCCACGATGCCCAAATGTTTGAAATTCATTCCCATTTCTTGCATGGGACCTAAACTTTCACTCAAGGACACATATATGATTTTTCAACCAGCTTTGGTGCACTGGAGCATGTGCATGTAGCTCAAATTTGAATTATGCACATTAAATGCCTAGAAAACTCAAATAATGTATTAAAAAGGCAAAACAAACCCTGAATAATTCCAAAATTTACCATGGAACTCCTGTTTGTCTATGTTGCCTTTTAAAAAGAAATCAAGGCGGGAAGAGGGGCGGTCTATGTCATTTCACACACAGAGATGACATGTCCCCTCTCGGAACCACGGGGCTTCCTGAGAGAAGCTCTGTTTTGTAAGAAGCTTACACCAAAACTTGACCCAAATCGGACGAAATTTTTACCACAATATGTTGGTGCCATGTCATGAGACCATGCCAAGTTTCATGATTTTTGGGTGAGTTTTGGATTTACAAGAATTTAAAAATCAAGTTTCTCAATGTTTTCGGCCGAGCCACGATGCCCAGATGTTTGAAATTCATTCCCATTTCTTGCATGGGACCTAAACTTTCACTCAAGGACACATATATGATTTTTCAACCAGCTTTGGTGCACTGGAGCATGTGCATGTAGCTCAATTTTGAATTATGCACATTAAATGCCTAGAAAACTCAAATAATGTATAAAAAAGGCAAAACAAACCCTGAATAATTCCAAAATTTAGCATGGAACTCCCGTTGGTCTATGTTGCCTTTGTAAAAAATCAAGGTGGGAAGAGGGGTTGTCTATGTCGTTTCGCACACAGAGGTGACACGTCCCCTCTTGGAATCACGAGGCTTCTTGAGAGAAGCTCCATTTTGTAAGAAGCTTACACCAAAACTTGTCCCAAATCGTATGGAATTTTTACCAGAACATGTTGGTGCCATGTCATGAGACCATGCCAAGTTTCATGATTTTCAGGCGAGTTTTGGATTTACAGGAATTTAAAAACCAAGTTTCTCAATGTTTCCGGCTGAGCCACGACGCCTAGATGTTTGAAATTCATTCCCATTTCTTGCATGGGACCTAAACTTTCACTCAAGGACACACATATGATTTTTCAACCAGCTTTGGTGCACTGGAGCATGAGCATGTAGTTCAAATTTGAATTATGCACATTAAATGCCTATAAAACTCAGTTAATGTATAAAAAGGCCAGACGAACCCGGATTAATTACTAAAATTAGCATGATACTCCTATTGGTCTATGTTGCCTGTGTAAAAAATCAAGGCGGGAAGAGGCGGTCTATGTCGTTTCGCACACAGAGGTGTCACGTCCCCTCTCGGAACAATGAGGCTTCTTGAGAGAAGCTCCGTTTTGTAAGAAGCTTACACCAAAACTTGTCCCAAATCCGACTTTTTTTTACCAGAACATGTTGGTGCCACTTCATGATACCGTGCCAAGTTTCATGATTTTCAGGCGATTTGTGGATTTACAAGAATTTAAAAACCAAGTATCTCAATGTTTCCAGTTGTGCCACGATGCCGAGGTGTTTGAAATGCATTCCCATTTCTTGCATGGGACCTAAACATTCACCCAAGGCACATATATGATTATTCAACTCATTTCGGTGTACTGGAGCATGTGCTTGTAGTTCAAATTTGAATTATGCACATTAAATGCCTAGAAACTCAATTAATGTATTAAAAAGGCCAAACGAACCCTGAATAATTCCAAATTTTAACACGACACTCATATAGTTGCATGTTCACTACAGATAAATGTTCTAGCAATTCAAACACCATCCTTTTCCTCCGTAACACCATTTTGTCTTTGAAATCAAAATGAAAAAATCAGGTAAGCCACCAAGAGTTTACTAGCAAGAATCGTGTGCGATGCGATATAAAATATCTTGGCGCACCCTCTTGTATGGCTTACGCCGGAAGCTTCGTCATCTACAGTCCACGGCCCGCGCTTCAACCACACTTCGCGCTAGTTTCTCGCGGCACCAAGCGAAAATTTCCTGCAACCGCGGAAATATCTAGCTCGCCGCCCCTTCCCCCGACTAGAAGCCACATTTCCACTGTTCCTCCTTCCTTTCCAAGTTCAAACATTCACTGCTAACTTGCAGCGCCGCATTCTCACCGGCGACCCTTCTTCTTGTTGCGCGGCCTTGTCGATATAGTCAGGTAATCCACACCCCATCCCCATCCTCCTCCTGCTTCTCCATCCCACATGCCCTGACCAACGGTGCGACACCTTCTGCCCAAATCACTGCCCCGTCCTCCAAATAAGCGCCACCCATAGCCATTTTGCACGCAGTATAGCGAGGAGCTCAGGAGCATCTGGCAGCGGAGAAGCAAATCATGGATGCAAGCATAGATGAGGTCGCGATGGCTACCATGCGTGCCGACCGCCAGATCTTGGATGAGCACCTCGCCTTCGATGCCACTGTCGACGCCGCCACATGGTTGGCTACTTTAAAATATAGTTCGTAGTATTTTATCGATGCCACCGCCGGTGCCTTCTTGTGAATTGTCCTCTATAATGTTAATATGCAATCTGATCTTCTAAAATGTAATGTTCAGTTAACAGTTTGGTCCAACAATTACTTCATTTCCTAGTAGTTATCAAGCATTATTGGTTTGGTTAACTGTCTTATCTTCTAGTATATGGTTTTTTGTGCAATGTGGTGTTCAGTTAACTATTTGGTTCATTTGTTCCGCTGTCCAGTTAACTGTTTGGTTCAATTCTACAATCTGATGTTCATTTGTCGTGGGTACAGTTTGTATTGTTATGCATGTGAGAAATAAATCGAGTTTGGCTGTACTGAATACATGAGAAACATATACAAATGCTCTATTTCCAGGTTGTTTAGCAAGGTATGTGTTATCCTTGGGTCTTCGTAGTGTTGTAGAGGACTTTAGTGTTGGTGTGTAGCGGCTTCGTTGCTCTGTGATTCGCCTCATCGCCAATGGCATGAAGTTGGTCTAGGTCGAGTTAATTTGTTGAATATGCAATTTGTCTATTTTTCATTAACATATTCTACTGATAGTATGCCAAAGATAACCTGATCAAGATCTGCCTTATATGTGTTGTAGAGAAACAATGGGAGGCAATGAGGTTTACCATCGAGGTTTGCACATGCATGGTCCTTTGGATAATATCACATTATTGTGCGGTTGCAGGAATCATTCTAATATTTAGGTTTTTAACAATTTGGTCTTGCACATGTAGGTCCTGCCGTCAGAGGTTTAGACCCATTATTCGACCCATTTTACATATGGGGAAATGAGTTGTCCATGAATATCAGTCAAGTCAAGAAACTCAGAAAGATTGTTAGGATAAAGAAACTTGCGACGAATAACAACAAGATCTTTGTTTGAACAATGAAGAAGACATCAGTCAACTATATGATGGTACTAACTCTTTTACCTTGTTTTTTTCCTTGTGCCATTTCAAAATTTAGAACACTTATTTATGCATATCTTTGTTTTCAGTCCTTTCCAAAGCAGTTCACCGATGATTACCTCTCAAACCACCTGCATGGTCAAGAGGTGAGGAAGGTATTCATTCAACACCCACGGTACAATATTGAAGCCTTACTCAAGAGGGCGAAGGTTGGGCGGGCAATTATCCATAGCCACTGGCCTAAAGTTGCAAGGACATTCAACATCACTGAAGGCTCAATATTTGCCTTCCACTTCTGTAGTTTCCTAGATGAGATTCATCTGTCTATTTACCGTGTATGATGCTACTTTCCAAAGGTTTTCTATGTTGTATGTGAAAGTTGGTGCTATTGTGTAATGGCGTAGCTAGCTATATGCCTATATGGTGTAACTGAGTGCTGAAGCTATCAGATGTAATTCAATTATGAAATCCTGGTTGCCGTAATACAGATATGAAATATATGGTGTGTTTTATAAGAAATATCAATTTGATTACTAAATGGATTATCAGTAATAGGCCAATTAGCCTGCTTATTGGGGTTTTCTATTGCAGACGGTTTCTCAGACAACACCATGGGCGATGAACTCAGACAACCCACACGGTTTCTAGAAATTAGGCGTGTTGGGTCAATGAAGAATCACACACGACTTCGGCGAGAGAACTGTTTGTGTTAGGCCATCTTGCACAAATGTTTGCACATAAAAAAATGTGTGTGCACTACAGGAATCAGCTTCTTTGCCGTCTGCCATGGCAGACGGCAAAGGCACCAAAAGCAGACGGCAAAGCTCTTTGCCGTCTGCCACCAACGGCAAAGCTGCCCGGCAAAGAACCTGACGGTAAATAGGTTCTTTGCCGTCTGCTTCCTCAAAGCAGACGGCAAAGAACCTTTGCCGTTGGTGGCAGACGACAAAGAACATGGACGGCAAAAACCCGGCGTTAGCCATGTTAGGTGGCTAACGGGAGGCTTTGCCGTCCGCCAGCGGACGGCAAACATGCCCTGCCCTTTGCCGTCTGCTATATGATGTCAGCCATGCGTCTTGCCCCCCAAGCCTTTGCCGTCCACCACAGACGGCAAACCTCTCCAGCCTTTGTCGTCTGCCACAGACGGCAAAGTAACCAAATGGATCAGCTCCCAGATTGCACAGGTTGCTGCCACGTGGCCTCTTTGCCGTCGGTGGCAGACGGCAAAGTGCCTGTATTGTTTCTGTTTTCTGTTATATCCCTGCATTTTCAAAAGATATATATGATATATATAGTTTCAATCTCAAACATAGCCCATGTATCAAACATCTAGCAGTCCATCAATGCAACAGAACACATAGGGTATTAAAAGATCCAACACATACATAGTTTCACATTGTGCATCAATACAAATGAAAACAAGAACTAAACACTATCAGTCCATCAATGCTGCTTCCATGAAGTGAATCAAACCTGCAAAAATGGGAGTAAGAAAGTTAGAATAAGAAGAAGACTAGAAGAAGAAGAGAAGAAGAATAAGAAGAAGAGAAGAGAAAGAAGAAGAAGAAGAAGAAGAAGAAGAAGAAGAAAGAAGAAGAAGGATCTCCTCCTCCTCCTCCTCCTCCTCCTCACTGCCTCCTCCTCCTCCTCCTCCATCCTCCTCCTCCTCCTCCTCTCCTCCTCCTCCTCCTCATCCCTCCTCCTCACTACCTCCTCCTCCCCTCACTCCTCCCTCCTCCTCCTCCTCCTCCTCCTCCTCCTCCTCCTCCTCTCCTCCTCCTCCTCCTCCTCCTCCTCCTCCCTCACCTCCTCCTCTTCCTCTCCTCCTCCTCCTCCTCCTCCCCTCCTCCTCCTCTCCTCCCCTCCTCCGCTCCTCCTCTCCCTCCTCCTCCCCTCTCCTCCCTCCTCCTCCTCCTCCTCCTCCTCCTCCCTCCTCCTCCTCCTCCTCCTCCTCCTCCTCCTCCTCCTCCCCTCCTCCTCCTCCTCCTCCTCCTCCTCCTCCTCCCCTCCGCCTCCTCCTCCTCCTCTCCTCCTCCTCCTCCTCCTCCCTCCCTCCTCCTCCTCCGCCTCCTCCTCCTCCTCTCCTCCTCCCTCCTCCTCTCCCTCCTCCTCCTCCTCCCTCCTCCTCCTCCTCCTCCTCCTCCTCCTCCTCCTCCTCCTCCTCCTCCTCCTGCCTCCTCCTCCTCCTCCCCTCCTCCTCCTCCTCCTCCTCCTCCTCCTCCTCCTCCTCCTCCTCTCCTCCTCCTCCTCCTCCTCCTCCCTCCTCCTCCTCCTCCCCCGCCTCCTCCTCCTCCTCCTCCTCCTCCTCCTCCTCCTCCTCCTCCTCCTCCTCCTACCCCTCCTCCTCCTCTCCTCCCTCTCCCTACTATAAGAATACTATTTCCTTCTTCTTCTTCTCTCTTTTCTCATCTTTCTTCTTCTCTCTCTCTTCGCCTCTATTCTTCCTTTCCCCCGCCTACGCGAACCCCGCCCGCATAAGTCCGAAGAAGAAGAAGCCACAGAAGAAGATGAAGAAGGAAGACTGAAGAAGAGAAGATATATTTCCTTCTTCTTCTTCTTTTCTCATCTTTCTTCTTCTCTAACTTAGATAATTATGTCATTTTGGAGGAAAATAAGCTAAGTATATGACATCTATGAGAGAACCAAGGTTATTATGCCATTTTTGAAATGAATAAGCTACTTATGTCATAAAGGAACTAAATAAGCTAATTATGTCATTTTGGAGGATAATTAGCTAAGTACGTCTTTTTGGGGGGAAATAAGCTAAGTATGTGGCATAATATGGCTAACAAGCATGTATGAAGCTCAGTATGCATTTGTTAAGCAAAACACTAGAGAAAACTTACCCTCATCACAACAAATGCGATCAAGAAGGCAACTAAGGTAACAATTGATCCAACGGCATAATGATACCAAGCCTCATTATCAATGGCATATTTTCTAATCTTCTTAATCTTCAAGCGCATTGCATCCATCTTCAAGCGCATTGCATTCATCTTCATCTTGTGATCATCGACGACATCGGCAACATACAACTCCAATTTCATCTTCTCTTCTTCAATTCTTTTCATTTTTTCTTTCAAATACTCATTTTCTTTTTCAACTAAATTTAACTTCTCAACAAGAGGGTCGATTACAATTTCCAGTTCACATACCTCCTAGATAAAAATATCTCTATGTCAACTTAATGGCCATAATTGTCATAAATGTGAAATGCAACAAATAGTTATAAAAGAGAATATACCACATCCGAATCATAAACCGGGTGAGGGCCGACGGGGATGGATATCAAGACCATGGCACTATGTATAACAAACAATCATACAAAGTAAGAAAATTATACAAGTAACTATATAAATCATACAACCATACAAGTAACTATATAAATCAAGTACAACATAAAAAAATTGAATACCTAATAATAATCTTGATCGTCGGGTTCAATAAATGCTCCAGGATCAATAAATGCATCATCATCATCATTATCATGAATGAAGTGCTCATCGGGTTCAGCGGCATCAACATGTGGAAGGCCACCTTTACGTAATCGGTCAAGCATTGACAAATCATCCGCAGCAGTAACCTCTTCTTGTTTCGGCTCAGGGGTGAAGTCGGCTTCACTATCGCTGTCTACTTCAATATTCTGGGGTAAATTAGAGCGTTTCTTGAAGCATTTTTTGGAAAGACGTGTTTCTTGGAAGAATTCACCTTCATATGTGTCTGGGTTAATGTGAGGTTCATAATCCTCTTCATTGGGGGGAGGTGGTCTAACACGTGGTGGCACTTCATAAACGACATCCCAACCATTCAGATTTGGATCAGTTTGGCAGGCCCACGGTAGATAGAAAACTTGGGTCGCCTGTTGAGCCGTAATATAGACATCGGGAACATCTAAATGTGTGCTTTGTTTGATTTCAACTAGTCCTATATGTTCATGAGTCCTTCTAGTCTCCTTCGGCTGGAACCAATAACATTTGAAGACTACGACGTTCGGTGGGTTTTCACCATAGAATAGAAGTTCATAAATTGCTTCAACTCTCCCATAATACTCGATACCTCCATCGCCGATAGCAGAGACACAACAATTTGTACACTTTCGGTCGGCCATAGATAGCTCTTTGTCGTAGGTACGAAAGCGATACCCGTTGATGTCATATTCGTCAAATGAATGGACCTTATAGTCAAAACCATTAGCGACTTGTCTCAATTCGGCGTCCATAGACTCTGAATTATCCTACAAGTTTAAGACGAAAGGATTGTTGCATTAGCCACAAATTAGACGTAGAAAATGAGAATGGTCTAATGGAAATTACCGTTTGTTTGAACCAAGAGATGAAACCGGGAAAGCCGCCTCCTTGCTTTGCCAGAAGCTCATACACTTTGATGGATTCCTTTTCGATCTTCGCCCCATCTGAGAATTTGGCAACGTATCAACTGTATCAAATATCCGGGAATAAGAGATTTTCAAAGGAATTAGAAGTTGCGAAACAATGTACCGCGATAACTTACTCGATGTACGGCCGCACTTCTGTTAGGTTGTTAAAGATATACAACGAAATGGTCCGCCATTCTTCGACATCCAACGATATTGGTTTAGAAGCACCCGCTGGTGCGAGATTCCCTTTGAATAGGCTGAGGTTGGATCCACCTTTTTTAGGGTCGCCAGCATTGTATCGAGGCTTCGGATTATGCAAATGACGATTTTTGGCTTCGTAGTGTGATGTCACGAAGTTTGCCGCCTCCTTAGTAATGAATGCCTCGGCCATCGATGCTTCAATTCTACGTTTATTTTTACATTTTGCTCGGAGCGTCTTCTGCATTCTCTCAGTTGCGTAGCACCAATGATTTTACACGGGCCCCCCAATCTTGCCTCGGTCCGGAGATGCAAAATCAAGTGTTGCATTGGATTAAAGAAGCCCGGCGGAAAGATCTTCTCTAACTTGCAGATCAACTCCGGCGCCAACTCTTCCATTTCTTCTAGCACGGCAGGCGATAGTTCTTTCGCACAAAGAACACGGAAGAAATAGCTCAGCTCGGCCAGTACTAGCCATTCATCCTTAGGGATAAAGCCACGCAACATCACCGGCATTACCCGCTCAATCCATATGTGCCAATCATGACTCTTGAGACCAAATATTTTAAATTTTTCAAGACTCGCTCCCCTCTTTAGATTCGCTGCATACCCATCGGGGAACATCAACTGCATTTTCACCCACAAGATAATTTCCCTCATAGCTGGCCTTCCAAGATTGAACCATGGCTTTGGCTTCGTCCAGTTCTGCTTTCCTTTCGGTTCTTTCATGTTTTGTAACGGTCTATCACATAGCGCCTCTTGATTGACTCTAGCCTTATCCTTTGACTTCCCCTCTATGCTGAACAATGTACCAAAAAGTGCCTCGGCGATATTCTTTTCAGTGTGCATCACGTCGATGTTGTGTGGGCAAAGGAGGTCTTTAAAGTAAGGCAGATCCCACAAGCATGTCTTGTGAGTCCAGGCGTGTTTCGAATTATACCCCTTGAAATACCCTGGACGCTCTGGATCTGGCTCGAGAGCATTTAACTGATCCAGGATCTCTTGGCCTGTCAACGGAGGTGGTGCAGAGTTTTTGACAACTCTACATTTCATGAAGTTCTTCTTGTCTTTCCTGAACTTATGGCGAGGATCCAAGAACTGTCTATGCAAGTCGAAGCAAGAAAACTTGCGACCCGCCTGCAGCCAACGAAACTCAAGAGCTGCCTTGCATGTGGGGTACAGGAACCTTCCATGCACACACCAGCCAATGAATAGTGCATACGCCGGCAAGTCATGCGTCGAGTACATGTACCAGACACGCATTATGAAGTTATGTTTGCTAAAGGCGTCATATGTCTTGAACCCATTATCCCAAGCTTCTTGCAATTCGTCCTTAAGCGGCTGCATGTACACATTCATATTCTTCCCCGGATAGTTCGGCCCTGGAATTATCAATGTTAGGAAAATGTTCTTTCTTTGCATAATCTGTCCGGGGGGGGAGATTGAGTGGAAAGACAAATACGGGCCAACAACTGTATTGGGTTGCCGTCTGACCAAACACACTGAACCCATCCGTGCGGATGGCGACTCGAGGATGCCTTGGATCTGCCGCTTTTTCCGCATGTAATGCATCGAAGCGCTTCCACGCTTCACCATCCGATGTGTGTACCATCATTAGATTCCCATCTGCATCTAGTTCAGTTCTTTTGCCCGTTTTGTGCCATGTCATATGTCTGGCCGTCTCTTCGACCATGAAAAGACGTTGAAGTCTTGGTACAATTGGCATATACCGAAGAACATTAACGGGGATTTTGGTCTGCGTCTTCTCACCCATACCATTGTCTACCACAACATACCTGGAAGACTTGCAAATGGGACAATAGTTCAAGTCTGCATACTCAAGCCTAAATAAGGCACATCGTTTCTCACAGGCATGTATCTTCTCATAGGCCATCTTAAGAGCACGGAGGATTTTTTCTGACTGGTACAGGTTTGCAGGCAGTACATGGCCTTTGGGTAGAAAGCATCCAAACACTGTCATCATTGCGTCGTAGCATTCTCTGCCCAAGTTGAATTGAGCCTTCAGAGCCATTATTTGTGAGATGGCATCCAGCTGACAAAGCTCAGTGTGCTCGTGGAGAGGACGTTTTGAAGACTCCAACATTTCATTGAAGGCCTTTGCAGATTCCTCCATCTCATCGTCTGAATCCCGAGCATCATCAAAGTTTTGCACCATGTCTTCCATCCCGGTACCATGCTCGTCGGTGCGACGACGAACCACCTCAGCTCTGGCACGTTGGGCAGACTCACCATGAAATGTCCACACCGTATAACCGGGCGTAAAACCACTCTTCTGCAGGTGTTTGCCCATTTCATCCTCTGTCCTCTTTTCCCAATTGTTGCACCGGACATAGGGGCACCAGTTTTTCCTCTGGCCATTTGCAAATGCGGCTTTCACAAACCCCTTGGTTTTTGTTAACCATTCATTGGTAATCTCTTTCTGACTAGTGCAGTCGGTGTACATCCATGCACGATCACTCATCTTGCTTAGCTACTAGACAGACAAGAAATATATATAATTCAGCATGTATATTCATCAGTTAATCTAGTTTGTCAATTTTATTACGTCCATGCAACCTACACTCTAATAGGTAAAGATAGGTCCTAATCCCACCTGAGTATGTGTAGATTGAGTACGTTCTCCATGCTCTACCCCATTTCGAGACAAAATTTCGGCAGCACCTCCCCATTGTTCTCCTGATACACGTCTCGGCAAAAAGCCGAGAGAATGTGCATCCGGAGAACAACAGGGAGGCGCTGACAAAATTTTGTCTCGGAATGGGGTAGAGCATGGAGAACATACCCAATCTACACATACTCGGGTTGTCCGTGGAAAGCGCTGGACAATCCGAATGAGTTACGGTGATAAATATGCAACTGAATGCATATTTATCGATGCAACCCTTTCGGACGGGAGACGCATACTGGTTACGCGACTTAACATGAAAATGAAATCTGCTGACATGATTAAAAGAGCATAGGAGGTGAAGGTGGATTCGTAGCTCACCCTCGGCTGTAGAGGAAGTAGTCGAACAACGACGGGATCACGGACAAAAAACTTCGACCAATGATGACTCCAAGGAGATGAAATAGCACAAAGCCTGCAAATTTTACCGATCGAGTCAAGAAAATTTAGGACATCACATCACATAAAGCATCGACACTTCAAACTATGAAAAAAACTTCGACCCCTCGGCGATCCTCGACCCTCGACCCCTCGACCCTCGACCTTCTTTTCCTTCTTTTCTTTCTTTTTCTAATGTTTCTACTTCTTTTTTCATCTTCTTCTTCCTTCTTTTTCATCTTCTTCTTCTACTTCTTCTTCTTCTCTTCTTCTCCTCCCCCTTTTCTTCTTCTTCTTCTTCTTCTTCTTCTTCTTCTTCTTCTCTCCTCCTCCTCCTCCTCCTCCTCTTCTTCTTCTTTTCTTCTCCTCCCCCTTTTCTTCTCCTCCCCCTTTTCTTCTTCTCCTCTTCTTCTTCTTATTCTTCTTCTTTTTCTTCTCGTAATAATTTTTTTCTAGAACTAACCTAACTAACACACTAGTAACTAACCTAATTACTAACCTAACTAACCCTAGTAACTAACCTAACTAATAGTAGAAAAAAAGAGAGGGGAGAGGCTCACCGGAGCTCACCGAAGTGGGGCGGCGGGGCGATGATACGTCTCCAACGTATATATAATTTATGAAGTATTCATGCTGCTATATTATCATTCTTGGATGTTTTACAATCATTTTATAGCAACTTTATATCATTTTTGGGACTAACTTATTGACATAGTGCCCAGTGCCAGTTGCTGTTTTTTTTGCTTGTTTTTTACATCGCAGAAAATCAATATCAAACGGAGTCCAAACACAGCGAAACTTTTTGTGGATTTTTTATGGACCAGAAGACATCCAATGGGCCAGAGCAGTACCTGGGGGGTGCCCCAAGGGGGGCACAACTCACCAGGGTGCGCCTAGGCCCCCAGGCGCGCCCCGGTGGGTTGTGCCCACCTCGGTGGCCTCCCGCACCGCCTCTTCGCCCTATAAATTGCCAAATATTCCAAAAATCCTCGCGGAGACCCTAGATCAGAAGTTCCGCCGTCACAAGCCTCTGTAGCCATGAGAAACCAATCTAGACCCCGTTCCAGCACCCTGTCGGAGGGGGAAATCATCACCGGTGGCCATCTTCATCATCCCGGCGGCCACCATGATGAGGAGGGAGTAGTCCACCCTCGGGGCTGAGGGTTTGTACCAGTAGCTATGTGTTTAATCTCTCTCTCTCTCTCTCTCGTGTTCTTGAGATGTCATGATCTTGATGTATCGCGGGCTTTGTTAATATAGTCGGATCATATGGTATTTTCCCATCTCTATCTTGTTGTGATGAATTGAGTTTTCCCTTTGAGATTTCGTTTTATCGGATTGAATACTTTTATGGATTTGAGAACACTTTATGTATGTCTTGCTATGAATACCCGTGGTGACAATGGGGTATCGTATTGATTCACTTGATATATGTTTTGGCACTCAACTCACGGATTCCCGAGGTGACATTGGGGTAATCTATGCATAGGGGTTGATGCACGTTCTTTTCTTTGTTTCTCCGGTAGAAATCTTGGGGCACTCTTTGAGGTTCTTTGTGTTGGATTGAGTATTATGAATCTGAAATTATTTGGTGTTATTTTAGTATGAACTCTTGGATAGATCGATCGGAAAGAATAGCTTCGAGGTGGTTTTGTACCCTACAAACAATTTCTTCTTATGTTCTCTGCTAGATAGGAACTTTGGAGTGGTTCTTCATCGCACTTTGAGGGATAGTTATATGATCCAATTATATTAGCATTGTTGAGAGATTGCACGAGCGAAAGTACGGACCCTAGGCCTTGTTTTCAAGCATTGCAATACCATTTGTGCTCACTTTTGTCACTTGCTACATTGCTGTTTTTATTTATTCAGATTATAAAAATATATTTCTACCATCCATATTACACTTTTATCACCATCTCTTCGCCGAACTAGTGCACCTATACAATTTGCCATTGTATTGGGTGTGTTGGGGACACAAGAGATTTCTTGTATTTGGTTGCAGGGTTGTTTGAGAGAGACCATCTTCATCCTATGCCTCCCACGGATTGATAAACCTTAGGTCATCCACTTGAGGGAAAATTGATACTGTCCTACAAAACTCTGCGCTTGGAGGCCCAACACGAGTCTACAAGAATAAAGTTGCGTAGTAGACATCAAGCTCTTTTCTGGCGCCGTTGCCGGGAAGGTGAGTGCTTGAAGGTATATCTTTAGATCTTGCAATCGAATCTTTTAGTTTCTTGTTTTATCACTAGTTTGGTTTATAAAAAGAAAACTACCAAAAAATGGAATTGAGGTGGTCTCATATTGTTCATCTTTATAATGTCTTTCGTGAAAATGATGGAAAGGAAAATTGTGCTCAATTGATCGAAGAAGAATTCAATAAAATGTTTGGCATGAATGATGAGCATGATTGCAATGTTGTTAGTATGAATTCTTTGAATATCCATGATGCTAATGATATGCAAAGCTACAATCTTGGGGATGCTATGTTTGATGAAAATTATATTTTTAGTCCCCCAAGTTTTGATGAGAAAATTTACTATGATGAAAGAATGCCTCCTATTTATGATGATTATGGTGATGACATGTATGCTATAAAGAATAACGATAACCATGAAACTTGTCATCATGATTTTAACTTTCAATCACATGATAGTTATTTTGTTGAGTTTGCTCCCACTACTATTGATGAGAATAAATTTACTTGTGTGGAGAGTAATAAAATTTATATGCTTGTGGATCATGGAAATAATACTTTATGTGATGGTTATATTGTTGAATTCATTCATGATGCTACTGAAAATTATTATGAGAGGAACATATGCTTGTAGGTATTGTAATAATATCAAGTTTCATCTCTATGTGTTGAAAATCTTGAAGTTTTACTTGTTTTGCCTTCCTATGCTAGTTGATTCTCGCTCCCATAAATTGTTTGCTCACAAAATACCTATGCATAGTAAGTGGGTTAGGCTTAAATGTGCTAGTCATATGCTTCATGATGCTCTCTTTATATTTCAATTCTTATCTTTTATGCGAGCATCATTGAAATCATCATGCCTAGCTAAAAGGCATTAAAGAAAAGCGCTTGCTGGGAGACAACCCAACACTTTTACCTACTGTTTTTGTGTGTTCACATGGTTAGGCTACTGTAGTAATCATGTTTTATAACTTTTATTTCAATAAAGTGCCTAGTAAAGCCTTTGGGATAGTGTGGATGATAGTTGACTTGATTCTGTGCAAAAACAGAAACTTTTGTGCCCAATAACAGAATTATTTAAATTCACTGGAGCGTGGAAAAACTCAGAATTTTTTACAGTTATTGGGTATACAAACGTTCTAAGTTTTACTAAATTTTCAGAGATTTTAAAGGTACATAAGTATGACCTTAATTCATATCTTTACGTGCTGTTCTGTTTTTGACAGATTCTGTTTTCAATGCATAGTTTGCTTGTTTTCTAGTTTCTATGGCTTATATTGCTTAATATAAATTTTGGAAATTGTATAGTACAGTAGGAATTGTGTGAGAACAATTCTGAATCTTGTCTTTGACAGTACCAAAGTGAAATGGTTTGCTCTTTATCATACTAACCTATCTCACGAAGTTTCGTTAAATCTTGTGTGATTAAAGTTTTCAAGTTTTGGGTGAGATGTCGATATGAGGAGAATAAGGAGTGACAAGACCCTAAGCATGGGGATGCCCAAGGCACACCAAGGTAATATTCAAGGAAGATCCAAGCAACTAAGCTTGGGGATGCCCCGGAAGGCATCCCCTCTTCGTCTCCAACATTATCGGTAACCTCACTTGGAGCTACATTTTTTCGTCACATGATATGTGTTTTGCTTGGAGCATCATTTTCTTGTTAGGATTTGCTTGCTGTTATTTAGAATAATGTTTTGCATCTTTCTTTTCAATAAAAATGTCAAGGATAGCCTTTACCATGCTCATTTTGCAAGTATATGAGTTGCTGTTTCAAAACAGAAAGTTTATCGATGTTGCAAAAATCCCCGAGAAAAGTCAGAATATGATAAAATGTTGAAACTCTTTGCACAGTAAGGTCTGATAAATTTTCTACAGTGTGGTAAATTTTCATAATTTTTGGAGTTAGAGAAGTATTGATACTCTTGCATTCTTTACAGACTGTACTGTTTTGGCAGATTGCTGTTATGTTTGCATTGTTTGCATATGTTTGCTTGTTTAATGATTCTATTTGAGGATAGGAGTATTAAATATGCAGAGGCATTTAGTATGCAATGTTGAATAATATTTTTTGTGATTTTCTACAGTAGAGAATGATAAGGTTTTTGCATTGGTTTATACTAACTTATCTCACGAGTTCTTGTTGAGTTTTGTGTGTATGAAGTTTTTAAGATTTAGGGAAACCGTGATATAAAAGGAATTAAGGAGACGCAAAAGCTCAAGCTTGGGTATGCCCAAGGCATCCCAAGATAATATTTCAAGAAGTCTCAAGCATCTAAGCTTGGGGATGCCCCGGTAGGCATCCCACCTTTCTTCATCAACAATTATCGGTTAGTATCGGTTGAGCCTAAGTTTTTGCTTCTTCACTTGAGTTGTGCTATTCTTGGAATGTCATTTTGTTTTGTTTTACTTGCTGTTTTAATAAAATACTTAGATCTGAAAGTTTTTAAATAAGAGAGAGTCCTCAATTAGCTACCCCTTTACTTAACTACTCGCTTGATCTTCACTTATATCTTTTTGGAGTAGTTTGTCATTTACTCTCGTGCTTCACTTATATCCTATGAGTAAATTGTTGAATGAATAGAATATCATGAAGTTAAAATTATATGGTCATATCATGCCTAGTGGTAGCTTCACGTTGGGTTTAGAAAGTGAAATCTTTTGAAGCTTGACAATCACAATATTGGTCATACAAGCAATTCATGAATGATTACTATAAGGAAGAGAACTTTCACATGCAAATACACTATCTTGGAAATGTTTTGTGATTGTGAGCCCCCATCAAAATATTATATGCCAAAATTGTTGACGTTGGACAAGGAAGACAGCGTAATGATTTATGTTTGTTCATATTCACATAGAAGTTATATTGTCATAGATCCTTCAACATGTGGTGCTTTCCCCCCCCCCCCCATCTTTGCTAGGCAAAATTCCGCACCAATTAGAGATACTACTTGTGCATCCAAAAACCCTTAAACCCAAATCTTATTTTCAAGAGTCCACCATACCTACCTAAGGATTGAGTAAGATCCTTCAAGTAAGTTGTCATCGGTGCAATAAGGCAATAAAAATTGCTTCTAAAAGTGTTAGATCATTTAGTGTAAGAGAAAATTGAGCGTTGTACGAACTTGTGATGGCAAAGAATAAAAGCGACAGACTACATAATAAAGGTTGCTATCATAAGGGGCAATATAACGTGACATTCTTTTGCACTAAGGGATTGAGCATACAAACAAAAAGCGCATGGCAACCTCTGCTTCCCTCTGTGAAGGGCCTACTTTTTACTTTTATGTATTTACTTTCATGCAAGAGTCAAAGTTTTTCTCTCTATTCCTTTTTATTTTTCTCTTTTGGCAAGCATCATGTGGTGAGGAAAGATCTAGGCACATATATCCAGTTGGATATGGGTAGCATGAGTTATTATTGTTGATATCACCCATGAGGTGAATACGTTGGGAGGCGAAATTATAAGCCCCTATATTTCTATGTGTCCGGTTTAAACGTTTTGCTCATGTGTATGCGGTGAGAATTAGCAATCATAGAAGGCTATATGATGGTTGAGTATGTGGAGCTCTTACTTAGACTCTGTTGAATAAGTTGAATTGCAATTGTTTGGTGACTAAGAATATAGGTTGTTGAGTTTCAAGAGAATTCATTGTTTGAACATTAACATGTGAATTGGTTGCCACTTTAACATGATGAGTTTTATGAGAAAGAGTTGTTGTTATAATGCTAGGAAAAGTGATTGAAATTACTATTGATCAAACTTATGCACTTTGCTAGCATTCACACTTCATAAATTATTTCTTTTATCATTTACCTACTCGAGGACGAGTAGGAATTAAGCTTGGGGATGCTGATACGTCTCCAACGTATCTATAATTTATGAAGTATTCATGCTGCTATATTATCATTCTTGGATGTTTTACAATCATTTTATAGCAACTTTATATCATTTTTGGGACTAACTTATTGACATAGTGCCCAGTGCCAGTTGCTGTTTTTTTTTTTGCTTGTTTTTTACATCGCAGAAAATCAATATCAAACGGAGTCCAAACACAGCGAAACTTTTTGTGGATTTTTTATGGACCAGAAGACATCCAATGGGCCAGAGAAGTACCTGGGGGGTGCCCCGAGGGGGGCACAACCCACCGGGGCGCACCTGGGGGCACCGCCTCTTCGCCCTATAAATTGCCAAATATTCCAAAAACTCTCGCGGAGACCATAGATCAGAAGTTCCGCCGCCACAAGCCTCTGTAGCCACGAGAAACCAATCTAGACCCCATTCCGGCACCCTGCCGGAGGGGGAAATCATCACCGGTGGCCATCTTCATCATCTCGGTGGCCACCATGATGAGGAGGGAGTAGTCCACCCTCAGGGCTGAGGGTTTGTACCAGTAGCTATGTGTTTAATCTCTCTCTCTCGTGTTCTTGAGATGTCACGATCTTGATGTATCGCGGGCTTTGTTAATATAGTCGGATCATATGGTGTTTTCCCCTCTCTATCTTGTTGTGATGAATTGAGTTTTCCCTTTGAGATTTTGTTTTATCGGATTGAATACTTTTATAGATTTGAGAACACTTTATGTATGTCTTGCTATGAATACCCGTGGTGACAATGGGGTATCGTATTGATTCACTTGATATATGTTTTGGCACTCAACTCGTGGATTCCCGAGGTGACATTGGGGTAATCTATGCATAGGGGTTGATGCATGTTCTTGTCTTTGTTTCTCCGGTAGAAATCTTGGGGCACTCTTTGAGGTTCTTTGTGTTGGATTGAGTATTATGAATCTGAAATTATTTGGTGTTATTTTAGTACGAACTCTTGGATAGATCGATCGGAAAGAATAGCTTCGAGGTGGTTTCGTACCCTACGAACAATTTCTTCTTATGTTCTCCGCTAGATAGGAACTTTGGAGTGGTTCTTCATCTCACTTTGAGGGATGGTTATATGATCCAATTATATTAGCATTGTTGAGAGATTGCACTAGCGAAAGTACGGACCCTAGGCCTTGTTTTCAAGCATTGCAATACCGTTTGTGCTCACTTTTGTCACTTGCTACCTTGCTGTTTTTATTTATTCAGATTATAAAAATATATTTCTACCATCCATATTACACTTTTATCACCATCTCTTCGCCGAACTAGTGCACCTATACAATTTGCCATTGTATTGGGTGTGTTGGGGACACAAGAGATTTCTTGTATTTGGTTGGAGGGTTGTTTGAGAGAGACCATCTTCATCCTACGCCTCCCACGGATTGATAAACCTTAGGTCATCCACTTGAGGGAAAATTGCTACTGTCCTACAAAACTCTGCGCTTGGAGGCCCAACACGAGTCTACAAGAATAAAGTTGCATAGTAGACATCAGGCGGCGGGCGGTGGGTCGGCGAGGCGGCGGAGCGGCGAGGCAGCGAGGCCGCGTGGCGGCGGGGCCGTGGGTGGAGCGACGAGGCCGCGGGGCGGCGGCGAGGGCGGCGAGGCCCGCGGGGCTGCGGGGCAGCAGGGTGGCGGCGAGGGTGGTGGGGGTCGGGGGCGGCGGCGGCGGTGGCGGTCGGGGGCGCGGTGAGTAAGAGAGTGGGAGGTGGGGTGGTTGGGGTGCGCCGTTAGGTAGCGTTTAGTTTGCCGTCAGCCAGCGAACGACAAAGATTCTTTGTCGTCTGCTAGCGGACGACAATGAGGTGGGTCTGGTGGGCCGTTAGGGTTTAGGCCTCCACTGGACCCCACCCACCTCTTTGCCGTCCGCTGGCGGACGACAAAGAAATGGCTGATGGCAACTATGCTCTTTGCAGTCAGCCATGTCTTTGCCGTCTGTTTTTTATAAGCAGACGGCAAAGGCCTTCTTTGCCGTCCGCTAGCAGACGGCAAAGAGCTTACTGATGGAAAATTCTCTGTTTCCAGTAGTGGTGATATACATACGAATGAAAACGTTTTTCTAGGATTCACTGTGTGGGATATACATACGAACAGAAACGATTAGGCCTGCATAATTGTCTCTGATGCATCGCCCGATCGCACATGAGCTCATTTTGCCCAATGTGTGTGACCGGAGGACCTATCCCCGACAGTTTTTGGGTCGTGTGGGAAGGACCCCCCCCCCCCCCCTATCGCACACACTAGCAAGGCGACAGTTTAAAACTACGTCACGGAAAGGAGGTTAAAACCGTTTGTATAGCACGTCTCTGCACCAGTGAAGGGGCCTTCCTACGCGGGGGCGAGCTTATGCGGCCTTTGCTGATCCACTCGGGGCACAAGATCACCTTCCTAAAAGGCCCGACCTCTGATGTGTCTGTCATGGAAACGTCGGAGGTCCTGTTGATATGTGGCCGAACGGATGAGGGCCATTTCTCTCTCTTCTTCCAGGAGGTCAATGCTGTCCTGGCGTGCCAACTCCGACTCAGCCTCGGAGTACAATTCCACTCGGGGTGAATTGTGGAGCAGATCGCTCGGCAAGACAGCCTCTGCTCCATACACCATGAAAAAGGGAGTGCGATTGGTGGACCGATTGGGGGTCGTCCGCAGGCCCCACAGAACCGACGGCAACTTGGTGACCCAGGCTCCAGCTGTGTGCTCCAAATCACGCATGAGGCATCGCTTTAATCCTTGAAGGATCGGACCATTTGCTCTTTCGGCTTGTCCATTTGATTGCGGGTGTGCCACAAAGGCGTAATCGACCCGAGTGCCTTGAGTCCTGCAGAATGCCCTGAACTCTTCCGAGCGAAGTTCGACCCGTTGTCAGTAATGATGTTGTGGGGGACGCCGTATCTGAAGATCAACTCTTTCAAAAAATTGATCGCTCTCCGGGAGTCTAGCTTCTTGATGGGCTTGGCCTCAATCCATTTGGTGAACTTATCAATAGCAACCAACAAGTGAGTGAATCCACTCGCCCCTATCCTGAGGGGACCAACCAAGTCGAGTCCCCAAACCGCAAATGGCTAGACGAGTGGGATGGTCTTCAATGCAGACACGGGCTTGTGTGACAAGTTTGCATAGAACTGACAGCCGATGCAGGGTTAGGCTATCTCTTGGGTAGCTTCGTTGGCGCGTGGCCAGTAGAAGCCAGCTCGGTAAGCTTTAGCCACGATTGTCCGAGAGGACGCTTGGTGTCTACAAGTTCTCGAGTGAATCTCCTCTAGGATCAGTCAACCTTCTTCTGGAGAAATGTAGTGCTGAGCCACACCGGTGACTCTCTTTCTGACCAACTGGTCGCCCATGACAATGAAGGCCTTGGATCTGCGAACAATTTGACGCGCTTCGACCTCGTCTTCTGGAAGTTCCAGTCTGAGTAGGTATGCAATGTAAGGCACCATCCAATCGGGCGTGATTGCCAGGATCTCCCTGACCAGGTCAATAACTGCAGGGACCTCGACTTCAGTCAAATCGAAAGGTCTGACCACTTGTGGGGGCTCTTCGGTGAAAGGATCTTCTTTCACGGTCGAGGAGTGAAGGTGCTCCAGGAACACATAGATGGGCATTGGCTTCCGAGTGGAACCGATATTTGCTAGGTCATCGGCTGCTTGGTTCTTAATGTGAGGGATGTGATAAAGCTCTAAGCCCACAAACTTATTTTCCAACTTTCTCACTGCATTGCAATATCCCGTCATGGCAGGGCTTCTAATGTCACATTCCTTCATCACTAGGTTCACCACGAGATTCGAGTCACCGTAAACCATCAGGCGATGGACACCGAGTGAGATGGGCATACATAATCCATATAGGAGTGCTTTGTACTCGGCTGCATTGTTGGAGGAATCGAAGTGTATCTGCAGAACATAGTTGAGACGATCGCCCTTTGGAGACACCAAGACTACCCCACCACCTAAACCATTCAACATCTTGGAACCATCAAAGAACATAGTCCAGTGTTCCAGGTGACTCTGAGTCAGCTATTGTTGCTCTGTCCATTCAGCCAGGAAATCCGCTAGTGCCTAGGACTTGATTGCTTTTTTCGCTTCAAATTTGATGTCTAGGGGCAAAAGTTCAATAGCCCACTTTGCCACTCGACCAGTCGCATCCCGGTCGTTCACGATCTTAGATAGCGCGGCATCACTGATGACTCACACTGTGTGCTCCTGAAAGTAATGGGCTACCTTTTTCGCAGTCAGGTAGATACCATAGACAAGCTTTTGATAATGAGGATATCTCTTCTTGGACGGAGTCAGAAGTTCAGAAATGCAGTAGACTGGACGCTGAACTTTGTAAGCCTTTCCCTCTTCTTCCCTCTCCACAGTGAGGACGGTGCTGACAACTTGGCCTGTGGCCGCAATGTACGAAAGCAATGGCTTTTTGCTATTCGGAGCAGCAAGCACCGGCTGGGTGGTGAGCAGGGCTTTGAGCTCAACAAACGCTGCTTGAGCTTTAGGAGTCCACTCGAACAAATCAGACTTCTTCATCAATCGGTACAGGGGCAGTGCCTTCTCACCGAGGTGGGAGATGAACCGACTCAAGGCTGCAAGGCAACCCGTAAGCTTCTGCACATCATGAAGGCATTCAGGACACTTCATTCAGACTATCGCACCAATCTTTTTAGGGTTGGCGTCTATCCCTCATTCGGAAACGAGGAATCCGAGTAATTTACCCCCGGGCACCCCGAAAGTGCACTTTGATAGATTTAACTTGATGTCATATCTTCGCAGGTTTGCAAAAGTCTCGGTGAGGTCAGTCAACAGGTTGGAACCTTTCTTGGACTTGACCGCAATGTCATCCATATAAGCCTCGATATTCCAACTGATTTGCTTTTGCAAGCACTTCTGAACCATGTGCATAAAGGTAGCACTGGCATTATTGAGACCGAATGGCTTGGTGATATAACAGAAGCACCCGAAAGGGGTGATAAAAGCCGTTTTTATTTCATCTGGCCCATACAGTCAGGTCTGGTGGTACCCGGAGTATGCATCCAAAAAAGACAGTCGCTCGCATCCCGCAGTGGAATCCACTATCTGATCTATGTGGGGGAGCAGGAAATGATCCTTGGGACAGACCCAATTGATGTGCTTGAAATCAATGCACATCCGGAGAGACTTGTCTTTCTTAGGAACCATGACGATGTTGGCGAGACACTCGGAGTGGTATATTTCACGGATGAACTCGGCTGCCAAAAGCCGAGCGATTTCCTCGCCAATTGCTTTCCTCTTCTGTGTGGCCGAACGACGAAGATGTTCCTTCACAGGCTTGGCCTTCGGATCGACTTGCAAACGGTGCTCACCAGTCCCCTAGGTACCCCCGGCATGTCAGATGGCTTCCATGTGAAGATGCCCCAGTTCTCACGGAGGAACTGGATGAGCTTGGCATCCTATTTGCTGTCAAGTGTAGTTGATATGTTGGTGGGTGCGGCATTGGGATCTTCCGGATGAATGTGCACTGGCTTTGTCTCGCCGGCCGACTGAAAAGCGGACTCCACAGTCGGCTTTTTGGAATGTAGCAAATCACTCGGATAAGCATTTTTCTTGTACTCTTCCAGGTCAACAATAGCCATCTGTTCATCTGCAATCCGGGACCCTTGCTGCAAACATTCCTCAGCACATTGCCTACTACCGGTGACAGTGATTACGCCTTTCGGGCCAGGCATCTTGAGCTTGAGGTACACATAGCATGGATGGGCCACGAAGTTTGCATAAGCCGGCCGACCAAGAATGGCATGATAGGCACTACGGAAGTCAACTACTTCGAAGGTCAGCTTCTCCTTCCAAAATTTCTTTTCATCTCCAAATACCACATCCAGGGCAATCTGGTCGAGTGACTTTGCCTTCTTCCCGGGGATTCCCCCGTGGAACTACATGTGCTCTCACTGAGGTGGGACATTGAGATGCCCATTCCCTTTAGGGTCTCTGCGTAGAGTATGTTCAGTCTGCCGCCGCCGTCCATGAGGACCTTGCGCAGCCGAGTGCCTCCCACAACAAGATAAACCACTAGCGCTTGCCGCCCAAGGGTAGCAATGTAGGCAGGGTGATACGACTGATCGAAAGTGATCATAGTCTTTGACCAATTCAGGAACATCATTTTTTATGGCATGGCCATGTTCACTTCTCGATTGATAACTTTCAGTCGACTCTTGCTCTCGACATCAGCAAATATCACCAAAGTCGCATTGACGTTAGGGTACGCTTCTGCCTTGTCTCCATCATTGGTGTTGTCTGGACTCTTGTCACTTGACTGACCCTCTCGGAACTATTGCATGAGCAATCTGCACTGTTGAGAGGTGTGCTTGGGTAATATCAGATTCCCCTCTTCATCTTTCTTACTGTGAATATGACATGGCTAATCAAGGACGTCGTGACCCGACCAATCTTTTTTCTTCTTTGTGACCCACTTCTCCTTAGCCTTTCCTCTGTTCTTCGCCTGTCCAGCCAGAGCCGCGACCTCAGTCTGAGCCGAACCATCAGCCTTGCGCTTCTGCTTCCGACTGGGATTATTGTTTCCAGGATTGGGTTCGCTAGTCTTCCCTTTGTCATTCCGAAGTCGGTCTTCTTCCTCACCATTCACATACCGAGTGGCAATCTCCATCATTCGACTTAGGGACAGAGGCTCCGACTGACCAAATTTCAGGATGATCTCTCGATATCTAACTCCTGCCTTGAAAGCATAGACAACCTGATGCTTGGTGACGTTCTCCGCCACATGATACAGAGTGGTCCAACGCTCAATGTATTCCCTCAAAGTTTCATTCGGTTTCTAAACACAGTGTTGTAGCTGAGTCAAACCAGCGGGCTGCTTACAAGTGCCTTCGAACGTTTTGACAAACACTCAAGCCAGATCCTCCCAGCAATAGATGCTGGCAGGAGGGAGCTGGTTGAGCCAGGCCTGGGCTGACCCTTCTAGCATCAAAGGGAGATGCTTCATGGCTACGTAATCATTGCCACCCCCAATCTGGACTGCCACTCGGTAATCTTCAAGCCACGTCTCTGGTTTGGACTAACCAGTGAACTTGCTTATCCCTGCAGCCAACCTGAAGTTGGGGGGAATTCTGCAGCTTTGATAGCCCTGCTGAAACACTCGGGGCCGGAAATGAAGGTTCCACTCCCACTCGAGCGATCTCGGTCCAAGTTCTCTCTATGATTCGGACCTCTGTCCACCAAGTTCTGAGCAAGAACAGACCTCACGTTGAACTGCGGATCGCAGGGGTCGAGTGGTTCTCTCCGCCGATAATCGTCGCCGTGGCGAGGAGGTCTGACGCTCCGGTCATCACCGAACAGACACCTGTCATCATATGGTCGGGGAGCGTATGAGCCATCCCGCGGAGGGGGCGTCGGCAGGCAGTGGTAATCATCATGACACCACGGGGGCATGACTTGATCACGACCTCACCCCAAGTTGTAGGATCGAAAGTATGTCTAGAGGGGGTGACTAGACTACTTGACCAAATAAAAATCTACCCTTTTCCCAATTTTAGTTGTGGGCAGATTTTAGCAACTATGACTAGTCAACCAATCAACCTACACATGCAATTCTAAGAGTATAGCAGCGGAATGTAAAACATTGCACATGAAGGTAAAGGGAAGGGTTTGGAGAAGGCAAACGCAATGCACACACGAAGATATTTGGCGTGGTTCCGATAGGTGGTGCTATCGTACGTCCACGTTGATGGAGACTTCAACCCATGAAGGGTAACAACTGCGCGAGTCCACGGAGGGCTCCACCCACGAAGGGTCCACAAAGAAGCAAACTTGTCTATCCCACCATGGCCATCGCCCACGAAGGACTTGCCTCACTCGGGTAGATCTTCACGAAGTAGGCAATCTCCTTGCCCTTACAAACTTCTTGGTTCAACGCCACATCATGTCGGAGGCTCCCAAGCAACACCTAACCAATCTAGGAGACACCACTCTCCAAATGGTAATAGACGGTGTGTTGATGATGAACTCCTTGCTCTTGTGCTTCAAATGATAGTCTCCCCAACACTCAACTCTCTCTCGCAGATTTGGCTATGGTGGAAGAAGGATTTGAGTGGAAAGCAACTTGGGGAAGGTTAGAAGTCAAAGTTCAAATGGTGGGAATGGAAACTCTTGATCTCAACACATGAGTAGGCGGTTCTCTCTTAGAAAATGAATGGTGGAAGTGTAGGCACGTTCTGATGGCTCTCTCCTTGAGGAAGAGGGCGTGGAGAGGTATTTATAGCCTCCACAAAAAATCCAACCGTTACACACTTTTGACCCATCTCGGTGGCACCGATCAGAAAACTCGGTGGCACCGATCTGTGTAAACATATGAATGTTAGGAATCTCGGTGGGACCGACGGGAACAACTCGGTGGGACCGATGTGCTAGGGCTTACGGCAAACCTCATCTCGGTTGCGCCGATTGCATCATCTCGGTGGGACCGAAGTGAAGCAATAAGGCAACAGAGAATCGGTCAAGCCATCTTGGTGAGACCGATTGCAACATCTCGGTGGGACCAAAGTGATTGCAACAAGTCATAGAGAGCTAGCAAGGCCATCTCGGTGGGACCGAGATCCATATCGGTGAAACCAAATTGTTAGGGTTTTGGCAGTGGCTAAGTCCAGATGAACTCGGTGGCTCTGGGTAGGAAATATCGGTGGGGCCGAGTTGGAATTTAGGGTTTGGACATATTTGGATAGAGAAAGTGGCTGAGGGTTTTGGAGCAATATCACTAAGCACTTGAGCAAATAGATCATTAAGCAACACCTCATCCCCTTTTAATAGTATTGGCTTTCCTATGGACTCAATGTGATGTTGGCTCACTTAATAAAGATGTAGAGTCTTGAGCTTTTGCCAATCCTTGTCCTTAGCATTTTGAGGGGTCCACATATCTATTTCATGCCATGCCAATCATTGAGCATCCTGAAATAATTATCTTGAATGGACATTAATTCAATGAGATATGTGTTGTTATGAATTACCAAAACCACTCGGGGATTAGTTGCACTTTCACGAGTACTAGTCTTGGAGGCGGTCTCGATTGTCTCGCCGCAGGGGCGACTGCCTGTTTCTTCTCGAGGCCCCCAGGTAGTGAGCCAACTGGATGGTGTCAGCCCGGACGGATCAGCTGTGAATCCTGTTGTGTGACTGGGGTATGGCTGAATTCTATTCCTCAGTTGTCTTAAGCAGGGCTCGAATCTGCCTCAAGCCTTTTCCTGCCTCTAATCGTGACGACTGGAATGGAATCTGCTATCCGAGTAGCTGCAGCCAAATTCTGGACGGGTGTGTGAAACACCTGATAATTTCGCTACTGGTCACTTGGAAACAACTGCCACTGTTGTCGACTGGAACTGGGTTGTTGTTGTCGGTGATACATCTCTGTCGTATCTATAATTTTTTATTGTTCCATGCCAATATTATACAACTTTCATATACTTTTAGCAACATTTTATATTATTTTTGGGACTAAAATATTGATCCAGTGCCCAGTGCCAGTTCCTGTTTGCTACATGTTTTTTGTTTTGCAGAATATCCATATCAAACGAAGTCCAAACGCGATTAAAAATTATGGAGAATTATTTAGGAATATATGTGATTTTTGGGAGGTGGAATCAGCGCAAACAGAGGACCACGGCCTCCACTCCCCACCAGGGCGCGCCTGGGCCCCCCTGGCGCGCGGTGGTGCCTAGTGGGCACACTGTAAGTCGGTTGGGGTTCTTCTTCGGGCGCAAGGAAGCTTATATCCAAAAAAAATCATGGTAAAATTTCAACGCAATCAGAGTTACGGATCTTCGGATATTTAAGAAATGGTGAAAGGCCAGAAAATAGGAACGCGAAACAGAAGAGAACAGAGAGAGATCCAATCTCGGAGGAGCTTCCATCCCTCCGCTGCCATGGAGGCCATGGACCAGAGGGGGAACTCTCCTCCCATCTAGGGGGGAGGCCAAGGAAAAAGAAGGAGGAGGGGGCTCTCTCCCCCTCTCTCCCGGTGGCGCCGGAGCGCCACCAGGGCAATCATCATGATGGCGATATACACCAACAACTTCGACGCCATCAACACAAACTCTCTCCCCCTCTATGCAGTGGTGTAACCTCTCTATTCCCGCTGTAATTCTCTACTTAAACATGGTGCTCAACACTATATATTATTATCCAATGATATGTGGTTGTCATATGATGTTTGATTAGATCTGTTTTGTCCTATGGGTTGATTGATGATCATGATTTGTTTGAGTTGTATATTTTATTTTGGTGCTGTCCTATGGTGCCCTCCGTGTCGCACAACTGTGAGGGATCCCCACTGTATTGCAATACGTTCATGATTCGCTTACGATGGGTGGCGTGAGTGACTGAAACACATACCCGAGTAGGTGGGTTGTTGCGTATGGGATAAAGAGGACTTGATACTTAATGCTATGGTTGGGTTTTACCTTAATGATCTTTGGTAGTTGCGGATGCTTTCTAGAGTTCCAATCATAAGTGCATATGATCCAAGTACAGAAAGTATGTTAGCTCATGCCTCTCCCTCATATAAAATTGCAATAATGATTACCGGTCTAGTTATCGATTGCCTATGGACAAAATACTTCTCTTGAGTTATAAAAATCTTTCTACTAAACAACTAACTATTATTATCTCGCAAAGTACTCCTAGTTTTATTCTTGCAAAGTAGTTCTAGCATCACACCTACAAAATAGCTTCATACTTTTTCTAGGTAAAGCAAACGTTAAGTGTGCGTAGAGTTGTATCGGTGGTCGATAGAACTTGAAGGGAATGTAAATCCTACCTTTAGCTCCTCATTGGGTTTGACACTCTTATTTATCGAAAAAGCTACATTTGATCCCCTATACTTGTGGGTTATCAGCTGCTACTTCTTGAGCTTGCGTTGATTTTTCCCTTGAAGAGGAAAGGGTGATGCAGCAAAGTAGAGATAAGTATTTCCCTCAGTTAAGAACCAAGGTATCAATCTAGTAGGAGGCACAAGCAAGTCTCCAATCTATGCACCTACACAAACTAACAAACACTTGCACTCAACGCGAAAAAGGGGTTGTCAATCCCTTCACGCTTTGGAACAAGAGTGAGATCTAATAGAGATAGGTATAAAAGATTACTAAAATGTAAAACAAAGTAAAAACAAATAAATTGCAGCAAGGTATTTTTGGGTTTTTTGGTTTATAGATCTGAAAATATATGATGGAAAATAGACCCGGGGGCCATAGGTTACACTAGAGGCTTCTCTCTTGAAGATAGCATACGGTGGGTGAACAAATTACTGTTGAGCAATTGATAGAAGAGCGCAAAGTTATGACGATATCTAAGGTAATGATCATGAATATAGGCATCACGTCCGTGACAAGTAGACCAAAATGATTCTGCATCTACTACTATTACTCCACACATCGACCGCTATCCAGCATGCATCTAGAGTATTAAGTTCATAAGAATGGACTAATGCCTTAAGCAAGATGACATGATGTAGAGGGATAAACTCAAGCAATATGATGAAAACCCCATCTTTTTATCCTCGATGGCAACAATACAATACGTGCCTCGCTACCCCTACTATGTCACTGGGTGAGGACATCGCAAGATTTAACCCAAAACTAAGCACCTCTCCCATTGCAAGAAAAATCAATCTAGTTGGCCATACCAAACCGGTAGTTCGAAGAGAAATACAAAGATATCTTAATCATGCATAAAAGAGTTCAGAGAAGACTCAAATAATATTCATATATAATCTGATCTTAAATCCACAATTCATCGTATCTCAACAAACACACCGCAAAAAAGTATTACATCGAATAGATCTCCAAGAACATCGAGGAGAACATTGTATTGAATATCAAAGAGAGAGAAGAAGCCATCTAGCTACTAGCTATGGACCCGTAGGTCTATGGTAAACTACTCACGCATCATCGGAAGGGCAGCAAGGTTGATGTAGAGGCCCTCCGTGATTGAATCCCCCTTCGTCGGATCACCGGAAAAGGCCCCAAGATGGGATATCACGGGAACAGAGGCTTGCGGCGGCGGAAAAGTATTTTGGTGGACGCTTCTGGTGGTTTGGGAATATTTGGGAATTTATAGATCAAGAATTAGGGTTAGGAGACCCCCGAGGGGCCCACAAGCCCTCAGGGAGCCCCCCCAGGGGCGCACCTAGCAGGCTTGTGGCCTCCTCGGCCATCTTCTGACCCCGTCTCCAAGCTCCGTGGATGTCTTCTAGTCCAAGAAAAATCATCGTAAAGTTTTATTCCGTTTGGACTCCGTTTGATATTCCTTTTCTGTAAAACTCAAAAACAAGGAAAAAACAGAAACTGGCACTGGGCTCTAGGTTAATAGGTTAGTCCCAAAAATAATATAAAATAGCGTATTAATGCATATAAAACATCCAAAACAGATAATATAATAGCATGGAACAATCAAAAATTATAGATACGTTGGAGACGTATCAAGCATCCCCATGCTTAATTCATGCTCGTCCTCGAGTAGGTAAATTATAAAAACAGAATTTTTGATGTGGAATGCTACCTAACATATTTATCAATGTAATCTTCTTTATTGTGGCATGAATATTCAGATCCATAAGATTCAAAACAAAAGTTTAATATTCACATAAAAACAATAATACTTCAAGCATACTAATAAAGCAATCATGTCTTCTCAAAAATAACATGGCCAAAGAAAGTTATCCCTACAAAATCATATAGTCTGGCTATGCTCCATCTTCATCACACAAAATATTTCATCATGCACAACCCCGATGACAAGCCAAGCAATTGTTTCATACTTTTGGTGTTCTCAAACTTTTTCAACATTCACGCAATACATGAGCGTGAGCCATGGATATAGCACTATAGGTGGAATAGAATATGGTGGTTGTGGAGAAGACAAAAAGGAGAAAGTCTCACATCAACTAGGCAAATTAATGGGCTATGGAGATGCCCATCAATTGATATCGATGCAAGTGAGTAGGGATTGCCATGCAACGGATGCACTAGAGCTATAAGTGTATGAAAGCTCAAAAAGAAACTAAGTGGGTGTGCATCCAACTTGCTTGCTCACGAAGACCTAGGGCAATTTGAGGAAGCCCATCATTGGAATATACAAGCCAAATTCTATAATGAAAAATTCCCACTAGTATATGAAAGTGAAAAAATAGGAGACTCTCTATCATGAAGATCATGGTGCAACTTTGAAGCACAAGTGTGGAAAAGGATAGTAACATTGTCCCTTCTCTCTTTTCTCTCATTTTTTTTCTTTTCTCTTTTTTTTATTTGGGCTTCTTTGGCCTCTTTTATTTTTTTGTAAAGTCCGGAGACTCATCCCAACTTGTGAGGGAATCATAGCTTCCATCATCCTTTCCTCACATGGGACAATGCTCTAATAATGATCATCACACTTTTATTTACTTACAACTCAAAAATTACAACTCGATACTAGAACAAGATATGACTCTATATGAATGCCTCCGGCGGTGTACCAGGATGTGCTATGATCAAGAGTGACATGTATAAAAAATATGAACGGTGGCCTTGCCACAAATACTATGCCAACTACATGATCATGCAAAGCAATATGACAATGATGGTGCGTGTCATAATAAACGGAACAGTGGAAGTTGCATGGAAATATATCTCGGAATGGCTATGGAAATGCCATAATAGGAAGGTATGGTGGCTATTTTAAGGAAAATATATGGTGGGTTTAATGCACTGACGAAAGTTGCGCGGTACTAATGAGACTAGCAATGGTGGAAGGGTGGGAGTGCATATAATCCATGGACTCAACATTAGTCATAAAGAACTCACATACTTATTGCAAAAATTTATTAGCTATTGAAGCAAAGTACTACACGCATGCTCCTAGGGGGATAGATTGGTAGGAAAAGACCATCGCTCGTCCCCGACCGCCACTCATAAGGAAGATAACCAAAAAATAAATCATGCTCCGACTTCATCACATAACGGTTCACCATACGTGCATGCTACGGGAATCACAAACTTTAACACAAGTATTTATACCAATCCACAATTACTCATTAGCATGACTCTAAAATCACCATCTTCATATCTCAAAACAAATGCAAGGAATCAAACTTCTCATCTTATTCAATGCTCTTTATATGAAAGTTTTTTATCATATCCCTCTTGGATGCCCATCATATTAGGACTAAATTCATAACCTAAGAAAATTACCATGTTGTTTAAAGAATATAAAAATAATATAAGTGAAGCATGAGAGTTCAACAATTTCTATAAAATAAAGCCACCACCGTGCTCTAAAAAGATATAAGTGAAGCACTAGAGCAAACTGCCTAGCTCAAAAGATATAAGTGAAGCACATAGAGTATTCTAATAAATTCACGATTAATGTGTGTCCCTCTCAAAAGGTGTGTACAGCAAGTATGATTGTGGAAAACTAAAAAGCAAGGACTCATATCATACAAGACGCTCCAAGCAAAACACATATCATGTGGTGAATAAAAATATAGCCTCAAGTAAATTTACCGATGGATTGAAGACAAAAGAGGGGATGCCATCCGGGGCATCCCCAAGCTTAGATGCTTGGTTGTCCTTGAATATTACCTTGGGGTGCCTTGGGCATCCCCAAGCTTAGGCTCTTGCCACTCCTTATTCCGCTGTCCATCAAATATTTATGGAAACTTAAAAACTTCACAACAGAAAGTCATAAGAGCCGATAGTATAATAAAATAAATCACCACTTTAGTTACTATTGTGAACTCATTCTTTATTTATATTGGTGTAATATCTACTGTATTACAACTTCTCCATAGTCCATACCCCCCGATACTACCCATAGATTCATCAAAATAAGCAAACAACACATAGAAAACAGAATCTGTCAAAAACAGAACAGTCTGTAGTAATATGGAAATTTCGTATACTTCTGTAAGTCCAAAGATTTTGATAAATTAGGACAACCTGGGAAATTTGTATATCAATCTTGTGTAAAAAAATTAGATCAAAAGCATGTTTCTGTGATTTATTGAATTTCTGGTAATGAGCGCAAAAGTTTCTGTTTTTCAGCAAGATCAAATCAACTATCACCGTAGACCATCCCAAAGGTCTTGCTTGGCTCAAACACTAATTAAAACAGCAAAACAAAATTACTACAGAGGTAATAATGTGTATTTATTGAAAAACAGAACCAAAATCAAAAAGCATAAAAATAAAATTGGGTTGCCTCCCAACAAGCGCTATTGTTTAACGCCCCTAGCTAGGCATAAAACATAGATCTAGGTATTGTCATCTTTGGTATGCAATTCATAAGTATCCCTCATAATAGATTCATATGGAAACTTAATTTTCTTTCTTGGGAAGTGTTCCATGCCCTTCCTTAACAGAAATTGAAATCTAATGTTTCCTTCTTTCGTATCAATAATTGCACCAATCGTTCTAAGGAAAGATCTACCAAGAATAATAGGACATGTAGGATTGCAATCTATATCAAGCACAATAAAATCTACGGGCACATAATTCCTATTTGCAACAATAAGAACATCATTAATTGTTCCCATAGGTTTGTTAATAGTGGAATCCGCTAGATGCAAATTCAAAGAACAATCATCAAATTCACGAAAACCTAGCACATCACATAAAGTTTTTGGAATCGTGGAAACGCTAGCACCCAAATCACACAAAGCATTGCACTCATAATCTTTAATTTTAATCTTAATAGTAGGTTCCCACTCATCATAAAGCTTTCTAGGAATAGAAACTTCCAACTCAAGTTTTTCTTCAAAAGATTTCATCATAGCATCAACGATATGTTTAGTAAAAGCTTTATTTTGATTGTAAGCATGAGGAGAATTTAACATGGATTGCAACAAGGAAATACAATCTATCAAATAGAAATTATCATAATTAAAGTCCTTGAAATCCAAAAGAATGGGTTCATCGTTACTTAAAGTTTTGACCTCTCCAATCCCACTTTTATCAATTTTTTCATCAAGATCTTCAAACTCCAAATTATTGGGACGCCTTCTAGCTAAAGTTGGCTCATCTCCAGTCCCATCTTTATCAAGGTTTATATAAGAAAACAAAGATTCAATAGGAATCACACCAATCACTTTAAGATCTTCATCATTATTTTCCCAAAAACTAGAAGAACACGCTTTTACAAACCAATCTCGCTTAGCATGCATCCTAGCGGTTCTTTCTTTACATTCATCCATAGAAATTTTAATAGATTTCAGAGATTCATTAATATCATGCTTGGGTGGCATAGATCTAATCTTTAAAGAATCAATCTCAAGAGAAATTATATCAACGTTCCTAGCCAAATCATCAATCTTAAGCAATTTTTCTTCTACCATATCATTGAAATTCTTTTGAGAATTAATGAAATCTTTAATATTGTTCTCAACATCAGAGGGTATTTTAATATAATTTCCATAAGAATTGTTGTAGGAATTACCGTAATTATTAGAGGAATTGCTAGGAAACGGCCTAGGGTTGAAATTACCTCTATACGCGTTATTACCAAAATTGTTCCTACCAACAAAATTCACATCCATAGATTCATTATTATTCTCAATCAAAGTGGACAAAGGCATATCATTAGGATCAATAGGAGCACTCTTACTAGCAAACAATTTCATAAGTTCATCCATCTTCCACTCAAAGTTTTAATTTCTTCAATCGCATGCACTTTTTTACTAGTGGAAGATCTTTCGGTATGCCATTGAGAGTAATTTGCCATAATATTATCTAGGAGTTTAGTAGTTTCTCCTAATGTAATTTCCATAAAAGTACCTCCCGCGGCGGAATCTAAAAGATTTCTAGATGCAAAATTCAATCCGGCATAACAAATTTGTATGATCATCCATAAACTTAAACCATGAGTAGGGCAATTTCTTATCATTAATTTCATCCTCTCCCAAGATTATGCAACATGTTCATGATCAAGTTGCTTAAAATTCATTATGTCATTCCTAAGGGAGATGATCTTAGCGGGAGGAAAATACTTGGAAATAAAAGCATCTTTATACTTGTTCCATGAATCAATACTATTTTTAGGCAAAGATGAAAACCAAGTTTTAGCACGATCTCGTAGTGAGAACGAAAATAGCTTCAATTTAACAATATCATTATCCACATCTTTTTTTCTTTTGCATATCACACAACTCAACGAAAGTATTTAGATGGGATGCAGCATCTTCACTAGGAAGGCCGGAAAATTGATCTTTCATAACAAGATTCAACAAAGCGGCATTAATTTCATAAGATTCCGCACTAGTGGCGGGAGCAATCGGAGTACTAATAAAATCATTATTATTAGTATTGGAAAAGTCACACAATTTGGTATTTTCTTGAGACATCATGACAAGGCAAATGATCTAACACACGAGCAAACAAAAAGCAAGCAAAAAAGATGAACGAAAGAAGGGCGAATAAAAAGGCAAATTTTTTTGTGTTTTTCTGAATACGTTTTAGAAGTGGGGGAGAGGAAAATGAGAGGCAAATGACAAATAATGTAATGCAAGAGATGAGAGTTTACGCTGGGTACTTGGTAGGCTTGATGTAGAACCTCCCCGGCAACGGCGCTAGAAATTCTTCCTGCTACTTCTTGAGCTTGCATTGATTTTTCCCTTGAAGAGGAAAGGGTGATGCAGCAAAGTAGAGATAAGTATTTCCCTCAGTTAAGAACCAAGGTATCAATCCAGTAGGAGGCACAAGCAAGTCTCCAATCTATGCACCTGCACAAACTAACAAACACTTGCACTCAACGCAAAAAAGGGGTTGTCAATCCCTTCACGGTCTCGAATAAGAGTGAGATCTAATAGAGATAGGTACAAAAGATTACTGAAACGTAAAACAAAGTAAAAACAAATAAATTGCAGCAAGGTATTTTTGGGTTTTTTGGTTTATAGATCTGAAAATATATGATGGAAAATAGACCCGGAGACCAAAGGTTTCACTAGAGGCTTCTCTCTTGAATATAGCATATGGTGGGTGAACAAATTACTGTTGAGCAATTGATAGAAAAGCGCAAAGTTATGACGATATCTAAGGCAATGATCATGAATATAGGCATCACGTCTGTGGCAAGTAGACCGAAACGATTCTGCATCTACTATATTACTCCACACATCGACCGCTATCCAGCATGCATCTAGAGTATTAAGTTCATAAGAACGGAGTAATGCCTTAAGCAAGATGACATGATGTAGAGGGATAAACTCAAGCAATATGATGAAAACCCCATCTTTTTATCCTCGATGGCAACAATACAATACATGCCTCGCTACCCCTACTATGTCACTGGGTGAGGACACCGCAAGATTGAACCCAAAACTAAGCACCTCTCCCATTGCAAGAAAAACCAACCTAGTTGGCCAAACCAAACTGATAGTTCAAAGAGAAATACAAAGATATCTTAATCATGCATAAAAGAGGTCAGAGAAGACTCAAACAATATTCATAGATAATCTGATCATAAATCCACAATTCATCGGATCTCAACAAACACACTGCAAAAAAGTATTACATCGAATAGATCTCCAAGAACACCGAGGAGAACATTGTATTGAATATCAAAGAGAGAGAGAAGAAGCCATCTAGCTACTAGCTATGGACCCGTAGGTCTGTGGTAAACTACTCACGCATCATCGGAAGGGCAGCAAGGTTGATGTAGAGGCCCTCCGTGATCGAATCCCCCTCCGACAGATCACCGGAAAAGGCCCCAAGATGGGATATCACGGGAACAGAGGCTTGCGGCGGCGGAAAAGTATTTTGGTGGACGCTTCTGGTGGTTTGGGAATATTTTTGAATTTATAGAGCAAGAATTAGGGTTAGGAGACCCCCGAGGGGCCCACAAGCCCTCAGGGCGCCCCCCCCCGGGGGGCGCGCCTAGCAGGCTTGTGGCCTCCTCGTCCATCTTCTAACCCCCTCTCCAAGCTCCGTGGATGTCTTCTGGTCCAAGAAAAATCATCGTAAAGTTTTATTCCGTTTGGACTCCGTTTGATATTCCTTTTCTGTAAAACTCAAAAACAAGGAAAAAACTGAAACTAGCACTGGGCTCTAGGTTAATAGGTTAGTCCCAAAAATAATATAAAATAGCATATTAATGCATGTAAAACATCCAAAACAGATAATATGATAGCATGGAAAAAGAAAAAAATTATAGATACGTTGGAGACTTATCATCAGCCGACGCGCTTGAGCTTCAGGTGACTTCTGGAGCTCCTCCAGACGAGTGCGCTCAGCCAAATTGGCTTGGTGCACGGCCTCCAAGGCCTGAGCCTCGGGAGTAGTCCCAATGATGGGCGTTCGAAGGGCCTGCTCGTTCCTGTGCTGCAACTCCTCTCTCTGCTGTTGAGAGAGAGGCTCGGGGTAGTACTCGTCATTGCAGCGGTTCTCGCCGTTGCCAATGTCGTCTTGCGACGGGCCATTGACTCCCGCACTGTCGTTGGTGTACCCAGGAGGACCATGGCGGGAATCGGCCATCAGCACCTCTACAGCGGGGTTGCTGCTCTCGCACTCGGACCCATCATCTGAGTCCTCGTGAAGGGAAGCGAACAAGTCAAGGACAGGCTTGTCGGGCTCGATAACCGCGATCTACGGGGTCGCAACCTGAAGGGTCGTCGTGTGCTTGATCCACCGCTGGAGCCGTGAGCATCCGGAACACTTGCGACGACGTCCAGCGAGGCCTCTTGGAGCCACGCCGAACCATCAACGATGAAGCTGAGGGCGCCGAAGCGGATCTCGCTGCCGAGTGTCAGTCCGGCGCCGGAAACCATGGTGAAGGTGGAAAATCGCAACTACGCGGAAGTCGCTAGACACCTGCCGCATGGTGGGCGCCAACTGTCGTCGGTGTAAGTCTGGCAATAGTGTATAAGGGTACGAATTAGAGGGCAGAGCCTAGCTACGGCGCAGTTGTTACACTCGGACTTACGAGTTCAAGCCCCTCACGGTGGAGATAATAGCCCTACGTCTTGTTGCTCGGGAGCTTGATTGACTTGAGTGTATGGATTACAAAGGATTAGCTTGTGACTGCTCGTCTATTATTATATTGATGCGCTAAAATCTTAGCAAGTTTTTGTATGCAATCGCCATGATTTACCTGTCATTTTATTGTTAAGTACTTATTGGGCGAGAATTTAATTACTTACCAAACAAAATGTGTTTTTTCGTAAGTTAATAAAACATGAGACAATTGATTCTCTTTTAGGGAGAATGGATGGGAGAAAAAATAGAGATGAGAGAAAAAAATCAAAGAGAAGGAAAGAGTGGGACATATATAAGGAAGGTTAGATGAAAGAGAGGTGAAAGAAGAACCTTAGGTTCTTTTTAAGTAGTAGAGATAGAGATTAGACGGTTATTTGTGGCTAGATTGGAGGGCAGCGCGGTGACCAGCGCATATTCTGCCCTTTGAGTATTGGTACAACCACACTGATTTGTACAGAACTAAACTTGTGACTTGGTGGGCAAAGCACATACTGTTGACTAGTACCCCATCCTCTATAACAGTATGCTCTCTAGTTTTAAAGAGCCCACATTTGATTGAGGTCTTCAATTGGAATTAGGTCACCTGATTTTAACCGGGTCAACAATTTCTCAAAGCTCTCTTATTCAATTCTTTTATACTATACACTATGCTTGCTATTGAGGTCCTCTATTTGGAAATGGGTCACTCAATTTTGACCGGGTCAACAATTTCTCAAGGAACTCTCCTAGTCAATTTTTTTAATTCACTATTGAAAGATTGTGGATGTCGCCTAGAGGGGGGGTGAATAGATGCTTTAAAATAATTACGGTTTAGGCTTGAACAAATACGGAATAAAACTAGTGTTTAATTTGTCAAGCACAAAACCCTAAACAACTAGGCTCACCTATGTGTACCAACAACTTATGCTAAGCAAGATAAACAACTAGGTGATAGCAAGATATATATCACGAAACATTATGGCTATCACAAAGTAAAGTGCATATGTAAATGGCTCGGGTAAGAGATAACTGAGGCACACGGAGATGATGATGTATCCTGAAGTTCACACCCTTGCGGATGCTAATCTCCGTTTGGAGCAGTGCAGAGGCACAACACTCCCCAAAAAGCCACTAGGTCCACCGTAATCTCCTCACACCCTCGCACAATGCAAGATGTCATGATTCCACTAAGGGACCCTTGAGTGCGGTCACCGAACCCGTACAATTGCCAACCCTTGGGGGTGGTCACCAAACTCGTACACTTTGGAAACCCTTGGGGGCGATCACCGGAACCCGTACAAATTGCTCAGGGCAATCTCCACAACTTAATTGGAGACCCCGACACTTGCCCGGAGCTTTACACCACAATGATTGAGCTCTGCAACACCGCCAACCATCTAGGGCGCCCAAGCACCCAAGAGGAACAAGCTCTAGGGTACCAAGCACCCAAAAGTAATAAGCTTCTTAACTTTTCACTTCCACGTATCACCGTGAAGAACTCAAACCGATGCAACTAATGCAATGGCAAGAACACACGAAGTGGTCAAGTCCCTCACTCCCAAATCCCACCAAAACAACGAAAGCTATGGAGGAATATGAGAGGAAGAACAAGGAGAACACCAAGAACTCCAAGATCTAGATCCAAGGGGTTCCCCTCACATAGAGGAGAAAGTGATTGGTGGAAACGTAGATCTAGATCTCCTCTCTCTTTTCCCTCAAGAACTAGCAAGAATGATTGGAGGGATTGATAGATAACAAGCTCAAAGAAGGTCAACAATGGGGGCAAAACATGAGCTCGAAGGATAAGGTCCATTGGGGAAGAATACCCCCTTTTATAGGTGGGAAAATATCCAATTGTTATGCCTTCAGCCCGCACACAAGCGGTACTACCGCTCAGGGGAGCGGTACTACCGCTTGGTGCGGTAATCCTAGGTGTAGCACTGAGAGAAAGCAAGTCCAAGCGCGGTAGTGCCGCCGGAGCAGTACTACCGTCCTCACAAATGGTACTGCCACTTAGTGTCTCAGGACATAGAGAATTAGCGGCAGCAGAGGGAGGGTGAGGGAGTCCTGGACTAAGGGGTCCTCGGGCTGCCGGCCTATCTCTTATGGGCCGGACAGGTGGGCAGTTGTACGACTACTATGAGGCCGGGCTATAAGGCAACTCCGTGTCCGGACAGGAAACCTTCGGAGCCTTGGTGTGTCCTCCAAGTCAAAGATTAGAGAATCGGCATGTTTATCCCTTCTGTGTAACCGGCCATGTGTAACCCTAATACCCTTGGTGCCTATATAAACTAGAGGGTTTATTCCATAGAGGCTGGAACAACAACCATCATCCTACTCGCCTAGGGTTTAGTTCATCTGATCTTGTGGTAGATCGACTCTGTAATCATCCTATACCCTTCAATATAATCAAGCAGGACGTAGGGTTTTACCTCTTTGAGAGGGCCCGAACCTGGGTAAACATCGTCTCCTTCATCCCTTGTTACCCATTGCTCCAAGATCCATAGCTCGGGAACGCTACCCGAGATCCGCCGGTTTTGACACCGACATTGGTGCTTTCATTGAGAGTTCCGTTGTCGGATCACCAAAAGGATCAATGGCTCACCTAGTCATCAACGACGCCATCCACACCAGGGACATCTTCGTCCCCGGCCAGATTTTCGTGTTCGGTAGTGTCATACTACGCGCCGATCTGACCGGCCGTCTCAGCCAAGTTGGAAATTTTGACCTCGGTCAGGAGATCAGGTTCGGGAACCTAGAGTTTGCCGCCGATTCCCGGTGAGATCTTACCCTAACAAAATCTTCAGCTCCGCTTGAAAAAGTTACTGATCCTGATGCTTTAACTTCGGGAGCGGTAAACCGGACGGGGACTGATGTCACCCGGAGCCCGGCCTTAAAGCCCAACCCCATCAATTCGACCGAACTAGTTCTGGCCGAATATCGTCTGGGTGCAACCTCGAACGTCCCCGGAGCGGCTATACTGTGGGTCAATCCCGAATATTCGGAGAGTATGGACCCAGCAGACCTTTCATCGTTGAATGATCTACTAGACCGGATCCGAGCCATGGGAATCTCCGACGGCCAATCCTCGGTCTATGATCAGATCAGGCTCAAACCTGATAGCCAGGAAATTTACATCCCATCTGTCGCACACCTCATCGCCACCATCGAGGACTTGGCAGAAGGCTCACAATCACCAAAGTTAAAAACAAATTATGTCCGGGTTTGCGATCACCTCATCCAGGCTTCTAGACCGGAGTCCGATGTTCTCCCCGAAGAGAGCCTGGAACCAAGCCCCGACTTGAAGCCTGTCCCCGAGTTCGCACAACAGTATTCAGTTGACAGTTCGGATTCCGAACTTGGCGCGCCGGATACTGCGATGGTGCTGGACACCGCCGCCAAAGCTCCGAATACACAACCCGTTGGGATGTAAAGTTTTTTCCCACCCACCCCCCACATCGAGTACTCTTCAAGTAACTCAGGAAAGCCCGACATATGGGATTTAATGTATATAAAGCAGCAGCCCGGAGAAACGGTCCACCACTTATGGGCCAGGTTCCTCCTGGTCAAAGATAAAACAACGGATTGCTGCGACCAAGAAATCATAGCGACCTTTCGGCATAACTGCCGAGACGAAAGAATATTGAATGCCCTTGCCCATCGCCACGTTCAAAACTTCACTGAGTTATCGTATCTGGTACACAAATATTGCGCCATGGAAAGCGCTTGGAAGGCACAATAGATGCGCATGGAGTCAATCCATGCCAAGGAACCCAGAAAAGCTCGAGCAAAACGCGTATACCCACGGCGGTCGGCCGAACACGAGCCTGCCGAGAAGAAGAATAGATCCCTCGCCGGACCCAGAATAGTCCTCGACGAGATACTAGACAAACCATGCCCCATACACTCGGTCTTGCTAAATACAAACCCAACCCACAGCCTTCGAGCTTGTTGGGTGGTCAGGCAGGTGGCCAAGAGTGGGGAAGCTATCCTCGGAGTCACACCCCCCCGGTAGGCGGTCAACAACACCCCCGTACAACGACACTGAGGTCCTGACGATCTATGAGAAATTTTCCTCAAATAATCAGAGGAAAAGAGCCCTTCGAGAGCTCGGTCAAATCCACCAAGTGACAGCCGCAAATTCATGGACGGATACACCAATCACCTTCGATGAGGAAGATGAGCCAAGGGCCTGCCCTGTCCGAGGGCCCGCCGCACTAGTCCTTGACCCCATAGTGGATGGCTTCAGACAAACCAAGGTGCTAATGGATGGAGGCATTGGTTTAAACGTCATTTATGAGGATACCCTTGAAAAATGCAGTTCGACACATCTCGCATCGAACAGAGCTACACTACCTTTCGAGGAATTATCCCCGGCAGAGAGTCGCGTTGATTCAGACGAGTCACTCTTGATGTGGTATTCGGCACTCCCGAGAACTACAGGGCCGAAGAACTACTCTTCCACATTGTGCCCTTCAATAGCGGATACCACGTCCTGTTGGGGCGCGACGCATTCGCAAGGTTTCAGGCCATACCACATTACAGGTATATGAAACTCAAACTGCCAGGGCCCAATGGCGTGATCACAATTGCAAGCAATCCGGATAGAGCCCTTCGAGCCGAAAACAAAACAGCATCGCTCGCCCTCGAAGCATTATCCAAGGCTCTCGCAGCCAAGGAATTAACCACACTTTGCACAATGGTGGATAGGGATGACGTAGTCCTCAATAAAAGGCCCAAATCCACATCCTTTAAACCAGCAAACGAAATCATCAAATTCCAAATGCATCCAAAGGATCCCAACAAAACAGTGTCCATTGGAGCCTAGCTGGACCCTGCAGTAGACGAAGCATAGCGCACATTCTTGAGCGAGAACTGGGACATATTCGCGTGGCACCCTTCAGATATGTCAGGAATCCCATGAAGACTAGCAGAGCATAGCCTGAATATAATCAAGGGCTTCAAGCCAGTTAAACAGTTGTTGTGCCATTTTTCCGAACCCAAGCGTCAAGCTATGGGGGAAGAATTAGCAAAATTACTTGAAGCCGGATTCATCCGAGAAATAAAACACCCCGAGTGGTTGGCAAATCTGGTCATGGTGACCAAGAAGGACAAATCATGGCAGCTATGCGTCGATTTTAAAGAACTAAATAAAGCCTGCCCTAAGGATCCCTTCCCTTTACCTTGCATAGACCAGATCATCGACGCCACCGCCGTACACGACTCATTGTGTTTCCTCGATGCCTACTCCAAATACCATCAAATCAAAATGAAGGAGTCCGACCAAGCCGCAACCGCATTTCTCACCCCCTACGGGCCATTCTGCTTCAACACAATGCCCTTCGGGCTGAAAAATGCAGGCACAACATACCAGCGCATGATTGAAACATGTTCGGAAAATCAAATCGGCAAAACAGTCAAAGCGTACGTAGACGACGTGGTCATCAAGACCAAACACGTAAGCCAGTTGGTGGATGATCTTCGTCAAACCTTCAAAAATTTGCGGGCTAACGATATACGGCTCAACCCAGACAAATGTGTCTTCGGGGTTCCCGCCGGAAAACTACTCAGATTCATTGTTTCCCATAGAGGAATAGAGGCCAATCCGGCTAAAATCCGAGCTTTACCCCAGCTAGCAATACCTACGGAGCTGAAACACATTCAGAAATTGGCGGGCTGCGTGGCAGCCTTGAGCCGCTTTATCTCCCACCTTGGTGAAAAGGCACTGCCGCTGTACAGACTGCTCAAACGGACCAACAACTTCGAGTGGACCGATGAAGCAACTGCCGCACTGGAAGAAATAAAAATGTTATTAGCTGGCAATCCTATACTAGCAGCACCCAACGTCGGCAAACCCATGTTGTTGTACATCTCGGCCACGAATCAAGTGGTGAGTGCGGTTCTCGTGGTAGAACGAGAAGTGGAAGGCCACAAGTTCCGGGTGCAGAAGCCAGTCTACTTCGATCGGAAGTGCTCACCCCGTGCAAGTCTCGGTATCTGCATTATCAGAAGATAGCCTATACAGTCTTTGCGGCATCCCGAAAGCTCCGGCACTACTTTCAAAAGTGTTCGGTCATGGTGGCATCTAAAGTACCACTAAACGACATAATCAACAACAGGGACGCCACTGGCCGCATTGCCAAATGGGCCATAGAGCTCCTTCCTTTTGAAATCGTGTACAAACCATGCCGAGCTATTAAATCTCAGGTGTTGGCCGACATTCTCACCGAATGGACAGAAGCCGAGCTCCCCAGGGAATATAGTCCATACTCACATTGAACAATGTACTTCGATGGCTCCAAAATGCTAGCCAGACTGGGGCCTGGGGTGCTCCTTACATCCCCCACTGGTGATAACATCCGGTACGTACTATAAATTATGTACACTGATTCCAACAACACAGCCGAATACGAGGCCCTGCTGCATGGGCTTCGGATGGCAACATCAATGGGAGTAAAACGGCTTGAGGTACGGGGAGCCTCCAACCTCACCATCTCCTAGGTCAACGGTGAATTTGACGCTAAAGACCCAAAGATGGCGGCATATCAGAATGACGTCCTTAAAATATCCGCCCGATTCGAAGGGCTAGAACTTCACCACATCTCCAGAGACAGCAATCAAGCTGCTGAGGTCCTCGCTCGCATGGCGCCAAAGTGCGACTCGGTCCCTAAGAACACCTTTGTGGAATGGCTTTTTAAGTCATCCGTGGTGTGGCAGGATGAGGGCAAGGACGTGGGAGCCAATGGCCCAGAACAGCTCGTCCCTCCTGACATCGAGCCAGACGAAGAAATCATCGGAGGCTTGGCAATCGAAGAAACATCTTCAGCTCACGAAGTCATGGCTGTAATCGCGCCATGGACCGAGCCCTTTCTTGCCTACCTTCTTTGACAAGAGCTCCCCGATGACCAGACGGAGGTATGATGCATAATTCGGTGTTCTAAAGCTTATAAGGTCCACGAGGGCGAACTGTACAAGAAAGGTACTACCGGAGTCCTCCAGATATGCATATCTGAAGAAGAGGGGCAGCAACTTTTGGCCGAGATACATGTTGGCATGGGCGGTCACCACACGGTAGCTCGGGCCCTGGTAAGCAAGGCCTTCTGAGCAGGGTTTTTCTGGCCCACCACTCGTGCGGACGCTCACACATTAGTCCAACATTGCGTTGGATGCCAACTTTTCGCAAATCAAAGAACTACAAAAAAATACACTTCCGTGATGATACGTGTTTGTCACAGTAGGTCACGTTTTCTGTCATGCATGTATATCCATGATGATTTTATGACAGAATCAAGATAGTCAGACCTGTGCTGTCGTTGAAGTGTTCCATGAGAACACCAAAATTATCATCACGGAAGTGTCCACTTCCATGATGATAAATGGCGCGTCATGGAAGTGTTTTCGTCAAGGGTAACCGACACATGGCATCCACCGTAACGGGTCACTGTTAAGCTGTCGGGTTCCGGTTTGGATCCGATAACCCATTAATAGCCCGGACCAATGGGGGTTTTCCACGTGTAAAATTCTCATTCACTAGAGGATCCACGTGTTAGCTCATCGTTGGGACAGATGTCATCCCTACAATGGACGGAAGACGCCTATGATATGTCGACATGTGGCACAGCCCAACAATGGCCCATTTAAGGTAAAAAAGGCCGGCCCAGCTAAAGGCCCGCCATATTTTTTCAGACACTAGTGGGCCAGCCTGTTAACAGCCTGCCATATTTTGGATCAAATTATGGCCCATATCAGATCTGGCCCGTTCACAGCGTGTCGTGTTTCGGGCTAAATTACGGGCCATATCAGATCAGGCCCGTTAATAGGCCATTGTTCTTTTGGGCCCATTCAGCCCGATAATCGTTTTGGCTTGCTACGGCCCTTGGTGCATCTGGGCCGTTGTCGGCCCAGTTTCACTTTAGGCCATTTAACGGCTCGTGCTGCAATTGGGCTATTTCTTGTCTGGAGTGACTTTAGGCCTCTTAACGGCCCGTAGTCTTCATGGATAAATTTCAGCCCAACGTGCCTATTGGCCTGTTAATGGCCCGTGTTGGGCCTAATTACAGCCCGCGTTGAATCCGGCCTGCTTACAACCCATCTGTTAATGGCCCGTGGCACAGTTGGGCCTACGGCCCACGTTGATACCGGCCTGCTTAAAGTCCATAATTTTGTTGGGCCAAACAGGGCCCGAGATACATTTTGGCCTGTTAACGGCTCGTATGCTATTTGGGCCAAACATGGGCCTATGACAGTTTCGGCCTGTGTTGGCCCGTGAATTTTTCAGCTCAACGCTAGCCCAATCTAGTTTTCAGCCTTTTAAAAGCCCATGGTGGAAAACTACTATAAGTTTAGACCTGCTAATGGCCCAAGATGATTATAGGCCCACGTTTTGGGCCATATATAGCGAGTTACGGGCCGGCCTGAAGACCGACAACATTGAGATCCGTTGAAGCTTCCGGCCTAAATTACAGCATACCGACTAAGAATAAACCTAGACTATACAATAAAGAAATTATGGCATATTACATCCACTGGGCATCAAAGTTCGCCACCGGTGATAATAAAGTGCAACGAGACCGTGGATTACATACACTAGGCATCAAAGGTCGCCACCAGTCATATAAACACGCTGACAAAAGAATATACAAAACTGATAGCACTTCAAAAGGCATTAGGCCTGCCCTGGAGGTGCACCGCAAGCAGTAGAACAAGCTGATGAGACCTCAGTTGTCTCAACAATAGATGCTCTAACCCTAGCTGCGTAGCAAGAAAGCGCGCATGGCTGTCCTCTAAGGTCTTCTTTACATCATTGACATCAAGTCGGAGCTGAGCTGAACCAAGCAATGATAGTCAGGGTGCTGACAATTCCGTCCCATTTTATATTGGCAAATAAGAAAATAAATGGATTTGTTCTGCATAAGGAACATGTTTTTACAACTACAATTTGAAACTGGCAGTTGTTGCATACATCCAATCAGATGTGAACACCAAAGTAAACAGCAGTGGAGGAAATGATGCCTATCCAAATCTATACTAGAACAAAGTTTGAAGGCTTGAGAAGGATGAAGTTACATTACATGTTAACACGGGCTAGACAAAGCCCTTCTCCATGTCGATGGAAGGATAATTCAAGAAATTCCCCAAAGAAACTTCTTTATAAGCGTTACCCTTATTCTACATTTTTTTAAAGAGTAAATATAGATCAAATAATATTGGAAGAAATAGAGGATAATGAAGCTCGGGTGCAGAGTGATGATACATAATCAAATAGCTATTAATTAAGTACAACATTAAGGAAAAAGGTACTGACAAGAGGAATGCAGGCATCAATGTGTGTAGTAGCATTGGCTTTATTCAATATTTTGGAAAGAGTAAATGTAGATCTGATAATTTGGAGAAAGTGGAGGGCAGGGCAGATAAGATGCAGAGTAATGCTAGACAATCAACTATCTCACAATGCAAGTATAGTAATACTACCACTGTCCGTTATTACTTGTCGCTCAAATGGATGTATTAGCACTACTTAAGTTCTAAATACATCCAATTGAGCAACAATTAATTCGATACAGCGGGAGTACATGACAACAGGTACTTACATGAGCAATCCAGAACTTCATAACCATTGTGTTAATTCTACATTTATGTAAGAGTAAATATAGATCTTATAATTTCGAGCAAATGGAGGATAAGGAAGCGAACATTTACAGTGATGCTACATAATCAAACAGCAATGAGTGTAAGTATACTGACAAAGGGCAAGAGGTACTAACAAGAGCAATGCAGTGCCCAGTATTGTTGTGAGATCCTATGATCCTTTGAGAATGGAGATTCATCTGAAATTAGTTTTCATACAAGAGAGATGGTAAGGCACATGCAGAAATGTAGGAGTTCAAATTTTGAATTGATATCATAGACAGTACCTGACGCTGGGCTCTCTGTAGTTCTAATGGGGCTTTGGCCAGCGGAGTAGGGGTAAAGTGTGGTACAGTTGGGCCTGTGTTTTCTGTGGCTGCTGATCTATCTGATTTAACAGGTATCACTGCCTTTTCCAAATACTTAGTTTGTACTCCTTGAGGATCTGCACTCACCCTCTTCCTTTTGGACATCTATTACGAAAGAACAACATTTGACTGGAAAAACATAGTATGATGACACATGGAATAGGTACAGAAAATGGATAGGTATGGCATATACTCATATATGATGCTTAAACTAAGTAGATGGTGGTGTAACAAAGTAGAAGTAATGCAAGAGGTCATATGAAAGATATGCATGACCAATACAACCTTGCCAAGTTAGAGCAAGCACCTTGATGGGTGAATAAGATAGGCCATCCTCCACCATGCCAAGTTTGTTAGCCAGTGGATTGTTCCGCAATATTCCTCTCATGCGCCCATTCTCATATTCATTTTGATCATGTTCAATACCTAACATGCATGAAAACATAAAAATAAGTGAGATTATCTTTGTAATGCATAAGTGATTCTAATCCAATACTGCCTCCTGTAAACCCCTATGTGCTATCTCTGCAATTCTTCATGCCATGTGTGTTGTAATCTGGTGTGTGCATTAATATAATGTGGCCTACTACTCAAAATATGAGATCTCCAGAAGTAATGATACTTCGCAGATGACAACTTCAACATATAGTAAGGAAGAACAACTCAACCTGACCTGACAGATTCAAAATATACTAAGGAAGAACAACTCGACCTGACCTGTCGACCGCAAATGTCTCTGCTACTCTTCCCAACAAGGAACATACTGTACTTATTAAAGAAGAAGAGAAGAGGATCATGTTAAAGAAGAGCAGAAGAGCAAGCAGATTGAAGATATTACAAGTCTTTCTATACAATGTCTGTTACCCACCCATGATGAACCAGAGCGCACAGAGAAATACTATTCCTTCCGGTCTCTCCATATGTGGCTCACATGCATTTCAAAACTAAAGTAGGAACATTTAGCTAACCAATTAAACTTGTCTTAGTTTTACTAATTTCAGCATCATATCAGATTCGAATTTGTACAACTAAGCTTGTTTAGCTTGATGGGTGGGGCAGTGCTATTATGACACGAATCACGTAGGTTGATCATGGTCATCATAAAATGGGGAAACCGTAAGCATAATGAGTATAGTGTTGACCGTGGCAGTGGCAAGGCAGATCAGAAGCTGCAAACCGCGCAAAGGGTACTTAGCAACCGATGTTTGCTTTGAAATAACAACTAAGATTTGGTATGGACAAGAAAGTACAGTCAACAAGTGACAAAGAAATGCAATTCCTGCTCTCTCTCTATATGTCGCGACATGCATTTGGATACTCAAGTGGGAGCTTTAGCTAACTAATTAAATGTGTCTGTTAACTAATATCAGTATCATATCACAATCATATTTGAACAACTAAGGTTTGGAATTATGAGTGTTGTGTTGTTAAGCTTGAAGGGTGGAGTACTACTAGTACGACAGAAAGCACCTACGCAGATCATAGTAGTGTAGATAAAAGGGGAAAACCCTAAGCATCATGAGTAAAATCAGGAATGTGGAACTAGCTGGAACATATGGGCTTGTATTGCCGGTACGGCTAGAAAGGGTTCGGAAAGGCTTCGGCCCCAAAAGGGGCAGCTCTATTAAACTGAAGGCACAATACTATTACTATCAGTCTAGACTCTCAAAGACGACATAGCTCCCAGCATTTCCCGTATATTATGGCACACCATCTAGAATAGTTGAAAGCATCCATCTGAAGCGACCCAATAGACCTGTCGACTGCAAATGTCCCTGCTCCACTTCCCGACAAGGAACATACTGTACTACTCCCTCCATTCCTAAATATAAGTCTCTTAGAGATTCGAATGCGGACTACATACGGAGTGAAATGAGTGAATGTAAACTCTAAAATATGTCTATATACATCCGTATGTAGTTCTTATTGAAATATCTAAAAAAAATATGTTTTACCGAAAAAGGCTTTCGCCCCGCTTTATACATCAAGCAATGATGAACAACACCCGGTACAAACGCACGCCACCAAAACACACGCACGCACCCAAGGTAGTTTAGGAACGGAGGAATAATATACTTATTAAGAAGAACAGAAGAGGAACATGATAACAAAGAGCAAGCATATTTTAGATAATACAATGTGTGTTGCCCACCCATGATGAACCAGAGCGTATAAAGAAATGCAAATCCCTGTTGTCTCTCTATATGTGGCGCACATGCTTTTCGAAAGGAATATAGGAACATTAGCTGACCAATTAAATGTTCTCTATTTTAGTAATATGAGCATCATATCAGTTTCGTATTTCAACAACTAAGCTTTGGAATTATGAGTGGCATGTTGTTTCGCTTGATGGGTTCAGGTCTTGAGGAGCAGTGCTAGCACAACACGAAGCACCTATGATGATGGTAGTGAATATAAATGGGGGAAACCATAAGCTTTACGAGTATAGTGACCATGCCATGGCGGATCTAAAGGTGCAAACCGAACAAATGCTACTTCGGAGCCAATGTTTGCTTTCAACTAGCCACTAAGATTTGGTATGGACAAGAAAATTACAGTACACAAGTGACGATCTATTTTCCTGGTGAGATCAATAACTTAAGCAGATATGAAAGAGTACCACCTCTCTTGCAACGCCGTGTAGGCCCCTGCTGATACATTGAGGGTATTGCGGGTGCGATGGCTATCGGCGATGTGGAAGAAGACTTGAGACGACAGACGGCGGCATCGGGGGATAAGTCCTGTTGCCATGGACGAGGCGGTCGTAGGACCGGCAACGGCAAGGTGGACGACGGCGCTGATGAAGCAAGAGGACGCGATGAAAGGATCCTGGTCCGGCACCGTGGATGAGAGACGTCCATCTCTTGAAGTGGACGATGGGGGTAGGGGTAGCGGCTCCGGCAAGTTGGAGGATGGGGTGGCGGACGGAGGAGGCTGGCCGGTGTGGGGAGGTTGTTGTGGCGCCGATGGTGTATGAATGGGGAAATGGAGGGGGAGGGGGGATCTCAAACTTTGGGATGCGCTTGTCTGAAATGTGGGAAAGTTACGAACTTAGCCCATGTTTAAAATTTCGGACATCTCGTCGGTTGGGGATAGGACAATAATCTTGCATCTCCCCAATATTTGCCGAGAGCGATTTTGGGCGAGGAGAGGGTGTTTTGCCGCCCATGGTGTATGAATGGGGCTGACAGGTAGGGCGGTTGTGTCATGTTTGAGTGAAGTTACACACCTGCCCCTATTTAAAATATTTGCCTACATCGATTTCGATCGATGAGAGTTTGTTTTGCTGCCCACGTGTATGAATGGGAAAATGGAGGGAGAGAGAGAGGTCTTTCGGATGAGTTTGAATCAAATGTGTGTTTGTCGTCCATGTTTGGTGCCCACCGTGTCTGAATTGGGAGACAGGCGGTTGTATCATGTCTGATTGAAGTTACTAACCTACCCCTATCGACAGCAGTGGAAATCGGGCCAATTAGGATGTAAAGTGTCAAGGGTAGACATTAATTTCCACCTCGTAAACACTGGCTTCGGGCAGCCAACAAAAGAGAGTGGGTGTTTTGCCGCTTTGTTCAAAATTTGGGAGAATTAGCATTCATGTTTACCCTGGGCCCTGGCAACTAAATTCAAATCCAATTTGTATTCAATTACGAATATCCATAGATCATTCTATGTTTTGTTATTTATTTCTTCAAAACCACAACAAAGATTTATTCCACCTTTATATATGAATATGATTTAGAAATGTCGTGATCTTCAAATTTAGTAGGTTGGATACACTTTGAGTAAAACGGTTATTTCATCCAATACAATCTGCTCACACAAAAAATAGTTCACCTTATGTCCACTCATACAAGTACTGAGGATTACCTCGCCTAAAAAATCAGATCATTACAACACATGGCCAACAAAGGGGTCTTACAACATAATCAATTCAGAGACATGACACAACATGCAAGTATACTGATCTAATGACAATTTCAACTGGTATCTAAAGAAGAAGTGGGATTACCTTGGGCTTCAGATAGCAGAAGCAGCAGGACCTCCTCCATCTTCAAATGCAACATTCTTCGTTCCTCCAATTCTTGGTTTGCTTGCATAATGCGTGCAACTAATTACATAATTTCCAACCTCAAGATCAAGATTACCTCATTCATGGCAGCCACACCATCTCTTTCTGCCTCTAGTAGAGCCTCAAGAACTATAATATCTGTGCTCAGACTGCTCTCCAACGGTGTTGCCTCTGAACTGCTACCATCTGGTAACATGGATGGCGCACTACTTCCACAAATAGATTCTGGGGTTGTACTTTGTGTCCTAGTGTGAACGGCATCCTGAAAGGTTTCCGCTGGACATAAGTAAGAGATAGTTATCGCATGATCCAGGAAGTAAGCTTACATGGTAAACGACATACAAATTATTGCCGAGCATGGCAAGCTATATTAAATGGTTCGAAGCAGCATCAGCCGAAAACAAATTAAAATGGTAAGATGAAAGGCAGTGTACCACCGCTATATTTAAGTTGTCCAGGCATATAAGCAGTTGAAATAATCTGAGAAAGCACTTAAATAGTGTGGCTTCATATAAACTACGAAGACAGTCTTGTGATGAAGTTCATAGGAAAAGTTAAGGAGTCAAATGAATTAAGCATGCATTTCTTTACGATAGTACAGCAAGCGCTGCTGACATATTGGCCAACTCAGGTATAGCCTAACAAGTAACAAACAAGCATTCGAATCAAGCAATACAGCAAAGCAGACAACTGAACTATTTGTAATTCTATAGGATTACAGGTTGAGGGCACAAGCCTAGAAAGCAGCCCACATGCATTACATTTAACGTGTACTAAAACACACTGGCTTACCATATGTTGATGTGAAGCCTCGTTGTTGTTGCAATGTTCTTTGAAGATATCGTCAGCATCCCATGGTTGCAAATCTAGTCATTGTAGTTTATTCTTCCCCCTCTATTTAGGTAAAACTAATTTTAATCACATGCACTAGTTTGAATTGATCATCAATGGTTAATCTAAACTAATGAAAGAAGGGTGTGTGCTTACACGATAATATATGTGCTTCACTATATTTTTATGCTTGTTTGAGGTGCCAGCCCCAAAATAAAAAATATTTTGCTTGATGGGGTTGGCAGCTCCATAATGAATAGAAGCATCAAATTAGTCATGCAACTTGGGAGTATCAAGAATGCACAAAAAAGTAATGAACAGAGGCTCGAAGCAGTGCTATAATAGCTAGCATCAGAAAATGTAGGTTAAAATGAACAAAAAGCAGCGGAGCCACAAGCTAGTTTGCTGATGTGTAATTAAGCATATAGAACATAGAAGCAATCCAGTACAATAATTGTAACCAACATGTGGCATCGGAACAACACCATTATCATAAATATAGCATGCAAGAAGTAAAATAGTAGGCAGTGATATCTAGGAAGTACAGTAATACTTAGGACAAAACAAAAGCATTGTAACTATATGTGCACTGGTTTGTAATTTAGCACGTGTAACCTGTTCACTGCCACCCGTATGGACCTACAGGTGCAAGCAGAATAACGTGTCACATGAAAAATTGAATGATGCCCTGAAGAAATTCGAAGGTGTGGTGCTTATGCTAAGAAAGTGAACATAGGCACTGGCCGTTGGATAATAGTACCTAATTCTCGGCGGCGTATGGGAATCGTTGTCATACGTGAAAGCTAAGTATCATTGATGGTGCTCGTGTTGCGGTTGAGTTTGGGATGGCTTTCGCCGTTGCTGAAGCGGCTCCGGTGCTTCGGTTGCGGCGCCTATCGACCTACAGGAAAGCTGATCTATGGTAAGTGAACAGTTCCACGATAAAGAAGAGAAAAACCGAAGGAGTACAAATTGAAATAACCTGATGAGGCTGCAGCGTCAGTAAAGCAGGGCCGGTGGAGTTGAATATGGCATCCGTGGAGCGGGTCCGGTGCAGTGGATGAAGGCGTCGGCGAAGCACATCCGGCGTGGTGTACAGTGCTTTCTGTGAGGCGGGTCTGTTGCGGCGGACGAGGGCTTGTATGAAGGGCTAGCGATGTGGCGGACGAGGGAGTTGGTGAAGGGCCTACACTGTGGTGGACGAGGGCGCAGGTGAAGCAGATCCGGTGGGGTGGACCATGATGGCGTTCAAGAAGATCTGGAGTGGTGGACAAGCCAGTCGCAGAAGCGGCTCCGGTGCAGTGGTGAGTTGGCAGTTGGGGGTTCCAAGGTCCGGTGGGGTGTGAGGTCCACCACTATAGCGGAGGACTAGATTTGGTGGCTTGGGGGGGTTGGGGGAGGAGGTGGGGAGGGGAAGGGGAGGTGCTCTGGGGAAGAATGTTGAGGGCAAAGAGGGGGAAACAATGGAGTTACCAAAGCAGCCCTTTTCCGTTCATGTGGCAGGGGTAAAACTGGAATAACGCAGGGGTAAAACTGGAATAACGCAGGGGTAAACTTTCGGGCGTGAGATATTTCGATGTGAGCGGGAAGTTGGAAATCTTTTTGCGGCTGAAATTAAGTGGTCTGCTCTTGTACGGCCCGACTATGATACCATGGCCGAGAATTTATTTGTTGTGCATGCAAAAAAAGTGCAAATTTCGAAAATCAATGTCTCCAACTCGAAACTTAGATCGTCCATTCAATTCAAATATGTATCATTGAGCTAGTGGAAGCAAATACCATCATATGCTCCAATTCAAATGAAATTCCAAATGTGTTTATCCTAAATATAATGACAAAAACAAAAATGTGTATGTGTATGAATAAAGTGGATGATTATAAGGTTTGAACATGACCGTATGTGTATATCTCTAGGTTTGATATATAAATTTGAAATCACAAAATCCCGGCTTAAAAAATGTACCCCTGTTTAAATGAATTACAAAAGCTAATAATGGAGTTGAATTCCAAAATTCCAATCTTAGGTCTGTAATTCTGGTACTTCAAAGTATACCACGCATGTTCAAAAGTATCATTATCTCATAGTCCAAACTGTGAAAAAATTGATCAACCATGAGTGCACACACTATTGACCATATATATCTCAATTACGCTTATGTCTCTGAGATATAGACACCTCACTCTTTATCTGAAGCCCACCACCTTGTCCCCACTCCCCCTCCCCCCACACATAAGCCTTTCTCTCCCCCGGACACAAACACGAGAGCACATTAACCCCCCTCTCTCTTCTAAGTTCGGACCCCAATATAGGTCTGTATCACTTTGTCTCTCGGGCATGCACACATCTCTTCCCCCACTCTCTAGGTCTCCCGGCATCTCTCTTTCCCAAGCACATGCACTATATAGTAGTGTATCTTTCCCATGCACACAAAATGTCGCCCCCAAATGTCCATCTCCCTAGTTATGTGGTTCTCCCACACTCTCCACCATCTCTCTCTATCTCTCTCACATTAATTAATACACACCTCACTCACCACCCCCACTACACACAAGCACCCTTTGTCTCCTTCTGCACCACTCTCCTCTTTCTATCTCTCCCACACGCGGACCCGACCCAGCTCCTTCCCTATATACATATATGTCGTGACTCTTTCCATAGCTCCCTAGCGTATCATCGATCTCAATCTCGCACGTTGTTCTCTCCACCATCTATTCTAGATCTCTCATGAAGTCTCTATCACGCACGCGATGACTCGCTTTCCTTGCGTCTCCGTACATAGGCCACTTTCGAACAACATCAACCTTGTCTCCCTATCTAAATGCCACTTCCGCACACAAACGACCCCTCTCTCTCCCCCTCCCTTCCTCTCTCTCCCTTGCTCGCTCTCTCTCCCTCTCTCTCGCACCCCTCTATCACACACACTCGATGTCTCTTCCAAATAGTATGCTCCCTGCCCGCACCCATGCTATCCCGCTACTACACATGCATTTCTCTCTCTTGGACAGGCATGTCACACCATTCCCCCTTCCCTACTAGGTTTACATCATTAGTGGTCTCTCTTCTCCACATACACACACTCCCTCTCTCACACACACACACACGCACAAACACACACAGACACACAGAACACCCATCTATCTAGATCCTTCTTTTAAGATACACAAGCTTGCATATTCTCTCCAGCTCTAGGTATATATATATTTCCCCTCCCTCTCTAACTCACATGCGCACCAAAATTCCCTGTCTCTCTAACTCACACATCTCTGCCCATGTCTGCATGTGTATATCACACACTCACTCTCTGATTATGTCTATGTGTCTCCACGTTACACAACACAAAGCCCCATGCACATGTCTCTCTCTATCCTCCACACACACAGACACACAAAGAATCTCTTATCGTTGCCTCAGTCTCTCCATATCACACACACGCGCTATCTCTCTCTCACACACACACGCTCAACCAAGGTTCTCTCGTGAATACCTTACTGTCTATTCATCAATAGTCGTGGCAGTACGACGAACACGAGACATGAAAAAGAATACATCTACATGTCCGTAGACCACCTAGTATGACTACGAGGACTAGAGCGAGCCGAAAGCACGCCGCCATCACCCCCTCCTTATCGGTGATGGGAAAACCTTTGTTTTACACAGTCGGGAAGCCATCGTGCTAAGGCCCCACATGCTCAGCCGTTGAATAGAACGTAGATCCAAGTTTCTGGAACCAAGTATCAATAATACATTTGTATTTCCATACTTATACTCCTATAAAAGACTTAGTTGGTGATGATGGTGTGTCTGCCATCCGTCATTTCTGACCATTAGATCAACATCTAACGACTGTGAGGTAATTTGTTGCCTTTTCGCAACAAGATCCCCCTTCCCTACTACAATTTGCAGAAAACCCCTTAGTATTTTAAAACCAACCACATCCCTCCCTCACCTCATCAAAATAGCCTGAGGAATATATTCTGACAGAAACATAATATATTTTTAGTGATATATGTATATCAAAATTAGAGTGTTTTCTATCAAGTTTGTGAATAAGTATTATTCTACTTATGATCCGTTGCAACGCACGTGCACATTGCTAGTATTTCCATACTTTCAAGTTTTCCATCAAGATATTAGGCACTCAAGGTCGATATTTAGTTTGAATTATGTACACATAGGCACTATGTAACTAGCCGTGCTTATTGGCTTCCAAAGCTTAAATTTCACTACTACTTACAGTATGTAGAGTATTTAACAAAAAACTACCACTTTCAACCAGCCCTAGGAAGAAACTACTGTACAAAAAATAGCAAAAACATACCCAAAATTTCTTAATCGGCGCCAAAAAACTACTACCTAGTGCCGATTAGGCTCGTTTAAACCCGTTTATGACAGGGTTGGCCCACACATCTATGCTGATGAGGCACCTTAAACCAACACCGTCTGTTTGACCGTTAACACATGAGGGACCCACATCTGAGCATCTATCCACTTCTTCCTCCTCCAATCATTATTTTTCCTGAATATTACTTCAAATAGTTCGTATGCATGTTCATCGCTGGCGCCGGTGATGAGCGAGCTGGCCGCCGCTCCGTCGGACGGGCCGGACGGCGCGCTGGCCTCCGCACGGGTTGGCTGGCTGGCCCAAGCGCGGCTCACGCGCGAGCAAGCCGCCGCGCTGGCCTTCGCTTGAGCCAGATGCTGGCCTTAGCGCGACACGCACGCGCAAGCCACCGCACCACCGTGCCAACCTAGCTAGCAAACCTTGCACACAAGCAGCTGGATGCATCCAGCAGGGTGTGTGCTAGCTTGGCTAGCTAGCGGCCGCGAGCCCCGCATGGAGCTGGCATCCGGGTTGCCGCACGATGGGCTCCGCATCGCCGGCGCTTTTGACCTCGCCTTCTACCGGCGACGGTAGCTGCCTCCCATGGCCGAGGATGACTAGGTGGACGGGCCGGAGGTATGAGGTGACTCGGGGATTTTTGTCCAGACTGACATGTAGGTCCCACAAGTCATAACGCCTAACTTGCCGGTCAAATAGACGGCGTTGACTTAAGGGGCGACATGGGTTTAAACATGCCTATAACGGCACTTGGTAGTTTATTGCAATAGACCAAGAAATTTTGGGTATGTTTTTGCTAATTTTTGTAGAGTAGTGGTTTCTTGGTAGGGCTGCTTGGAAAGTGGTAGTTTCTTGGTAGTGGTTTCTTGTAAGGAACAATGTACTAGCGACAAATGGCGATTCTAGGTTGTGTTGTACTACTAGTGGTCGCGGGAGTGTATAGCTCGTTTTGTGGGTTCGATCCCGGCCGAACGCACGGCGGCCTTTTTAAAAAATATTAACCTCGGTGCGAGCCAATATTGTACACTGGTAGTTTGACTTTTGAAGTCCGACGGGCGTGTCGCACCACAATCTGGGTGCACTAGATAGCCCAGCCACGTGAATGGGTTTTCCCTCCCATCATCTCGTGGCTCGCGTACTAGAGTACTAGCCGCACCTCGCTTGTTGCTTCCTCACCAGCTACCATCTTTAAACTAGCGCCTCCCAATTAAGCCCGAGGAGCCGGAAAAGCCTGGCGCCGCATTGGGAACTGTGCAATATGGCTCTGGACGTAAAGTACTAGTAGTACTACTCTGTAGCTTGTGGCGTTGCACGCATGGACTTCGCTCCATTATCGGCTCTAAACTCTATAAAGAAAATTCCCCTTGACGCGATTTTTTTGGTTTTCAAACGGAGGCAAAAGCTTTGCCTCATCTCATTAATAAAGAAGGAAGGACCAACAAACAAAGTTCGACGAGATCTATTACACCTCCACAAATGGAAGCGAAAAGCCTAGTCTCGTCGTATCAAAGAACTCAAATGTTCTGCTCCCGCAGTAACCGTCTGTCGTGGAATTGTCATGGCAGATGCCCTAGCATGAGGACTTAGGTGTGGAGCCATCGTCACATGGTTAGCTTGAAGGGGTTAAACGGGACAAAGGACACATAGAGTTTTACCCAGGTCCGGCCCCTCTCAACGAGGTAAAGGCCTACTCCTGCTTTAGGTTGTATTGCTTGGGTTTCGATTACTAGGGAGCGAATACGCTTGACCTAGTTCTCGATTTCTTGTTTTCTTCTCCTTAACCTGCCGCCGGGTCACCCTTTTATATACACAGGTTGATGCCCGGCGGCTTACAGAGTCCCGGCAGGCTCATACACAATGTGTCCGGCTCGGTGACCAAACTAAACTTTCCTTAACATACAAGTTAAACATATGGCGGTTTATGCCCGTGGGCCTCAAGTCGCCTCCGGGTCTTGGGCCTTCAGTAAGCTTGCTTCATGAACCGCCATCTTCAACATCTTCTTGGGCCTTCTCATTATGAACCGCCAGTGGTATGACCCGGCTCCTCATGGGAGGGTTATACCCAATAGTTATATCCCCAACATTAGGCCCCAGGTTGATGTGAACTTGTTCATATCAATCTTCAATACTTGACTTAGAAAAAATCCTTCATCATCAGTCCTTATAAAATCTTATAACCCGCTATGACGTCAGCTCACAGAATTGTGCTAACCCGCCATGATGTCATCTTGCATTAATATCGCACGAGGTCCAAATCTCAATATACCTTTACTTTTAATGAACCTCCGAAAATCAAGACATCTGTGTTGTCACATAATCATTTTTCAGCCTCCTCGATTCCCGCGCATGCCATCTATCCACTGCCTTATAAATAGGGACAGGCGTCCTTTTCATTTTCCCCCCTTGCCTCCTCGTCTTCACCCTCTTCCTTGCAACGCCACACGCGCCCGAGCTCCGCCGCCGTCGACCTCGCGAACTACCTCAACCCCGGCCGCTGCATCGACCTGAACGCATCAGAGCACCGCCGCGCGCCTCCACTGTCCAACAGCCCCGGTAAGCTCTCCTCTTTTCCTCATCGTAGATCTCCATTAGGGTTTGCTTGAGTTCATCAGAGTTCATCTCCGTTCATCTCTGTTCCTCCCTAGATCATGTAGTTTTTTATCTAAGTATAGTACCAATCTTGTGCGGTAGCAGTTTAGCACTCGTTTTTAATATCTGAATGCCTCCCCTCCATAGGAGATCTCATCTGAGCACGTGAACTGTCCTGCTGCCGCCACTTTAGGTTTAGAATTTTTCTTCATTATCTGAACTGCTATAAATCCAAAATTATAACACCGATCTGTGAAAACTGTTTGTCCAACACTTAGCAATCCTTCACTCATAGATCTAAAAACTGATAGCTGTGTAGGCGTCTTAACTGATAAACCATAACCCGCCAGGTACCATTAGTCCCCTCTTAAGCCGCCAATAGATTGCTCTACATCTCAACACTATCCTCCGGCTTAACACACTGCATGTTTATAGTTCTTACCTTTGAACCAACGACCGGCTTAACAACATAATCTTAAACCGGCAATATTTCCTTTTCAGACCTTTATCATCAACAATGACTAAGACCTTCACTTCATGCAACTCGGTCGCATCCCGGGTTACCGAGGAAGACTTGAACAATTTTGTTCAAACTGGCGCCTTAGCCAAAAAAGATGGCATCCACTGGAGGGTCCCAGGCATTGAAAATCCTCCTGAGCCCAAGGAAGGCGAAATAATCATTTTTACTGATCATATGATCTGGGGGTTTACCCCGCCCGGTTCAAAATTCTTCTGAGACGTGCTACACTTTTTCCAGCTCCATCCTCAAGATATTGGGCCCAATTATGTCTCCAACATCTGCAACTTCCAAGTTTTTTGTGAAGCTTATCTTCAACAAGAGCCCACTGTCGAACTGTTCAGGGAATTCTATTACTTGAACCGGCAGACTGAATTCACAGACGGACCCAGCTTGGAGCTAGGCGGAGTTTCAATTCAGAAGCGGAAAGAAGCCACCTTCCCATATGCCAAACCGCCCAGTCATCCTAAAGACTGGAACCAGACTTGGTTTTATTGCCAAGATACATCTCCAGAGGGTGAAAATCCCCTGCCGGGTTACCGTGAACACCGGCTTAGCAACACACATCCACTCCCAGAACGGATCAGCACAAAGGAACGGGCCAAGTATGCGCCCATTTTTTCAAAGATTAGAGCCTTCATGGCTAACGGCTTAACTGGCATCGACCTTGTTCGGTGCTGGGTCGCCTGGAGAATTCTACCGTTAAGCTGCCGCCCCGGCTTAATGTGCGAGTACACCGGCGACTTAAAAGATCCGCAACGCCATTGCGAGATCCAATTGACTGATGAAGATATCAATGAATCGACCAAGGCTTTATTGAACGAAAGCTTAGCAGCTTGCAGCAAAACCGGACTCAATCCTTTCTGCACTCTCAACAAGCCGCCAGCTGTAAGTTTTGTACGTAATTTTTCGGTTGAATCATGTTTTCATAAAAGCTGTCCTCTTATACTCATCTGACTTCCACAGGCCAATTCTCCTTTCTGGAAGAAGAAGCTGCAAGACAAACCGGCCAAGAAGACCCGAACAAAGACCAAGGCTAACAAAAAGCCTGCCAAGAAGAAGACCGACCCCTCCGAGTTACCTAACTTGGATGACGATGATGATGATGATGAGTCGGAGGTAGAACTTGATTCTCTTGGCTCATTTTTTGTACATCTCATTGACAACGATTATTATCAGGATGACGCGGAAGCCAGCCGTGCAGGTGATGAAGAGGTAACTGTTCTTTCCACCGGCTCAGAACCTCTACCAAAACAGAAATCTCGACAAGCAAGCCGGAAAGTAAGGTTTTCTCATGCTTTAGCTCATTTGGATCCCAACTTTATTTTGAAGAAGCAGCAACATGAAGCTCGCCGCACAACCCGGAATAGCGAAGGCGGGATCCTTTCCTCCGGCTTACCGAACACACCAGCCCCTCGCAAACGTCGTCCAGAGGTCTCACCAATTTCCGACTTAGCTTATCCCAAGGCTGGTCTTTTTCGACAACCTCTTAATCCTTCTGACTCAAATTATCAGGGAACATCTCATTCCTCCTCTGGCGACTCAACGGGAACTCACGTCCCAGTCTTCAAGACTGTGCCTGGGTAATGTTAAATCTCTGCTTTCAATCATATACTCAATTGTTGTGTTAACCTCGTCTTGTGCTGCATTTACAGAGCTATGGCAAAGCCCAGCAAGAAGTTGAAGGTGACAAAAACAATCGAAAATCCTTCTGAACCGGAGAAACAGTCAGCAGAAACTTCCGTCCATGCCACTGAGGCCACCGTTCATGAACTGCCACTGGAAGAACACAACATCCCCATAGATCATATGGATGTTGACCCAGCCACCACCAAGCCGCCAAGTCCCATCAAGCCTACTGAAGAAAAGGTTGATGATGTTATCATTACTGGGCTTGGTTATACAGCGGCAGGCAATCCCACTGTCTTGTCAAAGCACAATGCCAAGGAAGAAATATATGTTGCTGACAAAGGCAAGTGGTCAGTGAATTTAGAGAGCTATGCTCACTATAGTGCTCAAGAGATCCACTCTGGGTACTTGAACCGTCTTCATACAAGCCGTGCCTTCGAGGCCGGCTTAGTAAATCTCATGAAGGAACGTTTTGAGGTAAACGCTAGCCTTCTTCATATAAACATACTTTATCAGCCGCCAAGTTTACTGGACATGATAGGATTGAATGTACTGTAGACTTTAGATAGCCTTGTAGATCAAATCAAGTAGCCCCCAAGGGCCGGCTTAAACTTTCAAGATAAGCCGGGACTTCAAATAATAATGTTTCAACTTTGCACATGTAGCCCCCAAGGGTCGGCTTAAACTGTCAAGATAAGCCGGGACTTCAAATAGTAATGATTCAATTTTGCACCTGTAGCCCCCAAGGGCCGGCTTAAACTGTTAAGATTAGTCGGGTCTCATTACCATAGTTGTCAATAAAATCCAAGTATATAGCCCCCATGAATCGGCTATAGCCACAATAGTGTAGCCGAGTCATCATGAAATTGTCTTTGAAAGAGAAATGTGCATTAGCCCCCAAGTGCCAAGTGAAATACTTGTATTGTGCTTGGGACTTTAAACAAAATGATTGTAATAGCACCTGTCGTTTGCATACTGTAGGTTGAACTCAATGCAAAAGAATCCCAAGTTGCCGACCTTCAAGAAAATATCAAGTCTCAACAATCTGAAACTTCCAAGGCCAAATCAGAACTGACAATCGCCTTGGAAGAAATGGAGAAGTTGAAATAGGATTTCAAGGCTGACAGGACAAGCTGGGAGTCTGACAAACCAGCTCTGTTGAAAAGAGCGGAAGAAGCAAAGGCGGCCCTTAAGCCTGTGGCTGAAGAGCTTTCCGGTTTAAAACATCAAATTAACACCATGACCGCCGCAGTCTTTGGTAAGTAACATTATTCCAATCTGTTACCATACATGTAGTTGAATAATCATTCATCTGGCTTATCAATTTGTTTGGTAATGCAGGCTCCAGAATCGCCCATCTTGGTGCGGACATGCGCATGAAGCTGAAAGCCGCCTATACTCTTATCGAGCAATTGTATACTGGCGCGCAATGAGCTATCTCTGCAGCTTCTCATAAAAAACAACCACCAACTCTTATCAAAGACACGCTGGAAAAGCTATCTGTATTGCCCCAAAGAGTGGAGGATCTGAAGCTATCAGCCGCTAGAGCCGGTGCCATCACTGCGCTAACCCGGGCCAAGGCGTAGCAAGAAGATCTGGACCTAGAAGACTTGGCCAATGGCTGCCCAAGTGTAAAGGAGGACGGGTCTCCCTTCAGTACTGAGGACTTTGCGGCGATAGCAAGAGAAATGCGCCCTCTAGCAAGCAAACTGGCTGAAGATACGGACCTATCTCATTACTAGGCGGCTTATAATGCTGATAACAAGAAGGTGAAGGCGCCAGTTCATGACTCCCAGGAGCTTATTCCGCCAATCCATAAGCACACCTTTGCTCCTGATATTAACCCGTCAACACTTATTGATGATGAAGCTATGTTCAAAGCTTTGACTGGGATCAATTGGGCCACCTCTGACTTCCAGTCAACGGGTGACGAAGAAGAAGATGAACCGGTGCAAGATGACCCGGAATCCTCTACTCGCCAAGGTCAAGATCATTAATCCAAGGGCCGGCTTATTATCTGCCAGTTGGACTACCTTATGCCTCAAAACACTTAATCTTTTGGGCCGTCCAGTGCCTTGTAATAGGCTAGTTTGAAAACAATGATATGCCATGCCATCGTGCATGTTGATTTGCATAACACTTATGAGCCGTTTGATCTTATCTGACAATCCACCATTTATGCTCATAATCATTGTTATCTTTGCTGATCATGTTGTCTTAAACCCTGCATACAATCAGAGAACAAGTGCCTTGCCGATTTACCCCAAGGCGGGTCATAACGCCCCATATCAAACCCACTGGTGACTGCATCGTCCGTAACCAGGGCCGGTTTATCAAAACTTCATATAATCATAACAAAGCAAATATCATACCTGTGATATTTATTCATACTGCCGGCTTACAACGCCGCATGTAGTAAGGGTAACAGCCCAAAGCCTCAGAGCGCAGCGCTGTGTAATTTTATTCATACTGGCGGCTTACAATGCCGCATGTAGTAAGGGTAATAGCCCAAAGCCTCAGAGCGCAGCGCTGTGTAATTTTATTCATACTGTCGGCTTACAACGCCATAGACAGCAAAGGGTAACATCCCAAAAACTTAAGAGTATAGAACTCCAAGCATATAATCATCACACACTGGCGACTTAACATCCAAAGCCAGGCCGGGTTATCAAAGCACCGGATATTTTCAAATATGAATCATAAGGTCAAGGCAACATGGCCCGAATTAACTTTCAACCATATATCAATATGGTATAAACAGAAATCACCAAAAATATTCAAAGTCAATATAAACCAGAAAACCAAGGCATTCAAAGGCTGCCAAGCCTCAACATCAAGTGCTATTCAAGGGCTGCACAGTCACTGAGTTACTCCTTAATTCAAACCTGTAAGCCAGGCCTCACATGACCAATCGCCGTTTTAACTTTGACAAGTTCAGGGTCTTTATAAGATTGACTGTCAAGAGTACGGCGAGTCATTCCAGGATTACCTGGTCGGAGTGGCATGCATACAAAGGCAGGATAACCTGGATTTTTGGTGAATACACCTGGCGTCCAAGCCAATTACAAGGGTCAACAAAGCTCTGTTCATTTAACAAGGAGCCCCCAAGTAATATTCTGATCCAGGCATACAAGCCGGACCAATAGGGTAGTCATAGCTATGCTCAATGGGCAGGAAGCCCCCAGTGACCTTATGAAGTGACAATAAAGACTCAGATTCTCAGAAATGAAATGAAATGACAGAGGCCTTGAATCATCAGGGATGTCGGCTTTATTATACTAATCATAATATATACATTAGTAAAAGTATGTACATCACAAGAGCCGGTGGCTCAGGTGTAATAAGGCCGAAGATGAGCAATATTCCATGGCCGGTGGGTCTCCTCCTCCGACGTGCGTGAGTCCTTGTGGTCTCGAACATTGATAAGGTAGTATGACCCGTTGTTCAGATTTTTACTGACCACAAAGGGCCCTTCCCAAGGTGGGGATAGCTTGTGCATATCAGTTTGATCCTGGATGAGCCGGAGCACCAAATATCCTTCTTGAAAAGTCCTGGTTTTAATCCGGCGGCTGTGATAATGATGCAGATCTTGCTGGTAAATCGCTGAACGAGCCGCCGCAAGGTCACGCTCCTCATCCAAAAGGTCAATAGCATCCTGACATGCTTTCTCATTATCAACTTCAACATAAGCCGCCACGCGGGGCGAGTCGTGACGTATGTCACTAGGGAGAACCGCTTCTGCTCCGTAAACCATGAAGAAAGGCGTGTAACCCGTAGATCTGTTGGGGGTGGTATTGATACTCCAAAGCACTGAGGGTAATTCTTCCACCCAACAACCTGGTGTCCTCTGCAAAGGGACCATAAGCCGGGGTTTGATACCTCTCAAGATTTCTTGATTGGCTCTTTCAGCTTGACCATTAGACTGGGGGTGAGCCACCGACGACACATCAAGCCGGATATGCTCTTGTTGACAGAATTCTTTCATTGCACCCTTAGATAGATTAGTACCATTATTAGTAATGATACTATGAGGGTATCCAAAACAAAAGATCACCTTTTTAATGAACTGAACTGCCATTGCTGCATCACATTTGCTGACCGGCTCAGCTTCAACCCACTTTGTAAACTTGTCAACAGCTACCAGGAGGTGAGTCTTTTTGTCCTTGGACCTTTTAAAAGGCCCAACCATATCCAGTCCCCAGACTGCAAACGGCCAAGTAATTGGAATCATCCACAATTCTTGAGCCGGCACATGAGCTCGTCTTGAAAATTTCTGACAGCCATCACATTTACTGACCAGATCTTCCGCATCAGCATGAGCCGTCAGCCAATAAAACCCATGACGAAAAGCTTTAGCAACGAGAGACTTAGAGCCGGCATGATGGTCGCAATCTCCTTCATGAATTTACCTTAAAATTTCACGGCCCTCCTTAGGAGAAATGCATCGTTGAAACACCCCTGTAACACTGCATTGGTGTAACTCACCATTGACAATAGTCATTGACTTAGACCTCCGGGTTATTTGCCTGGCCAAAGTTTCATCATCAGGTAACTCGCCCCGGGTCATATAAGCTAAATATGGAACAATCCAATCAGGAATAACATGGAGAGCCGCCACCAACTGTGCCTCCGGGTCAGGAATTGCAAGATCCTCCTCCATAGGCAATTTAACTGATGGATTATGCAAAATATCGAGGAAAACATTAGGGGGCACTAGCTTACGCTGAGACCCCAGCCGGCTTAAAGCATCAGCGGCCTCATTTTTCCTGCGCTCGACATGCTCCACTTGATAACCCTTAAAATGACCAGCAATTGTATCAACTTCTCTGCGATAAGCCGCCATGAGTGGATCCTTGGAATCCCAAGTCCCTGAAACTTGCTGAGCCACTAAGTCTGAGTCACCAAAACACCTCACCAGGCTTAGATTCATCTCTTTAGCCATCCGAAGACCATGGAGCAAAGCTTCATACTCAGCTGCATTATTAGTACAAGGGAACATCAACCTCAAAACATAACAAAATTTATCACCTCGTGGGGAAGTCAAAACAACTCTAGCCCCCGAGCCTTCCAATTGCCTGGATCCATCAAAGTGAATAGTCCAATACGTGGTATCCAGTTTTTCCTCGGGCATCTGCAGCTCTGTCCAATCATTGATGAAATCCACAAGTGCTTGGGACTTGATAGCCGTCCTAGGCATATATTTCAAACCATGAGGTCCGAGCTCGATAGCCCACTTGGCTACCCGACCTGTGGCTTCTCTGTTTTCAATAATATCTCCCAAGGGAGCAGAACTAACCACAGTGATGGGATGACCGAGGAAATATTGCTTCAACTTGCGGCTAGCCATGAACACGCCGTAAACCAATTTCTGCCAATGTGGGTATCTCTGCTTAGATTCAATGAGCACCTCACTGACATAATAAACCGGCCTTTGAACCGGATACTCCTTGCCTAACTCTTTCCTTTCAACCACAACTGCCACACTGACAGCTCTGTTGTTTTCAGCCACATATAAAAGCAAGGGCTCCTTCTCAATAGGAGCTGCAAGAACCGGTGGTTCAGCCAGCTGTCTCTTAAGCGCCTCAAACGCCTCATTGGCAGCATCACTCCAGACAAAGTTATCTGTCTTCTTCATCATTTGATACAAAGGGATAACCTTCTCTCCCAGGCGGCTTATAAACTGGCTCAAAGCTGCAATACGACCCGCCAACCGCTGGACGTCATTGATACATGCCGGCTTAGCCAAAGAAGTGATAGCCTTGATTTTCTCCGGGTTAGCTTCAATGCCTCTCTCAGAAACCAGGAAACCCAATAGTTTGCCTGCTGGCACGCCGAAGACACACTTGGCTGGGTTAAGCATCATTTTATAGACCCGGAGATTGTCAAAGGTCTCTTTCAAATCACCTATCAAAGTCTCTTTCTTCCTGGATTTCACAACAATATCATCCACATAGGCGTGAACATTGCGTCTGATCTGGTCATGGAGGCGATTCTGAACACACCGTTGGTAAGTCGCCTGGGCACTCTTGAGCCCAAAGGGCATAGACACATAGCAGAAGGCTCTAAAGGGAGTGATGAAAGTTGTCTTCTCCTGGTCCTTAACTGCCATCTTGATCTGATGATAACCAGAGTAAGCATCCAAAAAGCTCAAACGCTCACAACCCTCCGTAGCATCAATAATCTGATCAATACGAGGGAGAGCAAAAGGGTCAGCCGGACAGGCCTTATTAAGGTCTGTATAATCCACACACATACACCAAGTGCCATTTTTCTTAAGCACCAGCACCGGGTTAGCTAACCACTCAGGATGAAAAACCTCAATGATGAATACAGCAGCCAAGAGCCGGGCCACTTCTTCACCAATTGCCTTGTGCCTCTCTTCATTGAAACGACGAAGAAACTGCTACCACCGTCAGCCTTGTGCTTACCATTGCCACCTTGACCCGCCGTGTTATGATGTCCCTTTGTATTGCCACTCTTTTTCCCTTTACCAGCTTTCTCCTCATCAGACTCAGGGTCTTTAGTGCTATCAGAGTCGGCATATTTGACGAGAGCCGCCATGAGCTCCCCCATATCATTGCAATTGCGCTTAAGCCACCCCAATTTCTGCTTAAGGGGAAGAAAACGGCAATTCTTCTCCAACATCAGGACTGCTGAACCGGCGTTGATACTGTCCGATGAGTGTATAACAACTGAGATCTGGCGCACCCAATTGGTTGTTGACTCACCTTCACCTTGGACGCAAGAGTCCAAATCCATAATCGACATAGGCTGCTTGCATGTGTCTTTAAAATTTTGGATAAAACACGCTTTCAACTCTGCCCATGATCTGATGGAGTTAGCGGGCATCCCTTTTAACCAAGTACGAGCTGGCCCATCCAACATCATGGTGAAATACTTAGCACATGCAGCATCACTAACATCCAACATCTCCATAGCCATCTCATAGCTTTCAATCCAAGCCTCCGGGGGTTGATCCGCCGTGTAGTTAGGCACCTTACGGGGGCCCTTGAAATCCTTAGGCAAGCGCTCATTGCGTAGAGCCGGCACTAAACATGGCACGCCCAAGGTTCTACAAGTCACCCCTGTCTCCACAGACGCTGATGGATAAACCGGAGGTTGCTGTTGAGCCGCCAACTGAGCCGCCAGCTCAGCCTCACGCCGCGCCCTGCCCTGGTCCACTAAAGCCTGAGCATCATTACCAGCACGCGGCGGGTCAGGCCTACGAGGCTGATTGCGGTGCCGCTCACTACTCGATACAGCCGGTTCATCAATGTGTCTGCTATAACTCTGGCTTGGACGCGGGGTCGAGTGAATCCGTTCACGACTGTATGAATAAGCCGCCTGTTGAGCCACAGTCGTCTGAAGAAGTTCTCCGGCTCGCCGTATTTCCATCACCGCTGGCGACTCATCCTGAACTGGGAGAGCCGCCAATCGAGTAGCCGCAGCTATCATGTTATCCAGAGGATTAGAATAATGACCCGGGGGCGTCGGAACATGCTGAGGAAGGGTCAAATTCAAACGTGGGGGGTCTGCAGCACGTGGCTGAACCGGTGCTCCAGCCGCCAGCACCTCAACGGCCCGATCCACCACAGGCGGGTTACTGTTTCCTGCCCCAGGCGTGTTGAAAAGGTTTCTCGCATCGTAAACCGGGGGTAAAATACTCACATGCCTTCTGTTAAAGACAGCATTTGATGCATCCCGGTCCAATTTCAAGCGAAAATTTTCTGCTTGAAGCCGTTCTGCCTCCCTCTCCAAGGCGGCTTGCTCCGTCGCCATCCGGGTGTTCTCAGCGTTTAGATCCTCCTTTGCCTGAGCTATCTCATCACGTAACTTTGCAGCGCCCACATTATGTTGCGTTTGGTTCGCCAGGGTCACCTCCGCCGTCAACAACGTTGCCAGAGCCTCCAATAGTTCAGATAAAACTTGAGCCGGCGGGCGCACAGGGCCTCCTGCCCCAGCTGCCGTTGCCGTCGCTAAACCGAAGATCATTGCCGCCGCAATTGAAGAATTCTGCCCTGGCTGTGTACCGGCCATGAAGATTGTAACCCGGTTTGGCGGCTCATAGGGGTCCGGAATACTGTCGCCATCGGAACAGCCCCCAAGCCCACCATCCTGAACTTGATACATGGAGTTGGTCTCACCGGTTGAGGACTCATCGCCTGAATAGATGGCCGTCTCACCACCGGACTCAGATCCTCCTTCCAGATCTACTCCTTGAGTAAAGCCAACAAAGACATGCTTCGGGGCGGCTTGAACCTTGGCGGGTCGCGCGCGCTGAGCTGTCTCGACGATGTCGGCGCAGGTGTCCAGCTCAGCTTCTGACTCACCAATCTTGCCGATGAAGACATGAATTCCGCCGAAGGGGACCCGGTACCCGTACTCGATTGAGCCGGCCTCAGGGCCCCAGCCCGCGTCGTCGATGTAGAGCTTGCCGCGATGACTCTTAGTCATCCGGCCCACAGCATATCCCTTGAGCCCTGCGAAGCTGCCCTTCAAGAACTCGAAACCACCGTGCGCTGGCCCCACGGTGGGCGCCAACTGTCGTGGAATTGTCACGGCAGATGCCCTAGCATGAGGACTTAGGTGTGGAGCCATCGTCACGTGGTTAGCTTGAAGGGGTTAAACGGGACAAAGGACACGGAGAGTTTTACCCAGGTTCGGCCCCTCTCAATGAGGTAAAGGCCTACTCCTGCTTTAGGTTGTATTGCTTGGGTTTCGATTACTAGGGAGCGAATACGCTTGACCTAGTTCTCGACTTCTTGTTTTCTTCTCCTTAACCTGCCGGCGGGTCACCCTTTGTATACACAGGTTGATACCCGGCGGCTTACAGAGTCCCGGCCGGCTCATACACAATGTGTCCGGCTCGGTGACCAAACTAAACTTTCCTTAACATATAAGTTAAACATATGGCGGTTTATGCCCGTGGGCCTCAAGTCGCCTCCGAGTCTTGGGCCTTCAGTAAGCTTGCTTCATGAACCACCATCTTCAACATCTTCTTGGGCCTTCTCATTATGAACCGCCAGTGGTATGACCCGGCCCCTCCTGGGCGGGTTATACCCAATAGTTATATCCCCAACACCGTCGCTGATAAACAGGCTGCTAGTGTGTGCATGAGACGAGCAGCTGAGTAGGGCAGCTATGCGCTTGACTAGAGCAGGGAGCATACACAGGTGTACTTTCCCTGCATTGATAGTACAGCGATGGTTCTAGAGAACACTAGTACCCTCCACTTGCAATTGTAGCTCCTTGGCCTTGAGATTCAATAGTTTAAAACTGGTGCACTATAGAAGTACAGTAGACAGTATATAGAGAAAGTACTACTAATATAGTACTATGTAGTGTAGTAAATAATAACCTCACCATCGCACTACCACTATGCGTGCCCGCATAACTTCCATAACGAAGGGACAAGGCCCTGCGGTTACGCTCTTATCTCCTCCTCGCCAGTTCCCCTCCCCTCGAAGAGACCAAGGCAGTTCATCGCTGCTGCCATGGATTCGCCAGGCGGTTCTCCTCCTCATCGGGGCTGGGAGACCTTGGATGACGATCCTCTAGGAGAAATCGCACACCGCTGTGACTTCCTCACCGCCGCAAGACTCGGTGGTTCCTGCACCAACTTTTTTAAGATGGTGCGTAAGAAGGCTTGGGAGAAGGCCATGCTTGTTGGTCTTCCATGCGTCCTCGAGCAGAAGGTTATTCAATGGGGTAATCCATTAAATAGTCCACCGCAACAGGGCCGTGCTTGCATGTTGACTCCGCTAGAGTTGCCGACATTGAGGGGTAGTCGAATTTTGTCCGATGAGCAGGTCAGTAATGGAGTTTGACCATGTAGTGTATATTCTCTCGGAATCGGGGCTCCGCGGACCCAAATAGGTTCGAACTCTGGGGCGTGAACGAAGGATCCTGCCTAGCTATAGCTCACTGCTCACTGCCTCATGGCCTGGCTTCGTCGAGTTTGAGGAAGCGGGAAGAAGTGAACACAGAGATTTACCCAGGTTCGGGCCACCTTGCGGTGTAAAACCCTACTCCTGCTTTGTCGTGGATTGCCTCGCAGGAGGATGAGTATGAATTAGTACAAGTGCGAGCTGCCTCGGGAGAGCTCAATGGCGGAAGGATCTAATCCCTATCTACGGTGGAGATTAGTCTATATCTATAGTGGCCTTGGTCCTCTTCCCTCATGGCTTAGGCGGGAAGGGATACCACAGCTGCCAATTTGAAGGGGGACAGGAGTACACCCTATCCTGACTAAAGGTGGTCTTCGTCTGCAAAGCTTCTGGTCATGATGCAGTGGTGGGCTCGGTGATAACCTCCGTCCTGCCGAGCCCGTGGTCTTAGTCTTGTTGCACTGGAATGGAACCCTTTGGGGGATTCCTTGGGAACCTGCGTATGTCCTTGCCTCCTTAGCACCAAAGAGGAAACAGTCATGGATTGCGCCCGCTGGCGCCCTGCTGGCCTTGGTCGTCATGGCTCACGTCACCGCGCGCCTTGCAAGGTGGGGTTCCTGCCTGGAGATGTCCGATCCTCGGGAGACAGCCTCGAGAGGCCGCTCCTCGGGAGGCCTTGATGTTGATCGCCTCGCGAGGTGGGGGGCTCTCACGAGGGTATAGCTCGTGAAGCCTTGGAGTTGGACCATACTGGACCTTTGATGATGCCGCGCACTGGGCCGCAGGCAGACGGGTCTGGGTACGCCCGGTCCCAGAACTTCGACAGTAGCCCTCGGGCCCATGGTGTGCTCGACCTGGCTTCGAGGCGAAGGCAGAGAGGAGAGGGCGAAGTGATGCAGGCCCTAACCACCTGCGGGCCAGGCTTGATGCGTGGCGCACGACGGGACACGGACAGCCCCACTTCCCCATGTCGCCTCAGCAACTGCCCAGGCTGACAAAAGGCTTGATGCGCGCTGCAGGGCCATCATTGCTCCGCCGCGTGTCCGTCTTCTGCTCCTTCCTTCTCAAGCAAGCTTGCACCACGCCTGTCAAATCTCGCGCCGCCCTCAGCTTACCGCGTCACCATGGCCCCCCGAAGGGAGAGGAGCAGGGCCAAGACGGCGGCAGGCCACCCGGCGGGGCCAGAACCCGCCCTGGGTTGGTCCATCATGCTCAACCATGAAGAGCTGAATAAGGTCCTCCCGGTGATCGTCGCTGACTCCAATGAATGGAAGGCAACAAAGATCTGGCCCGCTTCTCGGCCCTCCATCGATTTTGAGGCTACCACCATTGCTCTTCACCTCCATGCCCTCTTCTCCGGCCTGCTGCCACCATTCTCGGACTTCTTCAACACCATGCTTTTGCACTATCAGGTCCATGTGTTGCACTTTGACCCGGAATCCATCATCCTCCTTTCCGCCTTCGCGTTCTTGTGCCTTCATAGGCATCGCTCCCTCGGTGGTGCTGCTCCGCCACTTCTTCTCCCTGCGGCTGACCACTGGCGAGCAGTGCTCCAGGTGCGTGTCGCTCTATGCAGCGAGCGAGACAGCGAGCGAGGGCATCGACATGGAGATCCACCCAGACATTGGGGGCTTCCGGAGGCAATGGGTGTACGTTGACGCATCCCAGTTCAACCCCCTACTCCAAACTCCGTCGTCCCTAGCGGAGGTGAGCTCCGGGTGGAAGCATGAGAGGATCGACGACCCGAGTCTCTCGTGGGTCACGGCAAGGATGGCTGACCTAAGGGCGGCAGGTGTGACGGCGACGATGGTGGTGAGGGAGTTCATCCGACGGTGAATCACTCCCCTCCAGTGCCACTCCCGCCCAATGTGGGCCTTCACCGGTCGAGAGGACGCCATGAGGCTCTAGGTGGCTTTGCTGCCCCCCAAGGTGCTGAGCGGGATACTCTTCCTCTTGACTGGCGGGGAAGCAGGTGCGCTTCCTCAGGAAGGGTTCCCCATGTACAACTACACGAGTGGGAAGGACTTCGTCAGGGGGATGCCGTGCTTTGATGAGTGGGGGTTACTTCCCGAGGGCCGTGAGGGCCCTCGAGACAACCCGCTCCTGGTGACTCCAGGCCCTGAGGGCTCCGAGGCCGAAGCGCCCCTGGTGACAGCGGAGGGGCGCGTCGAACTACCCGCTGTGCAGCAGCCTGCCCCCGCGCCTCCGAACAATGGGGGCGTCGCTCTGCCCGGGGGCGCGGCCACTGCCTCAAGCGCGGGGAGACGCATACCGAGCCCCAGAGTGCTGACCCCTGGGCCTCGCGCCTCCCGGAAGAAGGAGCGGCTTGAAGACGGCGCCGGCTCATCGCCACGGGCCCTGAAGAGAAGAAAGTGGTTTGCCACGGACAAGTAAGTGCCCTGCTCTCCTTGATTCCTACACGGCAAGCCCCCCTGAACTCTTGTTCCTCAGGTCTTCTCTGAGCGAAGGGACGAATGCGCCCCTGCCACCATCTCTTGAGGGCGCGCGATAGCAGCGCGTCCCGTGGGCATTGCTACTGAGTTCGCGCGCTCTGGGGAGGCCACATCCGTCGTTTTCAATGGAGGGCGCTAGCGGATCTCGGCTCTGCATCTCCGGCGCCCTCCATTGAAAACAACGTCGAGCCTGCGAGGGCAACGCCACCACTCATCCGGCCAGCTTTCACCCGTGCCCAGGTCTTCCTCGAGACGATGACCCCCATGGGCAGGGTATCGAGCTTGCGTAGGGCCGCGCCCCAGGCAGGGGAACCGAACAAGGGGTCGGCCGGCCCCAGGTCTTCGTTGAGCGCGGCCGGACCTTCCCGTGCCTCCGGCGCTGGAGGCGTCCGAGCAAAGCGTGGAGCATGAGCGGCTGGAGGTGATGGGGTGCCAAGTAATGGCCGCCGAGGCTTATCTGGCCTCCCGGAAGGCGAGGGTCCAGACGGAGATCGACGAGGGGATCGCGGCGGTCCACCGGGCCCTCATCAAAGACCAACATCAGAAACTGAAGCTTCAGGAGACCCGTTTCTGCGTATAGCGCAGGGAACTGAAGGACGAGATCGACGACCTCAAGGGGAAGTTGGCTGAGGTGGAGAGGCGCCAAAAGGCCGCACTGGACGCCCATGCCGCGGCCGAAGCCGAGCTGGCATCCCTTTATCAACAAGTGGGGGATGTCACCTCCCTTGTGGAGTGAGCAGCAGATGAGGCGAGCCGACCTCGGGGGCTGCAGCATATGCGCTCCGAGATGTTCCGCGACGTCGAGCAAAGGGCTCGTCGTGCCCTGAACTGCGTCTGCAGGGAGGGCGTCTCCAGCCCGCTCGTGCGTGATGACGCCAGTTACCTTGCCTTCTTCACCAAGATCGTGGAGCGCTCGAAAGGGGCGCGGAGAGGGTGGGCAGGCTCGTGGAAGAAGAAAGTCGTGACCTCCTTGCGCGGACGTCGACGTGCGTCTTCAGTCACCTCCTTTGTTCTGACCCCGACTTCGACTTCGAGGCCGTGATAGCCCCCGTGCCCATGGTGACTTGGGATACCCTGGGGAGTGGGTGGAGGACCATGTGAACAATCTAATCGCGTAGTTCGCCCTGACAGTAGCGAATACCAGCATGAAGCTGAGGGGCACGGGACTAATGACAGCGATGATGATGACGCATCTCCTTAGGTTGTCCTTCTGTTTACATATCGAAATTTTGAGTACGGCCCTGCGGGGATGTAAAGGGTGTTGATGAAAATTCCTTAATGATGTACCGAACCGTATTCGTGCCTTCCTAGGCCACCTTTCCCTTGTGCTTATTCTGTGCCCATAGCCCCCGAGCGAGGGTTGATCGTCGCTGGTATGCCGGGTCATGATGCCCGAGCAAGGCCATGAGATGAGCACTCCCGAGATGAGAGGCCGAGGGCAACATGTGCATGTTGGCTCGCGAGCGAGCGTCGCGCGAGGACTTAGACACCAGAGTCTTGGTGAGGTGTGCACAGGGGCAGACCCGCGGCCGCTGCGGCCCAGACCCTTAATGCCGTTGGGGCTGACCCGAGCGCAAACACCATGCCCAGCCCCCGCTCGCGGGACGCTTGGGAGGGGGCATTAGGCGGTCAGTGTTGCTCTCGGGGGAAATTTAAGAACGGAAACACTGCAAGGAAAAACCCCAACCCTTTTTTGAGCAAATAGAAAAACTTCAAGCTTTATTCAGAGAAACTGCAAATCCGGTTTACAAAAAGGAAGGAAAAGGTTGCCACATCCGGCACCTACACTAGTCTTCCCACCAGCACGAAGCATGGGGCCTCCACTTGGGCGTGGGCATGGTCATTGTTCGACCTTCTGCCAGCGCGGAGCATGGGGCTTCCACTTGGGCATGAGCGGGAGCTCACGCGAGGCCGCGGAATGGCTCACCAGGAGACTCCGGGGCGTGTACAGCCCCACTCATTATTACGTGAGAGTGTCACGAGTAGAATTTGCGGAGGTGCTGGATGTTCCAGGTGTTCTGCAAGGGGACCCCATCCTCTGCCTCCAGGCGCGCGGCGCCTGGCCTGGAGACATGGGCGACCTTAAACGGGCCTTTCCACATGGGCGAGAGCTTGTGGAGGCCCTCCCTGGAGAGGACCCACCTCAGGACGAGGTCTCCGACCTCGAGAGTCCAGGGGCGGATGTTGCGGTTGTGGTAGCACCGCAAGGCCTGTTGGTACCTCGCAGCACGGAGGGAGGCCTGGCGGCGGGCCTCCTCGCCAAGCAAAAGGTCATTTTTTCGCGAGGCATCCTGGCACGCCTCGTCGAACGCCAGGACCCACGGGGAACCATGCTTGATCTCAGATGCGGGGACCACCTCGGCCCCATAGACAAGGAAGATGGGAGTCTCGCCGGTGGGCTTGGTCGCGGTGGTGCGGATGGACCACAACACGGACGACAGCTCGTCCAGCCAGCCCCTGTCGCAGGCCTCGAGCTTCTTTTTGAAGCTCCTGGTCTTGAGGCCCCTGAGGACTTCCGCGTTGGCGCACTCGGCCTGGTGGTTGCTCCGCAGGTGCGCCACCGAAGCGTAGCATATCTGCGTTCCAAGGTTAGCACAATACGACATGAAGAGGTTGCTTGTAAACTGGGATCCGTTCTTGGTGATGATGCGGTTGGGGATGCCGAACTGGCTCACGAGGCCCATGATGAACTTGACGGCAGAGCCTGCTAGGATGGTGCGCACAGGCTCCACCTCCGCCCACTTGGTGAACTTGTCGATGGCGACGTAGAGGTAGCGGTAGCCGCCAGCCGCCCGAGGGAACGGGCCCAGTATGTCTAGCCCCCAGACCACGAAGGGCCATGAGAGTGGGATCGTCTGGAGCCCCTGCGCCGGCTGGTGGATCTGCTTGGCATGAAACTGGCAGGCCTCGCAGGATCGGACCAGCTTAGTGGCGTCGTGGAGCGCCGTAGGCCAATAGAACCCGCTGCGGAATGCCTTGCCCACAAGCATGCGCGACGAAGAATGATGCCCGCAGTCTCCCCCGTGGATGTCAGCCAATAGTTCGCGCCCTTGATCCTCCGATATGCACTTTAGCGAGACGTCGTTAGGGCACCTTCGGTGTAGCTCGCTGTCCCTCAGGAAATAAGCAATGGCCTGTCGAGCCATGCGCTCTGCTTCCGCGTCCTTTTCTGGTAAGGTGACGTGGAGCAGATAGGCCTTGAGCTCCTCGACCCAGCTGCCCGCCTGAGGTTCTAGTGCTAGAAGCAGACGGGCTCCTGAGGTCGGGCCGCAGGCTGGGGTGCCCATGGCCGGTGCAAGCGGTAGCTCCTCCAGAGGCAGTGTCGCACCAGCTGTCGGGGGTGCAGTAGACGGATTGAAGAGCCTCTCTTCGAAGACGCCAGGGTTTTGGGGCTCGCGGTGAGATGCCTGCTTGGCGATGTCGTCCGCTTCCTTGTTCGCGCCTCGCGGGACGTGCTGCAACTCCAAGCCCAAGAAGCGCTTTTCAATTTTACGTACCTCCTCCAGGTATGCCGCCATGTGCTCGTCCTTCGGCTTGTACTTCTTGTTGGAGAAGTTGACGAGGAGCTGGGAATCGCCCTTGATGGTGAGGTGCTTGATCCCCAGAGCGGCCGCGGCCTTAAGCCCGGCGATCAAGCCCTCGTACTCCGCAATGTTGTTGGAGACCTTCTCGCCGCGCTAGAAGCAAAGCTGGACGGCATAGTAGAGCTTGTCCTTGGTCGGGGAAACGAGCACGACCCCGGTTCCCGCGCCCTAACGCGCGAAGGCGCCGTTGAAGTGCATGACCCAACCATCGGGCGCCTCGTTTGCAGGCGCGAGGGACTGGTCCTCGCGCAGCCCCTGGTCATGGGTATCCGTCCACTCCGCCACGAAGTCGGCAAGCGCCGCCCCCTTGATGACCCTAGTCATACTGAATTCTAGCTGGAAGGCTTGCAGCTCGATGTTCCACTCGGCGACTCTGCCAGCAGCGTTGGGGCTACGCAGCACCTTCTCCAGGGGGTATGCGGATACAACCTTGATGGGGTGGCCTTGGAAATAATGGCGCAGCTTCCTTGAAGCGACCAGGAGTGCGAGGAGGAGTTTCTGTTGCATAGGGTAGCGCGCGCGCATCCCGTAGCACCATGCTGGCGAAGTACACCGAATGCTCGACGAGGCATGGGGCGTCGACGGCGGCTTGCCTCGTGCGGGGTGCGTGGTGCCTGGGCGCCTCGTCGGGCCACGGAGGGGCATGGGTCCCAGGGGTGCCGTCCTGCGGTAACGAGGGCTCAAGGGACTCCATGGCCTCGCGCAGGCCGTCTGGCCCCCCTCTGGCGCTAACGCGCTCCTCCCGGACTGCTACGAGTGTCGCGCTGGTCGAATGCAGGGTGGCCGCCAAGTAGAGCACCAAAGGCTCGCGGGAGCGGGGCGCCACCATGATGGGCAGGCTCGTGAGGTACCTCTTGACGTCTTCGAAGGCTACCTCCGCTTCCGGGGTCCACTCAAAGGAGCCCTTTCTCTTCATCAGCTTGAAGAATGGCAGGGCGCGCTCGCCAAGCTTGGAGATGAAGCGCCCCAGGGAAGTCACACATCCCGCCAGCTTCTGCATTTCTTTGAGGGTTTAAGGCGGGCGCATCCTTTTAATTGCCTTGACCTTCTCGGGGTTGGCCTCAATCCCTCGATGCGAGACAAGAAAGCCGAGCAGCTTGCCGGATGGGACCCCGAAAACACACTTCTCAGGATTAAGCCTCAGATTTACCCAGCGCAGGTTGGCGAATGTTTCCTCCAGGTCTTCAACCAGGGTTCTTGCCGCACGCTAATTGACCACGATGTCGTCGACATACGCCTCCACATTTCTCCCCAGCTGCGGCCCCAACATGATGTGCATCAGTCGCTGGAAGGTGGCACCGGTGCTCCTCAGCCCAAAGGGCATGCAGGTGTAGCAGTACACGCCGCACGAGGAAATGAAGGCCGTCTTCTCGACATCCTCTGCTGCCATCTTGATCTGGTGAAAGCCCGAGAATGCATCTAGAAAGCACAACAGATCACACTCCGCGGTAGGGTCCATGATCTGGTCGATGTGTGGGAGCGGGAAGGGATCCTGAGGGCAAGCCTTGTTGAGGCTCGTGAAGTCGACGCACAAGCGCTCCTTTCCGCCCTTCTTAGGAACAACAACTGGGTTGGCTAGCCACTCCGGATGCCGCACCTCTCGTATGACCCCTGCTTCATGTAGCTTGTGCACTTCTTGGACAATGAACGCCTACTTTTCCTGCGCCTGACGTCACGCCTTCTCCTTCAGCGGACGAGCATTAGGGCACACCACCAGGTGGTGTCGATTACCTCCCTTGGGATGCCGACCAGATCGGACGCCTTCCATGCGAACACATCCTTGTTCGCTCGGAGGAAGCCGACAAGCACCTCCTCCTGCTCCGGGGGGAGGCCGGCGCTGATGGTGAAGGTGGGGCCTGAGTTGCCGTCATCGACGGGCAGCTTCTTCGTCTTGGCGCGGTCCTGAGAGAACAGTTGCTTCTTCCTCGCGGGCGCAGCCCCCGGAGCCTCCGAGGTGTCTTCGGTGTCTGGGCATGAGGCCGCCGCAGCCCTGTAGGCGAGCTTGAGGGCTCGAACCGCATCCTTCCTGTACCCATCCACGGTGATGACGCCGCCGCTGCCTGGCATTTTGATGACGTTGTAGCCCGGATGGGTCACCGCCATGAACTTGACGAGGGCAGGGTATCCCAGGATGGCGTTGTAAGTGAGGCCAATGCGGGACATGTCGAAGTCGACCAACTAGGTACGGTAGTTGTTGTGGGTGCCGAAGGTGACAGGAAGGCACGACTGCCCCAGGGGAGTGGTGGAGCTGTCGGTCACTCCAGAGAATGGCTTGGTGGGCATGAGTTGGTCGTAAGGCACTTGGAGTGTCTCGAAGGTCTCCACAGAGAGGACGTTGAGGCTGGCGCTGCCATCGATGAGCATCTTGGTGACTGAAACATTGCTGATGGTGGGCATGCACAGCATGGGGAGTGTGCCAGCAGCGGCCGCGGATTTGGGGTGGTCCCTGGAGTCGAAGGTGATGATGACCTCGGGTCGCGCGCGGCTCCGCGAGGCCTCAGGCTGAGGCCGAGCGGCGTTCACCTGGTAGAAGAGCTGCTTGGTGTGGCGACTGGATGCAGGCACCTAGGACCCGCCGAGGATGAACGCGACCACGTGGGGCCTCAGAACCGCGAAGCATGCGACGAACCGACTGCAGAGCTCTCCCCAAGAGGACACCGAGGCCTCCAGGAGACTGCGGAGCCAAGAACGTGGAACTTCTGCGAGAGCCAGAGGAACCAGTTTGCCATGGCTTTGTCGTCACCACCCACCGCCAGGATGCCCTGGGAATACAGCTGGAGGAACTCCTCGGGGTTCGCTACGCCATCATAGCACGGAGGCAACACCGGCCTGAACCTCACCGGCCACTGCACTCGGCGCAGGTCAGGAGTGAAGGCCGGGCAACCCGCGGCATTCCCTGGGAAAGCGGATCGAATGGCAGGGCGGACGGTGTCGGCCACAGGAGTGGCGAAGCAAGGATGGAGTGAGGTGGAAGGAAGAACTTCGACACACCCCCTACCTGGCATGCCAAATGTCAGAATCGGGGCTCCGCGGAACAAGGTTCGAACTCTGGGGCGTGAATGAAGGATCCTGCCTAGCTACAGCTCGCTGCTCACCGCCTCACGGCCTGGCTTCATGGAGTTCAAGCGAGCGGGAAGAAGAAGTGAACACAGAGATTTACCCAGGTTCGGGCCACCTTGCGGTGTAAAACCCTACTCCTACTTTGTGGTGGATTGCCTCGCGAGGAGGATGAGTATGAACTAGTACAAGTGTGAGCTGCCTCGGGAGAGCTCAATGGTGGAAGGATCTGATCCCTATCTACGGTGGAGACTAGTCTATATTTATAGTGGCCTTGGTCCTCTTCCCTCATGGCTTAGGCGGGAAGGGATACCACAGCGGCCAATTTGAAGGGGGACAGGAGTACACCCTATCCTGACTAAAGGTGGTCTTCGTCTGCAAAGCTTCTCGTCATGACGCAGTGGTGGGCTCGGTGATGACCTCCGTCCTGCCGAGCCCGTGGTCTTGGTCTTGTTGCACTAGAATGGAAACCTTTGGGGGATTCCTTGGGAACCCGCGTACGTCCTTGCCTCCATAGCACCAAAGAGGAAACTGTCGTGGACTACGCCCGCTGGTGCCCTGTTGGCCTTGGTCGTCATGGCTCACGTCACCGTGCGCCTCGCGAGGTGGGCTGCTTGCCTGGAGATGTTCACTCCTCGGGAGGCCGCTCCTCGGGAGGCCTTGATGTCGATCGCCTCGCGAGGCGGGGGGCCCTCGCGAGGGTCTTGCTCGTGAAGCCTTGGAGTTGGGCCGTACTGGGCCTTTGACGATGTCGCGCACTGGGCCACAGGCAGACGGATCTGGGTACCCCCGATCCCAGAACTCTGACATATTCTAAATATAGTACTTAGTTATTCCATCCCGTAATTTCTCCGCTGCCCACCATCTTATATATAGGTTTGGGTTGGTGCCAACAGATATTGGCTTGCATACCTCCGGCCGGATACCACCATCATTTTGCACAACATCCACGACAGTGCAGCCATTCCCATAGACCCCTTCTCCACCATTGGGATCGGCCTTCTGGACTGGCTGGGCTTGAATAAGTATGATGATGCCTACATGAGATTGAAGAAGATAGAAATTGCGAACACGCCGACAAAGCGACGCAGCTACGACGATTACTATCTCATCGCAGTGTTCGGCATAAGGATTGCCATCAATACAAATGGCCGTAACGGCAGAGGCAGGCACATGTTGGCCACGGCACATTTGTACCCCTACACGTTCGAAGATGTCGTGTGCCATGTTGGCCGCATCTTCACGGTGACAAGCCAGGGGACTTGTTTCATCTGGTTGCCATCCTACGGTATGGGAGATTACAAACGAAATGCACAAACCATCATTTTCATCCCTAACGGTACTCCATTATTTTGCAGGGACCAGTCATCCCTCGATCAAAATAAGATCACCGATCCTGGATGTGCATTTGCATCCGTGATTCGGTCTAACCTGGAACCTTATAGCTGACTCTAGCAGATTGGGGTCAACTATCTTAGCCGTCGTTACCCATGGTACCACTGATGTGCAACATGGTCACACGATCTACCACGATCGGACCATCACCATCTACCCAGGTATTCCATTTTAATTATCATTGTTGTGTGTTAGAGTAGTAGTACTTGTTAGTTCTTTTCTTTTCTTGACTGGGACATGTTTACTAGTACTAGTACTACAATTTAGTATTAGATTTTTTTAACCCTCTCGCCTTCTCTTTCATTTTAGTACTTACTAGTACTAATACTTTTTACCTTGGAGGACGTGTATAGCTAGGCCCTTGAAGACTTGAACCCACTAGCTCCCACCATTTTTGCTTTTCCATGTCTTACTATCTCATCCATGTAGCCAAGAGTGGCTATATATAACAAGCCGGTTATTTTACTTCCTCTATACTGGAGTAGTACAACTTGCTGCACAATATTACTGACCGTCATATTTGAGCACAACATTATCATGCATGGACCTTGACCATGTACGTCACCATGTGTCCAAATCTGAGACGTCGCGTGTACTAGATGAACGGCGCCGAGTTCGACCCCCATGATGCTATGTGGGTGCTGAGGAACACTCTTCGAGAGTACTCGCTTTTCATTGGGGACAGCTACCCCATTGTGAAGCATATGCCACCTTCCGTGCACAACACCGAAGGCCTGCCGTTCATGATGCATGATTGTGTCTTCAGTGCGCACCGCCGGATGAACGACATGCTGGGACACGCTATCCCTGATTTATGCCGATTCAGTTTGGATGAGTCTCCATCGTGTGGAATCGGACTAGAAAGCTGCGACAATGATTCCTGTTGCCCACCGCTATGGATCATACCATCTATGAAGAACACGTGTGTCGGGGCTCTGGGACTGGGGGTACCCAGGCCTGTCTGCCTGCGGCCCATCGCGTGGCATCGTCAAAGGGCCCGGTGCGGCCCAGCATCAAGACTCTGCAAGCAAGGTCCTTGCGAGGCCCCCGCCTCGCGAGGCGAGCATCAGCAAGCTTCATCAGGTGCCCCAAGGGCTCCATGAGGAGCGGCCTCCCGAGGCCCCTCACGGGGCGGACACTTCTAGGCTCGCCACCCTACCTCACGATGCACGTGGATGACGCGAGCCACGACGAGCGTCGCCAGGACCGATGCCAATGGGCGCGGACAGAGAGGCTTTCCTCTTTGGTGCTAAGGGAGCCAAGCCAGCACATGGGTTCCCAAGGCAGCCCCAAAGGTTGCCTCTTTGGTGCAACAAGACCAGGACATTGGCTCGGCAGGACGGAGGTCATCGTCGAGCCCACCAGTGCGTCATGGACAGAAGCTTTGCAAGCGAAGACCACCTTTAGTTAGGATAGGGTGTACTGTTGTCCCCTTCGAATTTGGCCGTTGTGGCATCCCTTCCTGCATAGAGCTTTGGGGCAAGAGGACCGGGCCAGTATAAGTATAGGTTAGTCTCCGTAGAAAGGGAGAAAGTTCATCCACCTCTCGAGCCCAAAGTCACTCCTGAAGCATCCGAGAGCCACTTGTACTCACATACTTATCCTCCTCACAAGGCAATCCACCACAAAGTAGGAGTAGGGTCTTACACCGCAAGGTGGCCCGAACCTGGGTAAATCATCGTGTTCTTCCTCCTTCCCTCTCGCTCGAGCACGACGGAGCATCACCGTGAGGCAGTGAGCAGCGAGCCGTAGCCTAGTGAAGTTCACCACACACACCCAGAGTTCGAACCTTTCTTTGGGTCTACGAAGCCCCGATTCCAACATTTGGCGCGCCAGGTAGGGTTGTGCCGGAGTTCTTTCGCCTCGCTTCGACCCTTCATCACCACCTCATGGCAGACGTTCCGTGCATCCGCGCCGGGTGCCGCGCAGCTCGCGCCGCCCAGGTAGAGCCCGTGGGCTGTGGCATTCGCCCCTGCTCCGCCTTGACGGCGACCGGTGCCCTCGGCCCCGCCTCTCTGTTGAACACCGTGGGCTGCCCAGCTTTCACCCCCAGCTTGCGTCAGGTAAACTGGCATGTGAGGTTCAGACTGGTCCTGCCCCCGCGCTACAACAACGCTGCTAACCCCGAGGAGTTTCTCTGACTCTACGCCCAAAGCATCCTGCCGGCGGGCGGTGACGACAAGGCTATGGCTAACTGGTTCCCCCTGGCCCTGGTGGGCGCCCCACGCTCTTGGCTCCTCAGCCTCCCTGAGGCCTCGGTCTCCTCCTGGAGCGAGCTACGTGATCGATTCGCCACGCGCTTTGCGCTCCCGGGGCCCCATGCGGTCACGTGCATCCTTGGTGGGTCCCAGGCACCCGCGTCTGGTCGCCACTCCAAGCGGTTCTTCCGTGGGGCGAGTACCGCGCGGCCCTAGCCTGAGGCTCCGCGGCCTTGCTCGCAGCCCGAGTGCGCTATCACCTTCGATTCCCGGGACCACCCCAAGCTGACAATTGCCGCCGGTGCACTCCCCATGCTGTGCACGCCCACCATCAGCAATGTCTCAGTCACCAAGACCCTCATTGATGGCGGCGTCGGCCTCAATGTGCTCTCTGTGGAGACCTTCAAGACGCTTCAAGTGCCTTATGATCATCTCATACCCACCAGGCCATTCTCTAGGGTGACCTACGGCTCCACCACTCCCCTGGGGCAGGTGCGCCTCTCAGTCACCTTAGGCACCCGCAACAACTACCGCACTGAGCTGATCGACTTCGACGTGGCCCGCATCGGCCTCCCATACAACGCCATCTTGGGGTACCACGCGCTCGCCAAGTTCATGGCAGTGACCCATCCGGGCTACAACGTCATCAAAATGCCCGACAGCGGCGGCGTCATCACCATAGCTATGGACAAGGAAGACACGGTTCGATCCCTCAAGCTCTTCTACAGGGCCGCGGCGGCTTCACGCCCTGGCGCTGAGGGCGTGCCGGAAGCTCCGGAGGCTGCGCCTGCAAGGAAGAAGCAGTTATTTTCCCAGGACCGCGCCGAGACGAAGAAAGTGCCGGTCGACGGCAGTGGCTCGGGCCCCACCTTCACCATCGGCACTGGCCTCCCCCCGGAGCAAGAAGTCTGTAAAGAGTGCAATTTTACTCACACTTCCCTAACTCCAAACATATGCAAACAATGCAAACATGACAGCAATCTGTCTAAACAGGACAGTCTGTAAAGAGTGCAATTTTACTCACACTTTCCTAACTCCAAAAATTCTAAAAATTTACCACACTGTAGAAAATTTATCATATCTTATTGTGAAAAAACTTTCAACATTTTATCACATTCTGAATTTTCTCAAGAATTCACGTACTAGCGTGCAACTTGCTGTTTTCAAACAGCTACATATAGACTTGCAACATAAGCATAGCAAAGGCTATACTTGACATTTTTATTGAACTAAAAGATACAAAACATTATTCTAAATAACAGAAAGCAAATTCTAACAAAATAAAATGATGCTACAAGAAAAACACATATCATGTGACGAATAAAAATATAGCCCCAAGTAAGGTTACCGATAATGTTGGTGACGAGAGAGGGGATGCCTTCCGGGGCATCCCCAAGCTTAGTTGCTTGGATATTCCTTGAATATTACCTTGGGGTGCCTTGGGAATCCCCAATCTTAGGGTCATGTCACTCCTCATTCTCCTCATATCGATATCTCACCCAAAACTTAAAAACTTCAATCACACAAAACTTAACGGAACTTCGTGAGATGGGTTAGTATGATAAAGACAAATCATTCACTTTAGTGCTGTCAATATAAGATTCATAATTGTTCTCACATAATGTATACTGTACCATAAAATTTCTACAACTTATATTGACCAATATAAGCCATAGAAACTATAAAACAAGCAAACTATGCATTGGAAACAGAATCTGTCAAAAACAGAACAGCACGTAAAGATCTAAATTATGGTCATACTTATGTAACTCCAAACATTATGGAAAATTAGTAAAACGTACAAAATTTGTATACCCATGTACTGTAAAAAATTCAGATTTTTTTGACTCTCCAGTGATTTTTAACAATTCTGTTACTGGTCATAAAAATTTCTGTTTTTGCACAGAATCAAGTCAACTATCGTCCACACTATCCCAAAGGCTTTACTTGGCACTTTATTGAAACAAAAGCTATAAAACATGATTACTAAAGTAGCCTAATCATATGAACACTCAAAAAAAATAGGTAAAAGTGTTGGGTTGTCTCCCAACAAGCGCTTTTCTTTAATGCCTTTTTAGCTAGGCATGATGATTTCAATGATGCTTACATAAAAGATAAGAATTGAAACATAAAGAGAGCATCATGAACCATATGACTAGCACATTTAAGTCTAACCCACTTCCTATGCATAGGAATTTTGTGAGCAAACAATTTATGAGAACAAGAATCAACTAGCATAGGAAGGCAAAACAAGTGCAACTTCAAAACTTTCAACATAAAGAGAGGAAACTTGATATTATTGAAATATGTAGAAGCATATAGTCCTCTCTCATAATAATTTTCAGTAGCATCATGAATGAATTCAACAATATAACTATCACATAAAGCATTATTTTCATGATCCACAAGCATAGAAAATTTATTACTCTCCACATAAGCAATTTTCTTCTCATTCATAGTGGTGGAAGCAAACTCAACAAAATAACTATCATGAGATACTTGATTGGGAAAATTGAAATCATGATGACAAGTTTCATGGTTATCATTATTATTTATAGCATACATGTCATCACCATAATCATCATAGATAGCAACTTTGTTGTCATAATCAATTGGAACCTCTTCCAAAATAGTGGATTCATCATTAAATAAAGTCATGACCTCTCCAAATCCACTTTCATAATTATTACAATAAGATTCAACACCCTCCCAAATAGTGGGATCATTAGTACCTAGAGTTGACACTCTTCCAAACCCACTTTCATCAATATAATCATCATAAATAGGAGGCATGCTATCATCATAATAATTTTTCTCATCAAAACTTAGGGGACTAAAAATATCATATTCTTCAAATGTAGCATCCCCAAGCTTATGGCTTTGCATATCATTAACATCATGGATATTCAAAGAATTCATACTAGCAACATTGCAATCATGCTCATCATTCAAAGATTTTAAGCCAAACATTTTATTGAATTCTTCTTCTATCAATTGAGCACAATTTTCCTTTCCATCATTTTCAAGAAAGACATGATAAAGACGAATAATATGAGGCCACCTCAATTCCATTTTTTTGTGGTTTTCTTTTATAAACCAAACTAGTGATAAAACAAGAAACTAAAAGATTCAATTGCAAGATCTAAAGATATACCTTCAAGCACTCACCTCCCCGGCAACGGCGCCAGAAAAGAGCTTGATGTCTACTATGCAACTTTATTCTTGTAGACTCGTGTTGGGCCTCCAAGCGCAGAGTTTTGTAGGACAGTAACAATTTTCCCTCAAGTGGATGACCTAAGGTTTATCAATCCGTGGGAGGCGTAGGATGAACATGGTCTCTCTCAAACAACCCTGCAACCAAATAATAAAAAGTCTCTTGTGTCCCCAACACACCAAATACAATGGTAAATTGTATAGGTGCACTAGTTCGGCGAAGAGATGGTGATACAAGTGTAGTAATGATAGTAGATATTAATTTTTGTAATAGGAAGAATAAAAACAGCAAGGTAGCAAGTAACAAAAGTGAGCACAAACGGTATTGCAATGCTTAAAAATGAGGCCTAGGGTCCGTACTTTCGCTAGTGCAATCTCTCAACAATGCTAATATAATTGGATCATGTAACTATCCCTCAACGTGCGATGAAGAATCACTCCAAAGTTCTTATCTAGCAGAGAACATAAGAAGAAATTGTTTGTAGGGTATGAAACCACCTCAAAGTTATCCTTTCCGATCGATCTATCCAAGAGTTCGTACTAAAATAACACCAAGTTATCCTTTCCAATCGATCTATCTAAGAGTTCGTACTAAAATAACACCATATGATACACATCAACCAACTCTAATGTCACCTAGATACTCCAATGTCACCGTGAGTATCCGTGAGTTGATTATGCGATATGTATCAAACAATTTCAGATTCATAATATGCAGTCCAACACAAAGAACCTCAAAGAGTGCCCCAAGATTTCTACCGGAGAAACAAGGACGAAAACGTGCATCAACCCCTATGCATAGATTACCCCAATGTCACCTCGGGAATCCGCGAGTTGAGTGCCAAGACATAGGTCAAGTGCTCTCAAATCCATAAAATCATTCAATCCGATAAAACGAAATCTCAAAGGGAAAACTCAATTCATCACAACAAGATAGAGAGGGGAAAACACCATATGATCCAACTATATTAACAAAGCTCGCGATGCATCAAGATCGTGCCAACTCAAGAACACGAGAGAGAGAGAGAGAGAGATTAAACACATAGCTACTGATACAAACCCTCAGCCTCGAGGGTGGACTAATCCCTCCTCATCATGGTGGCCGCCGGGATGATGAAGATGGCCACCAGTGATGATTTCCCCCTTCGGCAGGGTGCCGGAACAGGGTCTAGATTGGTTTTTCATGGCTACAGAGGCTTGCGGCGTCGAAACTTCTGATCTAGGGTTATTTTTGGGGGTTTCTGTATTTATAGGATTTTTTGGCGTTGGTTTCACGCGAAGATGGGCTTCAAGGGGCCCACAAGACACCACCACACGGGCAAGGCACCTGGCGCGCCCTGGTGGGTTGTGCTCACCTCCTTCACCTTCTGGTCCTCCCACGAAGCTTCTACTGCCTCTTTTGTTCCAAAAAAACGTCAAAAAGTTTCATTGCATATGGAGAACTTTTATTTCTGCGCAAAAAACAACACCACGGTAGTTCTGCTGAAAACAACGTCAGTCCGGTTTAGTTCCATTCAAATCATACCAAAATCATATAAAATTGTTGTAAACATGGCATGAATACTTCATAAATTATAGATACGTTGGAGACGTATCAGACACTCCTAGGCTCGCCACCCCGCATCGCGATGCATGTGGGTGACGCGAACCACGACGAGCGTCGCCAGGACTGATGCCAGTGGGCGCGGATAGAGAGGCTCTTCTCTTTGGTGCTAACGGAGCCAGACCATCACGCAGGTTCCCAAGGCAGCCCCAAAGGTTGCCTCTTTGGTGCAACAAGACCAGGACGTTGGCTCGGCAGGACGGAGGTCATCGTCGCAGGCGAGGACCACCTTTAGCCACTGGGTGGAGGAGCTCGACTCCGTATTATGGGGACTACGCACCACTCCTAACCGGTCAACGGGATACACGCCTTTCTTCATAGTGTACGGCACAGAAGCAGTCCTCCCCTGCGACCTCATTCATGACGCTCCTAGAGTGCGCATGTACGAAGAAAAGGAAGCCGAGTTAGATCAGCAGGATGACCTGGACGCCCTGGAAGGAGAACGCGACATAGCTCGGCCCGCTCTACATTTTATCAACAACGAGCCCGACGCTATCAGAGCAGGGAAGTTCTAGCAGGAGGAGCATATCGACCTCATTCATGACGCGCCTAGAGTGCGCATGTACGAAGGCATACAATATAGGCGAACTCATCCTACGACTCCCTGAGAAGCAGAAGAACAAGCTCTCGCCCAAATGGGAGGGTCCCTTCATAATCGATGAAGTACTAGCAGGAGGAGCACATCGTCTCCGCAACCCAGTGGACAATCGTCTCGAGCCAAACCATGGAACGCAACTCAGCTTCGGCACTTCTACGGCTAGTCCGGCGTCGCCACTCCAACCAGCCTTTCCTTTGTTATAGTTTTCCTTCCTTTTTTCCGAATGGTTATCACCTCCCAAGCAGTGTTCGGTTAAACCGAACTATCTTAAGTTCTTTAGGTATACATCTTCAAATGTACTACCCAGATCTACCTGGGGACTTCTTAACGAAGCCGACCAATATACTTTTCGTGCACCTATTCGCCTTTGTCGTGTTTGCACCCTTCCCGTATCATTTTAAGCCATTATATGCACCAATTTGACTTAAGTATTTGCCAAGCTGGGTTGCATGGCTCCTATGCTTACCCCCTATGTTCCCGATTGTTCAGCTAGGGGGTAAAGGGAGCACCTCTGTGATTGTTACGACCGGGTCAGCCGCGTACGTACCTCAAACGGGTGAAGCCGAAAGCTAGCGTTCTTAAGAAAATAATTGGTCGGCCACGAGGGAAGTGAAAATAATTTGGTGCTCACCACCAAAACGCTCGGGTTCTTTTCCCAAAGTAACTAACACCCGCATACTAATGGTATCCAGCTGAAACGTCTATGGTCGACATGACAGCCCGAAGTAAGGAACCCATGGAGGAAATATTTTCTTTGGAAGATGTTTCTTATGTTAAAAAGTAACATAACATAACTCCCCGCACACGTTTTGTCTGTTCACACCAAATGGCCGGGTTGCCTTGTTACCCGAAGTGATTTCCTGTTCCCATGGGTCACATTGTACGGAACACTCTCCAGCCAATGGCTGGGGAGGCGGAAGCCGATGGCCGATTAAGACAACGTTTAAAGTATGGATGGAGAATGATTGATGTAAAGTACATAGATATGTAGAATCAAATGCCCTATTCCTTGTCCAGATTATCTATCATGCTATCTAGGGCACAGTCCTCCTGGGAGTACTGAGCAGCAGGCACACTTGGTCATATACCAAGTGGAGAGGTATTTCTTGCCCATCCGGCCCCGCTGGTCCAACACAAGCCATATGCTCTAGCTTGAGTTTGGTAAAACGGGTTTTCACCATTGCCCACGCCTCCCGCGCTCCTTATCGAGAAGCTGATATCTTACATAGCTCAAAGCGACACCGAGCTCCTTTAAATCGATTGGCCAGTTTGGCCATCCCTTCCGGAGGAGTCTCGGTCGACCACAATGCCTTGACCATGCTCTTCATAGCTTTCCAAGCTCACTCGTGCATGATGGACAGTTCCTTTAAAAGGTTCCCCCAAACGAGTTAATCTCTTCTTCGGGACGCCCGGTGAGGAGACCTAACACTAGGCATGGCATGTCTTTTACATTCACGCAATATACATATCCTCCGTGACCACAAGTTGAAATATCACTTACCGAACATGCCACCTCTTAATCTCTGGTTCTCCTCAAGGGCTTGTGCCAATTGAGTCTTCAAACTCTCAATTTCTTTGGCCTGCTGCTGGTTTTCCGCCTTGAGTTTGTTCTTTTCCTCATGGCTTCGCACTAGTATTCGGCGGCCAGCTTCATGCTGCGATTTGGCATACCTTTGGGATTCCTTGGCCGCGTCCAGGTCCGTTTGTAGTTAACCTATGGACTCAGCTGCTACAAGGGAAGCTTGTGTTAAACAAAGTACCCCTGATAATACATCCATATTAAAGCTTTTTACTCACCATGTGCTTCCCTGGTGAACTTTTTGACCTCTTCCAGTTCGGCCTTTGCAGCGGCCAACTGTGTCCGGTTTAGCTCCAGGTCCCCAGACAGGTTTTTTGTTCTGTTCCCTCGAGGCCTGTACAAGTACCACAAATATATATACTCTTAGATCCTTAACTCGGCCGTCCCACCCAAATTAAGGCTCGGGGGCTACTGGGTTAGGATTTATGTTCGGTTCTAAAAACCAATCTCGTACCTGCATGTTGGTTGATAGAAGGGTGGCAATTCCCTCAAGGCCGATTTGGGCTGCTCCGAGGTATGCATCTACCGAACTAAATGCATTAAACTCTTGGTCGAAAAAGGCAGCATGATGCAGGGACTCCTTCCTCCGTCGGTGATTCGTCACACTTTTAACTTCGGAATTGGTAACCGAGACATCCCCAGGATCCTCTGGAGGCTGGTCTACGGCAGGAGTCCCCGCATTCACCCCGGCCCGTGCTGAAGATCTCAGTTCGGGATTACCCCCTGGCGCCTCCTTGATGTCTTCGGACGGTGGTGGTGGTACACTTCTTCTACAGGTTTCAGTAAGATTATGAGTACTCGTAGTGGCCATATTAATGACCGAACTATAAGCTCAAATATATTACCTCTTGGTCGAAGGTGAGGTCGATGTGGCTCCCATGGCTACCTTGCGCTTGGAAGCTCTGCCATTGGTTGGTGCCGACATAGTCGACGCCGCTCTCTTCGGTGTTAGGCGCGTGGTACGGTGACCCTTGGGAGTATAAGTCAACACACTCGGAATGGCACGAAGCAAACACCCTTTTCGGGAAAAGGCCTTCTTACTACTTACAGCGGAAGAAGGAAGGGTCCCAGGGTGATCGGCTATAAGGGCCACCTTAGAGCCATCGAGGCTCTCCTAGTAAAAGACCATGTCCTTGAAATTGATCGACATCTCTGGATCGTCATGAAATCCTGGGTCGTCATCACGGGAATGGCTCTCTGGTTGTGGAGAGGGGCAGCTGATGGTCTCGACCAAGCGCCTCCAATTCTATTCAGAAAAATGGAAGATCCGATCAATAGATGCGGACGTAATGTCCGGACTATGGAAATGAAAGTTGAACTTACCCATTCAATGGGGTTATAGCTCGAATAGCCGTCCATGTTCCTTAGACGGGCAAATTCTTCTTCCTCTCCTTTGAAGAGATCGGCTAATATGGCTGCCATTGCTGCCTAGTTATCAGGCCCCTTACATTCGTAACGGGTCATGTCGTTTGTCCCATTATAACGCCACAGGGGATGCATCCTTTGTTGGAGTGGTTGCACGCATCGAGTAAATGGCGGCGGACATTACGCCAATAATGGTTAATTTACTATGGGCCAACAGCCTCACCTTGGCGGCCAGGCGCTGCACCTCGGCACTTTCTTCTTGAGAAGGGATTTTTGGCCGCCAGTTGAACCGCTTCTTTAAAGGAGCGTCCGAGTATTCGGGAAGACCCCTCTGAACTAGTTCGAATAGGGGAACATCTTCAATATAAAACCATTCCAAGGTCCACTCTTTGGAATCCTTCTTCGGGATCCCGACAGGATACCCTGTCCCGGCTATGTGCCATACCTTGGCTCCACCTACTTCAAGAATTGACCCCCCGTGGGTACGGGGGACAAGGCAGAAGTACTTCCTCCATAACTCGAAATGGGCCTCGCAGCCCAAAAACATTTCGCAAAGGGCGACGTAGCCCGAGATGTGCAGTATGGATCCGGGGGTGAGATGATGGAGCTGGATCTCGTAAAACTCTAGCAAGCCCCTCGGGAAGGGGTGAATAGGGAAGCCCAGACCTCGTAAAAGAAAGGGCATGAAGCATACCCTCTCTTCCTTGCTTGGGACAGGGAAGTTCTTCGCAAGAGCCTCGCCGTTCACGGAGGTTAATCCGGCGCAAATAGATGTAAGATCCGAAGTGGGAAGATATCCTTGCGTTTGGAGTCTGCTTAACTGGAGGTGTGAAACTGAGCAACTCGCCCAGTCGCCCGGGAGAGGGCCATGAGGGCGTGAGGATGAGCCTGGGCGCCAGCCATTTTTTTCAGATTTCTTTGGTCTTGTCTTGGCTTCTTGATTTGGGATGGATAAGCTACCCATCATGCTCCTGGCCTATTAAATAGGTATGTCTCACCTAGCCCCTGAGGGGCGTTTCTGTAAAAGATTACTGGGCTGTTCGCCTCCTACTGGCACACGGAAATCGAGGGGTATCTTTAACCCTTAATAAAAATTGGTGCTGAGGGCCCCACGATGACTCGACGGGTTGAAAGGTCATCGGCGGCCGAACTATCAACAGCGGAACATGGAAGGGGTGAAGAACTCATCTCGTAAGCTGGAGGCTTTGGGCGCACAGGGCGGCTGGAAATCATGAACTCCGACATTGGAGACTAGTTCGGGGGCTACTAAGGGATACCTGGACTAGGGGGTCCTCGGGCTGCCGGCCTATCTCTTATGGGCCGGACAGGTGGGCCCTTGTACGACTACTATGAGGCCGGGCTATAAGGCGACTCCGTGTCCGGACAGGAAAGCTTTGGAGCCTTGGTGTGTCCTCCAAGTCAAAGATTAGAGAATCGACATGTTTATCTCTTCTTTGTAACCGACCATGTGTAACCCTAATACCCCTGGTGCCTATATAAACTAGAGGGTTTAGTCCGTAGAGGCTGGAACAATAACCATCATCCTACTCGCCTAGGGTTTAGTTCATCTGATCTCGTGGTAGATCGACTCTGTAATCATCCTATACCCTTCAATATAATCAAGCAGGACATAGGGTTTTACCTCTTCGAGAGGGCTCGAACCTGGGTAAACATCGTCTCCTTCGTCCCTTGTTACCCATTGATCCAAGATTCACAGCTTGGGACCCCCTACCCGAGATCCGCCGGTTTTGACACCGACAGAGGATAGGACGGCAGTACCACATAAAGCGGTACTACCGCGCCCTACTACCGCTCTACTACCGTGGAGGCCGCGAGGGACTACAGAAGCAAGAAGATAAGCGGAAGTGCAAGCGGAGATAGAATGCGGCAGTATCGCACAAGCGGTACTACCGCTCTACCTCAACGGTACTACCACTTAAATTCCCGGGGCTACAGCAAGAGGTGCGGTAGTGGGGTAGAAGTGTGAGCCGTAGTGCCGCTTGAGCGGTACTACCGCTCGCCACCACCGCCCTGCTACGGCTAAAGCGCAAAAGAGTCCAGTAGCCCTAAAACAAAGCGGTAGTGCCACGGCACTGGAACCACAGAAGTACAGCGCAAGCGGTACTACCGCTACCCAGGGCGGTACTAATGCTAGTGAGCTTCAAAATAGCGCAAGCAAAATAGATGGATGCAGGAAAACCAGAACTGCCATAACTTTTGCAAATGAGCTCTGAATAGAGCAAACTCAACCTTGTTGGATAGATGACGACAAGTACTATCTAATAGTAAGAATTGGTAGGGGAGATATGCCTATGATATAGAGATGTGAAACCTCTATGAATGAAGAACCGGCATAAGGTCCAACATTGAAAACATCATAGAAGATGCATACGAACTCCATTTTCGATGAACTCGAGCTTGTCATGAAGATGACCACAAGCTCAAAAACTCACACAGAGGAAAGCCAAACAAGAACCAAGAAAGATGATGCAAGGATGCAATGGTGTGAGCTCTCTATGAACGATACGATCAAGCTACTCACTCGAGAGCCCCCCTTGATAGTACGACAATCGATCCTATAACCCGGTCTCCCAACTACCACCATGAGACCAGTAAAATAGAAAACCTATCAAGGGCAAACCTTTGCCTTGCACAAAGTTCACTTGAGCTAGATGATGACAATCTTGACTTCCTCAAGTTGGACCACCTTTCTTGATTGCGTTGGCTCGGTGAAGACTAGTTGATTGCTCCCCCATACTCCACTATGGGTGAGCAACTCTTCAGCGCATCTTCACAAGTCCATTGTCACCACAATGGACGGCAAGCTTCAAGGACGTGATCTATTCGTGATGCTCCACTTGAACTTGCACACCGCAACCTAACCCCACATAGAACTCTCACGTAGACCATGGGTTAGTACACAAAGTGTAATGGACAATGCTTACCATACCATGTGATCACTTGACCCCTTTCAGTACATCTTCTACGCTTTGCGTGTTGATCAACTTGATTCACTCTTTGACTTGGTCTTGATCAACCTTGTATCATGTCTTCTACATGACCAATCTTTGGATAATTCCTTGAATAGCACCTTGGTCATCTCTTAAACTCCTTGAAACCAACACATGGAATTCAAGAAATGCCTATGGACAAATCCTTCAAATATAACTCAAGGCAACCATTAGTCCATAGAGAATGTCATCAATTACCAAAACCACACATGGGGCACCATGCTCTTTCAACTATGTTCTCTAATTTTGAAACTCCTTCATTCAATTGAGATATTCAATTTTGAATCTGGTTTACGATTTTGAGTCGGCCAACAATTTTCCAAATAAATCAGCAGCAACCGGCCTATAAAAACATATCAATCCCGTGCACCTTTCCATCGCCTAGAAAAAAGAAGTGCCACCATGTGATACTGTCGCACCAATGTAGTACATGCAGCCATCGGCATAGAAATTTCCCCACATAAATATAGATTGGTTAGCGGATAACATAGAATCACACCACGAACGGCCGACCAAATCACTGCATTATAAATAAAATAAAACACACTACATCATCCCCCCCCCACCCGGCAAACTAAATATTCCATCAGTTTAAAAATCTAAGGGGTATTAGTTTTTTGGAAAGTTAATTTTCTATAACTTTGACCAACCTCGGAGGAAAAAATATCGACATCCACAATATTAAACAAAAAAGTATGGAAATTCATTCCATGATGAATCTAATCATACCGATTTGATATTATTGATTTTGGTATATTTCTCTACAAATTTGATCAAACTTAAAAGGTTTGACTATTCAAAAAGTAATTCACCTTATATTTTGAAACAGAGCGAGTTTTTTTTATAAAAAACCCAACAACACAAATGGCGTAGAAAAGCACGCCCAACCCTTCTAGTGTAGGACTATCCTTGAAGAGAAGATCCATCCCAAACTTTTACCATGCTCACCCTGGAACCATACTGCGTGGAGGTACGTGTTCACTGGGTGGGCTAGAAATCAAAATTGTGTTGCTGGTCTGAACTTGCAGTGAACAACTGACCCTTTGATCCAAATTAATTATTGCAGCTCTAGTACAAGTTATATTAGAGCTGAATTGGAGGGAGTAGTAAGTTTAACAACACTGTGTAAAATGAACAACCTAGCAGTACGCCATGAAATTCGATTGTGAAATGCGCAGGAAAAATGAAGTAAAAAAAGGAGAAGAGATAACTGCCCCGCACCAGGTTGGGAGTTGGGGCCGTAGTCGGCGGTGACTGCGCCGATCATCGCCGTCTGGTGAACTATCCTCTCCAACCTTGGGTCCACCAGCGCCATTGATCATAAATCCTAAGTTACTTGGCGACTGAAAGAGCCAACGGACAAGAGTGTCTGAGACTTATAATAACTTTTTTTGTGGCTACTTATAATAGTTATTTTTATAATACTCCCTGCGATCCATTATAAGTGTGGTGGTTTTAGTTCAAATTTGAACTAAAATCACGATACTAATTATGGATCAAAGGTAGTAGTTTTTTTAGGGGTGAAACCAAACTTTATTCATTAAATACCATAGTTTGTGGGATATAGATTGGATCATGGGGTTGAATCAACCACACATGACGCCCCTAATCTAAAGATAGAGAAATCTAGCTAAGCTATGAGCTTTACCGATTGCCACTTGTCCTTCAAACATAAAATTACAAGTATAGTTGTTACCCTGGTTCTAATTTCAGAGATGACCGAGCCATACCAGCCTCGACTATTCTTTCCAATATCGCTTACCACCTATTTAGCATCAGAGGCAATTGCGAAGCTTTGAAGGCCTAAATCTTTTGCCAGAGACAAGCCTTCACGGCATGCGATAGCTTCCAATGTATAGGCTTCCTGGAGCCCCAATACGACGAGGGGGGAGCTTCCCAGATAATTTCCAAACTAGTCTCGAAACACTGCACTACAGCAGTGGAACCCCTCATATTTGTGTTTGAAATGCAAGCATCGACATGGATTTTTGCAAACCCTGTCGGGTGGTCCTTCCTATTGCAGTTGAGTCACATGCATGTTAGCGATCGTTGACCCCTGCTCCTTAGGGCAAGTACAATAGTAGACTTATTAGTTATTACTGGCTCACATGGCAATTTTTCCTGTGTGAAAGAGAAAGACATGAAAAAGTAAGGGGAGTGGACACGCATGCAAGAGCCTAGCTATAGGCATGCTCCTAGGCAGATACAGTAAATATGAGGAAATAGAGAGAAGATGGGAAAAGTACTAGTCTTATAGCCAACCTTATTGTATGGGTGAGTATAAGTGATCACTATAGATGACATGACAACATCATATTGCTAGCAGTTGATTGTGCTATTAACAATGCTCTTAAGGTTTCAAGCTCCGAGATGGACCGTTCAATGAATGAATGAGTTGTGTTGGGACCGATGGACCTTGTATAATAGGTTTTTTAGCGGTAATGCATAACTTTATTGATCAATAAAAAATGTTTAATCAAATAAAAACTGGGTCATAGAGGTGCATCAAGCCACAAGTGGCGACCCTCATATGAAGAAGTCAAAAAATTCGGCCAAACTATGTGCTTCCTTGTTACTCTCCTTACCTTCACAAATAAACTCACACTTTCTAAACAGATGTAAATTCTCTTTAATCTCTCAAATATTTGGGCTATGTCTACCTTCAGAATCTGTCTTAATATCTTGAACTACCTGCTTGCAGTCACATGGAATAATGATGTCATCCCGCAACAGATCAATGGCCAAAGCCCGAGCTTCACGACAAGCCATGGCTTCGAGATATGCCGAGTCTATGGCTCTCGGGAAAACAACAACTGAAGATCCAATATATAAGCCATTATGGTTGTGACAAACTGTTGAAACAACACCGGTGTTGCCACTCCGACAGAGGCTGCCATCGACTTTGATCATTGCTTTCCCCGAAGGTGGAGGATTCCATGCCTGTTGTTGCATTGGAGCTCGAACTGTGGTTGGGCCTGTGTTACAAGGTGTGAAGTTGAGTTAGACTTAAAGCCCGACCACTTCAGAAGATAGAGAGAAAATGAAAGTCATTCCCTATGCCTCAGCCATAGGTTCTATCATATATGCTATGCTGTGTACCAGACCTGATGTGTGCCTTGCCATAAGTCTGGCAGGGAGGTACCAAAGTAATCCAGGAGTGGATCACTGGACAGCGGTCAAGAACATCCTGAAGTACCTAAAAAGGACCAAGGATATGTTTCTCGTTTATGGAGGTGACAAAGAACTCGTCGTAAATGGTTACGTCGATGCTAGCTTTGACACTGATCCAGATGACTTTAAGTCACAAACCAGATACGTATTTATATTGAATGGTGGAGCTGTCAGTTGGTGCAGTTCCAAGCAGAGCGTCATGGCGGGATCTACGTGTGAAGCGGAGTACATAGCTGCTTTGGAAGCAGCAAATGAAGGAGTCTGGATGAAGGAGTTCATATCCGATCTGGGTGTAATACCTAGTGCATCGGATCCAATGAAAATCTTTTGTGACAACACTGGAGCAATTGCCTTGGTGAAGGAATCCAGGTTTCACAAGAGAACCAAACACATCAAGAGACGCTTCAACTCCATTCGTGAATAAGTCAAGGATGGAGACATAGAAATTTGCAAGATATACGGATCTGAATGTGGCAGACCCGTTGACTAAGCCTCTTCCGCGTGCAAAACATGATCAGCACCAAGACTCCATGGGTGTTAGATTCATTACAATGTAATCTAGATTATTGACTCTAGTGCAAGTGGGAGACTGAAGGAAATATGCCCTAGAGGCAATAATAAAGTTGTTATTTTATATTTCCTTATTCATGATAAAGGTTTATTATTCATGCTAGAATTGTATTGATCAGAAACCTTAATACATGTGTGAATACATAAACAAACACCGTGTCCCTAGTAAGCCTCTACTAGACTAGCTCGTTGATCAAAGATGGTTAAGGTTTCCTAACCATGGACATGAGTTGTCATTTGATAACGGGATCACATCATTAGGAGAATGATGTGATGGACAAGACCCATACGTTAGCTTAGCATTATGATCGTTCAGTTTTATTGCTATTGCTTTCTTCATGTCAAATACATATTCCTTCGACTACGAGATTATGCAACTCCTGGATACCGGAGGAATGCCTTGTGTGCTATCAAACGTCACAACGTAACTGGGTGATTATAAAGACGCTCTACAGGTATCTCCGAAGGTGTTTGTTGAGTTGGCATAGATCGAGATTAGGATTTGTCACTCCGAGTATCGGAAAGGTATCTCTGGGCCCTCTCGATAATACACATCATAAGCTTGCAAGAAAACGACTAAGGAGTTGGTCACGAGGTGATGTATTACGGAACGAGTAAAGAGACTTGTCGGTAACGAGATTGAACTAGGTATGAAGATACCGATGATCTAATCTCGGGCAAGTAACATACCGATGGACAAAGGGAATTACGTATGTTGTCATAACGGTTCGACCGATAAAGATCTTCGTAGAATATGTAGGAGCCAATATGGGCATCCAGGTTCCGCTATTGGTTATTGACCGGAGAGGTGTCTCGGTCATGTCTACATAGTTCTCGAACCCGTAGGGTCCGCACGCTTAACGTTCGATGACGATATAATATTATATGAGTTATGTGATTTGGTGACCGAATGTTGTTCGGAGTCCCGGATGAGATCACGGACATGACGAGGAGCCTTGAAATGGTCGAGAGGTAAAGATTGATATATAGGACGATGGTATTCGGACACCGGAAGTGTTTCGGGGGGTACCGGGTACTTATCGGGTCGCCGGAAGGGGTTCCGGGCACCCCCGGCAAAAGATATGGGCCTTATGGGCCAAGAGGGGAAACACACCAGCCACAAGGGGCTGGTGTGCCCCCCATATGGGCCGGCCTAAGGAGGGGAAGGAAAGGGGAGAAGGGAAAGGAAAGTGTGGATTAGGATTCCCACTTCCTTCCCTCTACCCCCCTCTTTCCTTCTCCCTCGGTTAAATTTGGCAGGGGGCGCCACTTGGGGAGGACCCCAAGTAGGATTCGCCCTACTTGGGGCGCCTCCTGGCAGCCTCCCCTCTCCCTCCCACCTATATATATATGTGGGGGGGGGGGGGCTAGCACAGACGAGACAATTGCCTAGCCGTGTGCGGCGCCCCCCTCCACCGTTTACACCCCCGGTCATATTTTCGTAGTGCTTAGGCGAAGCCCTGCGGAGATCACTTCACCATCACCGTCACCACACCGTCGTGCTGACGGAACTCATCTACTACCTCGATGTCTTGCTGTATCAAGAAGGCGAGGGACATCACCGAGCTGAACGTGTGCAGAACGCGGAGGTGCCGTGCGTTCAGTCCTTGATCGGTTGAAGCGCGAAGAAGTTCGACTACATCAACCGCGTTGTGAAACGCTTCTGCTTACGGTCTATGAGGGTACATAGACACACTCTCCCCCTCGTTGCTATGCATCTCCATGGATAGATCATTGCGTGTGCGTAGAAAAAAAATTGTTTTCCATGCAACGATTCCCAACACCAAGAACATCTCTTCCTTCAAGCACCGAGAGTCAAATTTGAGAAGGGTGGTTGCCCAGCTCTGCTGAAAGAATAGTGCCAGATGGAAATTAAATAGCTTTAAGCATTTTTGTCAACAAAAGACCAGGAAACTGAAGTATGCGCTGTGACTGCCTAGCCAAGCGAGCTAAGTTGAACAACTTGAAATCTTTGGAACCCAATTCTCCCATATAGTTCGGTTGTGTCATATCTTCCCAAAGAAACTATGTTGGTTTACGTTGTCCTGCTTTACTTCCCTACCAGAATTGCCAGATTACTTTATTAGCAGTGGCGGAGCATGACCAACAATCGCCGGGGGGGGGGGGGGGCAAAGTTCAAAATGAAAGCAAAATACATATGAAAACAGGTGCGGCTCACATGAAATTACGCGCCAATCGAATACATTTTGCTTCTTGATTCCTTTGGCAGGTCCATGCATATGTGTCACAAAGTAGTTGGGTCGACGGCCGTGCGGCGGATGGAAGCCCAAGCCGAGAAGGAAAATAAGGGAATTGGGCGGACGACTTAGAAATTAAATCACCATAGATGGAGACGTGTCACGGAAAGATGACATTGAATTATAGGAAAAATAAGAGACGAACGTCCCAATATGTTATGGTATGTTTTAGCTTATCACACGAGTTGTTGCTGAGGGTTTTCGCCTAGTGAGCTTTACATACGTGAAGCTTCACGTATACAAAAGTCAATCAAGCTAGCTATGCACGTACTCTAATTCAATCAAGTACATGATAAGCTGGGGCACTGGACCAAAACGATTGGTATACATTGTTGAAAAGTTTGCACTTTGGAAAGGGGGCCAGAGCCCGGAATTGTCCCAAGAGACTCTGCCTTTGTTTATTAGGGTGCTCACACAAACCTCTTGGCAACTTAAAACACGACTTAGAGAAAACTGACATCGCTTGTGCCACTGATTTGACCAATACCTCCTTAGCTGACGAGAAATTTTCCTCAATCCATCCTTTTACTTTGCTCTATAGTTTTTTTATAATAGGTTTACTAGAAGAAGAAGAAGCAGCAGCAGCCTCGTATTGGGCCGAGGCTTCGAGTTTTTCCCCTTTTGCAACGAACGCCTTTTTAGTTGGGCTCTTGAAGCTTTGCGGTCTCTGGGGTTTTCTCTGTTGGTAGGCCGGACCCAGTACTTGTTCTCCATCGTGCCGCCAGTCCACTCGCCGCCGCCGTCCCCCTCTCGCTCCCTCTCCTTTTGTCGCGCCGCCACCACCGTCTCTTGTCTCGCCTGTCGCCACCTCAAGATGTGGGGCAGCGACGACGGAGGGACTCCGGAGGTCACCCTGGAGACCTCCATGGGCGCCTTCACCGTCGAGGTACGGGAAGCCGGAAATTTCTCCTCCCTTCTTCTTCTTCGTGTTGCTGGTGCTGACAGTTGGATCGATTTTGTTGCCACGTGCTCCAACCCGGCAGATGTACCACAAGCACGCGCCCAAGACCTGCAGGAACTTCGTCGAGCTCGCGCGCCGCAAATACTACGACAACGTCGTCTTCCACCGCATCATCAAGGCCCGTACTCACTTTCCCTCCATGCTCCCTTCTCGTCTGGCACGCAGGTTCTCTACGCCTGCTCCGTTGGGCGAGCGGTGTTCCTTATCCGTTGGTGTTGATGCAGGATTTCATCGTGCAAGGTGGGGATCCTAGTGGAACAGGCAGGGGCGGCGAATCCATCTACGGGTGAGTTACCAAATCCATTCCATCTTAAATAGCTTTGTCTTTCTTCTCGGGTCGAGGTTATTCAAGTGTCACTCTAGGCTAGAGGAAGCTCGTTAATGCTGTTTACCGTTTAATCTGGATAAGTGTTAAGGCTGTGCTACAAATTAGCAATTGTGTAGCAATATCTCGGTCGCCGTTATATATAGCATTGTTTTCGGCCTGCCGGAGTTTGTTGCTTGGCAAGAAGCTAAATATGTGTATTGTTCATCAGCCATAGGTTGGCAGTGTGAGGGTTGATTCGTTGATGTTTGGATCCTAAGGTTGGTATATGGGCATTGTTGCTGTCTTTGCAGAGCAAAATTTGAGGACGAGATAAGGCCAGAGCTGAAGCACACCGGGGCTGGGATTCTATCAATGGCAAACGCAGGTCCAAATACAAACGGAAGCCAGTTCTTCATCACTCTTGCGCCTTGTCAATCACTGGATGGTGAGACTAGCATTTCAAAACTCCGCCCTATGTTGTTGTTCTTGCCTGTTTGCTTTATTGGACCAGGGTTTGGGTTTTCCCCATACCCCTCGAATTCGTTCCACACACATGGATTCGTCGATAGCTTTTTTCTGGTTCACCTGGAAACTTGGCAATGATAAGTGCGACATGTCAGGTGCGTGGCACTCCGGCCCTGAAGTTTTTCTATGGCAATTCCAGTCACGCAAGGATGGCAAATTCCAGTGACGCACGGCAAGTTTCTGTCAAAAATAAACTGAAGCACGAAAGTTGCCATGCTTGCCAACTAAAGTTGCCATCCTCACGTAACTAAACTTGCCATAAAAAACGTTCGGAGTTGTCATGTGCTTGTACCTGATGTTCGACACTTATCAGGGTCCTTTATTTAACAGATTGATTAATTGGATGACCTAATGATTACAGAGAAGTGGAACTAAGATGGCTTGATATTTAAGAGCATTTTGAAGAATTACTTTATTGTTCAAGCTTAATGCATATTGTCCTTGAAATATGGGACCAGCATAGCCATGTTTTCCTCGTCACTGCCAATCCTAGGAAATTTTACTAGCCAGGATCGGAAATATGAAATATGGTCACATCTGAATTGGACATCATAGATTGTGCCACCTTACCGTTTTTCTTCTTCCTTGTGGGAATTGTCCATGTTGAGCTTTGCATCATCACATTGTTCTTGCATGCCAATGAACTGACGTAATTTTAATGTTCCAGGTAAGCACACCATTTTTGGGAGAGTATGCAGAGGAATGGAAATTGTTAAGCGCCTTGGAAGTATTCAGACCGACAAAAATGATAGGTAACACTTCAACTATATCCATATGTTTACATGACCACACCAGGCAGCGAACCCCATGTACACTAGGGCTTGCTGTATATCTATCTATTATCCTTTGTGTAAATGCAAAGGCACATGATCTCTCATCTCAATTCATCTATGGTGTCCAGTATTAACCATGGGATCGAGATTTGAAAGTTTCCATGGAAACCGATGTTGTTGAAGTGTTGGATCTAACTCGGATTTATTACTTTGTCCAGGCCCATCCATGAAGTGAAAATCCTGCGGACCGTTGTTAAAGATTGAAGCACGGCTGTTGTCATGAAACTCTTAATCTTTGGTTGTAGCTGTTTCACATGAGCATGTATTCCCAGTTTGACTGGGAGGTCTTGTAATGTCAACTTGTACTTTGGTGTTCCTTTTTTTAACGATGAATCTTGCTTGCATATGATCATTTGACGAGTACCAAAAAAATATGATTAGTTTTCTTTGCTGTGCATCGTGCGATATTATACTTTGCTAAACCATTCCTCCACGGCTGTTTTACATGGGAAACGACAGATTTTACTAGTACCATTTGTCAGGCCCCTTATCTGAAGAAATGGAGCTCCTCCCCTGTTTCCGCGTTTCGGATGGTTTTCGAGCCGTTGATTGGTGGCTCTCCTGTCACAATAACAGTTCGCCGGCATGATGCCCTCTCGCTTGTTGATTCTTCATCGGACAGCCTGGAGAAGCTCCCACGTCGTTGTTCACTTTCTGGCACCTTTCTGTTTGCTTTTCACCCGCTCGTCTGTAATGGCTATAAAGCCTCCCCTTCTCTTCATTTCGGGTTATGCTTATGTAAATTGGGTTGTAAACCCTAGCTATCAGAGGCGTGCTACGGTACTATTCCTCTTCCAACAAGAACCCTGGTTGAATTTATCCTGATCATTTGTCTTCTGTTGAATTCAGCTTAAATTTAGAGAAAGTGCGGGTCTAGGCCTGACAATTGCGATCAGAGTCAGTTGAACTTTGGAGTTGGCGTGAATCTGGAGTGTTGTGGGGGTATGGGGTCTCTCGTAAAATCCCTCCTCCTCGAGCTTGGATTCTGGTGGCGGCGTGGTTGTTGGCGGCGCCCGGAGTGGCACTCATCACATTGCTTTTATCATAGTTCTTGCTTATCCTTCGATTGCTTGCAGGAATTAGACCTTCATGGTTAGCTTTATCGTGCTCTGACGTGATCAATAACCTTCAAAAGATTGTTTTAGCGGTTGCTAAAGCGCAACATCGTCGCACATTTGTAGTAGGATCATCAAAGTTGACTCCACAAAAATTGATAGCTATATCTCATCGAAAAATCAGGACACCCGTTGAAAGTTAGGTATATCTTTGCAGTCCAAATCTGAGTCTCCTCTGTGTCCACAAAGTGGGAGACTTTGTCTCTAGAACAATGATGTGAGAGGTGACGATGATCTAAGTTGATGTTGCTTCCAAAATAAAAGTAGAGGGGAGCAACTTCTCCACGGACGAGGATAACGTATTAGTCATGACATGGGAAGTGTGAGCATTGATCCAGTACCAAGGACCGATCAAAGCATGAAGACCTACTAGAAGTGCTTCAGATCACTATCATCACAATGTAACATGTATATGTCATTTGTATGCTAGTTTAAAGAGAAATTTTAAAAAAATATATAGGGGAAAATGTATAGGGAACTGCTAAAGCACCTCACCTACAAAGATCCCCTAAATGATATGGGCACCCATATAACTATTTTTAGCAGACTTGTTGGAGATGCTCTAAAGTCATATACATGTTGATAAAACGAACTTCTCTTATATACTGCATATATATATCTATACCGGTATAAAAAGACTCGGGGGGTGTTTGGTTGCAAGGGAATAGACTTTTTTTAGTCGCAGGGACTAAAGAAAAAAGACCCTCCAGTAGAGTCTTTTTCTAGTCCCTAAAGAAAAAGTCCCTTCTGTTTGGTTACACAGGGACTAAAAGAGACTTTTTTTAGTCTAGTCCCTATAACCAAACAGGGCCTCAAAGGGGTACATCCAATTAATCTCGGCCATTACTCGCAAAAAAAAATCTCGGCCATTAAATCATGTTAATTCAAGGTCCGACAGGACCTATATTACTTTAATGATGAGCGCTCAACATGTTTAACATGTAATTAATATCATATCAAATATCAACATCTATTCTAATCATATAATTAATTCGTAGCTGATATCCTACCTAATATAGTCGTGCAATTAGTGCATAATTGATGTTCTGGCTAAAATAAACGTGCCTGATATTAATGTGCATTGCACGTACATATTTACTAGTGTCATCAAGAAAGACAACAAAACATATTATATAAGGAATTATCTCTTAGTTGCAAACCTTCCTCTCTTCCAACTCAACAATTATCCTACATGACGCTAGTTTTTGGTTCCCAACCCTAGCCGCTACCACTTCCCTACACGCCCCCGCCTCGGCCCCCTTCCTCTTTCTTGTTTGGCGGCCTCGTCAGCGGCAAGAGGACTGGGGACCCCGTCTGTACGTCTCTTTTTTCGCCTTAGGTTTTTGGTTCTCCAATGACATCGAAGAGGTGGTAGCGGTGATGGCGTGTTGAAATAAGGTATATCCGGTCTCTCCCTACCCCGACGACGTCCGATCCGGCGCCAATGAAGGGCATGTATGAGTTTGTGTGCCTAGATCTGTTGGTTTCTTCAAATTTTGATGGTTCGTGTGTCTTTCAAGGAGAGTTATTGGCTGTCTATTGGTGCGGCGACTTCGACATCTTCTTCCGTGTTATTCTGTGGCTTCGCCCGGTTTCTCCATCCCTCTGAACTGGTGGCAATGGATTGCAAGCCTGTTTAGCGTGGGGTGATGCTCTAGCCAATGTTGCTTCAACTTTTTTTAACGAAAAGATCAGATTTATTACAAAGATTCACAGGAAGTACAAAACACCTCAAACATAATAAAAATTATATCGAGGTCCATGCACCACCGAATGACCATTGCCGCCGCCGGAACGAGTCGCCGACGCGCCGCTGTCAGCGCTCCCATACTGGAGCCGGCCTGACCTTGTCGATGACAGTCATGAAGTCTTCGTGCACGTGCCCCTAAGGACCAGTGAACAGATCCACAGTCGTTGTCGTTGAATCCTTGAATCGATCGGAAGCATTTGATACCAAATATCGCCACTGCGTACGCACGGCGAGAAACCCTAACCTCGCCGCCCCGAGGAACTGGCAGGAATCTACGCCAGAGCTCTGTCTAGTCCGTCCCCGTGGAAGAACATGAGGAGGATCAGAGCCCGGAAGACTGACACGAAGAAGAAACACCGCCATCCGTCTAAACATCGGCCCTGCGAGAACTAAAACCCTACCTATCTGCTAGCCGATGACGAGGCACCAGAAATCCCCTCCCCGCCACCAGTCGCCTGAGTGGTAGGCGGAGGGGAGGCGAATTCACGGGCTCGTCGGCGGAGATCGGGGGGAGGAAGGCTTTCCCTAATCGCCTGGCGAGAGGGGAAAGAAAAGCAATCTCACGTTGTATCTTCTTTAATGCTTCAACGATTTATTGATCTCGTCTCAAGGGGTGTTGTGCGTGGGGTGATGCTCTAGCCAATGTTAGTTAAATGATTTATAGATCTCGTCTGTGAGTGGCTATTGAAGTATTCAAAGCTTGATATGACATTCAAAGCTTGATATGACAAGGGTGTTTGCAGGTGTCGCCTTCCTATATTGTTCTCTTGTGGGTGTTGTACAATCGGAGGAAGAATATGATTTTCAATGTAATTCTTGTTTTTATTGGTTGTTCTACGTCTAGTTTATCCATTGTACTGGCCTTTTGTTTTCCTCGATATTAATCAGATTTAAGATGCCTTTGAGTGTTTTTATTTAAAATATATATCATAACATTGCTAAAATAACGGCATTGCACATGTCTTAGGTAGGCCGCTGCTTGCATATTTTCGTCCAAGGATGCTTCGAACACGTCTATCAAACCAATTAGCCTTGCAAGCAAGAGGCTAATTAGTTTGCTACCAAAAGTTGGCATGTCAAATTTTGGCAACTATCAAAGCCACTTGCTTGCAAGACTAATTAGTTTGATGCCAAAAGTTGGCATGTCAAATGTTGACTAAAGATTGGTTGCATATCAATTTTCGCTGCCAATCTCACAAAAGGTTGTCAAATGTTGGCAACTTTTGATTTTGCCAATTATTGGCTTGCCAAATATTGGCAATGCCAAATGTTCGACCAAGGATGCTTCGAACACGCCATTTGCAAAGAGATTAACCCTAAACCGTCAAGATTCAGAACCAACGATAGCATGTCTCTCCAAACATATATGGGCTGGCAGTGCAATCTGCATTCTGCAAGACGAAAGAAAAACGAGAACCATGTGGTGGTGACCCATACCATACAACCAAATGCGCAAAAGGGCGACAAATATTTGGTCCAGCAACGATACAAGTTCCCAGTTATCAATGTTTATGGTCCATGGATTATATCCTGAACAAGCGCGGCAAACCGAAAACAAAGCAAAGCTAGCGCTATCAACGTTTTACAGAATTTATTCTTCCATCTCTGGACATCTATAAACACAAATGTCCCCCAGATGCATCCAAGATGGGGCACCTTCAGGCAGGTGAAGATCGCTCCTAGTTAGTTCCCTCGGCCTTCTGTCAAGATGAAGAGATGTGTTAGTAACAGCGCAGACTAATGTTGCAGTCATAAGAGTGCAAAAGGCAGCGCAAATTGCATCTCTATAAAGGGCAGCAATTACTTAGAAACTGGTAAACTACATAACTCTACAAGAAGCATGGCATGCCCATAAATCAAGGGAAAATCTGAGCATTTAGCTTTTCTTACATCAAAAGGGCCAAAGCCCTGCTCCATTTCATTGAAATGAAACATCATATAGTAAGTGGTCGTCAAAATCTGCCAAACAATGCTCCACATTTGGAGGAATCCACACATTATGCTAAAAGGGTGTTCGCGACATAAATCAGATTTGATACACTAGAACACGATTAAGAACTTGTTTCGGCAAATGACGTGAACCTTTCCCAAACAAACACAATTGGGTTGCCTTTTCTTTTCAGAATTATGTAAATAGATGGATACTAAGAACCAATATTACCTGAATTCCAGGAAAAAGAAAGATTTCATGGTATTTCAAACACATTGATGTTGATGAATTGATTAGAAGAGGTTTTACTCGGAAGAATTAGAGTGTTGCTTTCGTCAGATTATATTGTGCACGGTAAACCGTTCCCAAATAAACACAATTGGACTGTTTCTCCTTTTCCAGAATTATGTTAATAGATGGGCATTAACTCCGCCTATGTTGTCTCAACATAGCCGGTCCCAAGCCCGGGTAAAGGAGGAGGGTTGTGATAGGCTTGGCGAGCCAACGTAAAAACTCAGCCACTCTTATGGAGATGAAACCCAAAAGATTTTCGTTGGGACGTAACCCTCTCAACGACGCGTCACATCGGAACCCGGGTGTGGTGTCAAATGGGCAAGGGCCGGGCCGTCACCCCCTGGTGGCGCGCCGTATCTTGACCCGGATACGGTGGCAAGTGAGCGAGGATCGGGTCGTCGCATCCTTAGTGGCACGCTACATCAGCGCCCGGATGTAGTGGAAAATGAGCAAGAGTCTTCGCATTTGACTCGACGAGTGCGAAGGGTAAGGAAGCTAGCCGAGCCTAGGAGGATTTGCTTAGGTAGCTGGAACGTAGGGTCTCTGACACGGAAGCTTCGGGAGCTAGTTGATGCAGCGGTGAGGAGAGGTGTTGATATCCTTTGTGTCCAAGAAACCAAATGGAGGGGGCAGAAGGCGAAGGAGGTGGGGGATACCGGCTTCAAGCTGTGGTACACGGGGATGGCTGCAAATAGAAATGGCGTAGGCATCTTGATCGACAAGAGCCTCAAGTATGGAGTGGTAGACGTCAAGAGACGTGGGGACCGGATTATCCTGGACAAGCTGTTAGTTGGGGACTTAGTTCTCAATGTTATCAGCGCGTATGTCCCGCAAGTAGGCCACAATGAGAACACCAAGAGGGAGTTCCGGGAAGGCCTGGAAGACATGGTTAGGAGTGTACCGATTGACGAGAAGCTCTTCATAGGAGGAGACCTCAATGACCACATGGGTACATCTAACACAGGTTTTGAAGGGGTGCATGGGGGCTTTGGCTATGGCATCAGGAATCAAGGAGAAGAAGATGTCTTAAGCTTTGCTCTAGCCTACAACATGATTGTAGCCAACACCCTCTTTAGAAAGAATCACATTTAGTGACTTTTAGTAGTGGCCAACCCTCTAGCCAGATTGATTTCATCCTCTCGAGAAGAGAAGATAGGCGCGCGTACCTAGACTGTAAGGTGATACCTGGAGAGAGTGTTGTACCTCAGCATAAGCTAGTGGTTGCTGACTTCCGCTTTCGGATTCGTGTCCAGCGGGATAAGCGTGCCAAAGTCGCTAGAACTAAGTGGTGGAAGCTCAAGGGGGAGGTAGCTCAGGCGTTCAAGGAGAGGGTCATTAAGGAGGGCCCTTGTGAGGAAGGAGGGGATGCGGACAATGTGTGGATGAAGATGGCGACTTGCATTCGTAAGGTGGCCTCGGAGGAGTTTGGAGTGTCCAGGGGAAGGAGAAGCGAAGATAAGGATACCTGGTGGTGGAATGATGATGTCCAGAAGGCGATTAAAGAGAAGAAAGATTGTTTCAGACGCCTATACCTGGATAGGAGTGCAGACAACATAGAGAAGTACAAGATGGCGAAGAAGGCCACAAAGCGAGCTGTCAGTGAAGCAAGGGGTCGGGCGTATGAGGACCTCTACCAATGGTTACGCACGAAGGAAGGCGAAAGAGACATCTATAAGATGACCAATATCCGAGAGAGGAAGACGAGGGATATTGGCCAAGTCAAATGCATCAGGACGGAGCAGACTAACTCTTGGTGAAGGACGAGGGCATTAAGCATAGATGGCGGAAGTACTTTGACAAGTTGTTCAATGGGGAGAATGAGAGTTCTACCATTGAACTGGACGACTCCTTTGATGAGACCAGCATGCGTTTTGTGCGGCGAATCCAGTAGTCTGAGGTCAAGGAGGCTTTAAAAGGGATGAAAGGAGGCAAGGCGATGGGCCCTGATTGTATCCCCATTGAGGTGTGGAAAGGCCCCGGGGACATAGCGGTCGTATGGCTAACCAAGCTTTTCAACCTCATTTTTCGGGCAAACAAGATGCCAGAAGAATGGAGACGAAGTATATTAGTACCAATCTTCAAGAACAAGGGGGATGTTCAGAGTTGTACTAATTACCGTGGAATTAAGCTGATGAGCCATACAATGAAGCTATGGGAGAGAGTCATTGAGCACCGCATAAGAAGAATGACAAGCGTGACCAGTTTGGTTTCATGCCTGGGAGGTCGACCGGAAGCCATTTTCTTGGTACGACAACTTATGAAGAGATACAAGGAACAAAAGAAGGACTTGCATATGGTGTTCATTGACTTGGAGAAGGCCTATGGTAAGATACCGCGGAATGTGATGTGCTGGGCCTTGGAGAAACACAAAGTCCCAACAAAGTACATTGCCCTCATCAAGGACATGTACGATAATGTTGTGACAAGTGTTCGAACAAGTGACGTCAACACTAATGACTTCCCGATTAAGATAGGACTGCATCAGGAGTCAGCTCTGAGCCCTTATCTTTTTGCCTTGGTGATGGATGAGGTCACAAGGGATACACAAGGAGAGATCCCATGGTGTATGCTCTTTGCGGATGATGTGGTGCTAGTTGACGATAGTCGGACGGGGGTAAATAGGAAGTTAGAGAGACAAACTTTGGAATCAAAAGGGTTTAGGCTAAGTAGAACTAAAACCATAGTATGACTAAAACCGAGTACATGATGTGCGGTTTCAGTACTACTAGGTGTGAGGAGGTTAGCCTTGATGGGTAGATAGTGCCTCATAAGGACACCTTTCGATATTTGGGGTCAATGCTGCAGGAGGATGGGGGTATTGATGAAGATGTGAACCATCGAATCAAAGCCGGATGGATGAAGTGGCGCCAAGCTTCTGGCATTCTCTGTGACAAGAGAGTGCCACAAAAACTAAAAGGCAAGTTCTACAGGACGACTGTTCGACCCGCAATGTTGTATGGCGCCGAGTGTTGGCCGACTAAAAGGCGACATGTTCAACAGTTAGGTGTGGCGGAGATGCGTATGTTGAGATGGATGTGTGGCCACACGAGGAAGGATCGAGCCCGAAATGATGATATACGAGATAGAACTAGGGTAGCACCAACTGAAGAGAAGCTTGTCCAACATCGTCTGAGATGGTTTGGGCATATTCAACGCAGGCCTCCAGAAGCTCCAGTGCATAGCGGACGGCTAAAGCGTGCTGAGAATGTCAAGAGAGGTCGGGGTAGACCGAATTTGACATAGGAGGAGTCCGTTAAGAGAGACCTGAAGGATTGGAGTATCACCAAAGAACTAGCTATGGACAGGGGTGCGTGGAAGCTTGCTATCCATGTGCCAGAGCCATGAGTTGGTCGCGAGATCTTATGGATTTCACCTCTAGCCTACCCCAACTTGTTTGGGACTAAAGGCTTTGTTGTTTTTGTTTATGTAAATAGATGGACATTAAGAACCAATATTTTCTGATTATAGCGGAAAGAAAAGACTTCACGGTATTTCAAACACATCAATGTATTGATTAGAAATAGTTTTACTCAGAAAAATTAGAGAGTGTTGCTTTCATCAAACTATAGGCCCTGTTCGGGACGTAGGGGAGGAAACCGAAGGATTGGACAGAAACAGAGGAAATGAAAAGGAATAGAAGTATAAAACAGAGGATAGAAAAGGGTTGTACAATGCTGCAGAGTTGGCGTTCAGAATACAGGAAGAGCAACCCCAGGAAATCAACCAACGTGGATCCTATTTGGCGATTTTTAAATGCTATATCTGATCAAAACCCTGTGTATGTGGGTCCTAGCATGCACATATCAACTCAACGTGGGTCCCAATTTGCATGGTTCAGCAGCTTTTTGCTTCTACTGCCTTGGGCCTGCGCGAAAACATGGGCTCTGGGTGGATGTTTATTTTCCTTAGAAAACAAGGGTGGAGAAACTTTCCACAGGAATTTGAAGGGTCGATTCCTTTGTCCTGAACAGTGCTAAAGGTGAAAATTCCTTAGGAACAGCGTTCCTGTACTTTTCCTCTAGTTTCCCTACATCCCGAACAGGCCCATAGTGTGTACGACGGTGTATCAACATGTACTTAGCCAAATCATATCGTAGCTGAACTCAAAACAGATAATCATCAGTGCTTCACTTGAGCACACAATGTCTTTCAGCTCAAACACTTCATTTACCTTTCCATCTCCTCTATCACAAAGTTAATCACTAAACAAGCCGTTCCCATGATGCAACCATCTTCGCAGGTAACACATGATCAAAACATTCACATGCCCTCCATAACAAAACTTGGCAGCAGGTATTCTTACCAAAAGCTGGTAACATCCCTACACACTTTTCTCAGGGATGGAGGAGTTCCCACACCTTCAAGCCACATCGACTTGGCATCTACCATTCAGACAGCAAGTGGTTTGACACTTGGCAGTTGTAATACTACAGAATTGCAATAACTTCAAATGACCCACGCAGCTGCAGTTACCCCAAATGTATGGGTAGCAGAAAGTGCACACGTAGTACTCTTTTTATTTATGTTAGTATTCCTAAGCCATTGAGAGTCTACGCACTAAACTATAACCTAGAGGGCAGTGTCGTATACCTTGCCGTCGGCGCCGGACTTAGCCTTGTCGGCCGCATCCTTCTCCTGTTCGAGCTTTTTCTTGAGCTTCTCCTGCCTCTCCCTCTCCATTTTCTGCTCCCGGCCGCAAAATCAAAACGAAACACCACCATGTTACAGATGAGTATCAGATCGGATGACGAAGGATTAAGGGCATGGGTTAAATAGGGCTTTGGGTGGGATGCGGCCGACCTGGATGTAGACGTTCTCCTTGGCGCGCTCCTCCTCGCTGAGCACGCGCCCCTTCCCGTCACTCAGAAGGCGCCGGGTCCCGCTGGCGACAACCGCCGGGGACCGGAGGCGCGCGGGGAGGGAGGTCAGCGCGCATCTCATCGCCATTTTGGCCGCACTCTCTCGAGCTCTCGCGAATCTGTCGGGTCTTTGGGCCTTTGGGGTATCTCGGTGTTGGGCGGGGTTGTTCGTGTATATAAATAATACTCTATTCGTTATTAAGGGAGTGGGCAGCTGGGTTGCCGCCAGCCCACCCGAGTTCAAGTCTGGCACACGCGGTGCTCGTAGAGTTTCTCCTGTAAAAAAAATATCAACAAAGGGTAGCCTTTGGGTTGATCTTTTTTTTTTACTATCTTCGCCGTATATTGCCGTATTATTTTTGCCTTACATGCGTTAGCTCAAATTGTTAGTCACACTTTGGCTTGTCTAAGGAAATCTTGCCATACTTTTTGTGTATGTGACATGTGGGGTTCATCGCTAACAAAAAAAATTCTTGCCTTAAGTGTGGCTAGAACCAAACATCCATCTAACTCGGTCAAACTTGGCTATGATGAAGTGTGGCAAAGTATGGCAAAATATGGCTAGGAACCAAACAGCCCCTAAATATAAGTCTAGAGATAATGCGGACCACATAAGGAGCAAAACGACTCTACACTCTAAAACACTGTTAAGTCCTCGCCTCTCAACAGGTAAACCTGTATAAAATTCCGAAAAAGAGAACTAATTAAAAAGATTTTATTTTTATTTTCCTATGGTTGGATGGTTAGGGCATCTCCAACCCCCATCATCAAATCGCCCACATACGTCCAGACCGTGTGATCCGGACATGTTTTGTCATCCAACGTGGGTCACAGATCGGTACACACGCACTTTTTCCCGCAAATTGGAAGCAAAGTTGGAGGGTTTTGCCGGAGTCCGGACAACAGCCATGTAAGACTCCGATACCCGGCCCACTAAAATCACCCCTCTCGGTCCCATTCTTTCTCAATCCACCCCTTCTCCCCCTTACTTTGCATTCGCGCCCTCCTCCTTCGACACCACCATTGTACCTCTCCGGCCGCCACACATGCATTGCCAGACATCCGCAACCAGCATCGACGCGCTCGCTCGCCTTTTACGATGGCGCCATCCACACAGGACCCGTCCATAGCCAGGTACACTCTGTCCCCCGTCGACGACGTCCATGGTGGACACCACGCCCGGCAGGTGTTCGGTCAAATGCCATTGAGCTTATTTTTGAACGCCATGTCGTTTTTTATAGTACCAAAGATGTTGGGGTACTCGAGCATGGAGCATGAGTTGTTGTGCGATGCGTGGTTGGCCGTATCCGCGGATTTCATAGGCACGAGCGGAAGGGGGCTCTTCTGACAGTGAGTGGATGATTCGTTTCACACGCGAAAGCACAGTGCGCCCTACGACATGCACATCATCCAACAACGCAATGTGAAGTCGTTATCGTATCGATGGTACACCATCCAGACCACCGTCACCAAGTTTTGTGACACGGTTTTTTGGGTGGAGGCAAGGTGGCCATTGCACGACAGTGGAGGAGGTCGTAAGTTTTCCTTCTTCTTGCTCAACCTGTTGATTGAATCATTCATTCACTCAATGTTGCTCTACATATTGTGTAGCCCGTATGCGTTGCCGTAATGTACCACAAAATAGAGGGACATCCATTTAAGTACATACACTGTTGGATGACGTTGAAGGGGCAGTATATGTGGGACGACATGATCCGATCATAAGAACTTGTTGAATATCCGGTTAATCTCGTTGAATTTGAACTATTATCGTACTAGTCTTATTTGCATGCTATGATGATTTGTGCTATTTTCTATCCGAACTTTGATGAATTTTGTCGTGTTTGATGAATTTCGTCCGGTTTGTTGAAACCAGCTTGAAATGTATGCGGATAGCGTTGGATGGTCGGCTCCCGCATCCATGTCCGCGGACTGGCCCCCTGTCCGCTGACGGATGCGGGGCAAAATTTGCGGGTAGCGTTGGAGATGCTCTTAGGAGTTCAATGGTATCCCTAGCCCATCAGAGTTCAAGTTTTAGACTTAACATTGATGCTCACATTTTTTTGATGTTTCCATCGACTACGCGTCTGTGTGCATTCATAAGGGTTAGTGTATGCACGTATGTATGAGCATATGCGTCATACTGTATAAAAAAGCATACAATAACATAAATAAAAAGGACACATCTTAACATGTAAATATGCATAAAATGGCCCACTCAATTATCACTCGGTCGGTCGCACGCAGGCCATCCAATGAAGGTAGATCCCACGACCACGCATCGCTCGCGTGTCCCAATCATATCACTTTCCTTTGTCTTCTTCTCCCCTCATTTCTCATCCGCGCAACCTCTCTATGCTCTCTGATACGTCCATTTTGCATCATGTTTTCCTACTATTATTTATAGTGTTTTGGTCATTATTTCACTTTATGATGCAATTGTAATGCATTTTCTCTCTTAACTTGCAAGATATATATAGAGAAGGAAATTGCTGGCATCTGAAATTTTGGACCTAAAAGAGCTACAACAGAGATAGTTATTCTACGAAGCTCCAAACGACCTGAAACTTCACGGAGATTTTTACTGAATATATAAAAATATTGGAATGAAGAACTACCGGAGGGGGCCCACCTACTATCCACAAGACAACAGGGCGCGCCCTGATGTCTTGTGGGGCCCACAGACGTCCTCCGGTGCCCTCCTTCTGCTATATGAAGCCATTTGCCCTAGAAAAAAATAGAAGAAGACTTTCAGGACGAAGCGCCAAAATCTTAAGGCAGAACCTGTGTAGGAGCACTTTTCCTCTCCGGTGAAGCGATTCCGTCGGGGATACTTCCCTCTGGGAGGGGAAAATTGAAGCCATCGACATCACTAACGTTCCTCTCATCATGGGAGGACCAATCTTCATCAACATCTTCACTAGCACCATCTCATCTCAAACCCTAGTTCATCTCTTGTATTCAATCTTTGTCTCAAAACCTCAGATTGGTACCTGTGGGTTGCTAGTAGTGTTGATTACATCTTGTAGTTGATGCTAGTCGGTTTATTTGGTGGAAGATTATATGTTTAGATCCTTAATCACATACAATACTCCTCTAATGTTGAACATGAATATGATTTGTGAGTAGTTCTGTTTGTTATTGAGAACATGAGAGAAGTCTTATTATAAGTAATCATGTGAAGTTGGGATTCGTTCAATATTTTGATGATGTGTATGTTCTTCCTCTAGTGATGTCGTGTGAACATCGACTACATGACACTTCACCATGTTTGGGTCTAAGGGAAGGCATTGAGGAGTAATAAGTAGATGATATGTTGCGAGAGTGACAGAAGTTTAAACCCTAGTTTATGCGTTATTCCGTAAGGGGCTGATTTGGATCCATATGTTTCATGCTATGGTTGGATTTATCTTAATTCTTCTTTCCTAGTTGCGGATGCTTGCGAGAGGGGGTAATCATAAGTGGGTGGCTTGTTCAAGTAAGAACAACACCCTAGCACCGGTCCACCCAAATATCAAATTATCAAAGCATAGTGAACGCGAATCAACTAAACATGATGAACGTGACTAGACGAGAATTCCCATGTGTCCTCGAGAACGCTTTGCTCATTATAAGAAGTACTTTCGGCTTGTCCTTTGCTATAAAAAGGATTGGGCCACCTTGCTGCACTCTTTTTACTATTTTTACTTGCTACTTGTTATGAATTACATTGCTACAAAATTGTTTGTTATCACTACTTACAGCACTTGCAGAAAATACCTTGCTGAAAACTGTTTGTCATTTCCTTCTGCTCCTCGTTGGGTTCGACACTCTTACTTATCGAACGGACTACGCTTGATACCCTATACTTGTAGGTCTTCAAGACTCTTTTCTGACACCGTTTCCGGGGAGTAAAGCGCCTTTGGTAAGGAAACATTTTTATTACGTGCTAAAACTTACTATTACTTGTCGCTATGGAAAGTAGTCATTTGAGGGGCTTGTTCGGGGTATGTTCACCTCGACCGGAAGTGGTAAGATCTGCTCCTCAACCTACTGAACCTACTGAAAATATTTACTATGAAATTCCTTCTGGTATTATGGAAAAACTGCTTGCTAATCATTATCTAAGAGATGGAGTAATACATCTTGATATGCACTTAATCTATATAGATGAAATTTGTGGATTGTTTAAATTTGCGGGTTTATCAGAGAATGGAGTTAATAAAAAAGTATTTCCTTTGTCTTCGAGGGAAAAGGCATTATCTTGGTACATGCTATTGGATGACATCAGAACATGGGACTGGAACCGAATGAAGGTGGAATTCCACCAGAAATTTTATCCTATGCATTTGGTTCATTGTGATCGAAATTATATATATAATTTTTGGCCTCATGAAGGAGAAAGTATCACTCAAGCTTGGGGGAGGCTTAAATGCACGATGCACACATCCCCCAATCATGAGCTCTCAAGAGGAATTATTATGCAAAACTTTTATACTTGGCTTTCTCATGATGATAAAACAATGCTTGACACTTCTTCTGCTTGTTCCTTCATGAAGAAAACTATTGAATTCAAATGGGATCTTATTGAAAGAATTAAACGCAACTCTGAAGATTGAGAAATTGACAAAGGTAATGAGTTAGGTATAAATCTTGAATATGATTGTGTAGGTCTTTTATAGAAACATATTTTTTCGTAAGCTTAGTGCAAAATATGGACTTGACTCTGACATAGTAGCTACTTTCTGTGAATCATTTGCTGCTCATGTTGATCTCCCTGAGGAGAAGTGGTTTAAATTTCATCCACCTATTGAAGAAATTTTTGAGGAACTTGTTATCTCTAAAACTGAAATGATTGCTTATAATGCTAATCCAGTTGTACCCACTGCTTATATTGAAAAACCTCATTTCCCTGTTAGGATTAGGGAACATGCTAAAGCTACAACTGTGGTTCATAAGAGTAATGTTAAAACACCTTAACCCTAATGCAAAATCATTCACCTAGCCCTAGAGTTAGACCACACATTACGATCTCGAGGTAGATCAACTCTGTACTTGATACATCTTCATCAATATAAACAAGAGCAGGACATAGGGTTTTACCTCCATCAAGAGGGCCCGAACCTGGGTAAAGATCGTCTACTTCGTTCCTGTTACCTTCGATTCAAGATCCACAGCTCGGGACCCCCTACCCCGAGGTCTGCCGATTTTGACACCAATACTGGTGCTTTCATTGAGAGTTCTGCTTTGCAATCACCAGAAGGATCGATGGCTCACCTACAGATCAACTGCGCCAATGGCCATGGGAGCGTTTACACCCCCGGCCAGCTTTTTGTTTTCGGCATCATGGTCTTTTGCGCCGACTCAACAGGTCATTTGGCCTCTATCGAGAACTATGCCCCAGGTCGGATCATGACCTTCAGTGGCCTTGAATACACCACGGATTCCTGCGGCAAACTCGTCCTATCGGGATGGGCCCTCGGTCGAATTGAGAGCTCGTCCAGCTACGGAGGTTCGACTCCTAAATTGATCTCCGTCGCAACGTCACCAGAGACCCCCGACGCAACCACTCTGGCCAGTCTCCTTCCGATCTCCAGTCCAGACATAGATCCGGCTCGCACCTCTGAAATTATGTCAGGATTAGAACTGACCTCGGCATAGAATCTGGAATCGCGCCCAAATCCCCTTCGCGCCGAAGACACGTCAAGATATACAACGGGCATACTTCGAGTCAGCCCCACTTACAACCCAGTTATGAATCCGGAAGAGCTGTCTCACCTCAATGAGATTCTCAACCGTATCCAGAGCATGTCCATCTCGGACAGCAAGACTTCGGTTTATGATCATATCAGACTTAAAGCCGACGATCGAGAAATTTACATCCCACCTATTCGCCATGGTCGATGACTTAACCGACGTGCTAGACTACGGCGAGGCCACGGACATGGATGAAGATGTTGATGGCCCCACAGAAGACACCTCGCCTCTGGTAAACACCAGCAGGTGGACTGCTACATCTAGCTATGACGTCTACATGGTGGACACCCCCAATTCCCCTCCAAAACATCGGCGTAGACGCAGAAGAGGCAACAATGGGGAACCTGGCAACAATAACGCAACCGCTCACAGCGGAGACGCGATAGCCGGTGATGCTGATAACCCTGAGGAGGACCCTCAAGCTTCCCCAATGCGGAACAACACACCCGACAGACATCTCAAGGACTCAGATCCCGACGACCTCTTTGAAGGGGCGGACGATAACTACATGCCGGAATCCGAGGAGGACGAGAGCCTCGGTACCGAGGACTACATCGTCCCCAAGGACCCTTTTGAACAAGAGCGCTTCCAGTGGTGCCTCATTGCAATGGCTCGGAGCATGAAGCGCAAGTAGCAGCAGGAGTTGCAGGCCAACACTGATGCACTGAATGAAAAGTGGGTCAAAGTGCTCTCTGCCGAGCAAGACATGGAAGATCGGTGCCATAGTGCGCCAAAATCATACCCACGTAGGCGTCTCCTACCGGAGTTTGATGAGGAGCTCGCTGACGACCACGACCGACCCCCTAGAGGCCGGGACAGGCCAATGCGGGAAAACCTCAACAACCGGCCACCTCCACGCGGTTATGGCAAGGACCCCGTGGATTACCTAGATCCTCATGACGTTAGACGTTGCATTGAGGGAAACAGGGCACCTTCTCGGTCCATCTACGGATCAAGAGGATGCATGCCCACCGGGCTTGATGGCTATGATGCCTGGATGGACAGGAACGACCGTGCCCGAGACCGGGCCTACTCACGGCTCTCTCCCGACCTCCGATGAGATGCTCCTCGGTTCCGAGGTCTGGCTCACCCAATCTGCTTCACAGACAGGGTTATGGAACATCAATTCCCTGAAGGATTTAAGCCCATCAACATAGAATCATATGATGGCACCACTGACCCAGCAGTATGGATCGAGGAGTTCCTTCTTCACATACACATGGCCAATGGAGATGATCTCCACACCATTAAATATTTGCTACTCAAACTAAAGGGGCCAGCTCGGCATTGGCTTAACAGCCTGCCTCCTTATTCATCGGCAGCTGGGAGGCCCTAGAGGATGCTTTTCATGCAAACTTCCAAGGCACGTACGTCCGACCTCTAGACGCTGATGACCTCAGCCGTGTCACCCAGCACCCAGGCGAATCAGCCCAAAAAATATGGAATAGGTTTCTCACCAAGAAGAACCAGATCATAGACTCCTCCGAAGCCGAGGCCATTGCTGCATTTAAGAACAACATCTGAGACAAATGGTTGGCCCACCAGCTCGGCCAGGATAAGCCGAGGACTATGGCGGCCCTCACCTTGCTGATGACTCGATTTTGCACGAGAGAGGATAGTTGGCTCGCCCGTAGTACTCACAACCTCGCTGATGACTCGATTTTGCGCGGAAACATGCGATGCCAATGGAAAACCCAAGTGCAACAAAAATAAGCGCAGGTATAAAAATGGCAGAAGCGATACGGAAGACGTTGCGGTCAACACAGGGTTCACCAGACCTAAATCCGGACAGAAAAGGAAGCCCTTTAAAGGGAACAAAGACGGACCTAGCCAGCTCGACAGGATCCTGGACTGGCCGTGCCAAATCCACGGCACCTAGGACAAACCATCAACCTACACCAACAGGAATTGCTGGATCTTTAAGCAAGTTGGCAAGGTCACGACGGAAGGTCAAAGTAAAACCCAAAATCACAGCGAAGACGAGGATGAACCTCAGCGGCCCAATAATGGAGGCCAAAAGAAGTTTCTCGATGAGGTAACCGAGGTCAATATGATCTATGTTACTCACATCCCTAAAAGGGAGAGGAAGTGTGTACTCCGGGATGTCTACGCATTAGAGCCAGTTGCCCCGAAGTTTAACCCCAGGTCGGCTTACCCGATCACATTTGACAAACATGATCATCTGACCAGCATCAGGCATGGCGGATCGGCGACGCTCGTCCTGGACCCAATTGTCGATGGTTACCATCTAACACAAGTCCTCATGGACGGCCGAAGCAGCCTGAACCTCATTTACGAGAATACGGTCAGGACGATGGGCATCAACTCATCCCGGATCAAGTCGAGTACCACCACCTTCAAAGGTGTCATCCCAGGCGTCGAAGCCCGCTGCACCAGAACGATCACTCTAGAGGTAGTCTTTGGCTCGCCTGAGAACTTCAGAAGCGAGGAATTAATCTTCGACATCGTCCCCTTCCGAAGCGGATACCACGCGCTCTTAGGGCGCACAGCTTTCGTATGCTTTAATGCAGTCCCGCATTATGCTTATATCAAGCTCAAAATGCTGGGACCCAATGACGTTATAACAGTCAATGGTAACACCGAGCGCTCACTCTAGACGGAGGAGCAGACCCCGTCTTTCACAGCCGAGGAACAGGCGGCCGAGGAGGCGGCTCGCAGCGATAAACGCACCATTAGCTCTTCGAAGCGCACGCGAGCTACGCAAACCAACCCCGGCCACGTACCCCCGCACCCTAAATAGGGATGCGGGATCCTTGCATGCCCTCTCTGGATGGGGCACTATGTCCCCAGGGTGCATAATTTCGCACTCAAGATTCCATGGGCCGTGGAGGAGCCAAAATTCATCAACACGCCAAAACGGCTTGACCGAGGACCGACGTGGCTTCGAGCCCTCATCTCAGCAGGTCTCTGTCAAAGAGCCAACAAGTATGGCTTCATCAATGTGGCTTAAACCACACAACGGACTCCTGCCAGACCTCCTTCAAGTGGCTCAACCAACAAGCGCCTGAGGCGTATAAAGGGCCGAGATTGCACCAGTCCTACTCAAATCACCACCGTTCATGACGGCAAGCTGGTCAACAGCCCGGAAGCGCCGACGTGCAGCAGGATGCGGCCCAGGCTCTTAAAAGCCCGATGTCAATATCCACCCTGTATTTTTCTTCCTCATGCACTCTCTTATGTTGTATTCTTTTTAGTTTCTCTCGTAGTAGCTCGGCATGTAACAACTTGAAGGTTATAAAAATAAAAAACTATGCCCTCTAAAGGTATTACCTACATTCCTATTCAAGCATTGCCTTTGCACTACAAGAACGTCTTTCAAGATACAACCATTAAGGGGCCTCATTCCCCTGCCTTACAAGTCCGAAGTGTTCGACGTCTCGGATTTGGCTTTATATCATCAGTTTCGAACCTAGATTTTCGTCAATTGTTGGGTTGCCCGGCCCCTATGTGTACCCCTTACGTTCTCGATGAATTCGGCTAAGGGTGTAATAGGAGAACCACTGCGATTGTGCCGCCAGGTTAATTGGCAGAGCGCTGATGACCCACAAGTATAGGGGATCAATCATAGTCCTTTCGATAAGTAAGAGTGTCAAACCCAACGAGGAGCAAAAGGAAATGACAAGCGATTTTCAGCAAGGTGTTTTCTGCAGGCACTGAAATTGTCGGTAATAGATAGTTTGATAGCAAGATAATTTGTAATGAGCAAGTAATAGTAATGGTAAAAAAATGTGCAGCAAGGTAGCCCAATCCTTTTTGTAGCAAAGGACATGCTGGAACGGTCTCTTATATAAGCAAAGTGTTCTTGAGGACACACGGGAATTTCATCTAGTCACTTTCATCATGTTTGTTTGATTCGCGTTCGCTACTTTGATAATATGATATGTGGGTGGACCGGTGCTTGGGTGTTATTCTTACTTGAACAAGCCACCCACTTATGATTAACCCCTCTCGCAAGCATCCGCAACTACGAAAGAAGAATTAAGATAGAATCTAACCATATCATTAAACTTATGGATCCAAATCAGCCCCTTACGGAATAGCGCATAAACTAAGGTTTAAGCTTCTGTCACTCTAGCAACCCTTCATCTAAATTCTACTCCACAATGCATTCCCTTAGGCCCAAAGATGGTGAAGTGTCATGTAGTCGACGTTCACATAACACCACTAAGGGAATCACAACATACATGTCATCAAAATATCAAACGAATACCAAATTCACATGATTACTTATGACAAGACTTCTCCCATGTCCTCAAGAACGAAAGTAACTACTCACAAAACATATTCATGCTCAATATTAGAGGAGTATTGAATTGCATAATAGATATGAACATATAATCTTCCACCAAATAAACCATCTAGCATCAATTACGAGATGTAATCAACACTACTAGTCACCCACAGGTACCAATCTGAGGTTTTGATACAAAGATTGAACACAAGAGATGAACTAGGGTTTTGAGATGAGATGGTGCTGTTGAAGATGTTGATGAAGATTGGCCCTCCCACGATGAGAGGGTTGTTGGTGATGACGATGGCTTCGATTCCCCCCTCCCGGAGGGAAGTACCCCCAGCGGAATCGCTCCGCCGGAGAGCAAAAGTGCTCCTGCCCAAGTTCCGCCTCGAGATAGCGGCGCTTCATCCCGAAAGTCTTCTCTTTATTTTTTCTAGGGCAAATGACCTTATATACCAGAAGATGGGCACCGGAGGCTGGCCAGGGGGCCCACTACCCACTAGGGCGCGCTAGGGGGGTAGGCGTGCCCTAGTGCCTAGTGGGCACCTGGGTGGTCCCCTCTGGTATTTATTTTCTCCAATATTTTTTATATATTCCAAAATAAATCTCCATAAAATTTCAGCTCATTTGGAGATGTGCAGAATAGGTATCTCTGACGTAGCTTTTTCAGGCCCAGAATTCCAGCTGCCGTAATCTCCCTCTTTGTGTAAACCTTGCATATTATGAGAGAAAAGGCATTAGAATTACTCCACAAAGTGTTATATTGAATAAAAATACTATAAATAATAGTAGGAAAACATGATGCAAAATGGACGTATAAACTCCCCCAAGCTTAGATCTCGCTTCTCCGCAAGCGAAAGCCGATATCCAGAATCAAGTCCACATGTTTAGAGAGAGAGAGAGAGAGAGAGAGAGAGAGAGGTGTCAATAAAAACAAAATACGGACATAGTAGCATCATGATCATTATTATAACAACACTAAATTTTATCATAAAACTTCCCATGAGCAAGTAACAATTCATCACAACATCGAAGTATAAAGCATAAACTTTCTTGAAAACTAACAAACTATGTTCTCAGTCAACAATGCAATTGCAATTCATCATATTTTCAGGAAGGGTCTCATGTCGGAGCTGTTTAGCAAGTCCACATACTCAACCATCATTTAGTCTTCTATGATTGCTAGCGCTCGCAACATATATATGGAGCAAAAAGTTTCAGCCGGACACATAGAAAGATAGGGGCTTATAGCTTCACCTCCCAACTTATTCACCTCAAGAGTGATGTCAACAATAATAACTCATGATCACTCATATCTAACTAGATATATGTGCCTAGATATTTCTGTAGGAACGAAGTATGTCTACTAGAGGGGGGTGAATGGGAGTTTTAAAATTTCTTCTGAAATCTCAAAACTCTCGGAACCCAGCAGCGGAGCGAATGAAAAAAACAAACTACAACGAGCTATAACTAAGTACCGAATGGAAACTACAACATGCACTACTGGAATTAGGGAATTTGCCATCAGCATGTTCTTTGCCGTCTACTAGCCGACGGCAAAGAGGGTCTTTGTCGTCCGCTATCAAAACGCAGACAGCACATAACTGGCTGATGGAAAATATACAGTTTGCCATCTGCCATTTCTTTGTCGTCCGCCAGCGGACGGCAAAGGTCCAGAAGGCAGACGGCAAAGAGCCCAGCTAGGCCCCACTGGACTCTGCGGCTGGTTAGGTCAGACAGACGGGCTGGAAGCCGTCCGCCAGCTCTTTGCCGTCTTCCTTATGGACCTTTGCCGTCCGCCAGCAGACGACAAAGAAAATGACCTAGCTAACGGCCGTTCCCCCCCGGCCCCACCCCACTAGCTAGGCTAGCAGACGGCAAAGAGCGAACTAACTAGAACGGTCAGCCCCGCCCCACCCCCTCTCCCCCCCTCTCTCTCTCTCTCCCCTCACCTCACCCGCGTGCCGCCCCTGTAGCCCGATCCGCCGCCGGCCCGGGCCACCCCTGGAGCCCGAGGCGCCACCGGCCAGCCCCGTCCCCCGGAGCCCGCCCCGCCGCCGGCCCGCCCCACCCAGCGGACCCAGGCCGCGGCGGCCGCCCTGCCCCGCCCCATCACCGGGGCCGCGCCGCGCCGCGTCCCCCCGCCGCCGGAGCCGCACCGCGCTGCGCTGCCCCTCCCCGCGGCCTTCCTCCACCCGCCCCCCTCCACGGGCCGACCTCACCGGAGCTAGCTAGGTGAGTTCTTGTGCTCTTTTTTCTATTTTTTTAGATTTAGTTTAGTTTAATTTAGTTTAGTTTAGTTTAAGTTTAGGTTTAGATTTAGTTTAGTTTAGGTTTAGTTTAGTTTTTTTTCTGTTTTTTAAGAATAAACAAGAAAGATGAAAAAAAATAAGAAGTAAAAGAAGAAGAGGAAGAAGAAGAAGATGAAAAAAAGAAGTAGAAAAAGTAGAAAAAGAAATAAAAGAAGGAAAAGAAGGTCGAGGGGTTGAGGGGTTGAGGGTCGAGGGGTCGATGGTCGCCAAGGGGTCAAGGGTTGCCGAGGGGTCGAGGTGTCAAGGGGTCGAGCGATCGAGGGGGCGAGGGTTCGAGGGTCAAGGGGTCAAGGATCGAGGTGTCAAGGGGTCGAGGGGTCGAGGGTCGAGGGGTCGATGGTCGAGGATCTCTGAGGGTCGAGGGTCGAGGGTTGCCGAGGGGAGGGCGAGGGGTTCGAGGATACAGAGCTAGGGACGAACGTTGGTTAAACAATTGGCATGAGAGGTAGGGAAGAGGGGCAGTAAGTTTGGTGGAATCCGTTGTAAATATTTAGTTAGGTTGATGGCAAAAACAATAATGCTATGTTACTCATCTTTGGATTTCAATGTGCAGTTGTTTCGTCGCTGCGAGGGTCTGGTGTTCGACGAGCTCCGCCCCTTCGTTCGTGGGTGAGCACAAATGACATCTCCTCCTCCCCCCTTAATTATTTGCTCTGTTACGGTGTTCGTGCCGATGAAACTTGCTAGCTATAGGTGTCTTCAATCATCAGTATGCGTGACCAGTATGCGTCTCCCATTCAAAAGTGTTACAGTTATAAATATGCATGCATTTGCATATTTATAACCGTGATTCTTTTGAATTATCCAACATTATCCATGGACAGCCCGAGTATGTGTAGATTGGGTTTGTTTTCCCATATGCTCTGCTCCGGATCTGACGCATAAATTTCGTCAGTGCCTCCCTGTTGTTCTCTGGGTACACATCCTCTCTGTTTATTGCAGAGACGTGTATCAGGAGAACAGCGGGGAGGTGCTGCCAAAATTTTATGTCGGATCTGGAGCGGAGCATGGGAAAACAAACCCAATCTACACATACTCGGGGGGGATTAGGACCTATCTTTACCTATTAGAGTGTAGGTTGCATGGACGTAATAAAATTGACAAACTAGATTAGCTGATGAATATATACATGGTAAATTATATATGTGTTTCTTGTGTGTCCAGTAGCTAGGCAAGCCAAGATGAGTGATCGTGCGTGGATGTACACCAGTCACACTAGTCAGAAAGAGATGACCAATGAATGGTTAACAAAAACCAAGGGGTTTGTGAAAGCCGCATTTGCAAATGGCCAGAGGAAAACCTGGTGCCCCTGCGTCTGGTGCGACAATTGGGAAAAGAGGACAGAGGATGAAATGGGCAAACACCTGCAGAAGAGTGGTTTTACGCCTGGTTATACGATGTGGACATTTCATGGTGAGTCTGCCCAACGTGCCAGAGCTAAGGTGGTTCATCGTCGCACCGACGAGCATGGTACCGGGATGGAAGACATGGTGCAAGACTTTGATGATGCTCGGGATTCAGAAAATGAGATGGAGGAATCTACAAAGGCCTTCAATGAAATGTTGGAGTCTTCAAAACGTCCTCTCCACGAGCACACTGAGCTTTGTCAGCTGGATGCCATCTCACAAGTAATGGCTCTGAAGGCTCAATTCAAGTTGGGCAGAGAATGCTACGACGCGATGATGACAGTATTTGGACGCTTTCTACCCAAAGGCCATGTAATGCCTGCAAAAATGTACTAGTCAGACAAAATCCTCCGTGCACTTAAGATGCCCTATGAGAAGATACATGCCTGTGAGAAAGGATGTGCCTTATTTAGTCTTGAATATCCGGACTTGAACTATTGTCCCATTTGCAAGTCTTCCAGGTATGTTGTGGTAGACAACGGTATGGGTGAGAAGACGCAGACCAAAATCCCTGTTAATGTTCTTCGGTATTTGCCAATCGTACCAAGATTTCAACGTCTTTTCATGGTCGAAGAGATGGCAAGACAGATGACATGGCACAAAATGGGCAAAAGAACCAAACTAGATGCAGATGGGAATCTGATGATGGTACACACATCAGATGGTTCTGCGTGGAAGCGCTTCGATGCATTACATGAGCAAAAAAGGCAAATCCAAGGCATCCTCGAGTCGCCATCAGCACGGATGGTTCAGTGTGTTTGGTCTAACGGCAATCCAATACAGTCGTTGGCCCATATTTGTCATTCCACTCAACCCCCCCCGGACAGATTATGCAAAGAAAGAACATTTTCCTGACGTTGATAATTCCAGGGCCCAACTATCCGGGGAAGAATATGAATGTGTACATGCAGCCGCTCAAGGATGAATTGCAAGAAGCTTGGGATAATGGGTTCAAGACATACGACGTCGCTAGCAAACAAAACTTCATAATGCGTGTCTGGTACATGTACTCGAAGCATGACTTGCCGACGTATGCGCTATTCGTTGGCTGGTGTGTGCATGGAAGGTTCCCGTGCCCCACATGCAAGGCAGCTCTTGAGTTTCGTTGGCTGCAGGTGGGTCGCAAGTTTTCTTGCTTAGACTTGCATAGACAGTTCCTGGATCCTCGCCATAAGTTCAGGAAACACAAGAAGAACTTCATCAAAGGTAGAGTTGTCAAAAACTCTGCACCACCTGCGTTGACAGGCCAAGAGACCCTGGATCAGTTAAATGCTCTCGAGCCAGATCCAGAGCATCCAGGGTATTTCAAGGGGTATAATTCGGAACACGCCTGGACTCACAAGACATGCTTGTGGGATCTGCCTTACTTCAAAGACCTCCTTTGCCCACACAACATCGATGTGATGCACACTGAAAAGAATATCGTCGAGGCCCTTTTTGGTACATTGTTTGGCATAGAGGGGAAGTCAAAGGATAATACTAAGGCTAGAGTCGATCAAGAGGTGCTATGTGATAGACCATTACAAAACATGCAAGAACCAAAAGGAAATCAGAACTGGACGAAGCCAAAGGCATGGTTCAATCTTGGAAGGCCAACTATGAGGGAAATTATCTTGTGGGTGAAAATGCAGTTGATGTTCCCCGATGGGTATGCAGCGAATATAAAGAGGGGAGCGAGTCTTGAAAAATTGAAAATATTTGGTCTCAAGATTCATGATTGGCACATATGGATTGAGCGGATAATGCTGGTGATGTTGCGTGGCTTTATCCCTGAGGATGAATGGCTAGTACTGGCAGAGCTGCGCTATTTCTTCCGTGTTCTTTGTGTGAAAGAACTATCGCCTGCCGTGCTAGAAGAAATGGAAGACTTGGCGCTGGAGTTGATCTGCAAGTTAGAGAAGATCTTTCCGCCAGGCTTCTTTAATCCAATGCAACACTTGATTTTGCATCTCCCGACCGAGGCAAGATTGGGGGGGGGGGTGCAAAATCGTTGGTGCTACACAACTGAGAGGATGCAGAAGACGCTCCGAGCAAAATGTAAAAATAAACGTAGAATTGAAGCATCAATGGCCGAGGCATTCATTACTAAGGAGGCGGCAAACTTCATGACAACACACTACGAAGCCAAAAATCGTCATTTGCATAATCCGAAGCCTCGGTACAATGCTGGCGACCCTAAAAAAGGTGGATCCAACCTCAGCCTATTCAAAGGGAATCTCGCACCAGTGGGTGCTTCTAAACCAATATCGTTGGATGTCGAAGAATGGCAGACCATTTCGTTGTATATCTTCAACAACCTAACAGAAGTGCGACCGTACATCGAGTAAGTTCTCACGATACATTGTTTTGCAACTTCTAATTCCTTTGAACTGCTCTTATTCTCGGATATTTGATACAGTTGATACGTCGCCAAATTCTTGGATGGAGCAGAGATCAAAAAGGAATCCATCAAAGAGTATGAGCTTCTGGCAAAGCAAGGAGGCGGCTTTCCCGGTTTCATCTCTTGGTTCAAACAAACAGTAATTTCCATTAGACCATTCTCACTTCTTCATCTAATTTTGCGGCTAATGCAACAATCCTTTCGTATTAAACTTGTAGGCTAATTCAGAGTCTATGGACACCGAATTGAGACAAGTCGCTAATGGTTTTGACTATAAGGTCCGTTCATTTGACAAATACGACATCAACGGGTATCGCTTTCGTACCTTCGGCAAAGAGCTATCTATGGCCGACCGAAAGTCTACAAATTGTTGTGTCTCTGCTATCGACGATGGAGGTACCGAGTATTATGGGAGAGTTGAAGCAATTTATGAACTTCTATTCTATGGTGAAAATCCACCGAACATCGTAGTCTTCAAATGTTATTGGTTCCAGCCGAAGGAGACTAGAAGGACTCATGAACATATAGGGCTAGTCGAAATCAAACAAAGCACCCATTTAGATGTTCCCGATGTCTATATTACGGCTCAACAGGCGACCCAAGTTTTCTATCTACCATGGGCCTCCCAAACTGATCCAAATCTGAATGGTTGGGATGTCGTTTATGAAGTGCCGCCACGTGTTAGACCACCTCCCCACAATGAAGAGGATTATGAACCTCACATTAACCCAGACACATATGAAGGTGAATTCTTCCAAGAAACACGTCTTTCCAAAAAATGCTTCAAGAAACGCTCTACTTCACCCCAGAACATTGAAGTAGATAGCGACAATGAATCCGATTTCACCCCTGAGCCGGAACAAGAAGAGCCGAAACAAGAAGAGGTTACTGTTGCGGATGACTTGTCAATGCTTGACCGATTACATAAAGGTGGCCTTCCACATGTTGATGCCGCTGAACCCGATGAGCACGTCATTCATGATAGTGATGATGATGATGATGCATTTATTGATCCCGGAGCATTTATTGAACCCGACGATAAAGATTATTATTAGTTCACGTCAGGTATTCAATTTGTATTATATACATATATATATATTGTTAGTTCATGTTAGGTATTCAATTTTTTATGTTGTACTTGATTTATATAGTTACTTGTATGATTGTATGATTTATATAGTTACTTGTATAATTTTCTTACTTGTATGCTTGTTTGTTATACATAGTGCCATGGTCTTGATATCCGTCCCCATCGGCCCTCGTCCGGTTTATGATTCGGATGTGGTATATTCTCTTTTATAACTATTTGTTGCATTTCGCATTTATGACAATTATGGCCATCAAGTTGACATAGAGATATTTTTTATGTAGGAAGTATGCGAACTAGAAATTGCAACCGACCCTCTTGTCGAGAAGTGAAATTTAGTTGAAAAAGAAAATTAGTATTTGAAAGAAAAAATGAAAAGAATTGAAGAAGAGAAGATGAAATTGGAGTTGTATGTTGCCGATGTCGTCGATGATCACAAGATCAAGATGGATGCAATGGCTTGAAGATGGATGCAATGCGCTTGAAGATTAGTAAGATTAGAAAATATGCCATTGATAATGAGGCTTGGTATCATTATGCCGTTGGATCAATTGTTACCTTAGTTGCAATCTTGATCTCATTTGTTGTGATGACGGTAAGTTTTATCTAGTGTTTTGCTTAACAAATGCATACTTAGCTTTGTACATGCTTGTTTGCCCTATTATGCCACATACTTAGCTTATTTTCCCCAAAAAAGACGTACTTAGCTAATTATCCTGCAAAATGACATAATTAGCTTATTTAGTTCATTTATGACATAATTAGCTTATTCATTTCAAAAATGGCATAATAACCTTGGTTCTCTCATAAATGTCATATACTTAGCTTATTTTCCTCCAAAATGGCATAATTACCTAAGTTCGATAAAAAATGAGCTATACTTACCTAAGTTGGCTCAAAAATGGCATCATCACCTAGGTTAGCACAAAAATGACCTATACTTTCCTTATTTTCCTCTAAATTGATATAATAAGCTTAGTTTAAGCATCAAAAATGGCATAATTACTAAGTTAGCTCTAAATGACACAAATAAGGAATAAGAAGAAGAAAAACAAGGAAGAGGAGAAAAAGAAAGAATACAAGAAGAAAGGAAAAAGAAAGAATAAAAGAAGAAAAAAATGAGAATGAGAATGAGAAGGAAAGGATAAAAAGATTGAAGAGAAGAAGAAAGATGAGAAAAGAAGAAGAAGAAAAATATCTTCTTTTCTCCTTTTTCTCTTCTTTCTTTTTCTCCATCTTCTACTCTTATTCTTCTTCTTCTTCTTCTTCTTCTTCTTCTAGTCTTTTTATTCTTCTTTTTTCTTCTTCTTCTTCTTTCTTCTCTTCTTCTCTTCTTCTCTCTTCTTCTTCTTCTTCTTCTTCTTCTTCTTCTTCTTCTTCTTCTAGTCTTCTTCTTCTTCTTCTCTTCTCTTCTTCTTCTTCTTCTTCTTCTTCTTCTTCTAGTCTTCTTCTAGTCTTCTTCTTCTCTCTAACTTTCTTACTCCCATTTTTGCAGGTTTGATTCACTTCATGGAAGCAGCATTGATGGACTGCTAGTGTTTAGTTTTTGTTTTCATTTGTATTGATGAACAATGTGAAACTATGTATGTATATATGGATGAACTCTCCGTGAAACTATGTATGTTGCATTGATGGACTGCTAGTGTTCTGTTGCTTTGATGGACTGCTAGATGTTGGATACATGGGCTATGTTTGAGGTTGAAACTATATATATCATATATGTCTTTTGAAAATGCAGGGATATAATAGAAAACAGAAAAAACAGTAACAATACAGGCACTTTGCCGTCTACCACCGACGACAAAGGGGTCTTTGCTGTCCGGCACAGACGGCAAAGAGACCACGTGGTAGCAACCTGTGCAGCCTGGGAGCTTACCCATTTGGTCACTTTGCCGTCTGTGGCAGACGGCAAAGGCTGGAGAAGTTTGCCGTCGGTGGCAGACGGCAAAGAGCTGGGTGGAGTGATGCGTCTGCTGATGTCACAAGGCATACGACAAAGGGGAGGGCATGTTTGCCGTCAGCTGGCGGACGACAAAGCCTCCCGTTAGACACCTAACATGGCTAACGTATGTTCTTTGCCGTCAACGTTCTTTGCCGTCTGCCACCGACGGCAAAGGGGTCTTTGCCGTCCGCTGGCAAAAAGCAGACGGCAAATGAGCTGTTTACCATTACTTACTTTGCCGGGCATGTTTGCCGTCCACGGCTGACGGCAAAGACCTTTGTCGTCCGCTTTTCGGTCCTTTGCCTTCTGCCATGGCAGACGGCAAATCAGCTGATTCCTGTAGTGATGCATCGAGACAAATCACATGATAGAAAACATACATAATGTAAACATGGGTAGCAGAGGTAACCAGTGATGCTCGATGGCGACAGGGTATTTGTTCGACCAGTTCGTCCTTCTGCACAAGGACTACGTCTGGTTGGAGGGGCTATGACTTAACACGGAAGATAAACTCTCTTCACCCTATTATCCTCGACAATTGGTTCGTCAACCAATGCCGATCACTCGTGGTGGATACTTGAGGCGATCTTCAAACCTTTACAGACTTCTTCTTCGAGAACCACAATCACTCTTGGTCTCTGAAGAAATTGACACCTAACCATCTAGAGAGTTTGCAGCTCTCAAGAGTAATAAGTGGAGCGTACTGGACTTATATTCGAGTGATGCTGAACCACTATCTAATTCTTCGGCTCTAGGGGTTTTCTCTCGGTGGATTTTAAACTCAAATCACTCAGAGAGGGGGTTGCTCAACAATCTTCTCAGAATCAAACGGAGCAGCCATCGGACGAAGCCGGTGCGGAGTGTCTATTTATAGCCGCAGCCTTCCCTAGTGGGAAATGACCATTTTGGACACGCGGTCCAGCTAATGGCCAACCGACATGTTTACAACGGTCGGATTTTGGAGCAAAGGTAACATTACTTGAGGAACAAGTAATGCTAACTCCTTGGCCTGAGACAAATGTCTCGCAGCGAAGAAGATCACAGTCTCTTGCTGGCAAGTATTTCCTTGGAACACAGAGAGATTTCTCTCGCAACTTCCATAGGATTTGGGTTTAGCATCAGAGAATCAAAGTTTCAAACGCTACACCCCTCTTAATAGTACGGTGGACCTATGGCTCAATAAAGGGAAGAAGAACTAGGAAATAAATGCTACATCTTCACTTTGTCTTCAATCTCCTCGGACGAAGTCATTTTCCTCGGACAGGCAACGAACGAATTGCCTCACTTCAGCAATTTTTGAGGGGTCACTCTTGTTATCATAATCTTTGGTGATAACCTTCACTGCAGCGTAGGGAGATTACCTTCATCGTTTAGCTCAAACTCCTCGTGATCTCAGGGACATGTTACTCTATGTGCACTAGCAAACACATAAGTCCCATAATGTTTATGTCAACAAACTCCAAAACATAAGGGGCCTATCATTGCACCAACAATCACCCCTTTTTGGATGGTTGTTGACAAAATAGATAATCATCAAAGTGAAGATAGATAAGTGAAAAGTAAATCGAATAAGAGTGAAAAAAATGATGATGAAATAGACCCCCCCTAGATGTATGCAGGGTCTCAGATATGAGATAAAATTCTCCTGCAATTCATTGAAGTTTATAGAGGAAATTTCAATCATTCGAGATAATGATTCGCACTGATGATATATAATCCATCGAGATTGTAGTGCAGTCATTCATAACTTCTGATAATAATTCCACCTGCAAAACAATGCTTTGAGAGAAATAGTGCAGCAGGGGGTTATTAACATTACAACACAGAAGTTTTACATTAGAGAGCAAATAGTTTTTAAGGATAAGTTCAAATCTCACACGAAACCAAACCAACAAAACTCCAAAAGCAAATCTATCGAAACTCGATGTAATTCTCCTCCTTTTTGTCAACTAGTGTCAAAAAGGTGACGAAGAACATGAATGCAAAAGTTATGAACTTGATTCACTCGGTGGCATCTCCAGAAGAACTATCTGAGGAGACTTCTGCTTCAGAAGTAACTAGAATATCTTCATGTTCAATGGCAGCTAATTTTTCTTCAGGAATAGCAGCTCGAGGTTGTGATGAAGAAGGCACATTGGGATCAGCCACTGGAGTAACACGAGATAACACATTTCCTTCGGCTGGTTTCTCGGTCGGTGAGGTAGCTTCAGATTCTTCGAGCAATTTTCGCAGCTTAAAGTGAAGTAGATCAGTTGTTGGCTCACGAGCAGGTAGAGGAGGAGTAATGCGGTCTTGGTAATCTTCAACAGAAAAACATTTGTCAAGATACTCATGAAGTTCTTTGAGATTGACAGTTAGAAGTTGATTTTCGGTGAAGAACTTGCAAAGCAATTTCTAGAGACGTTTCTTATTCTCAACCGCAAGCATATGCACTACTTTAGTTCGGTTGTTGATTGCATTTAGCTCGGCAGCCAGATGTTCTTTCTCTCGGCGATCCTCAGCCATGTGCTGTAACAGCAGCTGTTGCGTGCGCAAACTCACTTCGAGGTGCGATGGAGGTTGATGAGATATCTGTCGATCGCGCTGAGGCAGCCGTGGCCCATCGAATGCATTGTGATAATCTTGAGGGCTGGACACGGGTACTTTACCCGAAGAAATATCTTCCATAACTTGCAGTGTATCACGTACTGGAGGAATGAAGCTTTTATGACTAACTTTTGCCAAATATTCTATGCGCATTGTATGATCAATCACTTTCTGAATCCATGGCGCATAGACTTTGAGGCATTTTGGATGCTGAGCAGAATCTTTCAGGATATGCAAAAACATGTCCTCGACATCAAAGACATATCGCTCGGAGATTACATAGATGGCATTTCGAAGAACATATAGATGTCATTATCCGTATTCATCCCGGCCAGAGGGCAGATGGTGTAAGTGAGCAAATGGTATAGAGTCTGATTCTCGAATGTCAAATGCTCAGGCAAGGGAGGACCATTGTAGTCACGAATCTTTTCTTTGTCCATTGTGCATCAAAAGATTTCATCTAAAATGACATCAATGTTGTGCACTCTAATCTCAATTTTACCATGCTTGAACCGAGGGAAATGAAAATGTGAGACAAAATCTGTTGAAGTGCATTTTATGCGTTTCCCTTCGGTTATCCATTCCATGATCCACTTTGAGCCATCAGATTCATCACCAGAGATGTACAAGGTTGAATAGAACTGAAGTATGATTTCTCTATTCCATGGATGCTCGGATGCAAAGACATTTGTGAGACTAAAATCTTCCAGATCTTGCAGTAACTGATCAAAACAACCAATACTCTTCATAGCTGAGATATCGGGGAACTCATGAGGAAATATCTTTCGGCTGTCATAGAGGATCCGAGAATAAAAGATGGCCTATTCTTTTGTCCAGAAATGAGGCGATTCAGAGGTGCGTGGCCCTTTATACGGGCTTTCTCGAAAGAATTGGGGATGTGTGTTCTGATTGAAAAGTGGCCCTTTGACGCCAACACCAGTCGAGAACAAAGGCAGTTGTTCACGAGGATATGGATATTTGAGTTCATCTTCAACTGAAATCACTTCATCTCCATATACTATGGAGTCTGTATGACGAGCAGAAGCAGATCTGATTGCAGATGGAGCAGCATCTGAAATTCTTTGCGCTATGTCGATTGACAAATGCAGTTGGGATGGAGCAGATGGCAGACGGGTTGGAGCTACAGAAACAGTGGGCAACGGAGCAGATTCCTTTTTAGTAGGCACTGGAGGAGGTTGCGATTGATCTTTCGGAATCTGTTGTTGCTGATCAGTTGGCAGAGCTGAAGCATTCGGTGATACACGAGCAGGAGAAGCTTGGGGTTCGGAGTGATGGATTTCACCTTCTTCAGAAACAACTTGCTGAGGAGGAATTTCAGCTATAACAGGGGAGGCCACAGGCACTGGTTCAGTTGGCCTTAGCGAGGGAGGTGCATCAGGGACTTGAGCAATGGGTTGTGAAGGAATTGCTAGCTCAGGAGATTTTTCCTTCTGAGGCTGAGCTTCAGCGTGAACAGGTGTCATTTCTGTCGTAGCAGGAGGAGCATTTTTCTTCACAGTTTTCTTTCGCCTCTTTTGAGTTGGCTGAGCAGTTTGAACATTGTGTCCCTTGACAAGATCATTATAGCCAGTAGCTTGCGCTTGATGCTCATTGTAGATCTTGCGAACAATATCATCCAGATCTGAGTGAAAACCCAATCTTCTGCTGCGGAGGATATTCAAAGCCCGATTGATATCCATGTAAGATTCTTCAAGTTGTTTAATGACAAACTTGGAAGATGCAGTTTTCATTTGATCATCAAGATCTTTGAGTTCGGCAGTGAGGGAGTTGATTTCAACAGAATACTCTCTCATGTCTCGAACAACATCAAATGCTTGTGAGATAACTTCAGAATGAATTGTCAAAGATGCCACTTCACCGTCGAATGGATTTGCAATAAACTTGTCAAGCTGCTCCATGATGAATACATTATTGTAATAATGTGGAGCATCAGATTGAACATCAGTTTGTGTGACCAGAGCAGTTTGCACTGGAACTTGCTCGGATGGAGGCATAGAAGCCAATGGTTGTGTCAAAGTAGGAACAAACTGAGCTGCCTTTTCCTTCGATGTAGCATCTTGAGGAGCTGTTTGCTTGGTGGTTGGAGCCTTGATTTTCTTCAATTTTATCTTTGGAATAGGTTCGCCTGGCTTGGCAGTGCCGACAGGAGCATCAACTACCAAATCCTACATGTTTATTTCCTCAGGATGAGGAGTTGTATCCACAAAATCCTTCATGGTGACTGTGGTCGGTGGAGTTTTGCGAGCCTTCTTCGAAGGTGCTATTGGAATAGTACGAGCCTGAAGATCAGGCAGCACCGTAGCAGTTGTGATGTTCACTTGCTCGCTGAGAGTAGCATCAACTTCCTCTCTGGTTGGTGGTGGATCATCTTTATCGGAAGAATTGCTTTAGGCATTTCTGTCGGTTGGTTCAGCCGGCCTCTTCTCCGGTGCACTCTGGCGCCTTGCACTGGGATCATGTTTGTGCTTGGAGCGACCTTCAGATTTTCCTTCGGCCTTTTTCTTCTCAACTTCATCTCTGAGAAGGCAAAGATTTTCTTCTTGACGAGCTTTGTCCTTTTCAGCCTTCTTGGCTCTCTCGAGGGCATTCTTCTGGCGCTTAGCCAGTTCATCAAGATAGGATTCGGGAGTGCGAAGGGAAGACTTATCAGCATTTGGTGGTGGCAGCGGTCTCTCCTGGGGATCACTTGCTCGAATGAGACCAATTCACGGCAGTCACCCCATGGAGGATGAAAGGCAAAGGTCTTCGTAAACCGAGGATGAATCATCTCATAGTTGAACCACTTGTGCACCCAGTGGCGTCGAATCCTTTGCAGACGCTTGTCTCTTTCTCGTTTTGACTCTCCTGGAACAGTGATATAGTTATCATGAGAGATATATTCAGCTGAATTTGTGTATGGTTGTCTGCCAACCTTCTTTTTCTTCGGAGCATCTTCTTCTTGTTCATCAGCACTTGGCTCATTTCTTTTTCTCTTGCCAGTTGCTGGGCCTACCATTGGGCCCTTTGCATTCGGTGCTTTTGACTCATCTGTTGTACCCAAAAGAATATCTTCTCCATCAGCCATGCTCATTGGTCGAGCAGAATCTTCAACAGACTGCATACACCTGTGAGAAAGAATAGATGCGAGGGAAAATGGGGACAGGGTTACAAATGCTCACAACGAAGATTTTTCGAATGAAAACGTTTTGATGGAGGGTTAGATGCAGACTTTGAGAGATGTTTCGAATGAAAGAAATGTATAGTATGAACTAGTGGGTCCGAAGAATATACTAGTCAGCGTGCTATGCATTCCATTCATACGAGACATAACACAAACCCTAGATCTGAAAATTTCTGGATGCGAGGGACAACTACAAACCACATCCGCACAAGATACCTAAGCAGTAAAGATCTAAGATATGCGGTAAAAATGGAAAATTTTAACCGCGGACGAACTCAAATGACAAGGACGGAAGACTGAGTTCGTACTACACATACCCTAGCTTGGTGATGTGCAGCAGCTACGACGGCGCGGGGAAGAAGATGTCCCGTGGCGGCGAGGAAGGACTCCGGCGACCGCTTTCCGGCAGTGAAGCGGCGAAGGGATCGTCGGCGTTGAGCTCAAGGAGGAGCGCTGTGGCAGGGCTTCAGAGGAGACGGTGGCGAGGAGGAAGAGAAATGGATGAGGGAGCGGTGGTGCTGCGGTATTTGTATGTGAGGGAAAATAACCATGGCGAGTGAATCCGATCGAACGGCCACAATCGAGAGACTATTGCTATTCAACGGACAGGATGGGGTGGCAGTTGATGGATTGCACATGGCAACCGTCATAAGAGATAGTGGTTGTGAATTGGGCGGGAAACCCCAAATTTTGGACAACTTTCACCAAAACAGATTAAAGTTCGGACCTAATCTTTATCGTGGTCAAGGACACCAGATAAAGTTTCGGTACCAGATGAAATTGAGCATTCATAACGGAACAACATAGACTGGAAGAGATAGAACATAGGGAAAACAGGGTCCTAGGCATTTCACTCAGACAACGAAACACAAACGCCCAAAATAATAGCTATGAGAGAAATGCATATTCGGACAAACACAAAATCTTTCGATCGAAAAGAAACTCAATGAAAGAAAATTGTGGTGGCGTGACCCACCGTATAAGAACTGTATGACCCCGAGCGTCGCACAATTATCGTGGCACCTGGTAAGTCTAGTTCTTCGTTAATGTATTCACTCCTAGAAAGAAAATTTCACTTTGTCAAAATTTTCAAACTCTTCGAGTGTTGCGCACCCATTCCTTCTAAGATGTGGAGGTGTTGGCACGGGTGCCGAGTCCAGCTTACTGCAAGTTTGCAAAGTCCAGGATATTTAGCTCACACCATAACACACAGAATCTTTTCTGATCGAGAGGCTTGTTGAAAATATCAGCGAGATTGTCTTCGGTCTTGACGTGATTGATGACAATATCCTCTCAAGCAACATGGTCACGAATGAAATGATGTCTGATAGCAATGTGCTTGGTGCGAGAATGCTGCAGTGGATTATGTGCAGTCTTGATAGCACTCTCATTGTGACATTATAAAGGAATCTTCTTGACCTTGATGCCATAATCCTTCAAAGTTTGCTTCATCCATAATAACTCAGTGTAACAAGCGCCAGCAGCAATATATTCGGCCTCAGCCGTAGAGAGAGATACACAATTCTGCTTTCTTGATGACCAACAGACCAATGACCTACCGAGGAAATGGCATGTCCCCGAAGGATATTTCCTGTCAACCAAGTCACCAGCGTAATCTGAGTCTGAATATCCAACGAGATCAAACTGTGCTCCCTTAGGATACCATAAACCTAAGGTGGGGGTGTGAGCCAAATATCTCAGAATACGCTTGACCGCTTTGTGATGCAATTCTTTTGGTGCAGCTTGATAGCGGGCACACATGCAAACACTCAACATAATATCAGGTCTGGAAGCACATAGGTAAATAAGAGAACCAATCATCGAATGATAAGCCTTCTGATCGTAATCCTTACCGTACACATCTGCATCCAACTTACCATTCGTGGGCATTGGAGTTTTGTAGCCCTTCATTTTGGAATCTTATATTTTGAACTTCTTCAGACACTCTCTCAGATATTTATCCTAAGATATGATAATTCCATTTGCCTGTTGACGTATTTGCAGTCCGAGAAAGAACTTAAGTTCACCCATCATAAACATTTGATATTTTTCGGACATTGTTTTCCCGAACTCTAAGCTGCAAGCATTGTTAGTACAGCCGAAGATAATATCATCCACATAAATTTGACATACAATAGATCATTATCAACAGCACGAGTGAAAAGTGTGGGATCAGTGGATCCTGGCTTGAACCCTTTATCGAGCAGAAACTTCTTCAAGGTATCATACCAAGCTCGAGGGGCTTGCTTCAGCCCATATAGAGCCTTTTTCAACCTGAAAACTTTGTTAGGAAACTCAGGGTGTTCAAAGCCAGGTGGCTGTCTAACATAAACTTCCTCATCAATTTCACCATTGAGGAAAGCACTTTTCACATCCTTTTGATATAGCAAGATATCATTGTAATTTGCATAGGCGAGAAGAATACAAATTGCCTCAAGGCGAGCAATAGGAGCATAAGTTTCACCGAAATCAACACCTTCTACCTGTGTATACCCTTGAGCGATAAGATGTGCTTTGTTTCTCACAACAATGCCATTTTCATCTTGCTTGTTTTGGAATATCCATTTGGTGCCGATGATATTATGCTTCTTAGGATTCGGCTTGTCAACCAATTCCCAAACACCATTCAGCTCAAATTGCACCAACTCCTCTTGCATTGCATTCATCCAATCTGGATCATTCATGGCTTCCTCGTACTTGGTAGGTTCTGCCAATGAAACAAAGGAGAGTCTGCCACAGTAGTTAGCCAAACGAGTGCATGAACGAGTTGTGGGCTGATAACCTGGATTCTCGAGTTCATTGAGAATTAATGAAGGATTAACTCGATTAGCCACTCGAGGATGAGGATTTTCATCTTGATGATCATTATCATTTTCATCAGTATCAGCATTTGTATCGCCATTTCCTTCAGGATTGCCATTTTGTTCGGCATTTGGATTCGGGTTGCCATGAGTATTCGGAGTGGCATTTTCTTCGGCGGTGGCTTGGCGAGTTTTGCTTCGAGTCATAGGAGCATCATCATCGGAAGGCTCAGGTGCATTTTGTGCAACTGGCTTGACGCTCCATATGGCCATTTGCCGAATAGCATCCGAGATCGGTGGTTCATCTATCACATTTGGCAGGTGCTCCTTTTGGGAGCCATTAGATTCATCAAACCGCACATTTATCGTTTCCATAACTTTCCCATGGTGAGAGTTATAGACACGATAAGTATGTGAGTTCGAGCCATAACCAAGAAGAAAACCTTCGTGTGCCTTAGGTGCAAACTTGGAAGAATGATTCATATCACGAATGTAACAAGGTGCAGCAAAAACACGCAAATAATAAACATTTGGTTTCTTGCCAGTGATAAGCTCATATGAAGTTTTCTTAAGGAACTTGTGAAGATACACCCGATTGATAACATGACAAGCAGTATTAATAGCATCATCCTAGAAGCGAATAGGAGTTTTATACTCACTGAGCATTGTTCTCGCCATTTCAATGAGAGTTCTATTCTTTCGTTCAACAACTCCATTTTGTTGGGGAGTGTAAGCGGCAGAGAACTCATGAGTAATACCATTTTCGTCGAGAAAATCATCGATATGAGTATTTTTGAACTCAGTCCCATTGTCACTTCTGACATGGTTAATTCGCACATCATATTCATTCTGGGCCTTCTTAGTGAAGCTTTTGAAGATGTCTTGGGTGCAGGTTTTGTCTTCGAGAAAGAATACCCAAGTGTAACGAGAGAAATCATCAACAATAACCAGACCATAGTGACTGCCACCAAAACTTGCATAGTTTTGAGGACCGAATAAATACATATGAAGAATTTCAAGTGGTCTTGTCATGGTCATAACAGTCTTTGATGAATGATGCTTATTGGCCAATTTACCAGCCTCACATGCAGCACAAAGATGATCCTTGTCGAATTTTACATCAGGAATGCCACGGAGATGATTTTTCTTCACCAGAGTCTGCAAGTTTCTCATACCTGCATGACCAAGCCTTTGGTGCCACAGCCAACCTTCGGTTGCTTTTACAAGCAAACAAGTTTGGACTGAGGGACCCTTAGAGAAATCCACAATATATAGATCACCTTTTCTAATTCCCTTGAAGATGAAGGAATTGTGAGAGGCCATAAAGACAATGCATTTGGATATGGAAAATAGAACTAGCATGCCTAGATCACATAGCTTGCCAACTGACATAAGATTGAATCCAAGAGATTGAACAAGTAAAACATCATCAATGGACTTGTCTTTGGATATGGCAATTTTACCTAGCCCAATTACCTTTCCTTTGTTGTTGACGCCAAAAGTGATATACTTTAGAGGTGAAGCAGTTAAGTTGGGGTCGACAAACAACGACTTGTCTCCAGTCATATGACTAGTGCATCCACTATCCATTATCCATTCTGTACACCCGAAGACATAGTCCTGCAGAAGAATTAGGCTTTCTTAACCACCCACATCTTTGCAGGTGGCTTCAAAACAAATGAGCGAGCAGGATATGATTTCCTTCAGTAACCATAGTTGTTACTCGATGAGGTGCGAGCATAATCAAAGGAATAAGCATTGAAATTCTTTCCAGACGAATGAGTATAGTGATTGAATGAGGTATGCATGTACTCATTCTGTCGAACTTTTTCAAGGAAGTAACGAGCATTTTGAGCCTGCATGGTTAGTAATGTGGTAACAAGTAATGCTTCAATGGTTTTCTTAGGCACCCATATAGCTTTCTTTGGGGGGCCATTCCTGCTGTTTTGTCCAACATAGCGAGCAACAACCTCAACATGTTGGTTTTTGAACAACTTGTAGTTGTCCAGAGAATCATCAGGATATTCAGGGATTGGAGAGTTATATCCCGAAAGCAAAGCTGGATCAAGCGTTTTGCTTTTGGCAGGCACCCATATAGTGTGAGGATATTGATCAGGTTCCCAGTAGGAGCCATTTTCATTCAATTTCCTTTCGAAACCGATGCCTTCTTTCTTGGGATTTTTGTGAAGAATGGATTTCTTCAAAACATCACGAAGGGTTTGATGCCCTTTGAGAGATTTGAACATTCTGTCTGAAGAAGATCCTTCAACCTAGCATTTTCATCAGAAATAGAACCATTTTCCTCGACAGAGGGGTTAGCATTCACAGATGATTCAGCATTGGTTTGTTCAAGGCATTTTAAGCAACGTGGAACAAACACATCAGATTTCTCTTTAAGTTGTTGGGTGAGAAGAGAATTTTCTCTGATCAAATCCTCATGAGCCTCTCTCAGCGCCTCGAGATCCTATTTCCTTTTCAGGTAATCATAGGTCAATCTTTCGTGGTCGGCTGAGAGAAAATCATGATGATTTGACAGTTCTTCCATTCATGATTTGAGAGTGGAATACTCTTTGGTCAACGACAGATTTTTCTCCATCTCCTCAACCAACAACCCTTCAGATTTCCTGAGGAGTTTCTCAATTTTCTCAAGAGAGTTTTGTTGAATATTAGCAATTTTGATCAATTTAGTATGGTCATCCTCATCAGAAGAATATTGATCACTTAAGTGAACTTTGTGATTTTTGGAGGATACCTTTTCTTTCGATGCTTTGGCCATGAAGTGGTAGGCAGGAGATTTATCATCGCTTGACGTATTCTCGAAGAAGTTTGTTGCAGGGGAGGAAGCATATGCAATGCCAGCCATGCCAAAGTCGGAATCCTCATCGGATTCATCAGCTTCTTCGGAGTCTGACGATTCTTCTTCATCAGAATCCATTTCCTTGCTGATGTATGCCTTGGCCTTGCGAGAGTTATTCTTGCGGTTGGAGGAGGACTTGGAAGGATTCCTTGGGGAAGATCTTGACGAAGATTTTGAGGAGGAGTTGTCCTTCTTCTTGAAGAACTTCTTCGTTTTCTTCTCATCATCGGAGTCGTAGTTCTTGCTCTTGCTTTTGCCTCTATAGTTGCCGGAATCATACCTTCCACTAGCATGGATTTTAGCTTCCCAGAGAGGGTAGTCCGAAATGAAGTGTCCATGCTTTTTGCACTTGAAGCAGGTGTATGCTCCAGTAGGTTTTGATGAAGATTTAGAACTGCCAGAGTTGCTTGAACTTTTCTTCTAGAACTGACTCTTCTTGTGAAAGCGCTAGAATCTTTTCATGATCAGTGCGAGATCTTTGCTGATCCTTTCAGGGTCATTAGAATCTTCTTTGGCATTTCCTTCAAAGGAGGAATCAGCCATAGCCTTGAGAGCATGGCTTTTGCGATGGTTTGAACCATATAGATCTCTTTTCTCTTCTTCTTGTTCCTCGTGGGTGTTTAGCCTCTCCATGATATCAGCAGAGTCGAGATCTTTGAAATCAGCTCATTCCCTGATCATTAGAACAAGTGTGTCGAATGAATTGTCAAGTGATCGGAGCAGCTTCTTCACAACCTCATGGTCAGTGATGTCTTTGGCGCCGAGGCCTTGCAGCTCATTTGTGATGTCACTCAGACGATCGAAGGTTTGTTGACAGCTTTCATTTCCAATGCTCTTGAACCGATTGAACTTTGCTCAAAGAGTATCAATGTGAGCTTCTTTCTAAGTTGAAACACCCTCATTTATCTTCTCGAGAATGGCCCACAATTCCTTCGCAGTTTCACACTGTCGATAGCGAAGAAATTGTGCACGAGAGAGATGGCTACCAACTTCATCTTTGGCTTGAGCATCCATCTGAATGAGTTTCTTCTTGGCATCAGTGGGGGCTTGAGGTATTTCAATCATGAATCCAAACTGCACCACGTTCCACATGTCATCGTCAATGGCTCGGAGACGGATCTTCATCTTCTCCTTCCAGAAGGGATAGTCCGTCCCATTGAATATGAGAATCTTGAGATGCGACTTGTAGCTCACTGAAGACATACTTAAACTCCAAGGTTGTTAGACCAAAATGAGCAGAGTCAAGGAGTACCTTGCTCTGATACCAATTATAGGAATGAAGTATGTCTACCAGAGGGGGGGGGGTGAATGGGAGTTATAAAATTTCTTCTGAAATCTCAAAACTCTCGGAACCCAGCAGCGGGGCGAATGAAAAAAAACAAACTACATCGAGCTATAACTAAGTACCGAATGGAAACTACAACATGCATCGAGACAAATCACATGATGGAAAACATATCGAATGTAAACATGGGTAGTAGAGGTAACCAGTGAGACTCGATGGCGACAGGGTATTTGTTCAACCAGTTCTCCTTCTGCACAAGGACTGCATCTGGTTGGAGGGGCTGTGACTTAACACGAAAGATAAACTCTCTTCACCCTATTCTCCTCGACAATTGGTTCATCAACCAATGCAGATCACTCGTGGTAGATACTTGAGGCGATCTCCAAACCTTTACAGACTTCTTCTTCGAGAACCACAATCACTCTTGGTCTCTGGAGAAATTGACACCTAACCGTCTAGAGAGTTTGCAGCTCTCAAGAGTAATAGGTGGAGCGTACTGGACTTAGATTCGAGTGATGCTGAACCACTATCTAATTCTTCGGCTCTAGGGGTTTTCTCTCGGTGGATTTTAAACTCAAATCACTCAGAGAGGGGGTTGCTCAACAATCTTCTCAGAATCAAATGGAGCAGCCACCGGACAAAGCCGGTGCGGGGTGGCTATTTATAGCCGCAACCTTCCTTGGTGGGAAATGACCATTTTGGACACGCGGTCCAGCCAATGGCCAATCGACACGTTTACAACAGTTAGATTTTGGAGCAACGGTAACATTACTTGAGGAACAAGTAATGCTAACCCCTCGATCTGAGACAAATCTATCGCAGCGAAGAAGATCACAGTCTATGCTGGCAAGTATTTGCTCGGAACACAAAGAGATTTCTCTCGCAACTTTCATAGGATTTGGGTTTAGCATCAGAGAATCAAAGTTTCGAACGCTACACCCCTCTTACTAGTACGGTGGACCTATGACTCAATAAAGAGAAGAAGAACTACGAAATAAATGCTACGTCTTCACTTCGTCTTCAATCTCCTCGGACAGGCACCGAACCAATTGCCTCAATTCAATAATTTTTGAGGGGTCACTCTTGTTATCATAATCTTGGGTGATAACCTTCACCGCAGCGCAGGGAGATTACCTTCATTGTTTAGCTCAAACTCCTCATGATCTCAGGGACCTGTTACTCTGTGTGCACTAGCAAACACATAAGTCCCATACTGTTTATGTCAACAAACTCCAAAACATAAGGGGGCTATCATTGCACCAACACTTTCCCCACCACATGATGCTTGCAAAAGAGAAAAATAAAAAGGAATAGAGGAGAACACTTTTGACTCTTGCATAAAAAGTAAATACATAAAAGTAAAAGATAGGCCCTTCACAGAGGGAAACAGAGGTTGTCATGCGCTTTTTTGTTTTGGATGAACAATCTCTTAATGCAAAAGAACATCATGTTATATTGCCCCTTATGATAGCAACCTTTATTATGCAGTCCGTCGCTTTTATTACTTTGCCATCATAAGTTTGTACAACGCTTATTTTCCTTTACAATAAAAGATCAAACATATTTAGAAGCAATTTTTATTGCCTTATGCACCGATGACAACTTATTTGAAGCATCTTATTCAATCCATAGGTAGGTATAGTGCACAAGTAGTATCTCTACTTGGTGCGGATTTTTGGCTAGCAAAGATATTGGGCAAGCACCACATGTTGGAGGATCTATGACAATATAACTTCTATGTGAATATAAACAAACATAAATCATTACGTTGTCTTCCTTGTCCAACGTCAACAATTTGACATAAAATACTTAATGGGGGCTCAGAATCATAAAAGATGTCCAAGATAGTATATTTGCATGTGAATCTTCTCTTCCCTTATTAATTCTTTCATGAATTGCATCATTGACCAATGCTATGTTTGTCAACTTTCAATAAATTTTACCACTTATACTTTTCCTTATGTAATGCCATTACTTTCCATAAGATTAGCATATGATCTTTTTCATTATTTTCTTTATTTTGATTGAAACATAAAAGTAAAGAAGCAAAAACTCAAACTAAACTTTATTATATAACTCTCAACTCGATTACAAGATGGATAGATCACGAAACTAGCACTTGAAAATAGATCATACTAAACTTTTATTCGACTAAATCATGAAATAACTAAGGATCGAACTAAGATAGCTAAAGATAATAAAAGTGATGGTGATATGATATCGGGGCGCCTCCCCCAAGCTTGGCACAAGCCAAGGGGAGTGCCCATACCCATGTACTCAAGTCTCCTTCTTCGGTGATGGTGGTGGTGATGAGGTGGCATTCTTCTTCTCCAGCTTACGCTTGAGGATAAAATTTTCCTCCCTCAAATCATCATTTTCTTGCTCAAGCTTCAATATCTTTTTGCATAATGCCTCCTTGCTTTCCTGCAGAAAACGGGACGGAATAAATTGGATCTTAGATTTGTTTACTCCGTTTGGGAGACTTGACTTCTTGAATTCCACTTGCATATCTCTAGGTTGAGGTAGTGGAACTTCATCCTCATCTAAGCTGGCATCCCTCGTTTCCTCCAAGTCAGTATCTTCCTCCTCCTTGGTGGACCATAGGTAGGGATAAATCTCCCCAAAGATCTTTGGATCTGCAACATAGTGGGAGACATAGCTCTCTCCATCTGAATCTTGAGACGACATACTTTCAGATCTGCCAGAAAAATAGCACGAAACAAGAACATAGGATATTTCCGCGATGCGGTGGTCAAATCGTCCGGGGGTATATATAAAGAATTTTTATATTGGGAAACAAGTATACCATAGGAAAACGGAGTCGGGAAGGTTCTCGAGGGGGCCACTACCCACCAGGATGCGCTAGGTGGAGCAGGCGCGCCCTGGTGCCTAGTGGGCACCTGGGTTGCCTTCCCGGGTGTTTCTTATTGTTTTTTATTTTTTCTAATATTCCAAAACTGACGGAAAATATTTTTGCGGAATTTTTGAAGTCAGTTTACTTGCCGTATCACGTACCTCTTCCTTTTCTGGGTTCTGGAGTGTTCTGGAAGGCCTCTTTTATGTATTCCTCCGGTGTCATGGTTTAAACAATGTTAGTTTCAACATTAATAGGTGTACCTAAGATATATTGCTTAATTCTTTGTCCATTGACCACCTTCGGATTAGTGCCTTTGGCATTATTGATCTTAATAGCCCCATAGCGATAAACTTCTTCAATGATATATGGTCCTTCCCACTTGGCACTACTGCAGGATGCTGCTAACGTGACACTACATTCAGAGACCCTTCGATGAAACTGTGTGCAATGCATTAATCGCAAACGGTGATGTAATAAAACCGTCTAAATGATACAAAACATTTGCGATGGTGAAGACATCAAACATGGTTCAGATTATAGTTGCATGTGCGATGCGTGGCATACGGTTAATCCATAAGAACTGTTTGCGATGAGGCGACACAACAGAAACGGTCAGCCAGATCAAGGTGTGTGTGATACATGGCATACAGTTTTACTCGGATAAACTGTTTGCGATTAGGGAACACAACAGAAATGGTCAGCCAGATCAAGATGTGTGCAATATACGGCATACGGTTCACTTGGATGAACTATTTTCGATTAGGCAACGCAACAGAAATGGTTCAGCCAGATCAAGATGTGTGCAATGGAGGGCATACAGTTCATTCTGATAAATTGTTTCTGTTGAGCCAAGAGAACAGAAATGTTTTGTGTAAACAAGATGTGTGTGATACGCGGCAAACATCCAATTACATAGGTGGCTAGTACACACATGATATTTCCACACACCAAAGTAAGCTATTACATGCATAATTAACTTAGATAAACGGTCATCTGATCATCATCTACTTCTTCTTGTGACGCTTGCCGCCACTGCTCTACTAGGATAAACGGAATATTATTCTTTACTATGAATAGTGTGCTCTGTAGGGCACACAAGTATATGGATCATAGCCTTGGGTGAGCAATGTGCCCACACGCGTCGTGCTAGCTCGATGTTCCTTCTATGCTAAGTTTCCATTAATTGATGGCGTCTTATGAACACGCCACCATTTCCCGCCATTCCTCACCAGTTTCCCGCCGCCACCCAGCAATATCGCACATAAACCTAGGCGGCGCGCGACGCACCAAGGCAACAAGCGCAGCATGTAGCACATCAACCTTTTCCAAGCATGCCAACCTACCAAAGCGCCGCCTCTGCCATCAATCCCCTCAGCGAGGAAAACGAGAAGGCACCACGGCTCGTCGATGCCGAGGTGCTCCCCGGCAACACGATGGACGACATCGTGATGCGCGTCATCATCGGGGCTGACCAGACCCTTGGCGCACGGCGCTTCAGCACCGCGGATCAAGATAGGCATGTCAACACCGAGAGGCTGCAGCTCGCTGCACAACATGATCGATGGTGCGCCGCAAAGCAAGCTAGGCGTGTCCGCGCCGAAAGGCTATGGCTCTCCGCACAGCGAGTCCGTTGGAGTGCCGCAGAGCGAGAGGCGCGGCGCGCCGCGCAGCAAGAGCGGATCCATCGGCGCTTGCCTGCTATCGACAGGGTGTCGCAGCTGGGTACACGTCCCGTCAGTACTCCCATTCCTCGCCAGGAGTGGGAGAGGCCATCTGCGTCGTACTTGCACTAGAGGCCGGCCGTGTCGTACTTGCACCGGACGCCCGCTGCGCCGTTCGCATGGGTCATGTCGTTCGCCTTGTCCGCGGCCCGCTCGATGCCAACGCGCTGGTCGCTAGGATCGACCGCCTCCTTGGCCCAGGTGTTCACCTGGGCGCAGTAGAGGAACATGGCCATCGCATCCTCGAGCTGGTGATCTCCGATGAAATAGCCAACTTGGAGCTCGAGATCGCGCTCCAGATCTACCGCGAGCGTGTCGACCGCTTGGACGAACGCCTGCACGAGTTCATGCGGAGCCAAGAGCTACCGTAGGCAAAGGGCTGCTGGTCATGGACGCGTTTTATTTTGCTGACTCATTTCAATGTGGATTGCTATGTATTCGCAACAATCATAATATTGCTCTATTTATTGCTCTATTTCAATGTGTGTACTCTATTTTTCGTTCTTATATGTTCTATTTCAATGTGTGTATATATGCTTTCCATTCTGTATATGTGGATGATAACAACTAGATACAAATTAGTATACGAAAATAGATAGAAAATGGAATTCATAATATATATTAATTGTTCATTAGTTCGTCACAAAATATATATAATATCATCACTTATACGTGATGATACTTAACTACCATGTACAATGCATAAAATTGAAAACGAACAATACTAAAACTAATAATCCCTCCTAGGGGCAGTATTCTGGTAGCCCCTCGCCAGCGGCTCCCTGGTGCGTGGCGTCTTCCCAGCGTGGAGGAAGTACTCCGCCTCCTCCGCCTCGCAGCGCTTGACGTACCGATCTGCCTCTTGTTGGTGGACGAGCGCGAACGATCTTGCCATTTCGTTGGGTACCCACCGGAGCTCCTCGTTGGTGGCACGCTGGAGCTTATCGGCCCACCTCCACACAGCGATGAGCCACCTAGCGCCTTTGACCTTCCTCGCGAAGTACCCGTCTTCGTACACCTCCTCCGCACGACGATGTGCCCGCCCCCAAATCTCCACCGCCTCCTTTTTCCAGGCGGCCTCACGGGCTTCACAGGCCGCCTAGTACCTGGCTTCCTCCTCCGCCATCTCCTTCTTGAACGCCACTTGCTTGGCTTTCTCAGCCGGCGGCAGCGATTTCCACAGAGAAAGATTGTACTGGCCCCAAAACCACTCCAAAGTTGGGGGGTCCGGCGCAACCTCGTCCGGCGGCCCGTAGGGGTCCTCCTCATCACTGCTCTTCGACTGAACGACCTTGAGGGGCAGTGCCTCCTCATCGGCGCATGGGCAGATCGGCAGCGCCATGGCAGAGATTTGTGTGTGAGAGAGAGGGCGAGCGAGGGGAGGATGTAGATGAGAATGCAGGCGGGATGACCTGAGCAAGGTAGTATTTATTGGCAGCCGGAATCTAGATTGACGGGAATAGTACACACGCCGGTCGCCAAAATTTACGAGTACTGTAGTTTGAATTGCACATGATTCCCGCAGCAAAAGCCGTGTGTGAACTTAATAGCTGATGGTTTCCAATACAGAACCGCGTCTGATTAATAACCCGCGCCACTCACCTTCCAAACCTCGAGGCGTGAAATAGAGTGCCAATCATGTGGGGCCCGGTTGTCTTGCCAGATATTTACATTTTCTTTCCTCATATAACGGACGAATGCTTATTTTGTGTTACCATGGCACTCCATGCATGTTACCAAGCCGTGACACCAATATGTTTGAAAATTCCTTCCAATTTACTGCACATGGAATTAACTCGCACACAACAAGTACGCAAATATGAGTTTTCAAACCATTATGGTTAGCTGTTGCATGTACACATAGTTCGAATTTCAATTATGGTCATTAAGTGGCTAGAAAATCACTTAAATATCTTAAAAAGGTCAAATGACCCCTAAAATTTTCCAAATTTTGACATGACAGTTTTATTAGTGCACGTTAACTGTAGAAATTTTTTGAAGGCCATAAGAGGAAGCTATCGTCGGTTCGTCATCAAACATGCATTGTTCCCTCTCGGAACCATGAGCCTTCTAGTGAGTTACTCCGGTTTGTGAGGGGTGTGTGTCCAAAATTTTGTCAAACAAGATTTATTACCACTGCATCTTGGTGGCATGCCATTATGTCAAGCAAGGTTTCATGTATTTCTGATCATTTTTGAATTTTTTGGAATTTAAATGCCATGGCATGCACTCCATGCTTTGTGTCCAAGCCGTGACACCAATATGTTTGAAAATTCCTTCCTATTTACTGCACATGGAATTAACTCGGACACAAGTACACAAATATGATTTTTCAAACCGTTATGGTTAGCTGTTGCATGTACATGTAGTTCAAATTTGAATTACGACCATTAAATGGCTAGAAAATCACTTAAAAGGTCTTAAAAAGGTCAAATGACCCCTGGAATTTTCCAAATTTTGACATGACAGTTGTATTAGTGCACGTTAAGTGTAGAAAAATTTGGAAGGCCATAAGAGGAAGCTATCACTGGTTCGTCATCAAACATGCATGGTGCCCTCTCGGAAGCACGATCCTTCTAGTGAGTTATTCCGTTTTGTGAGGGGTGTGTGTCCAAACTTTCGTCAAATAGGCCAACTTTTTTACCACACCATATTGGTTCCATGCCATTACGTCAAGCAAGGTTTCATGTGTTTCTGATCATTTTTTATTTTTTTTGGAATTTAAATGCCATGGCATACACTCGATGCTTGGTGTCCAAGCCGTGACACCAATATGTTTGAGAATCTTTCAATTTACTGCACATGGAATTAACTCGCACACAAGTACACAAATATGATTTTTCAAAACCGTTATGGTTAGCTGTTGCATGTACATGTAGTTCAAATTTGAATTACGATCATTAAATGGCTAGAAAATCACTTAAATGTCTTAAAAAGGTCAAATGGCCCCTGAAATTTTCCAAAATTTGACATGACAGTTGTATTAGTGCACGTTAACTGTAGAATTTTTTTGAAGGCCATAAGAGGAAGCTATCGTCGGTTCATCATCAAAGATGCATTGTGTCCTCTCGGAACCACGAGCCTTCTAGTGAGTAGCTTCGGTTGTGAGGGGTGTGTGTCCAAAGTTTTGTCAAACAGGCCAATTTTTTACCACGTCATCCTGGTGGCATGCCATTACGTCAAGCAAGGTTTCATGTATTTCTGATCATTTTTGAATTTTTTGGAATTTAAATGCCATGGCACTCCATGCTTGTGTCCAAGCCGTGACACCAATATATTTGAAAATTCCTTCCAATTTATTGCACATGGAATTAACTTGCACACGAGTGCATAAATATGATTTTTCAAACCGTTATGGTTAGCTGTTGCATGTACATGTAGTGCAAATCTGAATTATGGTCATATAGTGGCTAGAAAATCACTTAAATGTCTTAAAACGTCAAATGACCCCTGAAATTTTCCAAATTTTGACATGACAGATGTATTAGTGCATATTTACTGTAGAAAAAAAATTGAAGTCCATAAGAGGAAGCCATCGCCGGTTCGTCATCAAAGATGCATTGTGTCCTCTCGGAACCACGAGTTTTCTAGTGAGCAGCTTCGGTTTGTGAGGGGTGTGTGTCCAAAGTTTCATCAAACAGGCCAATTTTTTTACCACATCATCCTGGTGGCATGCCATTACGTTAAGCAAGGTTTCATGTATTTCTGATCATTTTTGAATTTTTTGTAATTTAAATGCCATGGCACTTCATGCTTGTGTCCAAGCCGTGACACCAATATGTTTGAAACTTTCGTCCAATTTACTGCACATGGAATTAACTCGCACACAAGTATTAAAATATGACTTTTCAAACTGTTATGGTTAGCTGTTGCATGTACATGTAGTTCAAATTTGAATTACGGTAATTAAATGGCTAGAAAATCACTTAAATGTCTTAAAAAGGTCAAATGACCCCTGAAAGTTTCCAAATTTTGACATGACAGTTGTATTAGGACTCCAAATTTTCTCGTACGGTTAAAACACCATCCGTTGCCACTGTACCCAAAATTTGTCTTTCACAGCTAATACAAAATATCAACAACATCACACACAGTTTGTTGTAGGGACCGTTTGCGATGAAAATTCATGGGTCTAGTTAAGTCTTCCTCCATAAGCTTCGCCGGCTTCATCTGCTCTAGTGCCGGTCACCCCCTAATCCACGAATCCCAGATCCCCATTCCCGCAACCCCTTCTTGCTAAGAATGACGCCGTGGAAACATTTCGTGAGGGCACGCATGGTGGCCACGTCCTCCCCGAGCGCTGCCGCCTGTGCCGAGAGCGCTGCCGCCTGCGCCGAGAGCACGGTCGCCTACGCCGAGAGCGCGGCCGCATCCGCATTGAGCGCGGATGCATACACCGAGAGGGCGTCTGCAGTAGCCGACAGGGCAGCTGCAGCAGCCGAGACGGCTGCAGCAGCTGCTGCGACGGTGGCCGCAAATGCCGAGAGCGCTCGAGCTGCTGTACGCACCGCCGATGTCACCCTGGCCCGGGTCGAGGCCATCCACGCCAAGATCGAGGATGCACACACCAAGATATTCCAGGCCACCTTAGAATCCAGCATGCAACCCACGTCTGAAAAGGTGGCGGAGGCCATGGAGCACCTGCTTCCTCATGAGATCACCGAGCGGGAGCTGGAGATGCAGGAGGCGGCGGAGATCGAGGAGCGCCGGGAGGAGGAGTTGCGCGTGGCTCAGGACGAGGTTGAGAAGAGCCTGTCCGTCGAGGAATCGGTGGTGGAGTACCAGCATGAGCTCTGGCGCATCCAATACTATGAGTACTACAACCTTGAGGGCGGTGCCGAGGACGAGGACGAGGACGACGATGCGGTCGACTTCAGTCGGGGGGACGCGTAGTCCACCAACGGCGGCATGTCGCCAGGACAAGTCATCTATGTCTCATCTTACACCGGCGAGGCGTAGGGTGGCGCAGCGGCGGCTTTGTTAAAATTATGCGTACTTAGCCTTTGTTTATAACGCTGGTCTTTTGTTAGAGCAATGTTTAGGTCAACTGGCTCTGTTTAATTACTAAAATTGCTCGATTCAGTAACTTTGGTCTGTGTGCTGTAGGCTCTTTTGTGTGCCCAAATTAGCAAGCGATGTTAAATTATGCAATGACGTGGATGAAGACAGTACCCAGGGAAATTTCCACCAATATCTGAATGATCAAACTCATTGCATGCGTGTAAAGCAGAAGAATTGTTTGCGATGCACACATTCGTTCAAAGTGAATGGTGTCCGGCGGCACCGCGCAAAGCTTCCCTCCACCTTTCGAAATTTTTGGCCTACCGCCGAAATATCTACTCCCTCTGCACCCCCTTTTCTCCCCGACCACAAGTCACATTTCCCCTGTTTCCTCCTTCCTTCCTTCCCAAGCTATAGCCGCTTCCTCACTCTCGCTGTCTCGCATCCGACCGCCACGGTCGCCATGGTCTTCTTTAATGACATCTCCAATGGTTCCTCCTCCTCCTCCGACTCTTTCACCACCCGGGTATGCCTCTCTTCTCTCTCTTGGGTTATGATTTGGAATGAAGGATTTTAACCCCGTGGTCGATTTGAGTAATTTCTTCCTCTTGTAGCTCCCTAGGACCATCAGTTGCAATGAATGGAGCGGGGTGGCTGAAGATCTGCCTGCTCGTTGTCACCATCAATCTCCATGCGTGAAGTTAGTTGCATTTGAATCTGTGGACAGTGGGAGGAAGTTTCTGGCATGTGCACAGAAGGTTAGACCCACTATCGTTGTTACAAATCATTTGTTAGATGTGATTCAGACACTGTCACTGTGCTATGTTATTCTGGATGTGATTAAGATTGTGTCACAGTTTCTACCTAGTATCTAGAAAATGTTGCCATCTCATCAGCGGTGCCATTAGAAAATTATTTGGCACTGCTTCAATAGTTTGTGCACCCAACTTTGGTCCACACATCCGAGCATCCAAGCAGTAAAATACTAAAAACTTTATGGCACGAAGGAACTGGGCATCAGAGCAACTAGGTGCTCTGGAGTCCGGTTCCCTGATTTTTTTCCTCTGCATCGGCTCGCCAGTGCAAGGCACCGATGCGAAATGTAGCAACAGTTTTCTTGACACCGGTTTTGGCATACATAGTGGACAGCCTTAGTGCTATTAGTTCTATATTACTAAATTTGTGCATGTACACACCTGTTAGTATCAATTTGATGTCATCCAAACACTGTCACTATGTTGTTGCAGTTATATTTAGCTTCCTCATAAAATGTTCAATTTGTTATTTATAGTACATGACTAAGAACTTGTAGCATTGTTGCAGTTAATTATAGCTTCTGATGTTTCTAAATTTGGTTGTTGTCTCAGTAGCAATTAATTCATTTGCACATTGATCTTTTTCAGAAGATATCTCATAATTAACCTGTTTCTTCAGTTTTTCAAAATATGTATTTGGTGATTTTCTATGTTGCTAGAAACCCATTTTCCCTACAATTGTTACTGATTTAGTTTTAAATATTATAGGATGAACAGAAGTGTTCTTACCTGGAGTGGGTTGATGAAGAGTGGCCATAGTCTTTGAAGATGTGCCTAGCAAAGCTCTGGAGCATGTATGAGGAAGAGAACAGAGATAGTCTTAGAGAAAGTGTTGTCAACACTAAAGAATATTTCAAGATGCGGGAAAAAAGAGGAAGATGGAGAATGAGCTCAGGTTTTTTAAATTAGACTTTGCTAAGATGGTGTTGGCGAAGGAGGAGGCACTTTCCCAGTTGGTCAATGCAAAACAGGTTCTTACTGAACTGAAAGCAAAGGTGGAGAAGACGAATCTGGCTGGTCATGCATCAGTCGATTAGGGAAATGAATATATTGTTCTAATATTATTCTTATGAAGGTGAACTAGCTATATGTTGTACTGTGTTGTTTTCAGGTCGCTATCGTAATGTGATGTTAAAATATATTTATGTGCCTGATATGAAATTGGCAAACAGCTGTTCGATATGAAATGTGAATTTGCGTAATACTGGAATTATTAATTGTAAACTAATAAACCTGCTAAATGGGTCATGAAACTTTGCAAACGGTTCTAGTAGTAAAAGCGGTTGTGATGGATAGCCCAATGCCATATAGTTTTCTTCATCAAATCGTGTGTGATATGGTTGAATAAAGCAAATGGTTAATGGATGCAGAGCGTGTGTGATCGTTACACCTATCACACACGAGGCTATACATAAAACTCTGTGGGATGTATATACGAACGGAAACGTTCGTATGGGATTCACTGTGTGGGATGTGCAGACGAACGGGGACGTTTCTCTGGGATTTAGTGTGTGGGATATGCAGACGAACAGAAACATTTCTCGTGGATTGACTGTGTGGGTTGTGCAGACGAAGGGAAACATTTCTCTGGGAATCACTGTGTGGGATGTACCTACGAACGGAAATGATGGCTAGCCCGATCGCACACGAGCTCATTTTGCGCAGTGTGTGTGACCGGAGGGCCTATCCCCGACGGTTTTTGGGTCATGTGAGAAGGACCCCCCCTATCGCCCACACTCACTAGGCGACGGTTTAAAATGCCGTCGCAGAAAGGGGTTAAAAACCGTTTGTATAGCACCTCGTTGTACCAGTGTGGAGAGAAGTTTTCTTCAAAAAAAATCTAAAACGAGAATTGTACAATAGAACATACTCACCCACTTTGAATTCCCGCTTTTGGATTCTTTTGTCATGCCATCTTTTAACTTTTTCTTTGAACAATTTGGCATTTTCATAGGCTTGGGTTCTCCATTCATCTAATGAGCTAATATCAAATAACCTCTTTTCACCAGCAAGTTTGAAGTCATAGTTGAGTTATTTAATTGCCCAATATGCTTTATGTTCTAACTCAAGAGGCAAATGACAAGCTTTTCTGTATCCCATTTTATATGGAGACATACCCATAGGATTTTTATAAGCTGTTCTATAGGCCCAAAGTGCATCATCAAGTTTCTTAGACCAATTCTTCCTAGATCTGTTGACAATCTTTTGCAATATTAATTTTATTTCTCTATTGCTAAGTTCAACTTTTCCACTAGATTGAGGGTGATAAGGGGATGCAATTCTATGGTTGACATCATATCTAGCAAGCAATTTACGGAAGCACCATGAATAAAATGTGAACCACCATCAGTCATTAAATATCTAGGGACCCCAAACCTCAGGAAAATAACTTCTTTAAGCATTTTGATGGAGGTGTTATGATCAGCATTGCTAGTTGGAATAGCTTCTACCCACTTAGTGACATAATCAACAGCAACCAAAATGTGTGTATACCCATTAGAGGAAGTAAAAGGTCCCATATAATCAAAGCCCCAAACATCAAATGGTTCAATAACAAGTGAATAATTCATAGGCATTTACTGACGTCTACCAATATTACCTATTCTTTGACATTCATCACAAGATAAAACAAACTTACGAGCATCCTTGAAAAGAGTAGGCCAATAAAAACCAGAATGTAGTACCTTATGTGCAGTTCTATCTCCCGCATGGTGTCCTCCATAGGCTTCGGAGTGACATTTCCATAGGATTTGTTCCTATTCATGCTTAGGTATAAAACGCCTAATAATACCATCTACTTCTTCTTTATAAAGATGTGTGTCATCCCAAAAGTAATGTCTTAAGTCAAAGAAGAATTTTTTTCTTTTGTTGGTAAGTGAAACTAGGTGGTATAAATTTAGCAACAATATAATTAGCATAGTCTGCATACCAAGGAGTGTTATGAGAAGCATTTATGATAGCTAGTTGTTCATCGGGGAAGCTATCATCAGTAGGTAGTGGGTCATCAAGAATATTTTCTAACCTAGACAAGTTATCAGCTACGGGATTATCAACTCCTTTTCTATCAATGATATGCAAGTCAAATTCTTGTAGCAGAAGAACCCACCTAATGAGTCTAGGTTTAGCATCTTTCTTTTCCATAAGGTATTTAATAGCACCATGATCGGTGTGAACAATCACTTCAGAATCGACTATGTAAGATCTGAATTTATCACAAGCAAACATAACTGCTAGAAATTATTTCTCAGTAGTAGCATAATTTCTTTGAGCACTGTCTAGAGTTTTACTAGCATGATGGATAACATTTAATTTCTTATCAACTCTTTGTCCTAGAACAGCACCAACAACATAATCACTAGCATCACACATAATTTCAAAAGGCAAGTTCCAATCAGGTGGTTGAACGATAGGTGCAGAAGCTAAGGCGTTCTTAAGTTTTTCAAAGGCTTCTACACAATCATCATAAAAAACAAATGGAACATCTTTTTGCAAGAGATTAGTAAGAGGCCTAGAAATTTTAGAGAAGTCTTTAATAAACCGTCTATAGAAACCAACATGACCGAGGAAACTTCTTATACCTTTAACATCTTTGGGACATGGCATTTTCTCAATTGCATCAACTTTAGCTTTATCCACCTCAATACCTCATTCGGAAATTTTATGCCCCAAGACAATACCTTCGTTCACCATAAAATGGCACTTCCCCCAATTCAAGACAAGATTAGTTTGTTCACATCTCTGCAAAACTCGATCAAGGTTGCTTAAGCAATCATCAAAAGAAGTTCCGTAAACGGAAAAATCATCCATGGAAACCTCAACAATATTTTCACAAAAGTCAGAGAATATAGCTGTCATACATCTTTGAAAGGTAGCAGGTGCATTGCATAAACCAAAAGGCATACGTCTATAAGCATAAGTTCCAAAGGGACAAGTAAAGGTGGTTTTCTCTTGGTCGGGTTGCGATACAGGTATTTGAGAGAAACCAGAATATCCATCAAGAAAGCAAAAGTGTGTGTGCTTAGATAATCTTTCTAACATTTGATCAATAAAAGGCAAAGGGTAATGATCTTCCTAGTGGTTTTGTTTAATTTTCTGAAATCAATTACCATTCTATAACCAGTCATGATTCTCTGTGGGATAAGTTCATTTTTATCATTAGGAACAATAGTAATGCCTCCTTTCTTAGGGACACAATGAACAGGACTTACCCATCTACTATTAGCTATAGGATAAATTATACCTGCTTCCAGAAGCTTTAGTATTTCTGTTCTTACCACTTCTTTCATCTTAGGATTTAATCGTCGTTGATGATCAATAATCGGTTTAGCATCGGGTTCCATATGAATCTTGTGCTGACAGAGAGTGGGACTGATGCCCTTAAGATCATCAAGAGTATATCCAATAGTAGCATGGTGCTTCCTCAGAGTTTTTAACAATCTCTTTTCTTCATGCCTGTAAGGTTAGCACTAATAATAACATGATATATCTTCTTTTCATCAAGATAAGCATATTTAAAAGTATCAGGTAATTGTTTTAATTTAAACACAAGATCACCCTTAGGTGGAGGAGGGCCTCCTAGAGTTTCAACAGGCAAATTGTGTTTAAGAATAGGTTGTTAATCAAAGAATATTTTATCTATTTCATTTCTTTCATGTAAGTGCATATCATTTTCATGGTCTAGCAAATATTGTTCTAACGGATCAGTAGGTGGTACGAAAATGGAAGCAAGACCAATTATTTCATCCTTACTAGGCAATTCTTTATCATGAGGTCTAAGAAACTTAGAGAAATTAAATTCATGAGACACATCACCAAAATTAACACTGACAATTTCTTTCTTGCAATCTATCTTAGCATTAACAGTGTTCAAGAAAGGTCTACTAAATATAATGGGACAAAAATCATCTTGTGGAGAACCAAGAACTAGAAAATCAGTAGGATATTTTATCTTCCCACACAAGACTTCAACATCTCTAACAATCCCAAGCGGTGTGATAGTGTCTCTATTAGCAAGTTTAATAGTAACATCAATATCTTCTATTTCAGTAGGTGCAATATCATTCATAATTTCTTGGTATAAAGTAAAAGGAATAACACTAACATTAGCACCCATATCACATAAGCCGTGATAAAAATGATCTCCTATTTTAATTGAGAGGCATGCCAACAACGGTTTTATTCTTATCTTTAATATCGGGTTTGGCAATTCTAGCAGCTTCATCACAGAAATAAATAACATGCCCATCAACATTATCAACCAAGAGATCTTTAACCATAGCAATACTAGGTTCTACTTTAATTTGTTCAGAGGTTCTAGGTGCTCTAATATTACTCTTGTTAACTACGGTTGAACCTTAGCATGTTCCTTTATCCTAATAGGGAAAGGTGGTTTTTCAACATAAGCAGTAGGCACAACTGGATCAACATTGTAAATGATAGTTTCATCTTTAACTATAACTGGCTCCTCGGTCTTTTCTTTAACAGGTGGATGAAATTTAAACCATTTCTCCTTAGGGAGATCAACATGAGTAGCAAATGATTCACAAAAAGAGGCTACTATCTCAGAGTCAAGTCCATATTTAGTGCTAAACTTGTGAAAAGCATCAGTATCCATAAAAGATTTAACACAATCGAACTTAAGGGTTATACCTGACTCATTACCTTTGTCGAGTTCCCAATCTTCGGAGTTGCGTTTAATTCTTTCCAGAAGGTTCCATCTGAATTCTATAGTTTTTTCATAAAAGAGCTAATCGAAGAAGAATCGAGCATGGTTTGATTATCATGAGAAAGCCCAGAATAAAAATTCTGTAAGATAATTTCCTTCGAGAGCTCATGATTGGGGCATGTATACATCATGTATTTAAGCCTCCCCCAAGCTTGAGAGATAATTTCTCCTTCACGAGCCCAAAAATTATATATGTAATTCCGATCACGATGAACTAGATGCATAGGATAAAACTTTTGATGAAATTCCAATTTCAATCGATTCCAGTCCGAAGCTCCAATATCATCACATAGACTATACCATGTCAATGCTTCCCCCCCCCCAAAGATATAGGAAAAATCTTCTTCTTAACTTCATCTCTGGGTAAACCTGCAAGCTTAAATAATCCACAAACTTCATCCAAATAGATTAGGTGCATATCAGGATGTAGTGTTCCATCTCCTGCATAAGGATTAGCAAGCAGTTTCTCTATCATACCCGAAGGAATCTCATAACCAATATTTTCAGTAGGTGCAGTAGGTTGAGGAGAAAATCTTTGTGCTTCCGGTCGAGGTAAAGATACCCCGAACAAACCCCTCACAGGATTGTTTTCCATAGTAACAAGTAAAAATAAATTTCAGCACGTAATATAATTTTTTCCTTACCAAATTCCACTCACCAAAGGTGCTTCATTCCCCGGCAACAGCGCCAGAAAAGAGTCTTGATGACCTACAAGTATAGGGGATCAATCATAGTACTTTCGATAAGTAAGAGTGTCAAACCCAACGAGGAGCAGGAGGAAATGACAAGCGGTTTTCAGCAAGGTATTTTCTGCAGGCACTGAAATTATCGGTAACAGATAGTTTGATAGCAAGATAATTTGTAACGAGCAAGTAATAGTAACGGTAACAAAAATGCAGCAATGTAGCCCAACCCTTTTTGTAGCAAAGGACAGGCTGGAACGGTCTCTTATAATAAGCAAAGCGTTCTTGAGGACACACGGAAATTTCATCTAGTCACTTTCGTCATGTTTGTTTGATTCGCGTTCACTACTTTGATAATATGATATGTGGGTGGACCGATGCTTGGGTGCTATTCTTACTTGAACAAGCCTCCCACTTATGATTAACCCCTCTCGCAAGCATCCGCAACTACGAAACAAGAATTAAGATGGAATCTAACCATAGCATTAAACTTATGGATCCAAATCAGCCCCTTATGGAATAGCGCGTAAACTAGGGTTTAAGCTTCTGTCACTCTAGCAACCCATCATCTAATAACTACTCCACAATGCATTCCATTAGGCCCAAAGATGGTGAAGTGTCATGTAGTCGACGTTCACATAACACCACTAAGGGAATCACAACATACATATCATCAAAATATCGAACGAATACCAAATTCACATGATTACTTATGACAAGACTTCTCCCATGTCCTCAAGAACAAAAGTAACTACTCACAAAACATATTCATGCTCAATATCAGAGGGGTATTGAATTGCATAATAGATCTGGACATATAATCTTCCACCAAATAAACCATCTAGCATCAACTACGAGATGTAATCAACACTACTAGTCACCCACAGGTACCGGTCTGAGGTTTTGATACAAAGATTGAACACAAGAGATGAACTAGGGTTTTGAGATGAGATGGTGCTGTTGAAGATGTTGATGAAGATTGGCCCTCCCACGATGAGAGGGTTGTTAGTGATGACGATGGCTTCAATTTCCCCCTCCCGGAGAGAAGTATCCCCGGCGAAATCGCTCCGCCGAAGAGCAAAAGTGCTCCTGCCAAAGTTCCGCCTCGAGACGGCGGCGCTCCATCCCGAAAGTCTTATCTTTACTTTTTCTAGGGCAAATGACCTTATATACTAGAAGATGGGCACCAGAGGCTGGCCAGGGGGCCTACTACCCACCAGGGCAGGCCAGGGGGGTAGGCGTGCCCTGGTGCCTAGTGGGCACCTGGGTGGCCCCCTCTGGTATTTATTTTCTACAATATTTTTTATATATTCCAAAATAAATCTTCGTAAAATTTCAGCTCCTTTGGAGATGTGCAGAATAGGTATCTCTGTCGTAGCTTTTTCAGGCCCAGAATTCCAGCTGCCGGTAATCTCCCTCTTTGTGTAAACCTTGCATATTATGAGAGAAAAGGCATTAGAATTACTCCACAAAGTGTTATATTGAATAAAAACACTATAAATAACAGTAGGAAAACATGATGCAAAATGGATGTATCAAGCACCTCAGTGGTGAAAGCCGAAAACTGACTATCTAGGTAGGCGCAAACTTGTCGGTGATGTCTACTACATAACTTGTTCTTGTAGACTCGTGTTGGGCCTCGAAGTGCAGAGTTTTGTAGGACAGTAGAAAATTTCCCTCAAGTGGATGACCAAAGGTTTATCAATTCGTGGGAGGCATAGGATGAAGATGGTCTCTCTCAAACAACCCTGCAACCAAATAATAGTCTTTTGTGTCCCCAACACACCAAATACAATGGTAAATTGTATAGGTGCACTAGTTCAGCGAAGAGATGGTGATACAAGTGTAGTAATGATAGTAGATATAGATTTTTGCAATAGGAACAATAAAAATAGCAAGGTAGCAATTGATAAAACGGAGCACAAACGGTATTGCAATGCTTGAAAATGAGGCCTAGGGTCCATACTTTCACTAGCGCAATCTCTCAACAATGCTAATATAATTGGATCATATAACCATCCCTCAACGTGCGGTGAAGAATCACTCCAAAGTTCTTATCTAGCGGAGAACATAAGATGAAATTGTTTGTAGGGTACCAAACCACCTCAAAGTTATCCTCTCTGATCGATCTATCCAAGAGTTCGTACTAAAATAACACCAAGTTATCCTTTCCGATCGATCTATCTAAGAGTTCATACTAAAATAACACCATATGATACACATCAACCAACTCTAATGTCACCTAGATACTCCAATGTCACCATGAATATCCGTGAGTTGATTATACGATATGCGTCAAACAATTTCAGATTCATAATACTCAATCCAACACAAATAACCTCAAAGAGTGCCCCAAGATTTCTACCGGAGAAACAAAGACAAGAACGTGCATCAACCCCTATGCATAGATTTCCCCAATGTCACCTCGGGAATCCGCGATTTGAGTGCCAAAACATATATCAAGTGAATCAATATGATACCCCATTGTCACCACGGGTATTCATAGCAAGACATACATCAAGTGCTCTCAAATCCATAAAAGTATTCAATCCGATAAAAACGAAATCTCAAAGGGAAAACTCAATTCATCACAACAAGATAGAGAGGGGAAAACACCATTTGATCCAACTATATTAACAAAGCTCGCGATACATCAAGATCATTCCAACTCAAGAACACGAGAGAGAGAGAGAGATTAAACACATAGCTACTGGTACAAACCCTCAGCCCCGAGGGTGGAATACTCCCTCCTCATCATGGTGGCCGCCGGGATGATGAAGATGGCCACCGGTGATGATTTCCCCCTCCGGCGGGGTGCCGGAATAGGGTCACAATTGGTTTTTCGTGGCTAAAGAGGCTGGCGGCGGCAGAACTTCTGATCTAGGGTTATTTCTGGGGGTTTCTGAATATATAGGATTTTTGGGCGTCGGTTTCACGCGAAGATGGGCCACATGGTGCCCATAAGACACCAGGGCGCGCCAGAGGGGGCTGGCGCGCCCTGGTCGGTTGTGGCCACCTCGTGGCTCTTCTGGCCCTCCCACGAAGCTTTTAGTGCCTCTTTTGTTCCAAAAAAATCGACAAAAAGTTTCGTTGCATTTGGAGTACTTTTATTTCTGCACAAAAAACAACACCATGGTAGTTCTGCCGAAAACAGCGCTAGTCCGGGTTAGATCCATGCAAATCATACCAAAACCATATAATTTTTTGTAAACATGGCATGAATACTTCATAAATTATAGATACGTTGGAGATGTATCAGCATCCCCAAGCTTAATTCCTACTCGTCCTCGAGTAGGTAAATGATAAAATAAATAGTTTATGAAGTGTGAACGCTAGCATAGTGCATAAGTTTCATCAATGATAATTTCAATCACTTTTCCTTCCATCATAACAACAACTCTTTCTCATAAAACTCATCACGATAAAGTAGCAATTGAAAACAGAATTTTTGTTGTGGAATGCTACCTATCATATTCATCATATACCCTTTATTTTGTAGCACGGACATTTGGACTTGAATGATTCAAAGCAATAGTCTATAATTTGATATAAAGACATCAATACTTAAGCATACTAACAAGCAACCATGTCTTTCAAAATATCAATGCTAAAGAAAGCTATCCCTAGCCCATTATGCTCAATCATTCATCCATTCATGAAACACACTCGAATATTAGCTGCATCCAATGCACAGGTATGATCATAGTGCTCCCTAGTTGGTGCTTTATAAGAGAAGATGGAGACTCAAATAAAAATTGCATAAAGTAAATAGATAGGCCCTTCGCAGAAGGAAGCAGAGATTTGTAGAGGTGCCAGAGCTCAAAGCTTAAATTGAGAGATAAAATATTTTGAGAGGCATACTTTTCCCGTCAACGAAAACGACCGAGAATTCCCAACACTTTCCATGCTAGATACATCATAGGCGGTTCCCAAACAGAAAATAAAGTTTATTCCTTTTTCCATCATTCTTTCACAATCCATGGCTAGTCGTATCCACGGGTGCCTTCCATACCAACACTTTCCAAGGAATTTATTATTGAACAACATAAATAATTTTTTTCCTTTCGGGACTGGGCATCCCTATTACCTTTACCACACTCTCATGCAATAACAAGTGAATAAACACTCATCTTGAGAATAACACATCTAGCATGGAAAATATTGGCCACCCCCTGCCGCTTCATGAGCGGTACGGGCACACAAAAAGGAAATTTATTTTAAAAATTAGAGTTGGCACATACAAATTTACTTGGAACGGCACGGAAATACCGCATTTAGGTAGGTATGGTGGACTCATTTGGCACAACTTGGTTTAAGGAGTTTGGATGCACAAGCAGTATTCCCGCTTAGTACAAATGAAGGCTAGCAAATAGATTGAGAAGCGACCAACCAAGAAACGAAAACGATCATGAACGAGCATTAAACATAACTAACACCGAATAATGCACCACAAGTAGGATGTAATTTCATTGCATAACTATAGACTTTCGTGCTTTCATAGGGAATCACAAACCTTAACACCAATATTCTTACTAAAGCATAATTACTCACCAACATGACTCACATATTATTATCTCCATATCGCAAAACTATTGCAAGGAATCAAACTTATCATATCCAATGATCTACATGAAAGTCTTTATTATATCCTTCTTGAACATCCATCAATTTGGTACCAATTTCATAGCTTGTGCAAATTGTCATCACTATTATCAACTCTCAAAATAATATAAGTGAAGCATGAGAGTGTTCGACAAACTACTCCAAAAAGATATAAGTGAAGATCAAATGAGTAGTTAAGTAAATAGGTAGCTATGTGAGGACTCTATCTCATTTAAAAACTTTAAGATGTAAGTATTTTATTAAAACAGCAAGCAAAACAAAATAAAATGACATTCTAAAAATAGCACACATCATGTGAAGAAGCAAAAGCTTAGGCTCAACTGATACTAACCGATAATTCGTGATGAAGAAAGGTGGGATGCTTACCGGGGCATCCCCAAGCTTAGATGCTTGAGACTTCTTGAAATATTATCTGGGGATGCCTTGGGCATCCCCAAGCTTGAGCTTTTGTGTCTCCTTAATTCCTTTTATATCACGGTTTCCCTAAATCTTAAAAACTTCATCCACACAAAACTCAACAAGAACTCGTGAGAAAAGTTAGTATGAATCAATGCAACACCTTATCATTATCTACTATAACAAATCACTAAAATTGTTATTTAACATTGCATACTAAATGCCTCTGCATATTTAATACTCCTGTCCTCAAACAGAATCATTAAACAAGCAAACATATGCAAACATAACATCAATCTGTCTAAACAGGACAGTCTGTAAATAGTGCAATTTTAGTCACACTTACCTAACTCCAAAAATTCTGAAAATTTACCACACTGTAGAAAGTTTATCATATCTTATTTTTCAAAAAAATTCAACATTTTATCACATTCTTACTTTTCTCAAGAATTCACGCACTAGCGTGCAACTTTCTGTTTTCAAACAGCCACATAAAGACTTGCAAAATAAGCATAGCAAAGGCTATACTTGATATTTTTATTGAAGTAAAAGATACAAAACATTATTATAAATAACATGAAGCAAATCCTAACAAAATAAAATGATGCTCCAAGCAAAACACATATCATGTGACGAATGAAAATATAGCTCCAAGTGAGGTTACCGATAATGTTGGAGACGAAAGAGGGGATGCCTTCCGGGCCATCCCCAAGCTTAATTGCTTGGATCTTCCATGAATATTACCTTGGGGTGCCTTAGGCAAACCCAATCTTAGGGTCTTGTCACTCCTTATTCTCCTCATATCAATATCTCACCCAAAACTTGAAAACTTCAATCACACAAAACTTAACGGAACTTCGTGAGATGAGTTAGTATGATAAAGACAAATCATTCACTTTGGTACTGTAAAGATAAGATTAATAATTGTTTCCACATAATGTCTACTGTACTCTACAATTACCACAATTTATATTAAACAAAAACCATAAAACAAGCAAACTATGCATTACAAACAGAATCTGTCAAAAACAGAACAGTCTGTAAAGATCTGAATTTTGAACACACTTATGTAACTCCAAAAATTCTGAAAAATTAGGAAAACGTATAAAATTTGTATACCCATAAACTGTAAAAAATTTAGAAATTTTTGACGCCCCAGTGATTTTTAACAATTCTTTTACTGGGCACAAAAGTTTCTGTTTTTGCACGAAATCAAGTCAACTATCATCTACACTATCCCAAAGGCTTTACTTGGTACTTTATTGAAACAAAAGCTATAAAACATGATTACTACAGTATCCTAATCATATGAACACACAAAAACATTAGGGGTAAAAGTATCGGGTTGTCTCCCAACAGGCGCTTTTCTTTAATGCATTTTTAGCTAGGCATGATGATTTCAATGATGCTCACATAAAAGATAAGAATTGAAACATAACGGGAGCATCATGAAGCATATGACTAGCACATTTAAGACTAACTCACTTCCTATGCATAGGGATTTTGTGAGCAAATAATTTATGGGAGCAAGAATCAACTAGCATAGGAAGGCAAAACAAGCATGACTTCAAGATTTTCAACACATAGAGAGGAAACTGGATATTATTGCAATATGTAAAAGCATATGTTCCCCTCTCATAATAATTTTCAGTAGCATCATGAATGATTCAACTATATAGCTATCACATAAAGCATTCTTTTCATGATACATAAGCATCATAACAAGATAGAGAGGGGAAAACACCATATGATCCAACTATATTAACAAAGCTCGCGATTCATCAAGATCGTGCCAACTCAAGAACACGAGAGAGAGAGAGGGAGATTAAACACATAGCTACTGGTACAAACCCTCAGCCCCGAGGGTGGACTACTCCCTCCTCATCATGGTGGCCGCCGGGATGATGAAGATGGCCACCGGTGATGATTTCCTCCTCCGGCAGGGTGCCGGAATAGGGTCCAGATTGGTTTTTCATGGCTACAAAGGCTTGCGGCGGTGGAACTTCTGATCTAGGGTTATTTATGGGGGTTTCTGAATATATATGATTTTTGGGCGTCGGTTTCACGCGAAGATGGGCCACGAGGGGCCCACAAGACACCAGGGCACGCCAGAGGGGGCTGGTGCGCCCTGGTGGGTTGTGGCCACCTCGTGGCTCTTCTGACCCTCCCACGAAGCTTCTAGTGCCTCTTTTTTTTCCAAAAAAATCGTCAAAAAGTTTTGTTGCATTTGGAGAACTTTTATTTCTACGCAAAAAACAACACCATGGTAGTTCTGCTGAAAACAGCGTCAATCCGGGTTAGTTCCATGCAAATCATACCAAAACCATACAAATGTTTTGTAAACATGGCATGCATACTTCATAAATTATAGATACGTTGGAGATGTATCAGTCGGCCATCCGCGGACCGCGTTAAGCGACGTGACGATAGAGATCACCCGTGTTAAATGAAAAGCTTTACTTTTTTAGCCGAAGTGTGTCATGGTTTAGACCTCGGCTTACTAAGCCAACTACTTCCCACACCGGGGGCTCGTTATCAGCCCCCACAGTCAAACTCCCTAGACCAAGTGAAAGTTTCAAGCCATTATAGTCTGATTGCCTGGTTCCTATGAGCAGAGACCGCCTCTGGGCACCGAGACGTCGGCCAAGGGTCAAAGTTGCATCTCGGAACACCCTTTGTATATTCTACATCGGGGCAGAAGCCGACGACTGGCCACTTTCAGTTTAATACAGTCACAGGTAAAATAATTAAAAGAGTACATATGAAGGTATTTGAAACCATACTCATTCCATGAAACCATTAAGTTCTGTACATTTCATAACTTCGGCATTCCGAAGTGCTACCTAGTAATACAAGGTGTCCTTTGGACACACGGCCTCGGTAATCCGAGTTCCTTCCTCCACCTCGGGGTAAAACTACTCCGCGGTGCGAGGTTTGTCTGCAGGAGGACCCGTGGCCATCGTAACCGCATCGACCTTGTGGAAATGCGTCTTCATGCAGGCGTACGCCCTTCGTGCTCCTTCAAAGAACGCAGACCTCCTGCAGCTATTGGTATGCGAGACAACCCCCCGCAGGAGCATCACGAGTCCGAAGAGGCTGGTTGGAAGGGCTTCGGTAGGCCACAGCGTGACACAGAGGTCTTGAAGCGCCGGTCACGCCATGCGGAGTAGCTCCGCCAGCTGCTTCATTCGATTATTCAGCAGCTGTGATGACGAAGACCCCGGGAACTGCCCCCAGAAGGCCTTCTCCACCTCGTGACCCGACAACTAGTCAAAATGTGCAATGGCATCCGCCACGCTCTGCGGGAGATCCGCGAAGACTTTTGCAGAATACCACAGCTGGGTGAGCTCGACGCACCCTTTGCTGCCAAACACACACTGCAATAAGTATAGCTTACCCGAGGTGATTTGCTCCAACTGCTGGAGCACCTCACGATCAGCCCGGGCCGTGGTCTTGAGCTTGGAGTGGGCAAGCTGGAGCTTTTCAAGCTCCTCCTTCATTTGTTGCCCCTCCGCCTGACTTGTCGCATGCTATGAACAAGCCCTTCAGGGTCTCCTCGACCTCAAGAACCCGCGCCCGGTCCTTGTCCCCGGCCACCTTCTCGGTGGCTCGGGCCTCCTCCGCCTTCACGGCCGCAGCCTTCTACTGCTTCACCTCTTGTCGAGCCTTTTCGAGCTCGGCCTTGAGCGTAACAAGCTCGGCCAAAGCTGTTGTCATTCAAATAGTTTGGATTTAGTTCCCCGCTCAACAGAGATACATTACAATTTTTTATGTGCCAGGAATTATGTATCAAATACAGGTCTAAAATGGCTCACCTTGAGACTGCTCGAATCTCTGGTTTACCAGGTTCAGGTCCTCCTGGGACCTCTTGAGCTTCCGGCTCATCTCCGCAATTTCCTCAGAGATGGAGTCCAGAACCGAGGTCGAAACCTGCCAGCAAAAATCCTTATTACAAAGCCCGCAGTCAATATATTGAAGTTCCAGGACGACTGCCTGAAGCAGCACCCTGGGGGCTACATAACAAGCTCCTAATAAGATATACAACCCCAAGGCCGGTTTCTTGCAACCAGCTTTGGGCTCGGGGGCTACTCACTCACTACGCCATTTAGAAGGTCGTGATATCATGTCCTCCGACCAATACATAAATCAGAAAGCCCAAACAAACAAGTTAATTTGGTACAAGGATAGAAGCATACCTCAAAGCTCCTTACGAGGTTCTTAAAAACCTCATGCAGGTCGGCCTCCATGGACTAGAAGCCCTGCAGCACCGTGCCTATCAAGGCACGGTGCTCTTCCTTAAGGGAGGAGCCCTTTAGGGTCTCCTCCACCTCCTCGGTCCACCCCGCGCTAGCCCGTCCATGGGCAGTCGGCGGGGGTAGCAGGACGACCTCGGACCCAGGCGCCAAGTGCCGGCCCGAGTGGTCTCCACCTGCGGTGGCGGAGCTGAAGCAGATATCGGCTGGACCGATAACTGCCCCAACCCCTCTTCGACGACCTCAGGGTGCTTCTCCCCCAGGTCTTGTTTGGCCAAGGTGTCGACCTCGGCCATGATGCCCACCTCTTTGGCCCTCGTCATTTTGGCTTTAGGGGCCAAGGTGGACGTCGCCTCCCCTATCCCATCATGTACTGGGGGAGGAGCAGCGGGCTCTAGAGTCCCACTGGCGGATGGCAATCCGCTCGAGGAACCGCTGAGGATCACCCTTGGCGGACTGTGTAAGAAAAGACGCTTTTATGAGTTTACCTTTTCTAAAGAAAACTTGTCGAATAAAAAGACATGATATAAAGATGATGGCTTACCCTCGAGGTGCCGGTTTCTTCCTCCCCAGCGCGAGGAAGTCTTCTTCTGAGTCTCTAGAGAGGTCGATTCTCTCCTACGACTTGTGACCTCGGCCTCTTCGAGCCCTTGGGCTGCATGCCGGCGTCGGCATCCTTCAACGCTGCCCTCTTCCCTTTTGGGGGAGGGTTCTCTTCTTCATCATCCTCCTCCGCATCACCTTCATGGGCGGAGGAGGCGCGGGTCTCCTTAGACCGGGCGACCAAGGTCTCCCGAGCCTAAGCACTCATCTTGCCCTTTAGGGACTTCGTCCCTTTGGGGGCCACCACGTGCGGCTCCTCGGTTAGGAGCATAGTGAGCAGGGGAGTCAACTGCTCCTCTTGTAGTGGGGATGGGCATCACGCTTTTTGCACCCAGGCCAGCCACTTCTCCAAGCGTTAAGCATAAGCGATTCGTCAGAATCTACTCATCAATATAAAAGACAAGAATTTGGGTGCGTGTGATAGAACACTTACTGGGGGTGTCATGGTCGTCCTCGAAGCCGAGGTCCTCCCCCTCCTTGGGGATCTTGTCCTTGGCCAGCTTCATGAGCTTCTTCCACATAGCGACCAAGGTGGAGCGGAAGAAGGCTGTGAGGGGCCCATGTCCTCGGGCTTTTGCGCCCATTTCGAGGGAGCCCGAAGCTGGAGCGGGAGCATACGGTGGTTGAGCATGACATTGATGACATCGGTGAGCTGGAGGTTCTTTGTGGTAGCCCACCACTTGATCCTCTTGATCATGGCCTCCACCTTGTTCGGGTTCCCCCAGGCGACGCCCTTCTCCTTCAAGGACTTGAGTTTCTTCGGAGGCCTGGCCGAGAAGGCTGGGACCTTGACCTGGCCAGGGGCGAGCGGCTTGGTGATATAAAACCACTCTCGCTGCCACTCCTTCACTGTTTCAATGAATGTGCCCTTGAGCCATTCGGCCCCCTGGTTCTTGCTGATCATGGCCCCTTCGCATTCCACGAGGTCGGAGCCACTAGACTTCGGTTTAATCCCGAAGATCTTCAGCCACAGCCCGAAGTGCAGCTCGCAGTGGAGGAAGGCCTCACAGACCGTAATAAAGGAGGCAAGGTGGATGATGGAGTTTGGGACCATGTGATGGAAATCAAGCCCGTAATAGAACACTACCTCATGCACGAAAGGGTGTAGCAGGAACCCTAGCCCTCGGATGAGGTGGGGGACAAAGAATACCCGCTCCCCTGCGTTGGGAGCGGGCACTTGCTGGCTAGCAGCTGGATCGCGGGCGGTGATGTCGGCGGTTAGGTACCCTGTGTTGCATAGCTCTAGGATGGTCCCATCCGTCACGATGGAACCACCCCAGTGCCCTTGGAGGGTGTCGGCCATGGTTGGCAGAGGAGCTTGGGCTCGCTTAAGGAAAAGGGTGTGGGATCGGATCTAGGCGGTGGAGCTAGACGAGGTAGTAGATGGGGAGAATGGGAGCTTGGTTAGTTGCGATGTCCTTCCTTTTGCTCTTATAGGCTAGTGTAAGGCCAAGAACCCCCCAACTGCACTGATAAACATGCCACTCCCATCAAAGATGTCATTAAGCATATGGGGGGAAACAAAATCTTGATGATATCCCTGAGAAAACGGGCACGATCTCCACCTCAATGGGACGTGCCAGTAAAAAGACTGCCTCGAGCCGCGATTTGGGGGAAGCAGAAACTGCTCGACCTGTCGTGGGGTGAGCCATTTTGATAAAGTTGTCAGACTAAGTGGGACTATTCACACCGAGATGGTTGGCCTTCGAGGATAAGTTATCCGATCTCTTCGGGCAGATAGTACAAATTCAGTTGAGCCTCGGCTAGCATCACTCCTTTGAAGGGGTGATCCAAGGATTATAAGGTGGAACTTGTCTGTCGAGCCAAGGACTCTGTATCCGAGGTTGTTATTGTCAGGAAGGATGTTCTAGGCATAGAAGACCAGTTTGGGGGCTACTGACGGTGTCCTGGATAAGGGGGCACTAACCCAGTCGGCCCATTCTCCTCGGGTTGGGCCGATGGGCCCTCATTCGTGGTCAATATGGACTCCGAAGGCCCTACGTAGGAGGCGTGATCAAGACTACCTCCACCGAAGACTTGACGTATACTCCAAGATCTCTCCTGCTGCCTTGCTCCTAGATACCGACCTTATAACCCTAGATACTCTCCCTGGCGTGTATATAAGCCAGAGGGTTTAGCCCGTAGAAGGGACATCAACGCAAAATCAATCACCTAGCCCTAGAGTTAGACCACACATTATGATCTCGAGGTAGATCAACTTTGTACTTGATACATCTTCATCAATATACACAAGAGCAGGATGTAGGGTTTTACCTCCATCAAGAGGGCCCGAACCTAGGTAAACATCGTCTCCTTCGTTCCTGTTACCCTCGATCCGAGATCCACAGCTGGACCCCCTACCCCAAGGTCTACCGGTTTTGACACCGACAATGTGTGAATACATAAACTACAGTGTGTCCCTAGTAAGCCTCTACTAGACTAGCTCGTTGATCAAAGATGGTTAAGGTTTCCTAACCATAGACATGATTTTAATTTGATAACAGGATCATATCATTAAGAGAATGATGTGATGGACAGACCCAGCCATAAGCTTAGCATCAGATCGTTTAGTTTTTTGCTATAGCTTTCCTCATGTCAAGTATTAGTTCCTTAGACCATGAGATCATGCCACTCCTAGATACTGGAGGAATACTTTGTGTGCTATCAAACATCACTTCATAACTGGGAGATCATAAAGGTGCTCTACAGGTATCTTCGAAGGTGTTTGTTAGGTTGCATGGATCGAGACTGGAATTTGACACTCCATGTGACAGAGAGATACCTCTGGGCACTCTCAGTAATACAACATCATAAGAAGCTTCATGTGACTAATGAGTTTAGTAATGGGATCTTGTATTACAGAACAAGTAAAGAGACTTGCCGATAATTAGATTGAACTAGGTATGGAGATACCGACGATCGAATCTCAGGCAAGTAACATATCGCCGGACAAAAGGAATTGCATACGAGATTAACTGAATCCTCAACATTGGAGTTCAACCAATAAAAATCTTCATGGAATATGTAGGAACCAATATGGGCATCTAGGTCCCGCCATTGGTTATTGACCAGAGAGATGTCTCGGTCATGTCTACATGATTCTCGAACACGTAGGGTCGCATGCTTAACATTCGGCAGTGCTAGGGTAGTAATGAGATATTAATGTTGGTGACCGAAGGTTGTTCGGAGTCCTGGATGAGATCCTGGACGTCGCAAGGAGTTCCAGAATGGTCCAGAGGTAAAGATTTATATATAGAAAGTTGTTATCGGGGTTCCGAAAAAAGTTTGGATTTTTCTGTATTGTACCAGGAAGCTTCCAGAAGGTTCCGAAGGGGTCTGGAAGTTCACCAAGGGTTCCACCACATCCTATACAGTAGCATGGTTTGTAGGGGGGCTCCCTGGCCTTAATGGGCTAGGGGCACTTGCCCCTACAAGGCCCATGCGCCTAGGGGTGGAAAACCCTAAAGGGGAGGGCCCTCCACTTGGCTTGAAGGGCGCTCCTCCCCTCCTTGGCCGCCACCCCCTCCCTTGGAGGAGGGGCAAGGTCTGGCCACGTCCCTCCCCCTATATAAATAGAGAGGAGGCGCAAGGGGCAGCTGATCCCTTCACCACGGTGGCTTCCCTCTCCCTCTCCCTCCACTTCTTGTCCGTGTAGCGCTTGGTGAAGCCCTGCCGGAGTTCCGCTGCCACAACCACCACCACGTCATCGTGTTGGATCAGATCTCATCTACCTCTTCTCCTTCGCTTGCTGGATCAAGGAGGAGGAGAAGTCACCGAGCCATACATGTGCTAAACTCGTAGGTGCCGCACGTGCGGTGCTTGGATCGGATTGGATCACGATGCAAGTACAACTTTGCCAACCACGATCTGTAGATCCTTAACGCTTTCGGTCTACAAGGGTATGTGGACTCACTCCCCTCTCATAGCTATGCTATCTCCTATATTGACCTTGGGTGTTCGTAGTATTTTTTTTATTTCCATGCTTCGTTCCCCATCAGAAAATAATGTATGCAATGCTTCATATGGATGGAGTAATTAAAGTCTTTGATTTTGAATCAATTGACAAAATACATAGAGATGTATGTGGTCCGATGAGCAAACCAAGGCGCGCTGAGTACTTATACTTCACTGATGTTTTTGAGCAAATATGATTTACTTAATGAAACATAAAGTTTGAAACATTTGAAAGGTTAAATCAAATTTAGAATGAAGTTAAGAATCATTATGACAAAAGATAAATGGTTCTTCAATCATGAAGAAATATATCTGAGTCATGAGAATAATTGTAGAATTATTTCATAACTTACCAATATGCTTTATCATTATGGGGATATGCACTCCAAACAACAACATATACACTAAACAGAGCACCGTCTAATAGTCTGGCGAAACAACACCATATGAGTTGTGGAATACTCAATCCAGACAAATGCTAAATTGTAGGTTATCCCAAAGAGACAATTGGTTATTCCTTCTACCAAAACACTACTGGAATCAGAGGATTTGCCATCAGCCACTTCTTTGCCGTCTGCTAGCTGATGGCAAAGGAGGTCTTTGACGTCTGCTTTCAAAAAACAAACGGCAAAGAACTAGCTGATGGCAAAGATCCCATTTTCCATCAGCCAATTCTTTGCCGTCCGCTAGCTGACAGCAAAGAGGTGGGTGGGGTCCAGTGGAGGCTAGCACTGTAACGGCCCACCCACCCCCTCTTTGCCGTCCACTAGCAGATGGCAAAGAGGTTACTACCTAACGGCTAACGACCCACCCCCATGCCTCCTCTCTCTCTCTTCTCTCTCTGCCTCCATCTCTCTCCACCCCAACCCCCACCGCAGCCGCCGCCCCCGACCCCCGCCGCCACCGTCGCCCCTGACCCCCTGCCGCCCCGGCCCATCGCCTGCCGCGGCCGCCCCGCCGCCCTGCCCCAGGGCGCCCCGCCCCTCCCCTGCGGCGGCACTCCTGCACCGGGCGCCTCCTCCACCGACCCCTCCTCCACCGGCCGCCCCCTCCCAAGGTGAGCTCTTCTCCTCTTTTTTTTCTCTTTTTTTAGATTTAGTTTAGGTTTAATTTAGTTTAGGTTTTTTTTCTTTTTTTTCTGTTTAGGTAGATTTAGTTTAGTTTAGGTTAAGAAGAAAGAAGAAAGATGAAAAAAAGAAGAAGAGGATGAAGAAGAAGAAGAAGATGATGAGGAAGAGAAGAAAAGAAGAAGAGGAGGAGGAGGAGGAGAAGAAAACAACAACAAGAAGAAGAACCGGGTCGAGGGATGCGTCGGCGCCGACGGAACCGGGTCGAGGATCGCCCTTCGCCAAAACTAGGGTCGAGGGTCGGGAACGAGGGTCGAGGATCCACTCACTTATCCCCCAGGGCGTGCCATGTGGGCTTGTGGGTCCCACAGGGACCCACTCACTTATCCCAGCCGCTCACTCCCTTTTTATTCCTCCAGAAAATATCATTTGCTAGCTCAAACCCGTGTTCTTGCTCCTTTGCCTCCAATTTTTTATCTCCATGCTCGGAACTCCATTTTTGAAACTGTTTTGGGAGATTATTCTTTGGTATGTGACTCCTCCAATGGTCCAATTAGTTTTTGTTCTAGTGCTTTATATATTGCAAATTTTTGTTGTTGTGGTGACCATGTTTTTGAGCTTGCATGTTGAATTTATATGGTCCAAAGTAGTTTTGATGCATGATATAGCCTCTCGACACTTATGGGAGTAGTTGCTATCAGTCTTGTTGAGTTTGGTTCACTTCTATTTGGAGTCACTACAAAATTTCAGAAATTTTCAGAAAAAGAAAATTCTCAAGTGGAGGTTAAGAGGATCTTCGAGCCGGAGTCCTAAGGAGGCTCCAAAGCCCAAATATCACCTTCCTCGTGCAGCTAAAGTACGGCGGTGCGAATGGCCGTGCAACACTTTCTTGAGGGATGCTGGAATTCTCGATGACTTCTATCATTTGGCGAACAACGCTGGTGTCCTTCCCTTCCTCGAAGATAAGTGTGACCAGTACCTTCTCACCACGAATACTTTTGTGCAAACTTTCCATTTCCACTCTAGGGCAGAACCACCCACGATCACTGTCGGAATCGGGGCTCCGGGGACCCAAAGAATGGTTCAAACTCTGGGGTGTGCGCAAAGAACTCCACTAGCTACAGCCCGCTGCTCACTGCCTCACGGTGATGCTCTGGCGTGCTCGAGCGAGAGGGAAGAAAGGGCAGAACATGATGATTTACCCAGGTTCGGGTGACCTTGCGGTGTAAAACTCTACTCCTGCTTTGTGGTGGATTGCCTCACGAGGGAGAATGAGTATGCACGAGTACAAGAATGTGGTGCCTCGGGGGGGGGGGGGGGCTCAAGACTCGACCCCCCTCTCTGGTGGAGACTAGCCTATATTTATACTAGCCTCGGTCCTCTTCCCCTGAAAACTCTAGGCGGGAAGGGATACCACAACGACCAATTTTGAAGGGGGACAAGAGTACATCTTATCCTGGCAAAAGGTGGTCTTCGCCTGCAAAGCTTCTGTCCATGACGCGCAGGTGGGCTCGACGATGACTTTCGTCCTGGTCTTGTTGCACTGAAGAGGCAACCTTTGGGGCTGCCTCGGGAATCTACGCGCTGGCCTTGTTCCTTTAGCACCAAGAGGAAAGCCTCACCATCCGCGCCCGCTGGCACCGCTCCTGGCGACGCTCGTCGTGACTCGCATCACCCACGTGCATCGCGAGGCGGGCAGCCGAGCCTAGAGATGTCCACCCCGTGAAGGGCCTCGAGAGGCAGCCTCGGGAGGCCGCTCCAAGAGAGGGCCTCAGGAGGTCCTTAGCGATGCACGCCTCGCAAGGGTCCTGCTTGAAGAGCCTTGGAGACGGGCCATACTGGGCCTCCACCACGTGCTGCACCCTAGGCCGCAGGTAGATGGGCCTGGGTACCCCCAATCCCAGAGCCCCGACAGTAGTCCCAGGCCCGCGGCAAGCACAATTCACCAGTTGGAGGGGCGAAACGGCGCGGGCCCCAACCGCCTGTGCGTTAGGCGCGACGCGTGGCACACAACGGTGCGAGGGATGCCCCCACTTCCCCATGACGCCTCAGCAACTGCCCAGGCTGACATAAAGCTGGCCGTGCGGGCCCTGTGGCCGTCAGTACCTCACTGCGCGCCAGTCCCCTGCTCCTTCCTTCTCAAGCAAGCTTGCGCCCTACCCGCTAGATCTTGCGCCACCCTTGTCTCGCCGTGCCGCCATGGCACCTCAGAGCAAGAGGAGTAAGTCCACACCGATGGCGGACCGCCGAGCGGGGCCGGAACCCGCCTTGGGTTGGTCCACAGTGCTCAATCGCGAGGGGCTCAACAAGATCCTCCCCGTGATCGCGGCTGATTCCAACGAGTGGAAGGCGACGAAGATTTGGCCCGCTTCGCGGCCTTCCACCGAGCTGGAGGCCACCACCGTCGCCCTTCATCTCCATGCTCTATTCTCCGGCTTGCTGCCCCCATTCTCGGATTTCTTCAATGCCGTGCTTTTGCATTATCAGGTTCATGCGCTGCACTTTGACCCGAAGTCCGTTATCCTCCTTTTTGCCTTTGCGTTCCTGTGTGAGGCCTTTGTGGGTGTCGCTCCCTTGGTGGCACTGCTTCACCACTTCATCTCCCTCCAGCTAATTGCCAACACACAGTGCTCCAGGTGCGTGTCGCTCTGCGCTGTGAGCACAACGGCGGGCGAAGGCATCGACATAGAGATCCGCCCCGAGGCAGAGGGCTTCTGGAGGCAATGGGTGTACGTCGACGCGGCCCAGTTCAGCCCCTTACTTCAAACCCCGTCATCTCCGGTGGAGGCGAGCTTCGGGTGGAGGCATAAGAGGCTCGTCGACCCGAGGCTATCACGGGTCACGGCGAGGATGGCTGACCTGAGGGCGGCAGGCGTGACGGTGTCGATGGTGGTGAGGGAGTTCATCCGTCGCCGAATAGCCCCCTCCAGCGCCATTCCCCCCCCATGTGGGCCTTCACGGCCCCAAGGACGTAATGAGGCTCCAGACAACCTGCCTGCCCCCCGACGTGCTGAGCGGGGTGCTCCACATCTTGACTGGCAGGGAAGCAAGCGTGCTTCCCTGGAAAGGGCTTCCTGTGTACAATTACACAAGCAAAGAGGACTTTGTCTGGAAGATGCCGCGCTTTGATCAGTGGGGGCTGCTCCCTGAGGGCCACGGGGGCCTCGGGACAACCCCTTTCTGGTAGTCCCAGGCCTCGGGGGCTTCATGGGCGAGGCGTCCCAGGCGGGAACGAAGGGAGGCGACGACCTGCCTCCCCCGACCATCCTGCAACCCGCTCCTATGCCGGCGAACATCGGTGCACCACCCCGTCCGGGGGCACGGCCACTGCTTTAGGCGTGATGAGCCGCGTGCAGAACCCCAGGGCGACGATCCCTGAGCCACACACCCCCGAGAAAAGGATCAGGCCGGAGAGCGGCCTTGGCGCGCTATCGCGGGCTCTAAAGAAGAGAAAGTGGGTCTCCATGGACCAATAAGCGCCTCGCCTCCTTCTTCTTTCGCACAGCCAGTGTCCCTGAGCTATTCCTTCTCACAGGTCCTCTCCCGGCGGGGCCATGAGGGCACCCACGAGCCTGGCAGCTGCCTTCCCGTCGCTCACCGCAGCCACGAGGCGCGATGAGGGCACGACTCTTCAGGGCGCCGCGATCGCGCCTGGGCGAAAGGCACCTTCCCCACAGCCCACTGAAGGCATGGGGCAGGGGACGGCCACGCGCCCTTTGGTCCTCGGCCAGCCATGCGCGTGTGGGGGCGGCTGTGGCTCTTTTGAGGCAGCCTTTAGTGAGCCACTTTCCTGCTTCCCTAGGACCGCCGTTCGTCATGCCTGCCTTCGTTGGTACCCGAGGCAACCGCTTGCCAACAGCCTCCGGAGGAAGGGTGTCGAGCCCGTGGAAGGTAACGCCTCGAACGGGGGCAACGAAAGGGGAGCCGGCCACACCCAGCCCCCAGAGGGGGCGGCTGAGCCCCCTCATGCCTCGGCAGCAGGCGGGGGCGCGAGGCTCGGCCCTAGACGGGCCTTGGTGCTTGCGAGCAGCCGGAGCGCTATCAGGCACGACCTTCTTCGGGACACTAAGGGCGCGCTGAGCCGGCTGGAGACAGAGCTTCATGGTGTCGACGCGAGCCTTGAGGATGAGTGCCTGCACCTGGCGCACGGGCGGCATCAACTCGAGGTTGCCGTCAAGATCAGCAAGCTGCAGCACGAGTCCGCCAGTTCGAAGGATGAGAATTCCACCGACGCGATGAAGGAAGCTCGCGAGCACGCTTTCGAAGAGGCCGAGGCTGCGGACCGGCGGCGTGAAGCGGCGGAGGCCCGTGAGCGGGAGCTCCTAGCCTCAAACACCGCCCTGGAGCAGCAAATCCGGGCGCATAGGACTGCCCTCTCCGCCTCTGCGGGAGGGCCGTCGACGCGGGAGGCAAGTCTCCTGGCTCTCAGGGAAGAGTTGGCGCTGGTGTCGTCCGAGCAGAGCCTGGGGCACGAGCGGCTGGAAGTGCTGGAGCGTCAAGTGGTAGCCATCGAAGTTTCACTAGCCCAGCGCGAGGAGAGGGCCAATGCTTCCATAGCCTCCCAGGAGGCGAGAATCCAGGAGGAGGCCAGCAAGAAGATCGCGAAGGCCCGCCGCGCGCTCATCAAGGACCACCGCAAGAAGCTAAAGTTTCAGGAGACCCGTTTCTGCGCCTGGCGCGGAGAGCTGAAGGGCGAGATCGACGACCTCAAGAAGAAACTGGCTGAGGCGGACGAGCGACGGAAGACCGCACTGGATGCCCAAGCTGTGGCCGAGGCCGACTTGGCATCACTCCACCAGCAGGTGGGGGACGTCACCTCCCTCATGGAGCGGGCAGCGGACGAGGCAAACCGGGCTCGGGGGCTGCAGCACATACGCTCCCAAACGTTCCAGGACCTCGAGGGGAGGGCTCACCGTGCTCTGGGCTCCATCTGCAAAGAGAGCGTTTCCAGCCCGCTTGTGCCCGACGACGCCGGCTACCTCACCTTCTTTACCAGGGTCGAGGAGCGGCTTGAAGAGGGCGCGAAGAAGGTGGAAAAGCTCGTCGAAGAAGAAAGCCACGACCTCCTCGCCCAGGCGTCGACGCGTGTCTTCAACCATCTCCTTCGCTCTGACCCCGACTTCGATTTCGAGGCCATGATAGCCCCTGTCCCAGCAGCGATCCGTGATGCCCTCGCGAAATGGGTGGAGGATGACGTGCGCGCGCTGAGCGCATGGTTCGCTCCTGACGGCCTCGGGAGCCAACGCGGGGCCGAGGAACATGAAGATGCCGATGAGGAGGGTAGCGACGTCGTGTCTCCGTAGGTCGCCCCTCCCTTCTTTCCCACCGACACCTGGTCATGACCCCGTAGGGGCGCAAGGAATATTTTGCTAGAACCCTTAATGATGCATCAAAGAACATTTATTTTCTCATGACACTTGTTTCTCCTTCGCGCCTGTTTTTGTGCTCTGTGTCATTCGACGTAGCCCCCGAGTGGGGGTCGACTGTCGTTGGTATGCCGGGTCAGGGTGCCCAGGCAAGGTCAGGAGGTAAGACGCTCCTGGGGTGAAATGCGCTGGGGGCGACGCGTGCCCGCTGGCTTGCTCATGAGCGTCGCCCGAGGACTAAAGCACCAAGGTCTTGGTGGGGCAAGGCGTGCGGGGGCAGGCCTGCGGCCCGGGGTCCCTATAGCCTAGGCTCTTAAGGCCACTAGGACTGATCCGAGTGTAAGCACTATGCCCAGCCCCCCGCTCGTGTGGGGCTCATGAGGGGGCGCGAGGCGCGCGTGGTTGCCGAAAAACGAAGTCCAACAAAACACCGCAACAAAAAAACCCCATTCCCTTCCTCAGTGAAGATGCAAAAACTTTAAATTTTTATTCAAAGAAATTCGCAAATTTGTTTACAAAAAGAAGAAGGCCACCACGTCAAGCGCCTTCCTTAGCCTTCCCACCAGCGCAGAGCATGGGGCCTCCACTTGGGCGTGGGCATGATCACTGTTCGATCGTTCCGCCAGCGCGGAGCATGGGGCTTCCACTTGGGCGTGGGTGGGAGCTCCCGCGAGGCCGTGTGGCGGCGCACCGGGAGACTCCGGGGCATGTACAGCCCCACTCATTCTTATGTGAGAGTGTCATGAGTAGAACTTGCGGAGGTGCTAGATGTTCCATGCGTTCTGCACGGGAACCCCGTCCTTCGTCTCCAGGCGTGCGGCGCCTGGCCTGGAGACACGGGCGACCCTGAACGGGCCTTCCCACATGGCCGAGAGCTTGTGGAGGCCCTCCCTGGAGAGGACCCGCCTCAGGACGAGGTCTCCGATCTCGAGAGTCCGGGGGCGGATGTTGCGACTCTGGTAGCACCGCAAGGCCTGCTGGTACCTCGCGGCGCGGAGGGAGGCCTGGCAGCGGGCCTCCTCAAGGAGCATCAGGTCGGCCCCTCGCGAGTCTTCCTGGCACACTTTGTCGAATGCCAGCACTTGTGGGGAACCGTGTTTGAGCTCGGACAGAAGGACTGCCTCGGCCCCGAAGATGAGGAAGAAGGGGGTCTCGCCGGTGGGCTTTGTCGCGGTGGTGCGGATGGACCACAACACGGACCCAAGCTCATCGAGCCAGCCCTTGCTGCAAGCCTCAAGCTTCTTCTTGAAGCTCTTGGTCTTGAGGCCCCTGTGGACTTCCGCGTTGGCGCGCTCGGCCTGGCCATTGCTCCGCGGGTGCACCACCGAAGCGTAGCATATCTGCGTTCCAAGGTTAGCACAATAGGACCTGAAGAGGCCACTCGTGAACTGGGAGCCATTATGAGTGATGACATGGTTGAGGACGCCGAATCGGCTCACGAGGCCTCTGATGAACTTAACAGCCGAGCCCGCCGGGATGGTGCGTACGCTCCACCTCCGCCCACTTGGTGAACTTGTCGATGGCGACGTAGAGGTAGCGATAGCCGCCCTCCGCACGAGGGAAAGGGCCCAGTATCTCTAGCCCCCATACCGCGAAAGGCCACAATAGTGGGATTGTCTGAAGTCCTTGCGCGGGCTGATGGATCTGCTTAGCGTGGAACTGGCAAGCCTCGCATGATCGGACCAACTCGGTGGCGTCGCGGAGCACGGTAGGCCAGTAGAACCCACTGCGTAACACCTTCCCCACGAGAGTACGCAACGAAGAGTGGTGCCCGCAATCTCCCCCGTGAATGTCAGCTAGCAGCTCGCGTCCTTGTTCTTTTGAAATGCACTGTAGCGAGACGTCGTTGGGCCGCCTGCGGTACAGTTCGCCGTCTTGTAGGCAATGCTGTGGCCTGCCTGGCCACGCGCTCTGCCTCGGCATCTTCTTCTGGCAAGGTACCATAGAGTAAGTAGGCCTTGAACTCCGTGACCCTACCATTCACTTGAGGCTCCAACGCCAGCAGCAGACGGGCTCCAGAGGCCGGGCCACAGTCCGGCGCGCCCGTGGGCGGTGCAGGCGGAAGCTCCTCGCAGAGCAGCATTGCACCGGCAGTGGGGGTGGCTGACGGCGCGAAGAGTCTTTCTTCAAAGACACCAGGGCCCTGGGGCTCGCGGCGGGACGCCTGCTTGGCGATGTTGTCAGCCTCTTTGTTGGCGCCAAGGGGGATATGCTGCACCTCTAAACCGAGAAAACGCTTCTCAAGTTTATGTACCTCCTCCAGGTATGCCGCCATGTGCTCATCCTTGGGCTTGTATTTCTTGTTGGAGAAGTTGACCAAGAGCTGAGAATCGCCCTTGATAGTGAGGCGCCTGACCCCCAAGGCAGATGCGTCCTTGAGACCGGCGATTAGGCCTTCGTACTCCATGATGTTGTTGGAGACTTTCTCGCCGTGTTGGAAGCGTAGCTGGACGGCGTAACGAAGCCTATCATCGGCCGGGGAGACGAGCACGACCCTAGTCCCTGCGCCCTGCCTGGAGAAGGCACCGTTGAAGTGCATGGCCCATCCGTTCGGCGCCTCATCTTCGGGTAGGAGGGACTTGTCTTCATGGCGCTCCTCCTCGTTGGTGTCTGTCCACTCTACCATGAAGTCGGCGAGGGCCGCCCCCTTGATGACCCTGGTGGTGTAGAATTCCAACTGAAATGCATGCAGCTCGATGCTCCACTCAGTGACTCGGCCCGCGGCGTTAGGGCTATGCAGCACCTTCTCCTGGGGGTACGCGGAGACAACCTTGATGGGGTGCCCTTGAAAGTAGTGCCGCAATTTCCTGGAAGCGACCAAAAGCACCAGGAGGAGCTTCTGCTGCATTGGATAGCGCGCGTGCATCCCTCAGGACTGTGCTGACAATGTACACGGGGTGCTCGACGAGGCATGTGGCCTCCATGAGCTCTTGCTCCCGTGGGGGTTCACGGGCCCCAGAAGCTTCAGGGGGCATCGTGAACGTGGTTGGCTCGAGGGCACCAGCCTGTGGTGCCGAAAAGTCGAGGAGCTTGGCTGGCCTGCGAGGCATCAGCGTCTCTGGGGGGCTGGCAGGCTCGTGGGGCACCGGGAGCTTTTCCTCGGTCTTCATGCGCTCTTCCCATACCGCCACAAGGGCAGTGCTGGCCGTCTACGTTGTAGCTGCCAGGTATAGGACCAAGGGCTCGCGGAAGCACGATGCCACCATTATGGGTGGGCTCGTGAGGTACCACTTGAGGCTTTTAAAGGCTGCATCTGCCTCCAGGGTCCACTCGAAGGAACCCGTTCTCTTCATGAGCTTGAAGAATGGTAAGGCGCGCTCGCCTAGCTTGGATATGAAACGTCCCAGGGAAGCGATGCATCTTGCCAGCCTTTGCATTTCCTTGAGGGTCTTGGGGGGGGGGCACATCTTCTCTATGGCCTTGATCTTCTCGGGATTGGCCTCAATTCCTCGATGGGAGACGAGGAAGCCAAGGAGCTTGCCAGACGGGACCCCGAAAATGTATTTGTCAGGGTTGAGCTTCAAGCTAACCATGCGTAGGTTGACTAACATTTCTTTCAGGTCCTCGACTAGCATCCTTGCTTCACGTGACTTGACCATGATGTCATCCACATAAGCCTCCATGTTTCTTCCCAACTGCAGGCCCAACGTGATGCACATCAACCACTGAAATGTGGCACCTGCGCTTCTCAAGCCGAAAGGCATGCATGTGTAGCAGAACACACCGCACGGGGAGATGAAGGCCGTCTTATCGACACCCCCCTTCACCATCTTGATTTGGTGGTAGCCCAAGAACACATCCAAGAAGCACAACAGATCGCACTCGGCAGTGGAGTCCACGATTTGGTCGATGCACATGAGCGGGAAGGGATCCTGGGGGCAAGCCTTGTTGAGGTTCGTGAAGTCGATGCACATACGTTCCTTTCCACCTTTCTTGGGGACGATGACCGGGTTGGCGAGCCACTCGGGGTGGCGCACCTCGCGGATGGCCCCAGCTTCCTGCAGCTTGTGCACCTCTTGGACAATGAACGCCTGCTTCTCTGGCGCTTGGCACCGCGCCTTTTGCTTGATGGGACGAGCATTTGGGCACACCGCCAAATGGTGCTCGATTACTTCCCTCGGGACACCGGTCAGATCCGATGCTTTCCAGGCGAACACGTCCTTGTTTGCCCTGAGGAAAGCGATGAGCACACCCTCCTACTCCGGGGGTAGGTCGGCTCCGATGGTGAAGGTAGGGCCGGCGCCGCTGCCATCAACCAACACTTTCTTCGTTTTGGCGAGGTCTTGAGAGAACAGCTGCTTCTTCCTCGCCGGAGTGACCTCCAGATCCCCGTAGGCGCGCTTGAGGGCTCGAACCGCGTCCTCCTTGTTTCCAGTGACCCTAATGACGCCGTCACTACCCGGCATCTTGATGATGTTGTAGCCAGGGTGAGTCGCCACCATGAACTTGGCGAGGGCAGGGTACCCCAGGATGGCATTGTACGGGAGGCCAATGCGGGCCACGTCGAAGTTGATGAGCTCGGTGCGGTAGTTTTCACGAGTGTCGAAGGTGACCGAGAGGCGCACCTACCCCACGGGAGTGGTGGAGTCGTTGGTCACCCAGAGAACGGCCTAGTGGGCGCGAGCTGGTCGAAGGGCACTTGCAGCGTCTCGAAGGTCTCGACGGATAGAATGTTGAGGCCGGCGCCGCCCTCGTTGAGGGTCATGGTGACCAAGACGTTGCTGATGGTGGGTGTGCATAACATGGGGAGCGCACCGGCGGCCACCACAGACTTGGTGTGGTCCCGGGAGTCAAAGGTGACGGCGCGCTCAGGCCGCGCATGAGGCCGCGAAGCCTCGGATTGGGGCCACGCGACGCTCGCCCCGCGAAGGAACTACTTGGAGTGCGGCCGGACGCCGGTGCCTGGGACCTACCGAGCATACATGCGACTACGTGGGGCCTAGGGAGCGCAAAACATGCGGCGAATCGATCACGGAGCTCGCTCCATGAGGAGATCGAGGCCTCAGGGAGGCCGAGGAGCCAAGAACACGGGGCGCCCACAAGGGCCAGAGGAAACCTGTTTGCCATGGCCTTGTTGTCGCCGCCTGCTGCCAGGATGCCCTGTGCGTAGAGCCAGAGAAACTCCTCGGGGCTAGTGGCGCCGTCATAGCGCGGGGGCAGGACCGGCCTGAACCTCACCGGCCAGTTTACTTGATGCAGGCTGGGGCTGAAGGCCGGGCAGCCCACGGCGTTCGACAGAGCGGTGGGGCCATGGGCACTGCCACGGTCGAGGAACAGTGGGGGCAGACGCCGTGGCCCACGGGAGCATGAACACGGCGAGCGTCGACCATGGTGATGGTGGAGCAGGGACGGAACGAAGCGGATGAACTTCGGCACACCCCTACCTGGCGCGCCAAATGTCAGAATCGGGGCTACGGGGACCCAAAGAATGGTTCGAACTCTGTGGTGTGTGCGAAGAACTCCACTAGCTACAGCCCATTGCTCACTGCCTCATGGTGATGCTCTGGCATGCTCGAGCGAGAGGGAAGAAAGGGCAGAACACGATGATTTACCCAGGTTCGGGCCACCTTGTGGTGTAAAACCCTACTACTGCTTTGTGGTGGATTTCCTCGCGAGGGAGGATGAGTATGAACGAGTACAAGAATGTGGTGCCTCGGGGGGGGGGGGGGGGCTCAAGACTTGACCCCCCTCTCCGGTGAAGACTAGCCTATATTTATACTAGCATCGGTCCTCTTCCCCCGAAAACTCTAGGCGGGAAGGGGTACCACAACGGCCAATTTTGAAGGGGGACAAGAGTACATCTTATCCTAATAAAAGGTGGTCTTTGTCTACAAAGCTTCTATCCATGACGCGTAGATGGGATCGACGATGACCTCCGTCCTTGCGAGCCGACGTCCTGGTCTTGTTGCACCGAAGAGGCAACCTTTGGGGCCGCCTCGGGAATCTGCGCACTGGCCTTGTTCCTTTAGCACCAAAGAGGAAAGCCTCACCATCCGCACCCGCTGGCACCGGTCATGGCAACGCTCATCGTGGCTCGCGTCACCCACGTGCATCGCGAGGTGGGCTGGCGAGCCTAGAGATGTCCGCCCCGTGAAGGGCCTCGGGAGGTAGCCTCAGGAGGCCGCCCCAAGAGAGGGCCTTGGGAGTTCCTTGGTGATGCGCGCCCCGCGAGGCAAAGACCCTCGCGAGAGTCCTACTTGAGGAGACTTGTAGACGGGACGTACTGGGCCTCCACCACGTGCTACGCCCTGGGCCACAGGTAGACGGGCCTGGGTACTCCTAGTCCGAGAGCCCCGACAGTCACATTCAACTTATATGATGTTCCTAGAGAGATGACACTAGATGAGTTTTGTGAGGCTTGTTTGATTCCACCTGAGGGAAGCCCTATCGAGCCACGTCCCCATGACCTTGAGGATTTTATATTCGAAGTCACTGTGGGGGAGACGAGAGGAGTTTCTGAGGCTAGGATTGCTAGCCTACATTTTCCCGTTATGCGCTATTATTCATTATTTATCGGGAGGTGTTTGACTGGACGGTGGGAGAATGGAACACTTAGCTCTCCGGACCTTGCTATTTTGCACCATCCTCTTTACAGCGATAGAACTTTTAGTTTGGGTGCTATGATTGCTCAACGGTTACACACTAATCGCTCGAAGGGAGCTATTTACGGGGGTATTTATGCTTCTCGCCTCACTAGACATTTTGAGATTCCTATTAGGCATGATGAGGCAGAGGAGAGGCTTTTACCTGTTAGATACCTTGATTACAGTAGCATGGTTGGACATGATTTCATTAACAGTGGCAAGCTGCTATTTCGGTATAACTTGGTTTTTAGTCAGGGCACTCGTGAGACTATTACCCTGCCTGTACCTTCTTTGTTCGATCTTTCTTTAGGTAGGTACACTAATATGCCCGCGGACAATCATGCATATTGGGGCTTGGTGCCGCCCCAAGTGGTCGAGCCTGAGCCAGCACCTAAGCCTGAGGCGGTAGCAGAGCATGTTTACCAGTGGGATCCACAGGATCCCGTTTATCAGTGGAACCTTGATGAGCCTTAGCATTATCCTGGAGAGGGATGATTCGACCCGTGGACGTAGACCAACTTAGGCCAAAAGCCTAAGCTTGGGGGAGTACATATTTCTCACCGACATTACATTCATGTCCCACACATTCATTCGAGTTGTCGGTGTTCATCCTTTTTCATTGTATACCCATGTTAGTTTTATTTTCGCTTTCTTCTTGTGTGTTTGAAAAACTTTGAAAATCCAAAAATATTTCTCACTTCTTTTTAGTTTTTCTTTCTTGTTTATTAGTCTGTAGTATTAAAAATAAAACCCAAAAAGATTTCTCGTTCTTCTTTTACTTGTTGAGAGCTTTCCCGTGTAAATAGTTTTTCTTGTTTTTCATTTTTCTCTTTTGTTAAATTTGCTTTCTTCAGAAAAACCAAAAACTCCAAAAATATTTCATTGTGTTTCTCTGAAATTCTTTTCTTTTCTTTGAGTTGTCATAATGAGAAGACCACAATGAACATGTTGAGTGGCTCTCATATGCATTATTGTTGATCTAACAAAGAGCCCATATTACCTTGTCTTCTCCTTTGAATAAAATGTTTGCAGATTCCAACTTAGTCACTGGCACACTTGCACTAATATTATTTTCATATCATTTGGTCGTGCAAGTGAAAGGCAATAATGACGATGATTTGATGAAGTGATTGAGGTGAAGAAAAGCTGGTATGAACTCCTCTTGTTTTTGTTTTTGTAAATATGTTTAGCTCATCGTTCTTGATTCGGTATTATTATGAGTAAACATGTTTGTGATGACAATTAGAGATTATAGTTGCTCATGCCTGATACGTCTCCGTCGTATCTATAAATTTTTATTGTTTCTTGCCAATATTATACATCTTTCACATATTTTTGGCAACATTTTATATGATTTATTGGACTAACATATTGATCCAGTACCCAGTGCCAGTTCCTGTTTGTTGCATGTTTTTTGTTTCACAGAATATCCATATCAAACGAAGTCCAAACGCGATAAAAATTTATGGAGAATTATTTTGGAATATATGTGATTTTTGGGAGGTGGAATCAACGCAAACGGAGGCCCGCGGCCTCCACAACCCACCAAGGTGCGCCGGGTACCCCCTAGCGCGCCCGAGTGTCTTGTGCCCTCCCCGTAAGTCGGTTGGGGCCCTTCTTCGGGCGCAAGAAACATAATTTATGGAAAAAAAATCATGTAAAAATTTCAGCGCAATCGGAATTACTGATCTCTGGTAATTTAAGAAACGATGAAGGGCCAGAAAACAGGAACGCGAAACAGAAGAGAACAGAGAGGGAGATCCAATCTCGGAGGGGCTCCTGCCCCTCCGCCGCCATGGCAACCATGGACCAGCGGGGGAACTTCCTCCCATCTAGGGGGTAGGCCAAGGAAGAAGAAGAAGGAGGGGGGCTCTCTCCCCCTCTCTCCCGGTGGCGCCGGAGCGCCGCCGGGGCAATCATCGTGATGGCGATCTACTCCAACAACCTCGCCGCCGTCAACACCAACTCTCTCCCCCTCTATGCAGCGGTGTAACACCTCTTCTCCCTGCTGTAATCTCTACTTAAACATGGTGCTCAGTGCTATATATTATTTCCCAATGATATATGGCTATCTTATGATGTTTGAGTAGATCTATTTTGTCCTATGGGTTGATAGATGATCATGATCGGTTTGATTTGTATATTTTATTTTGCTGCTGTCCTACAGTGCCCTCCGTGTCGCGCAAACATAGGGATCTCCACTGTAGGGTGTTGCAATACGTTCATGGTTCTCTTATGGTGGGTGGCGTGAGTGACAAAAGCACATACCCGAGTTTGGGGGTCATTGCGTATGGGATAAAGAGGACTTGATACTTAATGCTATGGTTGGGTTTTACGACCTTAATGATCTTTAGTAGTTGAGGATGCTTGCTAGAGTTCCAATCATAAGTGCATATGATCCAAGTAGAGAAAGTATGTTAGCTCATGCCTCTCCCTCATATAAAATTGCAACAATGATCACCGGTTTAGTTATCGATCACCTAGGGACAAATGACTTTCTTGTTGACAAAAGCTATCTACTTTTATTATCTTGCATTTTACTCGTAGTTTTATTATTGCAAAGTACTTCTAGTTTTATTCTTACAAACTTATCCTTTCACCTATCAAATAGTTTCATACTTGTTTTAGGTAAAGCAAACGTCAAGTGTGCGTAGAGTTGTATCGGTGGTCGATAGAACTTGAGGGAATATTTGTTCTACCTTTAGCTCCTCGTTGGGTTCGACACTCTTATTTATCAAAAAAGGCTACAAACGATCCCCTATACTTGTGGGTTATCAAGACCTTTTTCTGGCGCCGTTCCGGGGGAGCAATAGCGTGGGGTGAATATTCTCGTGTGTGCTTGTTTGCTTTATCACTAAATAGTTTTTATTTTGTGCTCTTGTTTTCTATCTCTAGTTATGGGTAGCAAACGCAAAATACCAAAAAAATAGTTGTACCTACTAAACCAATGGTTGAAGAACCACCCAAAATCTATCATACTACTAAAGTTTTCTACTTGGATCATCTTTGATCCCTATGTGCTCGTGCTGAAACCCAACTAGCTTAGTTGAGGAAAAATCATTAAATGAGCATGCTTATTTTTTGCGACACCGCTTATCTCAAAAAGGGAAATTTTTATGGCATCATATTAATAGTTTGTATTGCTATGCTTTGAATTTATGCGAAATACATGATTTTACTTGTTGTTCTGAAGATCCTAAAAAACACCTTCCCTTCCAATGTTAGTTTAAGGATAATGGAATTTTATCTTCTTATGCCAAGGGTGTTTATAATTACTATGATATTGAACAATTGAAGAATTCGTTGCTTTTAAGGGTGCTTATGAAATTGCTTCTTTGATTGAAAAGTATGATGCTACTATTTACAAATCTGAAAATTTTACCATACTTAAATATTGTTATGAAAATTATTCTTCTAATGCTTATATTAAACCATATATTGAGGACTTCTCCGCTGTCCAAGAAGAGATTAATATTTTGCAGGAGTATATGGAAGAAGAAATTGATGAAACTGTGAGCTCATTGGATGAAAAAGATGATGAGGAGAGCGAAGAACAAACGGAGGAAGAACGGATTAGCTACCCGTGCCCACGTTCTAATGAGAGCAACTCTTCAACTCATACATTGCTTAATGTCACCTCGTGCTTACCGAAGGATGAATTCTATGATAATTGCTATGATCCCGTTGATTCACTTGAAATATCCCTTTTTGATGAACTTGATGATTGCTATGCTTGTGGCCATGATGCCAATTTGAATTATGCTTATGGAGATGAACTTGCTATAGTTCCTTATGTTGAGAATGAAATTGTTGCTATTGCACCCACACATGATAGCCCTATTATCTTTTTGAATTCTCCAAACTACACTATATCGGAGAAGTTTGCACTTATTAAGGATTGCATTGATGGGTTGACTTTTACCATTGCACATGATGATTTTGATGAATATAATATGCATGTGCTTGCTGCTCCTACTTGCAATTATTATGAGAGAGGAACTATATCTTCACCTCTCTATGTTTCCAACACGATAAAATTGCAAGAAACTGATTATGCTATGTATTAGCCTTTACTTGATGTGCATGAATTGTTCTTGTATGACATGCCGATGCATAGGAAGAGAGTTAGACTTCATCATTGCATGATATATGTTGCTTTGTGCTCACTACTAAATGCCAAATCATTGCTAATTAAAATTGGCTTTGATATACCTTGGGATCCGGGTGGATCCATTACCCGAGCACTTTATGCCTAGCTTAATGGCTTTAAAGAAAGCGTTGCCAGGGAGACAACCCAGAAGTTTTAGAGAGTCATTTTATTCTGTTGAGTGCTTTTATAAAGTTTAAAAAAAAATAGAGGGGAACTTAAAACTTCACTAAAAGAGAAGTGATTGAAAGGTGATGCATTGGAGAAGTGAGGGTCGACCTTGAACACTTGTGTTCATGCTCATGGAAACAATGTAAATTTTTCATGAAGATTCTCACAAAAATAATTATCCGCTTGTACAAATACATTTTATTATAAAAATAATATGCCAAGATTTGCCTTTAGGATGATTAGATTGCTTGTTGGTATGTGCGGTGCAAAAACAGGAACTTTGGCTGTAGTGCACGATTTTAAATTTTTTACTGGAATGTTGAAAGTTTCTGAAACCTTTTGCACAGTATTTATATACGATTTTTTTATTTTTTACTAATTTTTGAGAATTTTTGGAGTAGCATAAGTATGGTAGGTGTTCAGATTTCTACAGACTGTCCTGTTTAAGACAGATTCTGTTTTTGATGCATTGTTTTGCTTGTTTTGATGAAACTATCGATTTTTATCGGTGGTATAAGCCATGGAAAAGTTATAATACAGTAGCTACAATGCAAAAATAAAATATGAATTGGTTTGCAACAGTAGTTAGAGTAGTGATTTGCATTATTATACTAACGGATCTTACCGAGGTTTCTGTTGAGTTTTGTGTGGATGAAGTGATCAAAGATCGAGGAGGTCTCGATATGAGGAGAAGGAGGAGAGGCAAGAGCTCAAGCTTGGGGATCCCCAAGGCACCCCAAGTAAATATTCAAGGAGACTCAAGCGTCTAAGCTTGGGGATGCCCCGGAAGGCATCCCATCTTTCTTCAACAAGTATCGGTATGTTTTCATCTTCGTTTCGTTCATGTGATATGTGTGAATCTTGGAGCATCTTTTATGTTTATTTTTCACTTTTATTTTATGAACCATGCTGGTATGAGATAGTCCATGGCCTATTTATAGAATTCTCATTGCACTTCACTTATATCTTTTGAGTATGGCTTTATAGAATGCTTCATGTGCTTCACTTATATCAATTGAAGTTTGGATTGCCTGTTTCTCTTCACATAGAAAAGCACTGCCAGGGAGACAACCCAAAAGTTTTAGAGAGTCATTTTATTCTGTTGAGTGCTTTTATAAAGTTTAAAAACAAAAAAAATATAGAGGGGAACTTAAAAACTTTTTCAAAAAGAGAAGCGATTGGAAAGTTATGCATTGGAGAAGCGAGGGCCGACCTTGAACACTTGTGTTCATGCTCATGGAAACAATGTAGAATTTTTCATGGAAGTTTCTCACAAAAATAATTATCCCCTTGTACAAATCCATTGTATTATAAAAATAATGAGCCAAGATTTGCCTTTAGGATGATTAGATTGCTTGTTGGTATGTGCGGTGCAAAAACAGAAACTTTGGCTGTAGTGCGTGATTTTACCTTTTTTACTTGAATGTCAAAAGTTTCTGAAACTTTTTGTACAGTATTTATATACAATTTTTTTATTTTTTCTTAATTTTTCAGAATTTTTTTAGTACCAGAAGTATGGTTAAACTTCAGATTACTACAGACTTTCTTGTTTAAGACAGATTCTGTTTTTAATGCATTGTTTTGCTTGTTTTGATGAAACTATCAATTTTATTGGTGGTATAAGCCATGGAGAAGTTATAATACAGTAGCTAAAATGAAAAACCAAAATATGAATTGGTTAGCAACAATACTTAAAGTAGAAATTTGCTTTATTATACTAACGGATCTCACCAGTTTTCTGTTAAGTTTTGTGTGGATGAAGTGATCAAAGATCGAGGATGTCTAGATATGAGGAGAAGGAGGAGAGGCAAGAGCTCAAGCTTGGGGATGCCCAAGGCACCCCAAGTAAATATCCAAGGAGACTCAAGCGTCTAAGCTTGGGGATGCCCCGGAAGGCATCCCATCTTTCTTCAACAAGTATCGGTATGCTTTCGTTTTCGTTTCGTTCATGTGATATGTGTAAATCTTGGAGTGTATTTTGTGTTTATTTTTCATTTTTCTGTTATGCACCATGCTAGTATGATATAGTACATGGTTAATTTATAGAATTCTCATTGCACTTCACTTATATCTTTTGAGTATGGCTTCATGTGCTTCACTTATATCATTTGAAGTTGGATTGCTTGTTTCTCTTCACATAGAAAACCGTTGTTTAAAGAATGCTCTTTTGCTTCACCTATATTTATTAGAGCATGACCTTTTGTAGAAAGAATTAAACTCTCATGCTTCACTTATATCTATTTAGAGAGTCAACAAGAATTGTTCAATTGCATGATTAGTCATAAAATCCTACATAAAATTTGTGGATCACTGAATATGATATGTTTGATTCCTTGCAATAGTTTTGCGATATAGAGATGATAATATGCAGGTGGTACGAGTAAACGGTTGTGGTTAGTAAGAATATTGGTGTTAAGGTTTGTGATTCCCGAAGCATGCACGTATAGTCTCTCGTTATGCTATGAAGTTGGAGCATGATTTATTATTGATTGTCTTATAAGTGGCGGTCGGGGACGAGCGATGGTCTTTTCCTACCAATCTATCCCCCTAGGGGCATGCATAGTAGTACTTTGCTTCAAGGGCTAATAAACTTTTGCAATAAGTATATGAGTTCTTTATGACTAATGTGAGTCCATGGATTATACGCACTCTTACCTTTCCGAAATTTGCTAGCCTCTACAGTACCGTGCATTGCCCTTTCTCATCTCGAGAGTCGGTGCAAACTTCGCCGGTGCATCCAAATCCTGTGATATGATACGCTCTATCACACATAAGCCTCATTATATCTTCCTCAAAGCAGCCACCATACCTACCTATTATCACTACAAAAAAAGACACATCCGTGACATTTTGGGCCGAACGAATTTTTTTCCTGTCATGCTTATGACACTTCTATGACGATAATTGTGACAAAAGCACGTATCATCATAGATGTGGTGGGCTCCTACTTCTATGATAAAAAATCATGATAGAAAATGGACTTTTCATCTTGGCCGGGCCAGGGACGCACCTGCATGACATTCTTTGGGCCGTCCATGACGGAAAAAATCATGGTAGAAGCGAGGGCGAGGAAATTTTTGGGGAGTTCCCGGTTACGGTGGGTGGTCGGGGCCGAGCGATGCACGGAGGGATTGCGCGTTTCTCTCATACACGTACGCGCACGTGTGCGAGGCGTTGGGCTCTAACTGAACCTGAGCGAGGCGTTCGCTTGCTGAACCTGATCGATCGATCCCTTGGCTGTTAACTGAACCCGAGCGATTCATTCGCTGCTGACTGAACCCGAGCGATTCCTTTGTTGCTGCTGCTCACTGAACCCGAGCGATCGATCACTACTGCTACTTACTAAAGCCGACCGAGCCCCCGTGCGAGATGTAGCCAGCCGGTGTTGGGTTGCCTCTCGATGAACAGTGACCGTTGCTACCGTGCGTGCGGTACGTAGAACGAATCGAGACATGGTGAGTCGAGCCGGTTGGTTGGCTGTGGATGAACAGTTCCCGATGGGCGTTGGATGAACAGGACCCTGTGGTAGTAGGTCGTTGCCGCTGGATGAACAAGACCCCAAGGAGGCCACCACACCCCAGCCGATTGGGGGTGGATGAACAGGACCCCGTGGAGGCTCTATGAACAGTGGTCGGTGGATGCTGGATGAACAGTAGCCCCGTGGATGAACAGTAGATGGTGGCGGCTGGAGGAAGTCGATGGTGGATGAACAGTAGCCCGTGGAGGCTGGAGCGAGGCAGTAGACGGTGGATGAACAGGACCCCGTTTCGACCGTAGGCGCTCCAACAGAAGTCTGTTTCCTCCGTTTTGTGGTACGCCAGACCCTTCCCGATGAACATGACCCTGTTTCGACCGTACGCGGTTGAACAGAAGGCCGTTTCCTATGTTCTGTGGTACGCCAGACCTCATTTTGGCTGTTCCGTCCAAGCTGGTTGGCTCCCGATGAACACGACGCATTCCGTTGCCTCCCGATGAACATGACACAGTTTCTCCGTTCCGACCCAGCCGATTGGCTTCCGATGAACAGGACGCCGTTGCTGCCGTCCGTTGCCTCTCCATGTACACGTGCCCTGGCCGTATGTATGCGCGAGTAGCTAGGTGTTCGAGACCCCGCCCGTATGTACGTACGTGGCCGTATTTTTTGGCATGTGGCTGTATGTACATGTACACGGTTTAGAAGGGACTGCCTGAATTGCTATGTCGGGGGCTCTACTACTACACGTGCCGCTGCTTGCTCGGCCAAGGTTCATCGTTGTAGAGAGACCGATCGACCAGTATGTATGTACACGTTCACGACCAGACAGAAAACTCTATGTACGCTTCGACCGGGTGGGTCCCAGCTGTCAGGGAGGATAAGGACGCACTTCCTTGCGTGCGAAGATATAGCTGGTGGGTCCCGTAATATTGACGTACTTCCTTGCATGCGAAGATGTAGCTGGTAGGTCCATCTGTCAGCCTCACCTCATAGAGTCCTCTTCCGATGGTTGTCGTTCGTTGACCACGTTGACCATGCCGCGCGGACAGCACCCAGGCGGTGGACGACGGCGAGGCCTAGGAAGGGAACGACGCGGAGCCAGGGAAGACGAGGCAGGTGGATGCCCACACGGAGGGAAGTACAAGGGTTCACTGGCTGCGGTGTGAGGCTGCCGTAACCGGAGAATAACAAGAGGTGTTGGTAAGTAGAGGAATGGCCTGGACGGCGATGGGAGTAGGGTGGGCCAGCGAGTCCTGCGCGGCAGCACAACCAGCCACGGGAGGCGGTAGCAGGCGGTACCGCCGGTGGTGGTTTGGGCGGCTGAAGCAAGAATATCCGAGATTGAAGAAGCACGACATCCGTTGGATGGACATCCAACGACCACTGCTGCTAGAATCGTGTGTTGACTATAAGTTGACAAAGCCTTGCGTACGCATCAACTTAGTAGGCCCACAAGTGTGTGGCAGAGAACATATAGCCCATTTGTGATTTGTAATAATGTACAACCAATTTTTGAGTTCTAATGGAATTTACTATAGCCCATTTACATTTTGTTAAAATTACAGCCCATTTTCTAGCCAGGACAACGATTAATAATTTCAACCAACCGCTCAAAACAGAATTCAATAAAATTTCCCACATTTTGATGGGATCTGAAATATTTTTATCTTGAAATTTCAAGTCATATTAAATATAATTTCAAAATAAATTTTTATTAGGTAAAAATCCAACGAAATATTGCGAGTAATGAAATTAAAACTTTCAAAATACAAAAATAATATTTTTTTAACTAATTACCTGTTTGGTGCATTTTTTTATAGTTACAACCCAGTTTTTATAATTACATCCCATTTATTATTTCTTAAAGCCCATTTTCTTGTTAAGCCTAATGCATCCCTCCTAGGAAAGATTTGCATCCCAGCGGGGCGGAGAATAACAAGTTGACCTGGGCTGGGTATTCCTCAAAAAAAAAGTATAGCTGGGCTAGCCATTTTCACCTTGAAAAAAATTAATATCTGGGCTGGATATTTGGTCGATATAAAATAATAGCCTGGGCTAGATGGGCCATAGCCCGCCCAGTTGATAGTTGATACGCTGCTCCTCTGAACAACAACAAAAACATCGCTCAAGAAAAACTCTGCTCACACCTCAAAAACACAAATATTGCTCGAGCTGCTGGGTCCCAGCTGTCGGCCGCTCCTTGTGCAATTCTCTCGTTTATTGACTATATAGGTTGACAATGGTGTGGGACCGTGATGTCAGGAAACCAGGAGGAAGCAAAAAAAAATAGTTGTATATAATAAGGAGGCACTTGCGTACATGCGACTATGGCCCTGGTGGGTCCCCACTATCATCCTCTCCAAGTAAAGTCATCTCCTGATTCCTCATGTTCGTTGACGATGTTGACAACGCGAGACGGCGGCGCCACGGCGAGCTCAACAACTCGAAGGACGATTGAGAGGGCCTCGCGGGCCCTACGGATGGTCTGATACAGCGCCCGCTGCTCATTCAGGAAGCCAGGATCATAGGGCCATATGTCCGCGACGGCATTGTCGTTCGCTTGTTCGCCGGTGATTCGTCCTTCCGCGAGCCGGTGCTCGTTGAGGAGATGGAGGTTGTAGCACAGGCCCTCCTACGCTGGTAGCTGTTCCGCCATTAGGGCGTCGAAGTGCGGCCGCACCTGCTCTATGGTGAACATGGCATGAACCGGCTTGGGTGGTGGCGCCGGCTCCTGGTCGGAAGCCACGTCCATCGTCTGATTGTCGTCGCTGAGCTCGGCGAGCTTGCTAGCAAGCTAGCATGTCCGGCTGCTAGACCGGACCGCTGCCAAGCACGAGTCTGACCGCCCTGGCCCACCCAGACCCCCTCCCTCGCCCGCGCATGTTTTTCGCCCGAAACAGTTAGCGCCGTCCGCGCCGCTTCCCGGTACAGGCGATTGCTCCGCGTTCAAATGACACAACTGCTGTCCGTCCATCCGTCTGCCGCCCACATTAATGATACGCGGTTGCCGAGGCGGCTACTCCAGCGCCACCCGTCTGTCCCTCTGCCGCCCACCATTGCTATATAAACTGCTGCGCCGGCCATGGCCGCAGTCATCCGCGTCTGTTCCCTTTCTCCTGTCCACACCACTCCCACCATGGCTTCCTCGCACTCGAGCGCTCTTCGGGATGGGCGGACAATGGACCAGAAGGAGATGGCAGCCATGGCTGCCGACTGGCTGGCCGGCAGGCAGCCGGAGGACGACGACGTCCCAATGGAGAACGTGGTACTCGACAATCCGGCGCCAACCCCCTCCTGCGCGCCATCCTCGCCGGTGCATTGCACCATGACCATCGGTGAGGCCCGTGCCCAATACATGGACATGATGAGGCAGAAGCGTGAGGAGCAGTTCCGGGAGGCGCAGGTCGACGCCGCGTACAACCACCATGTCCTCCAGGAGCACCTGCAGGCGGAGGAGTAGATCGCCACCGAGCGGGCATAACAGGAGGCACTGCTCGAGTCATACCGCTCCGCCCGCGAGAGCCGCCTCATGCACTGGCGGTACCGCATGCGGGTGGTGGAGGTTGCGGCCGCCTACAAAGAGGGCGATGAAGCGGGCGATGCGTTGTTTGGCGAGACCGACGACAAGGCGGAGGACAATGCCGGCTCCGCCGAGGCCCCGCCCCGCCGGCACCGAGGCGGAGGACTTCGCCAGCTTTGGTGAGGCCCTGCTCCGTCGAGGCCCCGCCCTGCCAACAACGAGGCAGAGGACATCGCCGGCTCCGCCGAGGCCCCGCCCTGCCGGCAATGAGGGGAAGGATTTCCCCCGCTCCGCCGAGGCACCGCTCCGCCGAGGCACCGCCCCGCCGACAACGAGACAGAGGACATCGCCGGCTCCATCGAGGCCCCGCCCCACTGCCAACGAGGCCGCGCCACACAGAAAACAAGGAAGAGTTGAACACGGTAGGTCGCCGTCGCTCGGGTCCAAGTAAGGCCACCGCTGCTACCCTCCGGTTGAAGCCGAGCTTGGCGGGTTGAACATTGACGGCCGATTAGCTGCTTGGTGGCGACGTGGAGTCGGAGAGCTGAGCTAGAGAAGAAGCTTCTGTTCGGCTCAACCAGACACGAGAATTGGGCGCCGGAGATCATAGATTAGGTCAATTAATTATACCTCCAGCGCACCCTTTTTAGTTGAAGAATGTATGAAATGTAATGAAATCCAGCCGTGTATGAACGAATTTAGTTTGAATTCTTGTATCACTGGCATTAGATGAACATGCAAAACAATACGTACTAGCATTATTCTCAGGACGCACGGTGATCACCTCGTTTGCAGCAATTTCACACGTACAAAAATTTTGAGCAGCTTTTTAGCGTGCCTGTACATTGCAATCAAACTCACTGGCCTGGCAATTCATAGAGAACATTCAAAACAATTGATGATTATGCATCTCAATGATTCACATGTCAGAGCCAATATTTACTTCACAACTAAAGAATAAAGAAAAATCGATCGATGCTGCTGACGGCAAAGGGCGTCCCATTCGAAAATATCAAATGCATGTCTTCTTGCTAACATCAATGAGCAAAATTTGACAAGGTTGTCCCATTCCAAAATATCAAATGTGTGTCTTTGCGTACATCAATGAGCAAACTTTGACAAGGTTTTCCCATTCCAAAATATCAAATGCCTAAGATTATGGAATGGGCGGGGTTTGCCATCAGTTTGCACATTGACATGTCACCTCGTGCTAAATAAACCAGTTATTTTTGTGCAGTTCTCCACTAAAATCAACCAACTTCGCGCGTCTTTATATGTTGCAATGCCTTGAACATATCGGCACCGCCTTTCTTGTAGCTAATTTTGTGGCTGGAGGTGGAAATGAATGATTCGAGAACATTCGATGTATTGTGCATGATGAAGTATAATAGAGGGCACGAACCATCAGAACATTTTGTGCAGTTCCCATTGAAATAAAGCTGAGCATCCCTGTTTTCATAAATACAAAAAAAGTGATTAGCATAAAGCAAACTGTATTATGAATGTACAGTTTAAACATGCACCTACATGATCCATGCAGAGCACACATTTAAAAAAATGGAACTCACCGGAAAGAATCCTAAAACAACATTGTATTGGCCATCACAGCAACAAAGATGGAGATCTGTGAGTCCTTCTGAGCTGAAGTTAGTTTGTTCTTGTGGGCAGTAATGTAACCATCCTTCAACTACTCCTTCTGATAAGAAGAGAAGGGCTTGGCTTCTTCATCCTGGCATAATCGGAACTAGGCACTTCACGTACTCCATATTCCTCTTCAGAGGAGGATGATCCTATTGTGCAAAGACAAGAGAACAACTAAATGCTAGCATCCCTGTTTACTTAAAAAAAAGGAAAGGAAATATTTAAAACAACCATTACATTAACAGTGGGAGTAGCTGATGAAATGTATAGTCACAAAGAGATGCATCCTCATTATCCTCATAGGAAATGATATGATACCAAACACAGCAGCTCAACTTGAACTGTATTATTACTTAATTTTATCAGTGGCTATAACGGTGGCAAACCGGTGCCTCAATTTATTAGCAGCCTTAGATTAACATGCGAAACAATACCACTTTCTCATGACAGTAGCGAAACAGTAGCACAACACCAATAGAGATGACAAAGCTCAATCATATGGATGAAATTCGTGGGCCGGTACCAACCTTTGTCAGGAGGCTTATTGTGTAGAGCATGCAGATGAAGCACTTCTCCGGAACCATCCGTTATTATCTACTGTGGTTGCCATGCTTACTATAAACTCCTCGATTAGTTTAATGTTTCCAACATCTTCTTGTGCAGTTCCACTAAAATATATGTTATCTTCAAACAAGATCCCTGTTTGCACAAGTAGAGATAATTACATATTACATTAAGAGTGGCATCAAATCACAGTGGCAAAACAATTGCTTGTTCCAGCCATAGCAATAAATTAAGATGCAAAACTATATCATTACTTGTGTCATCACAGTTCCAGTGCTTCATTACAGCACCGGGAGTTGATTTTTGTTCTTCTTCCGCTTGTTCTTCCCCTTCATCACTTGGTTCAATAACAGGCAAGCTTCGCCTTCAATGTAAGATTTGGCATGTCAATTAGGGAGCACAAGTATAGCACTAAACAACAACATTACTTTTCTGATGATAGTAGCAAAATACAGGCCAACAGTTGCAAAATATCATTATGTTACCTCAATGGGATATTACGGTGCACATACAGATTGGAAGTCTGGTCTCCTTTTGTGCAGTTCACTAAAATCAAGCAACATTACCGTATAAGTAGCACAACATATGAAAGCACACTGCACAATCATGTGGAAGAAGGCCAGTACTGACCTCTCATGACACGGAATTCAAACAACTCACAAGAAGAAGATCTGAAACAAATTTGCCAACACGGATATAGATCAAGCAATCAAGCAATGTTGTCGGTGTGACATTTTGGTTGAACTGCACAAAACACTCTTAAAACAAAAGTGTTATGTGCAGTGCAACAAAAGGTCACAATAGCAACGAGGTGAAGTAGATAACCCCGTTTACACAGAGGTGCAAAGGAAACAATTACTGGTCAATAACAGTGGATGACACAGAAGCCCACAAAAAGAAGTATCTAACTTATCTAAATGGAAAAGAAAGCAAGATAGTAGCATTTCTCAAACAGTGGCATTGATTCATATTAACAGAGAGATTGTATTAACAAAAAAAATCATTAAACATATAATTTGCTTTTAACTACGGCATTGCATCAATTTTCCAGCGGCATTATTAGATTAACAACAGCTAAAGAGTTATACAGGACAGTGGACGCACCAGCACCATGTGCATCTACCGATGTATAAAGGGGTGATGCACAGTCTGTTGCAACAAAGAACAAACAACCAAGGAGCATATTTGTGTTGGTCCTAGTTTTGTTATCTTTAGACACCTTTTCCTATGTGAGGGCAGCAAATCTAGTCCTGCTCAAACTCTACAGCCTTGTCCCCCACACACAGAAAGATCAGTTCGTTACAGATGTGTGTACGGCGTTTGTCATTATTTTCCCTTTTCGACCAACATAGGTGTTGGATAGCCAGTCTGTACTACTTTCCCCCTTCCTTTCCTCTTTGAACCATGTCCTAGATTCATGCTATACAACTTTCCCCACTACTTTCCTGTTTGATCCAACACCTAGATTCGAGTGCAGAAGCGAAAAAAATCCACATGCAGCTAGAGCAATGCATGTGGATTAAGTAAATTATACGTTAAGGTTCTCGGGGTGTGGCTCAGTGGGCGGCCGGAGGCCGATCTGCCCACACTATGTATGGCAGTGAGGAAGAAGGGGTCGGAGGCCCTCCCGCGCCGCCGCTGGGTGAAAGAGAACAGCGGCACTGGTAGTGGATTCCTTCCCTCGCCGACGGCGATAGCTTTAAGCCTCCTTCCCTTCCCCGGCGGACGGGATGCTGCTGGCTCTTTGACCAGCAGTGAGGGGAGAGAGGCCAATGCAGTCTTGTTTAGATCTGGAGAGGGTGAGAGTGTGAAGAGAGCAAGTGCAAGCACTGAGGCTCCAGCGTGTATATATATAGTGGAGAGAGTGTGCAGAGAGCAAACCCTAGAAAACAAGCGCTGAGGCTGCAGCGTATCTCTACCCTCTACTTCTCTACACTCCATTATCTTATAAATATATATCTGATAAAAAACATAGTTGGTGATGATGGTGTGCCTGCCATCCTGCAATATAGGCCGTCCGATCTATATCTGGCGGATAGGAAGGAAACTATGACAATTTTGCAAAAAGATACCCGCACTCCTCTCCACATTTGCAGATAAGGCCTTCCCTCGTTCATCCTTATCGCCCACAAGATAAACTACTCATATAAATGCGTACACACATGCATGGAGTGCTTTCAGTCCACGTACACACATGCATGCATTTATTCCACCCCGCGTACACACCTGCATGGAGAGAAAATTGTGGCCTTGATTGCGGTTACGATTCCCTAATTAATTGGGCATTAAACCAAACACGCCTAAAATCCCTCCGATGGTGGAAATGCATGAGAATTGAAGCGCTCCCTATAAACTGGTACGAAGGGCAATGCTAATACGCGAACAAAAATCTAATGCTCGAAGGAGTCAATTCGCAATTAACGCTCCAAGCCTCCCGGTCGCACTTATTATCATTCACGTGTGGTACACTACCCTCTGAAGTGAACAACAACTAAAACTGCATGCGACGTGGAGGCATTGCCATTGTTGTGCGACCCGGTAGCCGGACAATCCATGGCAAGGCGCATACGCAGGCGGCCGGAATGCTCCAAATCCGGTAGCCGCGTGCGTCAAATCCCGCGGCCGCAGATATAGCGGTTGACCGCCGGCACATGAATCGGTGTGTGCGTGTGTGTGTTTATTTTTAATAGCATGTGTGTGTTAGAGAGAGCGACACATCGACCTAGAGAGAGATTGTGTGTAGTACTATGATTTAGCCGCGAGAGTCGGTGCATCCTCTCGTTTCCAGGCGTCCGGTTGGGACAGCAACCACGTCCGCTCCTGACCACCCTAGCCCACCCAAACCACCTCCATTGGCCGTGCTCGCTTCCTGCCCGAAACAGTCAGCGCAGCTCCAGAGAATCGGTGCCGCATTCATGCCCGTGCAGAGCGAACGCGACCTCTCACTGGCGCCTGCGTTGAAGGGAGAAGCGGATTCAACGAAGAGTGATGGTTGCTTCGTCCGTCCAACTTACTGACGGGTCTATGTGATTTGACAGCTCATTGGTCATTATTACTGAGGTGGTAGTATGAGCGTGCTGAGTCTGAGTTGCACTGTACACTTTACTTTGGTGCATGACACGTGCACCGGATGCTGGATGTCCCACGTTTCGGCGAAAGAAGGTAGAGCGTCTCCACTCTTTACAAATTTCTCCACTCTTACAGCGGAGGAGTGCGAAAGCAGCGAAAACACGGCAGCTCAGTGATTACATGGCCCACCCCACACTATCACCATATTTTCTGGACACCGTGCGACACCTAACTCTTTAGTACATAGTACGTACTATAATTTCTCAGCGAGATAAATTTGTACAATGCTATGAAGCTTCCAGCTTCTGTTTCATGTATCTTGCATCCAAGGTTGGCCGTTGCAACATTCCATCAAATACAAAGGAGACTAGCATGCATACTATTTCATCTCAATGATTCACAGATCATAGCCAATATGTACTCCCTCCGTTCCAAAATAAGTGTCTCAAATTTATGCCAACTTTAGTACAAAGTTGTACTACTAAAGTTGACACTTATTTTGGAATAGAGACAAATAAAGAAAAAAACGATCCATACAGTCCCTAGGCCTTGAACCCTAAACCCTAACCAGGCTTTAATTTGCTGGCGACGTTGAACCTTCCGAAGAAATGAAGTTTGCAACCCTTTAACCATCGGATCATTTTGTGCAGGTTCACTAAAATTGAGTTGAGCATCCCTGTGGCAAAGAAATTGAAGAAGCGTGATTAGAATAAGGCTAGTGGGACTAGTTGATGATACATAACCTCATCACAAATATAGTAGAAGCCAGTAGAGGTACATGCAGGGCAAAGAAGTAGAGAAATATCCGCATGGAGCAATGTGGGTAGCTGGGGCAGTGCTGCAAGCCGGCTGTAAAGGAAGTTGTACCTGAGGGTTGTCGGGATGTAGCTAGCTTAGAGGAGGGCGGAGGGAGGTAGCAACTGCCCACGTCGCGGCAGTGAGCAAGGGACGAAGGCAACCGCACCGGCTTTGTGAGAGAGAACGGCGGGGACCCTTGATCGGGATGCGCCGACAGTGGGTTTTCACCGTCAGCGACGACGACTGCATCTACACAAAGCATCCACCCCTTCCCCAATCGGACGTGATCCGCCCGAATGTTAGAGATGTGGCCACAGTCGTTTTGTGCGAGAGAGTGTGAAGAGAGCAACCCCAGCAAGCAACCGTGTAGGCTCCTGGCTATGTATATAGTGGAGCGGTTTCTTTTTCTCTCCATATGAACCTATTTATATTGCGTATGTGCCACTGAAGAAAAAAACTTTATTTATAAATAACGCGGCACCATTCATGCGTGGTTCCCGACCCTCCATTAAGTGAGTAACTACTACTAGACGCGTCAAATTATCTTGTGGGCTGCATCATCATATAGAAATGAGCTCCACCGTGTCACGTGTGTCGTTGGGGAAGACGCAAAGAGTGCTACGTGCGTGGGTGCGTGCACCTCTTCTCTTCGAGCATGGTTATTAAAAGTATAGCCAACTACTCTACCATGGGGTTATTATATGGGCAAAGAGTATAGGCAGTAATAATGACTAATGAGCTGTCAAATCACGGCCCACCCTTCTCTATGTTTGACTAAGGAAGCAGCCATCATTTCACTCCTCATTGAATATCCATCCGCTGCTACCTCCGCAAATAAATAAAAATCCGCTCCTACCTCCGCAGCATGGTTAATAATATAGCCATGTCAATCACGACATAGAAATATTATTCACTGATACAATAGGGCTGGCTCTAAGGCTGGTGATTTTTTTTACTTTGTCTCTTTCTCTTTTAATTTGTCTCATTTACTCATTTTACATAGGAGCACGTGTAGAGGATGGCTATTCCTTTCGATGGGACTTCTTAAGCAGCTTCGAATATTATTCCCGCTGCCCACCACTCTGAATCGTGCCATCTATGATACTCCCATTGCAACAACAATGAGGTCCACTAGGTCTAGCACGTCCTGTAAGAAGAGACTGTCACACAAAACATACATTCTTGTTGCCTTCTTCCTCATACAGTACGTACTACTAGTACTACTACTTGTTCTCCTATAAACCTTGCGCTTGGCATCTCAAAAAGTATTAACCTTGCGCTTGGCTCTTCGCCTCTTCGGGAAGTCGAGCAATGATGGTACTACAGTATATGGTTCTGGCTATCTGAGACCGAATGAATTGATGCACGTCCACCTCATGGGCGAGGGTCGAGGGGCGAGGGAGAGTGCGTACTACTAGGTCCGTTTCAATATGGACTACATACGGAGCAAAATGAGTGAATCTACACTCTAAAATACGTATATATACATCAGTGTTTGGAGTATGTACTAGTAGTAGTTCATATTGAAATCTGCTAAAAGAGATATATTTCAAACAATATGATAATCTCTCTAACCAAGGTAGGGACAAGGAGTATATACGTCTAACAGAGGGAGTAGTAAAATTTTCTCCTCGTCCTGTGAGCCATCGCGCTCGTGGGCGAGAGAGCGGGCGTAGGTGTAGTAAGCAAGCTTCTCCTTGTCCAGCGACTCTGCGAGCCACCGCGCCCATGGGCGGGGGAGAGGGCATACTAAGCAAGTTTCTCCTCGTTCTGTGAGTTGACAGGACACATAAAAAATAGTACGGAGCATCTACAGTGTATAGAGCCTTGCCTCTAAGGTAGGCCCCACATGGTTTGCCTCTTTTTTTAAATAATGCGTCAAGTTGCAATTTGTTTGTTCACCCGTGGTACACGATCCTCCATCAAGTGGACAACCAATACACGTGTCAAATTACCATGTGGGCTGCCTTTTCGTACAAAAATGAGCTCCACCATGTACCCGCGCGGGTGTGGTTGGGAAAGAGATGGGAGTACGTGCGCCATGCGTGCACCTCTTCTCTTCGTGCAGGTCCCCCACCTACGTGGGTGTGTGTGAGAGAGATACAAACCTAGAGAGATGGTGTGTGCGTTCATGAGTGTTTTTTGTTATGGGGGTGATTTCGTGAATGTATTTGTGGGAATATGTGTCGATGATATCTCAAACAAAATTGTGACACATGCAATGTGTGTGAAATAGAGGCCTATCTATATCATATATAGAGGGGGCGATCCACGAGAAGAGAGGGAGGGGTCATAGATATCGATAGAGTCGAAGAGCGGATCAAGTGTGTGGGTGCGAGATCGATGAAGAGAGCCATCGAAATTGTGTGTGTGCACGTCAAAGATATAGGGCGAATGACCTACCGGAACGTCAGAGGGCAGAGGGCAAGTTTGTGTGTGGCAGGGAGACATGACTAGAGCGCTCGATGTATCGGTGTGTGTGGGGGGGGGGGGAGGGGGAGGCAAAGACCTAACTAGAGAGGTAGATCGACTCGTATATGTGTTGAGAAGGAGAGACCTAGCTATGTCTTGAGGGAGATTGGTCGACATCCATACATAAGTGAAGGACGAGAAATAGGTTGGGAGAGAGAGAGAGAGAGAGAGAGAGAGAGGTAGAGTGTCGGAGCGGTGGTGGAGTGGCTTCTCGGAGATGGTGGGAGAGGCCTACTAGACAAACTGAGGGTACAACTGCAATATCAAGAAGAGAGGGGATGTGTTTCTGTGTGTGCGTGTGCGTGATAGATGTGTCGGGAGGCATGCATGGATGATGAAGGCCGAAGGGGACCATATGTGTTTGGTAAGCATACCTAACTAGATCGGTAGATCAATTGTTGCGTGTCGGAGGAAGGGAGAGACATAACTAATGAGGTAGACCGATTGACGCGTGGGGAAATGAGTTATAAATGACCTAGCTAGCTATATGTATAGTGGGAGATCGGTCAGTGTACATCCATTTGTTAGAGGCAGATAAGGCCTAGAGAGACGGATAGAGAGAGAGAGGGATGGAGCTAGGAGGTGGTGCGAGAGGCCTACTAGATAGGGGGAGGAGTGTGCGATTGTGAGATCGATGAAAAGAGGGGCGAGAGTTTACATGTGTGTGGGGCCGTATGAGAGACATGAGGCATGCATGGACATAGAAAGGAGGAGCTGATAAGTGTGTGTGTATGTGGTAGACACACATCGCTAGCGAGGTTTATCAATCGGTGTGTGTCGGAAAGAAGGAGTTGTGGAGACCGTGGGAGAACGACCTAAAGAAAAAAAATGAATGTGCGCGATGGATAGAATGCTGAGGGAGCGGGAGGGCGAGGAGGGCGTGTGCATGCACGAGAGAAAGTTAGTGCTGGCTACAAAGGTTAGAGGATATGTGTCGATAATATCTCAAACAAAAATGTGACACATGCAGTGTGTGTGAAATAGAGGCCTATCTATATCATATATAGAGGGGGCAATCCACGAGAAGAGAGGGAGGGGTCATAGATATCGATAGAGTCGAAGAGAGGATCAAGTGTGTGGGTGCGAGATCGATGAAGAGAGCCATCGAAATTGTGTGTGTGCGCGTTAAAGATATAGGGCGACTGACCTACCAGAACGTCAGAGGGCAGAGGGCAAGTTTGTGTGTGGTAGGGAGACATGACTAGAGCGCTCGATGTATCGGTGTGTGTGTGGGGCCTAACTAGAGAGGTAGATCGACTCGTATATGTGTTGAGAAGGAGAGACCTAGCTATGTCTTGAGGGAGATCGGTTGACATCCATACATAAGTGAAGGACGGGAAATAGGTTGGGACAGAGAGAGAGAGGAAGAGAGAGAGGTAGAGTGCCGGAGGGGTGGTGGAGTTGCGCAAGAGGCCTACTAGATAGGGGGAGGAGTGTGTGATTGTGAGATCGATGAAAAGAGGGGTGAGAGTTTACACGTGTGTGGGACCATATGAGAGACACGAGGCATGCATGGACAGAGAAAGGGGGAGATGAAAAGTGTGTGTGTATGTGGTAGGCAGACATCGCTAGAGAGGTTTATCGATCGGTGTGTGTCGAAAAGAAGGAGTTGTGGAGACCGTGGGAGAACGACCTAAAGAAAAAAAAATGAATGTGTGCGATAGATAGAATGCTGAGGGAGGGGGAGGGCGAGGAGGGCGTTTGCATACACGAGAGAAAGTTAGTGCTAGCTACAAATGTTAGAGGATTGTGTGGGTGTAAGAGACTAACAAAGATCATAATTCGATATGAAAGTGGATTCATATATTTGAATAAGAGATCATAGTGTGTTAAACCTATGCATGCATGAATATAGCGGTGATACGCGTGGTGTGGTTTTGGACATGCTATACTATAATGTGATAATGTTTGGCGTTTGCAACTCACAGCTAAATATCGAACAATCTAAACCATACTATATATCGAACAATCTCACATTTTATTTGAATTTGTGATAATGTGTGGCGTTTGCAGCTCACAACTAAATATCGAACAATCTAAACCATACTATATATCGAACAATCTCACATTTTATTTGAATTTATGATAATGTGTGGCATTTGCAACTCACAGCTAAATACTTGAAGGCGTAGGGGGCGGGGCACCATACATTATGTGATAAACACATTATACATATGATACGCTGTTTAGATTATGAAGATCTAGCTAGAGCTTGAAATGTACTATGATTTGAAATGAACATAAAGTGGATTCAAAAAATCGAGTTCGAGTTCATATACTACACATAGTTCATATCTAACTCGACAACAATCATGTGGTGTGCTGTGAAGATAATATACAAACGATCGTTTAACTTGATAATAATGATGATTGTAGATCTTATTAAAATAGAGAAACAAATTCAAATGGTTTAACTTGACAACAATCATGATTGTAGACCTTATTCAAATAGAGAAATGAATTCAAATTTAGTTCATATTGAAGCGGTAGTATATACGTTTGGAATGCACTAAAATGTTCATTTGAGTAGCAGGTTGCATGCATTATACACGTAGCGAAATATTTTAATTGAACATAACATGGATTCAAAGTTTTGAATGGCGTTTGTAGTAACTCATACAGTAAAACGGGACTAGACTCTCTTGTGTGGTGCGAATTGATTTCTTTTTGGTTTTTTCATCGAGGGAAGTGCGAATTGATTTGGTACAGTATACGTTAGGCTTGTCCGGAAATTTCAACCCGCGCCTTGCTATCCCAAAATTTTAAGATATCTCTTTGTCTCGTTGTGCTCCTAAAATTCCCTCCATCTCAACTTGCGCCTTGCTATCCCAAAATTACAACACGCGTGAAAACTCCCACCTCCTGCGAAATCCCGACACGCGAAATTCCCGTGATACCCCTGAACTGAAAGAACCACCTAGTTCAAATCGGTGGGGCTACTTTCTTAACTTCACCCACATTTCGGACAAGCGCGTCCCTAAGCCATGGTTCCCCCTCCCATCCCCTCCGCCCCCCATTCGTACACCGAGGCCGCGAAAACCCGCGAAGCCCCACACCATCCTCCATCTGCCACCCAGCCGGAGCCTCTTCCCCGACGACATCGTCCACCGCAACAGCTCGACGTCCCTCATCCACCGCACCGGATGAGGATCTGTCGTCGATCTTGTCGTCCTGCTGGTTCAACCACCCCGTCCTCCACCTCCAAGGAGCTGCCCCAATGTTCGCTCGTCTTTTGCGCCACCTCCATTCCCACAGCGCCGTCTTCACCTGCACCACCGGAAGAGCAGCACCATCACCGATTCCTCGGATGAAGCTGAGGCCTAATAGGTGCCACCAAAGAGGTTCTACACTAATCGCTGCATTTTCTTCTTGATTCGATCTCACGGTGCTGCCTGCGCTCGGTACCGAGCCGCCATGGCACGGCTCCATCTACGGCGGCTTCGTCGGCCACTTCCTCCACGACGTCGCTCCCTTGGCGGAGACGTCCACATCATTCAGAGCTGCTGCTGCTGCTCCGGCTCTCGCTGGCCCTGCTGCTGCTGCTTCGTCTCTCGCTCGTGCTGCTACTCTGCTCTTGCTCTCGTTCCCCTGCGTGGTCTGCTCTGGCTCTTGCTCGCGCTGCTGCTCTGGCTCTTGCTCTCGGTCCCCTGCCTGGTCTGCTCTGGCTCTTGCTCGCGCTGCTGCTCTTGCTCTTGCTTGCGCTGCTGCTGCACGAGCAGCAACTCCAGCTCTCGCTCGAGCTCCTGCTGCTGCTACCCGAGATGCTGCTACACGATCAGCTGCCCCGGCTCTCGCACGCGCTGCCGCTCTACTCTTGCTCGCACTGCTACTGCACGAGCAGCAGCTCTGGCTCTGGCTCGAGCTCCTACTGCTGCTGCCCGAGATGCTGCTACATGACCAGCTGCCCCGGCTCTCGCACGCGCTACTGCTGCTCTGCCCCGGCTGCTCTCTGGTAGTACGGTCCCTGCTGGAGCGGCTACCGATTTAGATCACTACTACTCTGCCACTAGTGCTCGAGTGGCCAAAACTATTAGTGCACTGCTTTTCTCCTACTAGTGCGTTCAGTTTCGATAGTAAAATTCAGTTTCGACAGCAAAATTCAGTTTCGACAGCAAATTTCAGTTTCGACAGTTAAGTTCAGAGATGAGCGGTTGATGTATTTTACATCTAGCACTTTTTGGTTATGTATTTTACATCATCTATCGGAGATGCTATTAGAATACCACATCAGGTTAACGTTGTCTCTCTTGTCCTACTTCAGCCTCGCCGTCGTACACCTCATCGGAGCTGCTCCAATGACGAAACCCTCCATCACAACGGAGCAGTACCCTTGGCTCCATCTCCAGGCGCCTAAGATCTTCTTCCCCTCCTCCGACTGCCACATCAGCCGCAACATCCCCAGCGACTAACCCAATGATGTTGAGATCGACATGGCTTCGCCAAAGAGGTTGTACACTTGCTGCATTGCTTTTTTACTCTACATGTTATATATATTGTCCACTGAGCGCACTTAGTAACATGAAATACGATTAGTTTCTCCTATATAGCAAGTAGCTTGAAGTACCAGGCAACTTAGCTATCCGTAATGGACTCTCTCGAAAGCCATCATTATTTATTTCTGCGCGTTTGAGCTGTGCATGTGTAGATGGGCCTGGGAGTTGAGTTAGTAGGGCAGTGGCCTAGGTCCAAAGTAGTACAAGTAGCACAAATACATTTTTGGAGTGTAGGTTTTTGCCTGTTCAAGCCTGCCTACTAGAATTGCCAGTGGTTGAAAGGAAAAGTAAAGGAAAAACATAGGAATTGGAAAGTTTCCTATGGTACTACTATTAATGCATTTGGTTCAAAGGAATGGAGCAAAGGAAAACTGTAGGATTTGTTCCTTCAGTGTCTGTTTCAAAGAAAAACCATAGGAATTTTAATATCCACTTGGCCCTCCTTTTCAAATTCCTATTTATGAAGAACAAGACTAAGTGATAGTAGCATAATAGCATTATAACTGTACATTTTCTTGTGGTTTGACTTAATTTGACCATGCTTCTTTGCGTTCCTGTGACCTTCCAATTCTTGTGAACCAAACACCCAGATTGATAGAAATCCTTTGATTTTAAATTCTCCATTTTGCACATGCATTCCTATCCTATTACTGTGTATTTCCTATCCCTGCGTAGAATCCTCCAATTCAAACGAGACCTTACAGAATTACTTCTCTTACAGATAGTTGTCAAAGAAAACCTTGTGTGGTTTGTCCCGCTCCTGCCGCGCCGTCGTCCACCCCAGCTCAGCTGCTCCAACGATAGAAGGGTCCACCACAGTAGGGATCCGCCCTCCAGACTGTCTTTCGCCGCCTCACATCTTCTTCCCTGCCGCCGGCAGCCACGACAATTGCATTACCATCATCAACTGAGCAGATGACCTTGAGGACTACACGGGTCCGCAAGAGAGGTCACACTCTTTCGTCTCTGCTTACGTTATGCATCGCTTAATATTACATGCTACTTTATCGTCCTGTTCACCGATTAGACTCTAAGTCAGCTCCAAACTAATGATCAAACTTGAGTTTTTAAATGGTTGTGGGGTACATATCGGGGCTGCAATCAATAGTATCTGTCTACTATCTCGTTAATCTCTGGTGTCTACTATGAGTTTCATGTTGGGTGGGAAACAAACAGTAAAGAAGCCATTATCTGTATTTTTTAACTGAAGCCATTATCTGTCTGCTATCATTGGTTTTGGTTCTATCCACAGGTTGCTACCATCACTCTGGATTTCTGCATGCACTCCTTACATAATCTCACTATGTTTTATTCCTATGCATGTCAGTTATTGAACACAATGGAACTGAACATGTAGAGCAAAAGAGACGAGCCTTGCGTGGCAATAAAATTTCAAGCAGACATCGCTCCATGGTGGGCGCAAAGGCAGCCCCCCTCCACCCATTTCAGATTGTAATCAAGAGGAAGATAACTGTTCCGAGGGGGATTCAGAAGGAGCAGACCACTCCTATTTACCCCCTGAGGTCTTCGCTCTAACTTGGCATGCTGATGTTGGTCATATCATCCATATGGTGCCTTGCATTGCTTACTTTATACATCAAATATTTCATCTGCTTAGTTTAGACATGCTATGTGTGAATGCCATCTGTTTAGTTTCTATATCGTATATGTGAATTATGCAACGCCATCTTGTTTAGCCAGGCATCATAGATGTGAATTTTGTAATGCCATCCTGCTTAGCGAGTCATCTTATATGTGAACTATATCACGCCATCCTTTTTTTTCATTACGTATTACATTTGTCAACAATGTTAGTACATTCAACTACTCTTCGTGTGCATCAACCATTTGACACGGTGATGGAAAAATCTAGAGTGAAAACAAGGTCTTGAGAGCATACAATGCTATCTGATAAAGCGCATATCTCGCTGGTTATGGATAGCTCCTCAGAGGAGGATTCAGAGATAGATGACCAGTCCTATTTCCCCCGAGGTGTATGCCCTAACTTGGCAGGGTTATGTTGCTCATATCATGCGTATGGTGTCTTGCATTGCTATGTCATTTGCTTAGTTTAGACATGCTTTATGTGAATGCCACCTGTTTAGTGTCTAATTACCATATATGTGAATTATGCAACGCCATCTTGTTGCAAGACATTATATATGTGAATTATGCAATGCTATCTTGTTGCAAGGCATTATATATGTGAATTATGCAATGCCATGTTGTTTAGCCAATCATCATATATGTGAATTATATCATGCTACCCATTTTTGTATTATGTAGTCCATTTGTCGACAACATTTGTATATTCAACTACTCTTCCTGTGCATCAGCCATTTGAAGCGGTGATGGAAGTATCTGGAGTGAAAACAAGGTCTTCAGAGCAGACAATGCTACCTGCTAAAGCAGACATCTTGCTGGTTAAAGACAGCTCCTCAGAGGAGGATTCAGAGGCAGATGACCAGTCCTATTTTTCCCCTGAGGTCTATGCTCAAACTAGGCAGGGTTATATTACTCATATCATGCATATGTTGTCTTGCATTACTTAGTTTTTACATCATATATGCGATTGCCATCTGCTTACTTGCTTAGTATGTATATAAATCATATATTTGAATTATATCGTGCCATCATGTTTACATAGACATCATCTATCTGAATTATGGCATGCTAACCCATTTAATAAAGACATCATATAGTTATATCATCTCATCCTGATTAGTGTTTACAGTCATCATATTTTGAATTATGTCATTCTATCCGTGAATTATATCATGCTATCATGTTTCCATAGGCGGCATGTATGTGAATTATGGCATGCCAACCTATTTAATAAACACATCATGTAGTTATATCATGTCATCCTATTTACACAGTCATCATATTTTGAATTATGTCTTTCTATCATGTTTCGTTAGCCATCATATATGTGAAATTGTGTCATGCTATCCTGTTTAGTTAGCCATCATATATGTGAAATTATGTCATGCTATCATGTTTGGTTAGACAACATAAATGTGAATTATTTCATGCCCTCTTTTATTCCCCACTATCCATTGCACCTGTCTATCATACAATGTCTGTACATTCAATTACTTTTCTTGTTTATCAGCCATTTGAATTGGAGAGGGTGATGGCAGTATCTAAGGGAGTAACAACACGGTCTTCAGAAAAGATGGTGCTACCAGTCGATGCAGATAGAACCATGGTTGTACTTGCCCAAGAACCAGCCCCACCACACATAACCCAGACTCTTGCAGATTGTACCCCTACCCAGTTGGACAGAGAACCAGCTACACCCCTTCTAACCCCAACCCCAGCAGATAGTAACTCAGTTCCAGTTGACACATCACTGTCTCCACCACAGAGCACCCAAACACGAGCAGTTAGTAAGGGAACTACAGTGCCCAAAGCACGAGGACCACCACTTCGAACCCCAACTTAACGCTTAAAGCAGAAGAAGAATTGTTCTCAGGTCAGGTTCTGTAGCTATGGTTCATACTCCTTTGCTCTTGCATCACTGTATTTACTCATACCAACTATTTTCTAATTTGAAGGATGGAATTGAAACTCCAATGACGCAACAGGTATGTTTTAAACCTGTTTCTTTAACTGGTTTGCTGTTGTAACTTGCTCTATGTTGATTTTAGTTTCAATTGAATAAACATTTATGTTCTCATGTCATGCACATTACAAGTGTTGTTAATGCTGTGTAGTTTCCCACACTTATATTTTGTCTATGCTACTTTGTCTTAAACAGATATTATTAGAACTGTGTCTCTATCTTGATTTATTGGCAACAAAAACTAGAATGATATAGACCATACAGTGACCATGGTACATAGATATATGTTTGTTTCATGCTGTTATCCTGTCCACTTTACTAGTGAACTGATTTACCAAAATGAGTTTCATATACAAAATGGTAAACCTGTGATGTGTCTGCTTGTTTCTCTTTTAGAATGCGGACAAAATATTGGAGAAGAGTACCCCGTTATGCAATGGTAAAGGAAGTAATGCAGATAAGGTTCAAGATAGTGAGAAATCCCTGTTGGTCTCCAAGAAAGCTGATAAAAACTATCTTGACGACAGTGAGACAACCCCAAAGTCTTGTCTTGATGTAGTGTTCGAGTTACTGGCCACTACTGCTGGCACAAGCTCTTCGAACTCGCTGCCTGAATCAGTTCGTCTTCTTGAGTCTCAACTTCAAGTTGAAAGACATCGATCAGATGTGCTGCGACACGAAGCCGAAGGACTGAGGAAGTCCCTGCAGAATTCAGATGCATACTTTCTGGTGCAACAACAAGTGCTAGAGGATTTAAGTGCCAAACAAGAGAAGGTTAATAAGTTTCCTAAGCATCTTGCCAGCATGCTGGGTACCCAGGATATTGTTTCTTGAGCTCTTCTGAAGTGGTTTCAGTTCTGGACTTGTTTTGCTGCGGCGTTTATTTGCACTGGTCGCCAACTTTGACAATCAGTGTATGTGATATGCTGCTTTGTTCCCTATATTTGCACTGGTGGCGAACTTTGATGCCCAAGGATGTAATATGTGTAATAGCCCAGCGTTAGTTGCTTGTTTATTTATTTCCTTATTGTCTTGTTTAGTTGTTTGCTTGTAGTCACTGCAGTTCTTTTTCCGCGTTTTTCTAGTGGCCACAATAACCTATTTTTTATAACTAGGCCACAATAACCATGGGCAACATACGGACCGTTGTAACCATGGTCCTGCTACCTGCTGTAGTGACCATGGGCCTCCTATGGGCTGTAGGATCCATGGGCCCTCGACGCGCCGTATAATCAATGGGCCTTCTATGGGTCGTACTATTCATGGACCAATAACGGTCCGCAAAATGGACCGTAAACGGGCTAGAGTGGAAATCGTGTGTTTATGGCCCGACCATAACGGGCCGTTAATAGGCCAAAATGTATAACGGGCTTAATTATATCGACAGGCATCACGGGTCGTTAATGGGCCGTATTTGATGACGCCATGAAAACAGCCCAACGGGTTAACGGGCCGACTGTAACCACGGGCTGAATTTGGCCCACAAGCGGAACAGGCCAGTAACGGACCATAAGTAACCGAATGCTGGAAATGAACCCAAGAATAAATGGGCCCTTAGAAGGTCGAAAGGTAACACGGGCTGGAAACGGCCCGACGGAATAATGGGTCGCTAATGGGTGTAAAGCGATACACTGTTCATTATGGGCCAGTTTCACCACGGGCCTTTAATGGGCCCAGAGTTACAAAGGGCCTCGTATGGGCCGAAAGACGTCATGGGCCATACATGGGCCGAAAGTTACAACGGGCTGGAATCATATTGGACGGCCGAGATGACGCTACTAGGCCCAATTCGGATAGGCCATAACGGACCGTGAGTTAGCGGGCTGTAAATGGGCTATATGCAAATAGGCCCTTAACAAGCTTTCCATGGGCTGGCCCGCTACCTTTTGACCAAGTCAAACAGGTCGGCCTTTTCACCTGAATGGGCCTCTGTTGGTATTGTCATGGAACACTTCTACGACAGCACAGGTATGACTATCTTGATTCTGTCATAAAATCGTCATGGATGTACATGCATGACAGAAAACGTGACCTACTGTGACAAACACATATCATCACGGAAGTGTATTTTTTTTGTAGTGTATGGCCTTTCCATAGCCATTCCGAGTTATATTGCCATGCAACTTCCACCGCTTCCGTTTTGATGACTTGAGCATTCATTGTCATATTGCTTTGCATGATCATATAGCTGACATAGTAGTTGTGGCTCAGCCACCATTCATCATTCTTTATACATGTTACGCTAGATCATTGCACATCCTGGTACACTGCCAGAGGCATTCATATAGAGTCATATTTTGTTATAGGTATCGAGTTGTAATATTGAGTTGTAAGTAAATAGAAGTGTGATGATCATCAATTTTCATTATTAGAGCATGTCCCAGTGAGGAAAGGATGATGGAGAGTATGATTCCCCCCCAAGGCAGGATGAGACTCCGGACAAAAAGAGAGAGAGAAAAGAAAAAGAAAAAAAAGAAAAAAAAAGAAAGAAAAAAAGAAAGAGAGAAGGGGCATGCTAGTTCCATACTTGTGCTTCAAAGTAGCACCATGTTTTTCATATAGAGAGTCTCCTATGTTGTCACTTTCATATACTAGTGGGAACTTTTCATTATAGAGTTAGATGCACACCCACTTAGTTTTCATGTTGAGCTTTCATACACTTATAGCTCTGAGTGCATTCGTTGCATGGCAATCCCTACTCCTCGCATTGATATCAATTGATGGGCATCTCCATAGCCCGTTGGTTAGCCTCATCGATGTGAGACTTACTTACTTTTTGTCTTCTCTATATTTACCCCTATCATCATACTCTATTCCACCCATAGTGCTATATCCATGACTTGCGCTCATGTATTGCGCGAAGGTTGAAAAAGCTGAAGCGCGTTAAAAAGTATGAACCAATTAATCGGCTTGTCATCGGGGTTGTGCATGATAAATACTTTGTGTCGAGAAGACAGAGCATGACAAGACTATATGATTTTGTAGGGATAGCTTTCTTTAGCGTTGATATTTTGAAAGACATGATTGTTTGTTGGGATGCCTGAGTATTGATGTCTTTATGTGAAATTATAGACTATTGCTTTGAATCACTCGTGTCTTAATATTCATGCCATGATTAGATATATGATCAAGATTTTGCTAGGTAGCATTCCACATCAAAAATTATCTTTTTTATCATTTACCTACTCGAGGACGAGCAGGAATTACGCTTGGGGATGCTGATACGTCTCCGTCGTATCTATAATTTTTGATTGTTTCATGCCAATATTATACAACTTTCACATATTTTTGGGAACATTTTTGTGACGCCCCCGATTCAGTCGTACACTAATCATACACGCAAACGTGTACGGTCAGGATTAGGGACTCACGGGAAGATATCACAACACAACTCTAAAAACAAATAAGTCATCCAAGCATCATATTACAAGCCAGAGGCCTCGAGGGCTCGAATACAAGTGCTCGATTATAAACGAGTCAGCGGAAGCAACAATATCTGAGTACAGACATAAGGTTAAACAAGGTGCCATAAGATGGCTAGCACAAACTGGGATACAGATCGAAAGAGGCGCATGCCTCCTGCCTGGGATCCTCCTAACTACTCCTGGTCGTCGGCGGCGGCCTGTACGTAGTAGTAGGCACCCTCGGTGTAGTAGGAGTCGTCGAAGGTGGCGTCTGGCTCCGGGGCTCCAGCATCTGGTTGCGACATCCGAGAAGGAAAGGAAAAGGGGAAAAGAGGGAGCAAAGAAACCATGAGTACTCATCCAAAGTACTCACAAGCAAGGATCTACACTACATATGCATCAGTATCAATGAAATGGGTAGTATCTGTGGACTGAACGGCAAAATGCCAGAATAAAGGGGGGGGGGATAGCTAGTCCTATCGAAGCTATGCTTCTTGCAGCCTCCATCTTGAAGCATGTAGAAGAGAGTAGCAAGTATAGTAACAAGTGACATCGCATAGCATAATCCTACCCGGCGATCCTCCCCTCGTCGCCCTGTGGGAAAGCGATCACTGGGTTGTCTCTGAAACTTGTAAGACGTGTGTTTTATTAAGTATCCAGTTCTAGTTGTCATAAGGTCAGAATACAACTCCGGGTCATCCTTTTACCGAGGGACACGGCTATTCGAATAGATAAACTTCCCTGCAGGGGTGCACCACATTACCCAACACGCTCGATCCCTCTGGCCGGACACACTTTCCTGGGTCATGCCCTGCCTCGGAAGATCAACACGTCGCAGCCCTACCTAGGCCTAACAAAGAGGTCAGCACGCCGGTCTAAATCCTATGCGCGCAGGGGTCTTGGGCCCATCGCCCGTTGCACACCTACACGTTGCGTACGCGGCCGGTGAGCAGACCTAGCAGCCTCCATTACAAAGAAAGTTGTGTTACGCGATCCAACCCGGTGCGCGCCGCTTAGTCGCTGACGTCTAGGAGGCTTCGGCTGATACTACGACGTCGAGTGCCCATAACCATTCCCGCGTGGTGGTTAGTGCGTATAGGCCAGTGGCCAGACTCAGATCAAATATCCAGATCTCGTTAAGCATGTTATTTGAAGTATCCGTAGACGCCGACTAGGGATCAGGCCCATCTGTCTCATAGGTGGTCACAACCTGCCCTGTCGCTTCGCCACAAAGTAACAATCAGGGGGCTGCCGGGAACCCAGGCCCACCACTACCTGGGTGGAACCACCTGCCCCTTCAGCCCCCATCTTCGAACAGTAACATCAGTAATGTAAAAGTATGTAGTATATGTACCCGTGATCACCTCCCGAAGTGATCACGGCCCAGTAGTATTGCATGGCAGACGGACAAGAGTGTAAGGCCACTGATGATAAACTAGCAACCTATACTAAGCATGTAGGATTGCAGGTAAAGGTAACAACAGAAGTAACAAGGAAAGGCTATGCATCAGAATAGGTTCAAACCGATGAAACAGTAACACTACTCTAATGCAAGCAGTAGAGGGAAAGAGTAGGCGATATCGGGATGAACAAGGGGGGTTGGCTTGCCTGGTTGCTCTGGCAAGAAGGAGGGGTTGTCAACACCATAGTCGATCGGGGCAGCAGCGGCGTCAGTCTCGTAGTCTACCGGAGAGAAGAGGGGGAAGAAACAATAAATACAATGTAAACAGATGCATGACATGACATTAAGCGGTGCTAGGTATGCCCTAACGCGGTACTAGGTGCTACTGGTGAAGGGGGAAAACATTCGGGAAAATATTCCAGGTATTTTATGTTTTCAGACAGTCGAACCGGAGGGGGACGGTTGCATGTTCGCTATGCTAGGGGTGTGTGGCAGACGAACGGAGAGCGTATTCAGATTCGTCTTGAAATTCTGAGCAACTTTCATGTTCAAAGTATTTTCATCCGAGCTACGGTTTATTTTATATTAATTTAAAAGGATTTAATCATTTTCTGGGATTATTGTTATTTAATTTATTTGAAAAATAATTACAGCATCATCATGATGTCAGCGGTCAACTCTGATCGTTGACCAGTCAAACTGACAGATGGGGCCCGTTCGTCATAGCCTCTGATTAACCAAATATAGTTAATTAGTTTAACTAAGTGATTACGTTAATTAACAGGATTAATTAGGTTAATTAATTAATTAACTAATTATTATATTATGATTATTTATTTCCTTTTTTCAGGGCGTGGGGCCCATATGTCATTTGGCAGGGGGCCTACCGAGCGAGCAGGCGTGGGTCTCGGGCGCGTGGACTCGGCTGGGCACCCGAGCGGGCGTTGTGGGCAGTGGGCGAAGGGGGCGGGCGCGCGGCCCGGCCCCGGCAGCCGTGGCCACGGCCGGAGCAGCACGACGCGGAGAGGTCAGGCGGGTCAACGCGGGTGGAGCAGCGGCAGGGCCGCCGCGGGTGCGACGGGGCGGACGGCGAGCGCGGCGTGGACCATGACTGTGGGGCCAACGAGCGGGGCGAGGGGAGCAGGGGCGTGGTCGCACGTGAGGGGGGGCGCGGCCGTGCGTGGTCGTGGCGAGGGCGTGCTCGGGCGCGGCATCGGCGAGCAGATGGAGAGGCGGGCACGGCCAGAGGGAACAGGAGGGACCGGCGCGGCCAGGGCGCAAGTCGCAGCAGCAGGGCCGCGGTGGGGAAGGTGAGCACGTGCGCTCGGTGGGGTTAAGGCGCGGCAGGCGAGCGGAGCCAGGGCAGCACGGCAGGCGCGGGGCGGAGGACGGCGCGGGCGCAGCCTCGCGTGGTCGTGCGCGCAGAGGGGGCGTGGAGCAGGGCAGCGGCGTGAACGGGGGGGGGGGGGGGCTCGGGTCGCGGTGAGCACGGCCCGGCGCGGCGCGTGGCCAACGGCGTAGGGGAGCACAGTGAACAGAGGGGATGAAGGGGAGGGCGCAGCTCACCCCCGGTGCAGGTGAATGGGGCGGCGAGGCTCGGTGGAGCTCGTCGGGGAGAGGTCGTGGAGGCGAGCGTCGACAGCGTCAGGCGGCGGGGCGACGACGAGGTCGTCGGGATCGATCCTGATCCAGATCGGGATGGGGGGGAGTGAGGAGGGGATCGGTTAGGGTTTTGGTCGGGCTGGGGGGTATGTAGGCGCGGCTGGGCCGACCTGGTTGGCCCAGAGGCCAGCTGGGCCATGGCCCGGGGGGGTTCCTCCTTTTTATTTTTGTTTGTTTTTCTTTTCTTCTATTTATTTTCTGTTTATTAGTTTTCTATTTTATTTTCTATATATTTTTCTTTTATAAAATATTTAAATAGTACCTAAATTAGTGTTCAAAAATATCCCACTGCCACAAAAAGTTTGGTGACTAGATAAAATAGTTTAACATTTGTTTATTATTTAAAAGCATTTAAATAATAGTTTTGGCCCCTGTTTTACTTATTTTTGAGTATTTAAACATTTTATAAAAATGTGGTTTCTCCGCCAATATCACCTAGGGATTATTTGTCATCTCCAGAACATTTTAGTTTTAATATTTGGAAACTTTTATTGTTTGACTTGATTTGAATTTTAATTCAAACGGGATTTGAATCAGCACGAGATTATCAACAGTAATTGTGGTGACGTGTCATCATTAGCAGGGAATTACTGTAGCTTAATTATCCGGGCGTCACAATTCTCCTCCACTACATGAAATTTCGTCCCGAGATTTAAGAGGTAGAGTAAGGGGGAAAGACTTGGTTACGAAATTTTATCGAGTCTTCTCGGTCTTGGTTGCTCTTCTCGAAGAAGTTGATCCCTCTCGTTGATGTCTTCATTTCTCTACTTCAAGTTATCATGATGAAATCGTCAGCCTATCTTCGGGAACTTCGTTGTACTTACGAAAAGGATAAGGGGTAACTTCGGAAGAACATACCCTACAAGGTTGCTTATCTGGTAGATAACATCAGGGAAGGTGGCAGAAGGTAACTCTTGAATTGAAACTTAAGAAATATCGATAGCAAGGTAAGAAGGTACCATGAGAAGTTCCATGCGGGCAGGCAACCGTTCGATGCCTAATCAGAAGGTGAAGGGGGTTTCAGAGCATCGAAATAAAAATTGTGTTTGATACCAGAGTAGATCACCTCATGGAAGGTGGCTCGTGATCTACATACGAAGCCAAGCATGAGGAATAACTTCAGAAACAGTGGTGTACAGGAGAGTCAGGTTTCGATCCTGTGGAACTATGGGTTATTGGCCCACCATGTGGGTTAAAATAGGAAGGGCGGTGACGTCTTGCATGATCATGTAAGCAAGACATGTCAGAGGATAGCCTATCAGTTATGTTGGCAACAACATCGGTACCAAGGGCAAGGGACAAAGAGAACCATTTTCCTGCTCGTTGAACGAGGCGGACCAATAGGCAAAGTTCTCGTCCATCGTGGTTACCGGAATGTCGTCAACAATAGTAACGGGGTCTTACTAACAGAGTTGTACACCGGGGTATTTACATAAGCAGGGAAATATTACTGCTTAGTTCGCAAAAAAATATAAGAAAGGTTAAACAAAACAATGGAAAGGAAAATATGATTAAACACAATTATCAGGAGTATATCCTTTCCCAAGGTCAAATAGAGCATGATATCCATGACGGGATAGAAAGCAGGAAACCATTTAGGTAAGGGGGAGAGGAATTTCATGACATCACCCATATAACGGTGTTTGGATAATTGATAAAGAAAATTTAGCATTGTGTTTCAAATGTTCTTATTGAAAATCGGAGTACCACAGACATGCTTCGAGATAGCATTGACATGGTCTTCAAACAAAGGTCGAACTTTGGATACACAAAGGATCCATCAGGAACAACTTAAATAAGTCTTACAATTTCCTCATGGAAGAATGGTTAACCTTGCAAAAAAAAGGAATCTATAACAACAGGTCCTCCGGCCAGGTGTGCTAGGCATGACATCACCTTACCGGGTCATATATAGACCAATGTTATAACTCTTGGAAATATGTTTCAACCATCACATCTGACCGAGATCCAGATCTGATTGGTGTCAGGGTACCTCAAACGCAGGATGTCTGAGAAGAAAAGGTGCAACACCATTGACGAGATGACATTGTAAGATTCTCAGGTAATGAACTAGGGAAGCAAGTTCTGAAACAAGAGGTCATCATTAAACCAAGGAGTGGATGAGATCCATCGAGATTTCTAGCAAGATGGATTTCCACAATTATGTGAAAAAGGAGATAACATTTGTCAGATCAAAAGATATAATGATGTATGCTCGAGGAAATTATACACAATTAAACATTGGTTGAAAGGTGCACCCGAAATATGGGCTTAGGTAGCACGATCAATGTTAGAATGGTGATTCAATAACCAATAGTCTAAGAATGAACTGTCGACCATTAACTTCAAAGCAACAGGGTGACTAGAAGTACAGAATCCAAGCAACATCGTTCACTTGTTGGTATTCTGATTAGAAACAATACGGGGACCACTAAGGAATGGTGATGGTGAGAAGTATCACTATACCAAGAATTCTTAAGAGGTGGAGCAATCCTCACAACATCCTTGGCGTAAAAGACAGTAATACTCCAAGGTAGAACATAATACAAGCCGGATAGCAAGTTGCATCTGTAACATGAATAGGTTTGTGATGAGAGAAAGGTAATGATGTTGCCGATGGTAACTCAAATTACCAAGGGACGAGGATGGCACTTATCATCATGAATTAGGTTGATATCCTGGAAAGAGTCAAAATGTTGATGATGATCACGACAAATTTTGTGGAGAGGCTCCATGAAGAAGCAATCGAACAGCGACTGCATCAAACAAAAGGACTAATGCAGCAAAAGATTGGAATCAAGCTTGCTGTTTGAGGTGTAATGATATGGCGAGGAAGATCGACGTAAGCTTAGCTCATCGTCAAAAATTGTGCCCCGGGAAGAAGGACCAGTTAGCACAGTTAAAATTTAGCACGGTAATGATATAGCCGATCAGGCTAGGAATGACTTGAAGGATTATTAAACTCGTAAGCAACAAAAATTACTTAGAGTTATTGAATTGGAGTGTGGAATCGATTCACTTATCGGTGTTCTCGGTTGACAAACAACCCAGAACCCATGAAGTGACAATGACAAGGAAAGGTAGTACTTCATCAAAAGTTCATAAGATGTAGTGCAATGGCATGATATCCTCGAGATACCAGGGGTAATACTCGAAGGTAGATCATAATAGAGGTTGGGCAGGCGTATTGATCTGTAGAAGACAAGTACTTTAACTTGTCTGAGAAATGGGATCAAAGAAGAACAATCATGGTCGGAACCACGGTTGCGAAGGATCAATTCACAAATACCAGAAGATATTTATCAAGGAAATAGTTATTATTACAAGAAGCTTCCATGATAGGATCTACATCGTGTCCATGGGCATGAACACAAAGTTCAAGGTCGACTCCCACTTCTCTAATGCATAACCTTTCATTCACTTCTCGCCTTCGACGAAGTTGTAGTGTTGAAATTTTATCTGACATAACACCAGTAGAGTATGACCCATAGTAGTCTCCGGGTTCACACAGATTAGAAAAGGCATAGGTTCAACCCATCAGGGCCTCTTAGGAACATATACCACAAACTTCAGGACTAAATAAGACAAGCTCGAAAGCAGAGCATGTTCGACAAGCAAAGGATACAATTTACCAAAGGCATTATGTATCCGAGAAAAGACTCACAAAGTTATTGAATATGAAGGACGTGGTCGGATAAAATCCAATAAAGGATCTGGTGGTCCACAAGGGATCTGATGTGAGCATCGGTACTCAACCAGAAGAAGAAAGAAAGCAAGGAGATCAGATTATCGAAACAACTGACTAACGCAAAGCTCAAATGCAAAGGAATTATGAGCTCCAAATCAAGGGATCAGAAGCAAACGCTCTGGTTCAGGATGGATAAGTTGAATAGCCTTAGGGGTACAATCGACGACAATTTGATTGATCGAGAACCAGCTCTTGGTCAAAATGATGTCTGAGCCGGAAGGGTAAATTTGAGGATTCGACTAAGGATTGCGAACAATCGCAGCATATTGAATCAAGGATCTCGAAATTATAATGACGAAGGATACTAATGAATATTGCTAGTCATATGGAATGCAACCATAATGCAAGCAGACAAGTATTTGCAGAGCAATAGCGGGCAGAGGATTACCGGAAGATCAGATAGCATTTCAATGCATCTTGTGAATCATATGAACAACGGGGAAAGAACGGATACTCGGTAGGTGCGAGGAATTATCCGTAGGGGGTATTCATGTGGCAAGAACTGCAAGGCAGTAGGCACAAAGCATTCTCGGAACAATAGGAATAATTTCGGGGTATCTTGTAATAACAAGATCAACGGGGAATGGTTGTATGAATGGCAAGTGTACGTGGTTATCCATAGGGGTTTATCGATGGAAGGGAATAGCAAAAGCGATGGCACAAAGTCTCGAGAGAACATCGGAGGGTATCTTCAGAATCTTCTGGTGCACTAAGCAATCATCTGGAGTGAGGGGCTCTCCGGGAGGAAGTACTAACGAGAACCTAGAGTTAGAGTTAGTAAAATCATTTAACCTGAATAGAAGAGAAATTAGAGTCCCAGAGTATAGACGTGGAATAAAAGATCCTAATACCACCCAATGGCGACGTGGGCCCGTAGGACACACAGCCATGTTAGTAAAAGTTTTGCCATGACTAGACTCGACTTCAGCCAAGGAGTTGGAAAGGGTATTCCTACAGGCAGTCGGCTCTGATACCAACTTGTGACGCCCCCGATTCAATCGTACACTAATCATACACGCAAATGTGTATGATCAAGATCAGGGACTCACGGGAAGATATCACAACACAACTCTAAAAACAAATAAGTCATACAAGCATCATATTACAAGCCAGGGGCCTCGAGGGCTCGAATACAAATGCTCGATTATAAACGAGTCAGCGGAAGCAACAATATCTGAGTACAGACATAAGGTTAAACAAGGTGCCATAAGATGGCTAGCACAAACTAGGATACAGATCAAAAGAGGCGCTTGCCTCCTGCCTAGGATCCTCCTAACTACTCCTGGTCATCGGCGGCAGCCTGCATGTAGTAGTAGGCACCCTCGGTGTAGTAGGAGTCGTCGAAGGTGGTGTCTGGCTCCGGGGCTCCAGCATCTGGTTGTGACATCCGAGAAGGAAAGGAAAAGGGGAAAAGAGGGAGCAAAGCAACCGTGAGTACTCATCCAAAGTACTCGCAAGCAAGGATCTACACTACATATGCATCGGTATCAATGAAATGGGTAGTATCTATGGACTGAACTGCAGAATGCTAGAATAATGGGGGGGGGATAGCTAGTCCTATCGAAGACTACGCTTCTGGCAGCCTCCATCTTGAAGCATGTAGAAGAGAGTAGCAAGTATAGTAACAAGTGACATCGCATAGCATAATCCTACCCAGCGATCCTCCCCTCATCGCCCTGTGGGAAAGCGATCACCGGGTTGTCTCTGAAACTTGTAAGAGGTGTGTTTTATTAAGTATCCAGTTCTAGTTGTCATAAGGTCAGAATACAACTCCGGGTCGTCCTTTTACCGAGGGACACGGCTATTCGAATAGATAAACTTCCCTGCAGGGGTGCACCACATTACCCAACACGCTCGATCCCTCTGGCCGGACACACTTTCCTGGGTCATGCCCTGCCTCAGAAGATCAACACGTCACAGCCCTACCTAGGCCTAACAGAGAGGTCAGCACGCCGGTCTAAATCCTATGCGCGCAGGGGTCTTGGGCCCATCGCCCGTTGCACACCTGCACGTTGCGTACGCGGCCGGTGAGCAGATATAGCAACCTCCACTACAAAGGAAGTTGCATTACGCGGTCGAACCCGGTGCGCGCCGCTCAGTCGCTGACGTCTAGGAGGCTTCGGCTGATAGTACGACGTCGAGTGCCCATAACCATTCCCGCGTGGTGGTTAGTGCGTATAGGCCAGTGGCCAGACTCAGATCAAATATCCAGATCTCGTTAAGCGTGTTATTTGAAGTATCCACGGACACCGACCAGGGATCAGGCCCTCCTGTCTCCTAGGTGGTCACAACCTGCCATGTCGCTTTGCCACAAAGTAACAATCAGGGGGCTGCCGGGAACCCAGGCCCACCACTACCTGGGTGGAACCACCTGCCCCTTCAGCCCCCATCTCCGAACAATAACATAAGTAATGTAAAAGTATGTAGTATATGTACCCGTGATCACCTCCCGAAGTGATCACGGCCCAGTAGTATTGCATGGTTGACAGACAAGAGTGTAAGGCCACTGATGATAAACTAGCAACCTATACTATGCATGTAGGATTGCAGGTAAAGGTAACAACAGAAGTAACAAGGAAAGCTATGCAGCAGAACAGGTTCAAACCGATGAAACAGTAACACTACTCTAATGCAAGCAGTAGAGGGAAAGAGTAGGCGATATCGGGATGAACAAGGGGGGTTGGCTTGCCTAGTTGCTCTAGCAAGAAGGAGGGGTCGTCAACACCGTAGTCGATCGGGGCAGCAGCGGCGTCAGTCTCGTAGTCTACCGGAGAGAAGAGGGGGAAGAAACAATAAATACAATGCAAACAGATGCATGACGATGCATGACATGACATTAAGCGATGCTAGGTATGCCCTAACGCGGTACTTGGTGCTACTGGTGAAGGGGGAAAACATCCGAGAAAATATTCCCGGTGTTTTACGTTTTCGGACAGTCAAACCGGAGGGGGACGGTTGCATGTTCGCTATGCTAGGGGTGTGTGGCAGACGAACGGAGAGCATATTCAGATTTGTCTCGAAATTCTGAGCAACTTTCATGTTCAAAGTATTTTCATCCGAGCTACAGTTTATTTTATATTAATTTAAAAGGATTTAATCATTTTATGGGATTATTATTATTTAATTTATTCAAAAAATAATTACTGTGTCATCATGATGTCAGCATGATGTCATCAGTCAACTCTGACCGTTGACCAGTCAAACTGACAGATGGGGCCCGTTCGTCATAGCCTCTGATTAACCAAACATAGTTAATTAGTTTAACTAAGTGATTAGGTTAATTAACATGATTAATTAGGTTAATTAATTAATTAACTAATCATTATATTATTATTATTTATTTCCTTTTTTTTCATGGCGTGGGGCCCATATGTCATTGGGCAGGGAGGGCCTATCGGGCGAGCGGGCGCGGGTCTCGGGCGCGTGGACCCGGCTGGGCACCCGAGCGGGCGTTGTGCGCAGCGGGCGAAGGGGGCGGGCGCGCGGCCCGGTGCCGGCGGCCGTGGCCGCGGCCGCGGCCAGAGCAGCTCGGCGTGCAGATGTCAGGCGGGTCAGCATGGGTGGAGCAGCGGCAGGGCCGCCGCGGGCGCGATGGGGTGGACGGCGAGCGCGGCGTGGACCGCGACTACGGGGCCGACGAGCGGGGCGAGGGGAGCAGGGGCGTGGTCGCGCGTGAGGGGGGCGTAGCCGTGGGTGCCCGTGGCGAGGGCGTGCCCGGGCGCGGCATCTGCGAGCAGAGGGAGAGGCGGGCGCGGCCAGAGGGAACGAAAGGGGCCGGCGCGGCCAGGGCGCAAGCCGCAGCAGCAGGGCCGCGGTGGGGAAGGTGAGCGCGTGCGCTCGGCGGGGTCAAGGCGCAGCGGTTGAGTGGAGCCAGGGCAGCACGGCAGGCGCGGGCGCAGCCTCTCGCGGTCGTGCGCGCAGAGGGGGCGTGGAGCAGGGCAGCGGCGTGAACGGGGGGGCTCGGGTCGCGGTGAGCGCGGCCTACGGCGTAGGGAGCACACTGAACGAAGGGAATGAAGGGGAGGGCGCGGCTCACCCCCGGTGCAGGTGAACGGGGCGGCGAGGCTCGGTGGAGCTCGTCGGGGGAGAGGTCGTGGAGGCGAGCGTCGACGGCGTCAGGCGACGGGGACGGCGACGTCCGTCGGCGGCGGGGCGACGACGGGGTCGTCGGGATCGATCCCGATCTAGATCGGGATGGGGGGGGGAAGTGAGGAGGGGATCGGTTAGGGTTTCGGTCGGGGTGGGGGGTATGTAGGCGCGGCTGGGCCGGCCTGGTTGGCCCAGAGGCCAGCTGGGCCATGGCCTGGGGGGGTTCCTCCTTTTTATTTTTGTTTGTTTTTCTTTTCTTCAATTTCTTTTCTGTTTATTAGTTTTCTATTTTATTTTCTATATATTTTTTCTTTTATAAAATATATAAATAGTACCTAAATTAGTGTTCCAAAATATCCCACTGGCACAAAAACTTTGGTGACTAGATAAAATAGTTTAACATTTGTTTATTATTTAAAAGCATTTAAATAATAGTGTTGGCCCCTATTTTACTTATTTTTGAGTATTTAAACATTTTTTAAAAATGTGGTTTCTCCGCCAATATCACCTAGGGATTATTTGTCATCTCCAGAACCTTTTAGTTTTAATATTTGGAAACTTTTATTGTTTGACTTGATTTGAATTTTAATTCAAACGGGTTTGAATCAGCGCGAGATTATCAACAATAATCGTTGTGACGTGTCATCATTAGCAGGGAATTACTGTAGCCTAATTATCCGGGCGTCACATTTTTATATGATTTATTGGACTAAAATATTGATCCAGTCCCTAGTGCCAGTTCCAGTTTGTTGCATGTTTTTTGTTTCGCAAAATATCCACATCAAACGAAGTCCAAACGCGATAAAAATTAATGGAGAATTATTCTGGAATATATGTGATTTTTGGGAGGTGGGATCAATGCAAACGGAGGCCCACGGCCTCCACAACCCACCAGGGCGCGCCGGGTACCCTTGGCGCACCCAGGTGTCTTGTGCCCTCCCCGTAAGTCGGTTGGGGTCCTTCTTCGGGCGCAAGAAAGATAATTTATGAAAAAAATTATGTAAAAATTTCAGCGCAATCGGAGTTACGGATCTCCGGTATTTTTAAGAAATGGTGAAGGGCCAAAAAACAGGAACACAAAACAGAAGAGAACAGAGAGGGAGATCCAATCTCGGAGGGCTCCCGCCCCTCCGCCGCCATGGCAACCATGGACCAGAGGGGGAACTCTCCTCCCATCTAGGGGGGAGGCCAAGGAAGAAGAAGGAGGGGGGCTCTCTCCCCTCTCTCCCGGTGTCACCGGAGCACCGCCGGAGCAATCTTCGTGACGGCGATCTACTCGAACAACTTCGCCGCCGTCAACACCAACTCTCTCCCCCTCTATGCAGCGGTGTAACACCTCTTCTCCCCGCAGTAATCTCTACTTAAACATGGTGCTCAATGCTATATATTATTTCGCAATGATGTATGGCTATCTTATGATGTTTGAGTAGATCCGTTTTGTCCTATGGGTTGATAGATGATCGTGATCGGTTTGAGTTGTATATTTTATTTTGGTGTTGTGCTACGGTGCCCTCCGTGTCGCGCAAACGGAGGGATCTCCGCTGTAGGGTGTTGCAATACATTCATGGTTCTCTTATGGTGGGTGGTGTGAGTGACAGAAGCACAGACCCGAGTTTGGGGGTCATTGCGTATGGGATAAAGAGGACTTGATACTTAATGCTATGGTTGGGTTTTAGGACCTTAATGATCTTTAGTAGTTACGGATGCTTGCTAGAGTTCCAATCATAAGTGCATATGATCCAAGTAGAGAAAGTATGTTAGCTCATGCCTCCTTCATATAAAATTGCAACAATGATCACCGGATTAGTTATCGATCACCTAGGGACAAATGACTTTCTTGTTGACAAAAGATATCTACTTTTATTGTCTTGCATTTTGCTCGTAGTTTTATTCTTGGAAAGTACTTCTAGTTTTATTCTTGCAAACTTATCCTTTCACCTACCAAATAGTTTCATACTTGTTTTAGGTAAAGCAAACGTCAAGTGTGCATAGAGTTGTATCGGTGGTCGATAGAACTTAAGGGAATATTTGTTCTACCTTTAGCTCCTCGTTGGGTTCGAAACTCTTATTTATCGAAAAAGGCTACAAATGATCCCCTATACTTGTGTGTTATCAATGCCATGCTTAAGTAGCTAGGAGTAGCTAATGATTTATCTTGGGTGTCAACATGCATTAAAATGGTTATGATGTAGTATGATAGTATGGTATCTCCCTCTGAATGATTCGAGTGGTATCTCCCTCTGAATGATTCGAGTGGCTTGACTTGGCACATGTTCACGCATGTAGTTGATTCAAAACCAACATAGCCTCCACGATATTTATGTCCATGGTGTTTAATGTCCTACTCATGTTCATATTCAATGTTAATTATTCTCAATGCATGTTTATGGTCGTTTTCTCTCTCTAAGTGGTCGCTTCTCAATCTATTTGCTAGCCTTCGCTTGTACTAAGTGGGAATACTACTTGTGCATCCAAATCCCTAAAACCAAAGTTGTTCCAAATGAGTCCACTATATCTACCTATGTGCGGCATTACTCTGCCACTACTGCAGGATGTTGCTAACGTGACACTACAATCAGAGACCCTTCGACGAAACTGTGTGCGATGCACTAATCACAAATGGTGATGTAATAAAACCGTCAAAAAAGATACAAAACGTTTGAGATGGCGGAGACATCAAACTCGATTCAGATTATAGTTGCATGTGTAATGTGTGGCATATAGTTCACGCGAATCAAATGTTTGCGATGAGCATAACAACAGAAACGATCGGCCAGGTGAAGGTGTGTGCGATATATGGCACACAGTTCACCCAAATGAAATGTTTGTGATTAGGCAACACAACATAAATGGTCGGGCAGATCTAGGTGTGTGCGACAGACGGCACACAGTTCACTCTGATGAATTATTTGCGATGAGGCAACACGACAGAAACGGTTCAACTTAACAAGATGTGTGTGATATGCGGCAAACAGGTTCGTAATCAGAAATGTGTGCCAAGACCGATAATAACACAGACGATTTCTGCTAATAAGCCGTGTGTTGTGGGCAAACACTTGCTGGTATACAATTGTCAACGATTGATGAATTCACCACCGACGGGTTCCCTAGTATTGTCTGTGTGTGATGTCATTGCATACAGAACAACAATATATGTACTTATAACTTATAAGGACTTGATTCCATAACCAAATTGAACATCCAATTACATAGGTGGCTAGTACACACATGGCCTTTGCACACACCAAAGTATGTTCCAAAATGCCTAGAAAACTCAAATAATGTATAAAAAGGAAAACAAACCCTGAATAATTTCATATTTTTAGGAGGACACTCCTATAGTTGCATATTGCCTCTGTAAAATAAATGAAGGCGGGAAGAGACAGTGTATGTCATTTCGCACACATAGGTGACAAGTTCCCTCTTGGAACCATGAGGCTTCTTGAGAGAAGCTCCGGTTTATAAGAAGTTTATACCAAAACTTGTCCCAAATTGGACTAATTTTTTACCACATCAAGTTGGTGCCATGTCATAACACCATGCCAAGTTTCATGATTTTCAGGCGAGTTTTTGATTTACAGTATTTTTAAAACCAGGTTTCTCAATGTTTACTGTCGAGTCGACATCGCCTTGGATAGGCTTTTTCCTCATGGGTCCCAAATGTCATAATCCAAATCTGCCACTACCATGCGGCTTTTCTTATTAAGAATTACAGCCCATTTGGTGTGCTAGCTGAAAATAAGTTTGTGGGTGCTGGCGGGGACTAAGAACTTGCGGGTTCTGTAATGAACAATGATCTCAAGGATCCGGCGAGAGTGATCTTCTTTCCCTATGTTGTGATTGCTTATAATATTTATGTCTTAATTAAAGAAATGGTAATCCATTGGCAGTATGAAAGAAAATATGGGTCAAAGCTAAGTTCAAAAGGGCAACAATATCTAACTCCAACTTACAAACAGTCCAAAAGCATGAGGATAAATTGTTCATCGGGTTTAGACAAAACCCAGATTGAATAGGGCAATAACATCTAACTACACCAAAGTTTTGGGCAGTCACAATCAAATGGATCGGTTTGATCCATAAAATCAAGATCCCGGTACAAAAAATTGCACTGGTCCGTGATGACGACAAGTTGTTGTAAATAGAAGCCGAGCACGTTCAGAAGCCCTTAGGTCCACCTGAAACTTCTTTTTATGCTGTTCAACATGTCCACCCGTGAGTAAGTTTTTGTCAAAAAATTTAATCCTCATGGACAATAGTGCCCTCGCATTCAACATGAAGAATGTGACAAAGCAAGTGTTTGCATGGTTGGATGCATATCCTTCCACCGTTATTGTCGTCAAATGAATGTCATTGATATCTGAGAAAATCCTTGTGCTTCCTCAGCCATCGATTGGTTATACCTTTTTCTCCAAGTGCTAGTACCTAAATAGGCATGAAGATTGAAAATAGTTAATGTCTAAAATAGAGTATGTCAAAGGAGCGACAGTTGAACGATTAATTATAGTACATTATATATGGGCTTTCAATGTGCATGAAATCATCACCTTTATATACAAATTCTTCATACATGGAAAGCATCACAGCAAGCCAATAATCGTGCTCAGATCAAGACACCACATACTAATATATAAGGTCTAACCGAATTTAGCACCACTGGTAGGCCATCCATGGACAAGCTTATCATTCAGCATAGAACATAATATTAGCACCGAAAGTGTACTCTAAGATGATATTTAACTTATGCGCACAAATGAAAAATGTAGATTACAAAAGTGTACATGGATAATATACGGTACCTGAATAAGTGTGGAGCCAAACACCATCTTGAACGATTTAAACGGATCACTAATTGCACCCAAGGTCTCTAGTTTAGGCGCAGAGACCACAGTTATTTGCGAAGGTGCATAACAAGAATATAGGAGCAACCTTTGAAGTGAAGGGGCATCTTCGATGATGATCTCCTGTCCTTCAAAATGAATTCCAATGCTTAGAAGGTGAGGTGACTTTATTTTGAGACAAGGGATATGGATTCCTATTCCAAAAACAAGCACCAAGCGCTCCAGGGCAGGGCAGCTGGAGTGGATGATGCTGTGCAGTGAGGCCTCCGACAGATCAACCAATATAAGCGCAAGCTTTTTTAGCAGTGGGAGTTGAAGCATTTGTACCAGATTGTCTGCTAGATGGCACCGAGTCAAGGTGGCGGTGTGGAGAGAGGAGGAAAACCATGAGATGGACATCAGTGGTGAGGGCACAGATACAGCGATTAGTGGTAACCTATTTTCGTAGTAATGGTAGAACTCAAGTTGCTGGATTTTTTTGAATTGACGGGATGTCAGCCAGGCGCCCACCATGCAGGGTATGTCCAGCAGGTAGCATGCCGAGATGCAGATGCATTGAATGGTGCCCTGGTGGGAGGAGATGATGGCTCCGAGGAGTTCAGAATCATCATCGACAGATAGCTGATGATAGTCGAGATTAAGAGGCGCGACGTGCGACTGAGTGCGCCACCGAGATGAGAGGACTTGTGTGCGGCAGCCATCCTTGGTGGGGAGAAGGGAGATGATCTCCCCAAGGATGGCGTCCGGGAGATCGCAGATACGGTCCGCCGGAGATTTTACGGGTTCCTTAGATGCAGGGGGCGTGGTCGCTTCTGTCCGTGCTGCCGGGTGTAGGATCTACAACCGGCGGCGCCGCTGGCCGGAGCCTCATCTGTGTACATACCAATCTAGAAAAAAAGGCAGAAACATACATGTATGGCACTCAAAATCAATTCTCAAGATCTAGAAGAAAAAAAGGCACAAACATATATGAGGACATTCAAAATCAATTCTCAAGACCTGGCTATGAATTATTAGCACAAACGTTAACCCTGGTTGGATTATTAGCAAAAAACATTTGTATGAACAAACAATTAATCACTAACCCTAGACGGATACCATTCAAACAATCAGTACACTACACACATCTAACGGATCTTACTCTGATTTCATGGACTGAGAGAACATAAACATAGGATTTGTATTCCAAAAAAATTAGAGGGGGGGGGGGCAGGAGTAACCAGAGAAAACGCATGATATGTTTGCCGCACAAATGGGTATAGATGACTAACCAGTTTTCCGTTGGAGTCAGAGTCGTTGCCGGAGTTGCTGTGGACCTCTGGCTCCGGCTGGGGAGGCACGACGGCGCCGACGAAGTCAAGGTCGTGCTGCTGCCTGCGCGAGACCTTGTTAGTGACGATGACAACCTCTGTGCCCAGCTTCATGCATTGCGCGTGTGCTTCACCAGCCCCGGCGTGGCCACTCCCTCTAAATGTACGCTTCGGCGGCATCCTCATACACTCTAGACGGCGGTGACCACTGTGGTCGGGGGGTGCAGCCGCTATTATGACCAGCGGCTCGGGTGCACCATTAATAAGGAGTAGTGGGAGTGAGGCGGGTGGCGGTCAAAGGCTGGCTCACCTCCCGGTGAGTAGCGGACTTGTGGCATGCCTACCATCATTTCACACAGCTACTCGCACGCCTCCTGGTGACACTGCACAGCTAACATCCCTCCCGTCAATTCACACACCTGCACACATGCCTCCCGGTATGCCTACGCTGCGGACTACTTGCATGCGTCCCGTCAACTCACGCCTGCTCGCACGACACACGGGACGCGTGGCGGCACGTATGTAGTTTTTCATT